>CM036321.1:35035663-35635663 GCA_020567845.1 Rhododendron henanense subsp. lingbaoense
TTGTGGTCGTCGTCCCGGCGGATCTATCTGCATTACTTCGTACCACAATTGGAGGCGTGCTTCATAAGGATGAGCCCATCCGCGTGCTTCATCTGATGCATTTGGCCTCCACCATATGATGATGGGTGGTACAGGGTAATGAGGGTATAAGAAAACTTGCACGAAGTGATTGCCATTAACATGGCCAATAGCTATATGTTTGTGCGCTGCGAATGGAACTGGATGGGAGCTCAACGGCAAGTGAGTGAGGCAACTCGAATCAATCATATCGAATGTATGCAGTACAACGTTGTACGTTGATGCGATGACAAGTCCCAATGGTATAGAATCCATCCAATGATCCTCTGGTGCCGATAGCTGGAAGCAACGAAGTCTTTGTAGCACCTGGCATACATAATCACGTTCTGGATAAAGCTGATCGTACATGACCCAATTTTTTTCAATCTCTTGGATAAGGTCCTGTCGTACTTGAGCCCATTCATCTTCAGAACCAAAGAGTTGCGCGGCTATCGCCTTAAAGCCACAATGACCGTCGGATCGAACGTTAACACAGTGGGAAATATAACGCTGATACTTCTCAAGAAATTTCTGAACGAGGTGATCCCTCCCATTGCTCCTTCGCGATGTGGAATACGTGAGGCCGAGATTCTGAAGTGGATACTGTGAAGGAAGGTATGCGATCTCTATTCTACTCATCTCTGCCTGTAGGTCGACCCCTGTGTTCTGTGTTGTATGTTGGGAGTCGAACTGTGCAACGAGATGGATCCGCCATATCAAGAAACCTGTCCATCATAGACTCTCGATTGTCGGAATCCATTTCATTTAATCTTTCAATAAGCTGAGCTGCCCTGTCGGATCGTGCTCCCTCGTCAGTATGCTTCTGGGCGTGCATAGACAACGTACTCCAGTGAGGGTGGATAGCGCTTAGCGGAATTGGCCTGTCCACAGAACGGTAAAGTGCAATATCGTGAAAGCATGGCAATCTGTGTGTCCTTTTGATCTTACAAAAGTAAAGGCCGGCTTCGTAGGGGGGTTCGTTATCAGTGCGTTGTACCTGCTTATGGATCAAGTTCATTGCCTGTAATGAAATGCGACATCTGATTTCACTATAAATGCCTTCATGTAGATGTATGTGTCGTGGAATGTTGAGAGATTTTAGAACGACTCCTGAATATTCCCGAACTAACTGGTCAATCTTTTCTATTTTCTGAAAAGATATTTGAAGCAAGGATATGGTATCTCCCAAGTATTGTTTGAGCCTCGCATGCGCAGACTCCGCCCTACAATTTAATAATAAACTGTGTTAAATAGGAAAGTTACATAAAGTATTCTTTAGTGTAGTACAGTAAATATACAATGACTATAGGAAAGTTACCTTTGGCTTGAATTGCTCCTGAGGTGCATAAACTGGTTTATATATGCTGCAACAAATTGCTCTTTGTAAGGACCTAACCATGTATCCCAAAGGTATTGTATGGTATTGGAGTATTGCTCAAACTCTCCGCACATGGCATTCCACCTCTGTTGCAAAGACATCGGTATCGATGAATGAATAAGCAACTGTCATGCATCGGAAAACTCGTCCCACCTCGTACCAAGCATAGGGCTGCACTTCTTCATTACACACTGGTTTATGTGCCAAATACAAAGGATGTGCTGTGCGAAGGGGAAACATATTCCAATGGCGCCAAGAAGTGCTAGATCCCTATCTGAAACAACCACCGATGGCAACACTGCCCCTTTTTCAACCATCCATCTTTTTAGGGTATCCAACGCCCATATCAATCGCTCTTTCGTCTCATTATTCAAATATGCAAATATAAGAGAGTAAATTTTCATTGTGGATGTGATACCCATGACTTTCAAGAGTGGTATCCGATACTCATTACTCTTGTACGTCGCATCAATAATTAACACGGACGAAAAGTTGACAGATAGCTCTAGGTTTCTAGGATGAACCCAAAGAATATAAGATAGTCATAAATGTATTTTTTTCGTTTAATGCCTTGTTCTCTTTGCTTTTCAAAAAGTATTTTCCAAAAAATTCTCCCTAGATTCCTCCTACTTCTAACATTTCTCTCTCCACTTATTATCCTTACTATTTTTCAAAAAAAATTTCAAAACACTAGCCAAACACAGCATAAATCTTTCAAGATGTACCCAATAGGAGATAGACTCATCAGTTGCTCTTTCTTATACAGTGCCTTCACATTGTATATACTCCTGATTCTTATACTAATTGACGAGTCTTGTTGTCTCATGAAACTAAGAATTTCTCAAGGCGCGGTGCTGCTAGACATGTCACGAACTAATTGCTGCTGGATTGGGGTCAGCCTTGATGGGTACTCATGTCCCTCAAAACTTTCAGCTGGTTCATGGTTATGAAAACTTTTAACAACCTTCAAACTCCATATGACACCGTCTGGAGGTTGTGGTACACCTTGCAGCTTAAATGGGCAATCACATTTTTTAGTTCCAGTAATCCTTTGCATTGAATGCCCTTCTGGTGACGGTTTGTACAATCCTTCCCTTTCACAAATTTGAATGCACTTCGGCATCTAGTTACCCTTTATATTAGCAGATTTACTTATGACAATCACAAAACTATTTTCCTTACCAACTCTCCGCACCCAATCTAACATGCTCTCTAGTTTCAAATATCTATAACAAAAAAATGAATACGTATAAGCACAATATTATGCAACCTACTTTCAAAATAAGTAACAAATATGTATAATAACAACAGTAATAACTAACCTGGTCAGTTGTAAATTTGGCTGTGTAATCAAGCCCAACGTAGGAGCTGCTCTCCCTACAAGGAACATCGTTCCCAACTGATCAACTATTTGAAAATAAAAAAATTGTACTGATCCATAATGTTCTTCTATGAATTACGAAAATGAAATGAAAGTTGAGGAAAATTGTGAGGATGTGATTACTCAAAAATTGCTCTCAATCTCAATGTATGCAAAAGTACATCATCAGAGATTATATAGCAACGGGTAATTGTTGATAAGGTGCTCAACCATAGGCATATTCAATGCTCTGCAAGTTCCTGCATCTCTAAATTTGCAGTTGCTCTGCAAGTTGATAAGGTGCTCAACCATACGCATTTTGTTTTTTTTTCTCTTACCAGCAATATAAAAGAGAGAGATTGTGGACGGGGAGAGAGAGAAAACACGTGGGGTGGGGATAAAAGGGGGAAGGAGGGGCCGTGTCGCGGGGGGGGGGGGGGGGGGGGGGGTGGATTGGTAGTTTTCCTCTTTTTACCATCCGCATTCTTAATTTTTTATTCACATGAAATTATCATTTTACCCTTTCATTAGTTTACCTTTCGACATATCAATGGATTGTGGAATAAATTTACATGAATAAAAATAAAAAGAGAAACGTGAACAGAAAAAGAAGGAGTGCAAAAATTAATTTCTATATTTATCACCTGTTTATGCTAATTAATTAAAGGAAAATGATTTTCACATTCCTTATATTCATTTCGCACTCCCTTTTTGTCAAAATTAAGTTGAAATTACTACTCTCCTCTTGATGGCAGTTTTCCAAAAATACTAAAAGTAATTTTTTCATCATTGAAGCACATTTAGCACTTTTTGGAAACAATAAATCTAGCTACACTACATCCAACCACTATACCATCCACTACATATTTTATAGGACCCACTCGGGTCTCAAAAAAATACAGAAAAATATTCATAAATTTTAAAATAATATATTATGAGGTCCTGTAAAAAATTGGCTCCAACAAATATCGGTAAGTATTATTTCTTGATTCGTAGGGGCGAAACTGTGCAGTTAAGCAATTTCGCCCCTACAAATCAAGAAATAATACTTACCGATGTCCCTTGGAGCTGATTTTTTACAGGGCCACATAATATATTATTCTAAAATTTATGGACATTTTTCTGTATTTTTTTGGGACCCGGGGTGAGTCCCACAAAAATGTAATGGATGATGCAGTGGATGGATGGTAGTGTATGTAGCATCTCTCTTTTGGAAAACTATCTTTGAGTCACTTTTACCGTACGGAGGGCAATTTAATAATTTCAAGTCAAGAAAGCATAAAAAAAGAAAAAGAAAAAGAAAAAAAAGAAGAGTGTTAATGAATAAAAAGGGGCGTAAAAATCAATTTTCCTAACTAAATTTGATAAAGAATTGGGATGGGTCTGCCAAACAACGTGCCGAAAACAGAAAGTCTGTGTACACAGCAAATTTGTGCACAGATCCTGTATAGATTTCTATGTGGGGCCTACTACGGGTTTCACACAATTGATCTGAGCCGTTCATTATGTTTAAAACATTTTTTTAAGGGTCTTCGCATAAAATCAGCTCAATCCGACACTTATAAGTCTTTGATCTAATAGTCTAATTTTTCATTATCTAAAAACCCGAATGAAAAGTTAGACGATTAGATCAAGCATTTATATGTATCGGATTGAGTTAATTTTTTGCGGAGGCCCTTGAAAAAATATTTTAAACATAATTAACGGATCGGATTATTTGTATGGAATCTTTAATGGGCCCCACAATGCAATATGTGCATAATCTGTGCACAGATTTGCTGTGCCAGTAGCATGATTCCAAAAATACTCCGTATATGAGGAGCAGAACGGAGAAAACCCAACCCAGGTGCACGAAAAATTTCTCCTGGTGCACTGCTCAAAGCGAGTTCGATCTAGAGAGAGAGAGAAGAAACACCTGTGCTCTTGGTTCTGCGTTAACGTTTGTTGCGGCGTTTGAGATTCATGCCCTGTTTGATTTACTGGTAAGCACACATGAAACTCTTGTTGCGAAATCCTCCAAAAAAAAATTGGGTATATATATCCACTCTTATGTGGCCATACGTACATGTATACATACCGATGCATTCGAAATACAATTGGGAAATCATGCATTGTATTTGAATCTACTACGAAAAGGAAATGGATAAGTCTTTCGAGTTTCTGGATCAGAGATTTTTATTGATTTTGGAAAGGGGAAAAACGCATGGAAATGTTGGAAGACAGTTATTTGGTTGAGCTGAATCAGCTGACCCTTTGTGTTAGGGTTTCGCATCCTAATAAATTTTCTCTGGAAAAGAACAGGAGGACCAAGATTTTTCAAAATTTTTTTAAAGCTCTTAATATCAAATTTGATTGGATTTGATTTGATTTTATGCTTAACTGGAAGTTTAAAGTACCCTTTACGGATCCGCGTCTTTGTTTATTTTGGTTTTATGAATTTATGATTTACGTTGACCTTCCGCCCTGTTTGGGAACTTGAGGAAAAGAAAGGAAAGTGTAGAGGAAAATTCACAGTACTCTTTTTTCAATTCTTTGTTTTGTTATTTTCTTCTCTGTAAAACAAGGGAAAATTATTTTCCTTTACTTTCCTTTCTTTTCCCTAGGTTCCAAACATCCCATGTTTTTAAAAATTGAACATTAGAATTTAAATGTTGGATTTTGGCGCTTACTTTTCTGTCATTACTTTTTGTGTTTTGGGTGTTTATTATAGTAGTTAGGAACTCGAAAGAAAGTAGTACTAGTTTTTCTTGTAGTCAATCTTTGTAGGTTTACATCTTTCATCATCTGGGAGTTGCAATATATACAAAAATAATAAGAATGATATAATGGTAATATAATAATAATAATAATAATAATAGCAATCGTAATGATGATTAAGAATAAAGACTCATTGGCGTCTAATTTGTAAAACATATCTACCGCAGTAGCTGGATTGTTCATCTGGTTGAAATCAAGCCAGTGGAAAACAAAACTTTTTCAATTTAGTCTCATAAACTTTTGGAAGTTAGGCAGATGATCAATGAACTTGGATGGAATTTGCAGAGAAGTTTGACAGAATTGAAGCTGTACCTCTACATTAACGGAGGACAATAAGCTTGAGGGTTTATCAAATTCCTGCTGTGCTCGAGGTCTTTTCTGTTTTAAGATAGTAGAAATGGAGGCTAAACTTGCACAGAGCTTGCAAATCTCAACATGGAATGATTCAGAGAAGATTACGAGGAAGCCAAATGGTTCATTGCATTTTTCTCCAAGATCTAGGGAGCCAAAGGGGTTTCGGATTCTTATTTCTAATCATTTGCAGCCTACGGGCACTGCCACTTGGCATAAACCTGAAGCATTGAGGGTCTCATGTTCCTACAGGAATTATCCTGGTAGGTACAAAATTTAACAGAATTATTTCTTAAAGGATGAGAACATCCTTTTTCCCCCCTATTGTTTGATAATCAGTAGTTGGTGCCCTATAAGTTTATGTTTGTTTAACACAAAGTAAAACCTGAGTATGGTTTTTGTTCATTGCCTCCATAAATGCCACTTGGAACGGTGAATTATGTTCCTCTTTCGAAAAGGCATGCTTCCCTAGGTCTTTAGAAGATTTGTGGATTGTGATCACTTGTTGTGCATATTATTATGCTAGTAATGACTAATGAAGTTGAAATTGAAAATGAAAAGGTGTTATTGAAATAAACTTTCTAAGGGGAAGGGATTTCTCATGTGGCCCTCTATATTTCACCGTTGCCTTTTACTCATCTGTTAACAACGAAACGCGTTCTGCAGCTAGAGAAAACGATATGTCTAGATTTGTTCTCAATTAATTGATGGTTCTGGGAGGGGTAAGACTGAAGAGACAAACCTAATCTTTGTCAAGATTTGCAGTTTGCACAAAGGGGTTACCAGACTTGAACCTACTTTCTCACACTTGGCAGATTGAGCTTTTACCATATCACCGTGGAATGCCCCATAAAATAGTTTTTACACCCATCTTAGCATTTTAGAGTACCATGAAATGTACTTAGTACATGTAGAATGCCAAGTTCTGAGAGATCATGACCTGCACCATGGGCATCAGTGGCAGTGGTTTCTACATTTCTTTGTGTTATTTGTTCATCAACTTTTCGACTTCTATTTTCTTTCTCTTTCGTTTGTCTTCCTTACCATAAAAGGATAATGCTTTGTTGGTCCTTTTTTACCAGGAGAATATTGTATTTATCTTCCCTCCCTTAAGAAACCCATTAGGCTGAAGGTAGGAAATTAGGGAGACATATTTGTTGGTTACATTCAGATGAACTGTTGTTGTAAGGTCTCTCATGAAAATGCGTGCAAGTAATGCTACTGAATTACAGATATCTTTGTTGTAGGTTCAGTACTGCAGTCTGGAAGTTTTCCTGCCTCTTTTGATGAAGCTATGATTTTAAAGGTGCGAAGTGTGGTCCTTTTGTTATCTTCCTCGTTTGATTATAGATTAGATGTTTATTTTGAGGGTGCACAGCTAAATCGATTGTCTAGATATAGTGCCTCTTTCTACATCTGTTACAATGCTCAGCACGATAAAGGCATGAACATGGAGTTGCATTGGATCCTTCTTAAATAGTTTCAGCAATCATCTTATTGGAAGTTACTAAAATTGCAGAATAAGGCAGAAGACATTGAACCATTTTTAAATGGACGCTGTATATATCTTGTTGGTCAGTTCCTTATCAAGATCCTTTACGATTAGTTGATCAAATATTTGTTTTTGATTTCTAGTTAACTGTATTGTGTTCAAAATGCAGGTATGATGGGCTCTGGAAAAACGACCGTTGGCAGGATTCTGTCAGATGTTCTTAGCTATTCGTTTTTTGACAGGTTTGTAGTGATGCTGCTGGTCAAGAATTTTTTTTCTTCACAAAATAGTTATGGAGTAAGGAGACATGATTCGAGTCATATTCTTTGTAATCCATTTCAAAGGTTATTAAATTCTGTAAGAAAAAAATGATTCAAGTCATATTGTCTTATGGATCCATTGGTTGCTATTGGTGTTCTGGAAACAGATCGCACTTCTTGCACATTAAGATTGTTTCAGCCAAGATGACCCCTTGACACACTATACTTAATGCTCAATACTGATGGGACAGTTTCATGTTTGTTGATGGCAGTGACACGTTGATAGAGCAGGCAGTTGGGGCAACTTCTGTAGCCGAAATCTTTAAGCTGTATGGGGAAGGCTTGTTCAGAGATAATGAGGTTAGTGAGCTCCAATTTATCTTCTACCCTTTCTTTGCAGTTTGAACAATGTGTGAATATTGACTTCTCCACTTTTATTTTTTGTTTTTTCTGAAATGTGTGTTTCTTGGACCATAAGGTTAGTGCTTTATGTGTGTGTGTGCTTGTGTGACATTATTGTGACATTTGGGGGTTGAGAAGCATCCTACAAATTTGAAGGGGAGAGAAAGAAAATATGAAGGGTGACTTGGTGTTTGAGGGAACTACTGGAGCATACATTTTATGCCCTTTTTTTTAGATTTTTAACGGAAGCATACATTTTATGCTTGGAGCCTTGAACCTTCAATTTTGTGACATTTGCTACATGAGGGTCTGCTGGAGATGCTAATACTTTTCATTCATTTGTGTGCACTTCCCCTCCCCCACTTCATTCTTTTCGACTTCCTTCTCAGCATCACATGAAAGACCGGACTCCCCCTCCTCCCCATTTTTTTTTTTGCTGTCTTTACGACTTTACCCCGTAACCATAGGGCCTGTTTGTTTGACCACACAAGGGCATCAGGTTGGACTAATATCCAAGCAGAAAACATATCAGTTTTTGGTCAAAATTCTGAAAGCTCGGAATAAATGACCATCAGATATGTAATCCCAAAAAGTGCGGATACGCTAGGAGGGTGTGGTACTATTAATCCTATCACTAGTAGTCTGAAGAGGTTACTTATGCTAGGGATTATATATTACTTCACTATTAGTCCATTCAAACAAACATGCCCTAATGTATTGAAAGTTCATCAAGAAATATCCATTCACTTTTGCACTTGTCTTCAAATAATGTCTTCTTATGTGGGTAGTTTAATCCGCTTTGTTACATTGTCTATTGAGTCTTACGCTTTCCATGAGTTTATCTGCTCCAGATTCAGATGTACTTCTCAAGGGATACCTTTTCCTCAACTGTGGAAGTAATAGTTCGAGAATTTAGATATCATAAGCAAATTCTACCAATCCCGCTATTCTAGTCTTGAGTACTCACTAGATACACCTTTACGACCACATATGTTTATGTTTTCTGGTAGATACACCTGCAGTATGCCTCATCTCTAGAACTAGTAGTGGACAAAGCCTATAATTACTAATTTTACAAGTTCCACTACTAATCTTCAGTAGTTACGCCTGCAGTATTTGCAAAAATGTTGATTTGTTCTATTAGATATACCTACAGTATCCCTTTAATCAAGAACTGCTGGTTGCTTGGACGATGTAAAGATTAGAATCAAATCCCAAATTCCGCTTTCACTTATTTGTTTGTTTAATACCCCTAATTTGTGCAAAAGGCCAGTAATTAGCTTCTGCCCTGCAGACAGAGGTATTGCGGAAACTGTCTAAAATGCAGCAGCTAGTTGTTTCCACCGGTGGAGGAGCAGTTATCCGGCCCATTAACTGGTAAATCATCGGACAAAATTGTGAAGTCCTTGACCTATAGATTCTCATGTGGTTCTCATTAATTTTCTTTGTGCTTTTCAGGAAATACATGCAAAAGGGGATTAGTGTTTGGTTAGATGTTCCATTGGAAGCCTTGGCAAGGAGAATTGCATCTGTAGGAACGGAATCTCGCCCCCTTCTGCATCAAGAAGAAGGTGATGCTTATGCAAAGGTGGGCATTTCATTCTATTATATGGAAAGCTTTCCTTATTTGGAAGATATCTCGAGTGTTAATTACATGTGATATTTTCTGCTACTCACTTTTGCCTTTGAACTATAGGCTTTCACGCGTTTGTCTTCTCTTATGGAAGAGAGAAGTGAAGCATATGCCAATGCCAGTGCTAGGGTTTCCTTGGAAAGTATGATTTGCTTGTCCCATGTATCATTCTCGTCTGTTAGTGGCCACATTTTAGCATTTCAACTATTGTCTACATTTGTGCCTCTGTTTCTTGTTCAAATAGCTCCTAATTTTGAAAGCTTTGTTGTTTTGTGGTGGAAGATTTTATCTGTCCGTCAAGAAATTAACTGAACGCTTCCTAATCATATTGTACACCGTTGCTGTTTCTAGTTGTATGATCACTAATTGCATATGTGCTGTGCTTTTGCTTGTATGGCTGATTAGACATTTATGTTCTTAGTGCTCTGTTTTTCTGGTGAGTTCTGATTGAAGTATGTGTATTTCCATCGTGCAGATATCGCAGCCAAGCTAGGTTACATAGATGTATGCAATCTCACACCAACAGTTATAGCGATTGAGGTCTCTCTCTCTCTCTCTCTCTCTCTCTGTGAAGCATTCTGATAATCTGGACGTATTTCATACCATAGCGTCTAATCGTTGCTGGAAAAACCCTCTGGAATTGCTTTGAAGGATTTCATGTAGTGGTGAATGTTTTGAAGGATATCACTTCAGGTTTATCAAAAATGAACTTTCCCGGCTAACTTGATTTTTGTGTTCCACAGGCGTTAGAACAAATTGAGAACTTCCTGAAGAACTAGGGAATTGGCTATTCCACGGATCTACTCCACCGAGCTTTCTTATTATGTTCGACGCCCAATCTCGAGATTAATGCTTTTACTACAACTAATAGGGTTTTACAATTCCATATATGCGGGATCAAAAAGGGGGGAAATGATAGTAAAAGATTGGAAAAAAAAAGAAAAAAAAAGAAAGAGAAGAGGATTCCGCAGGTGAAATGTTTCTGATTGTATAGAGAAAGAGAGGGTATTTATTCTTTGAGAAAATAGTGTAATGTTTCTATTGATGATGCAGATGTAAATGCATGGCTGATAGTTTTTTTGAATGTAAATCTCATTTTTAAATCTCATTTTGTCGCTTGAAACATGCACGTCTGTACTTTATTTGCCTAATGATAAGAGGTTGGGTCTTGTGTTCAATTTCCATTCACAACGTCTATTTCTTCAATATTTTTTGACCAAGTAGGGATAGGTCCAAGGGGAGCTTCTCTCTCAATTTTTTTTTTTTTTTTTGATAATGCTGGATATCTAAGGCCAGCTTGCGTCCCTGAAAAGTAATGAAATGACATAACGTATAGGGAAAACTAAAAGAGTAATCAAATGCAGAGTCTTGCACATTCTTATCGATTTTTGCCCCAGTTGTTCCGTGTAAAGGACCGAACGGATTTCCAACTCCCACCCCCAGAGAGAGGTCCTTCTCGATCTGAATCGAACTTTTCCTCGCCATTGGTGTCGATGGATTAGTCCGACCAAAAACTATTTTGGAGAACACCCACCCTCAACAATCTCTATTTGCCAAACAAAAAATGGGTGCACAGTCGCAACCTCCAACCTAACTTCTCCAAACAAAACTGCGCCGCAAAAGGCTTCAACTTCATCTCTCCTTATTACCTCGTATCCAGCAAATTTTAAGAACTACAAATGGTGGATCAGCCCACTCTCATGCAACATTGTCACCACCTAGGAAGTCTCAACACCTCAAGAGACACCCTATCCGGTAAACGTCCATGCCCCCTCCCTCGACACAAATGTACATAATCACTTGCCCACAATAGTTTGTTGAAGAATCTCCGATCCCGATCCCGAACCAAAACTTCCTTCCCTCATCCGGTACAAACTGTATCCCAATCTGCAAAACAGTATTGAGTCACTTCCCTACCCTAACCCCATGCCACAACTTCTTTTGATCCTCCTTGCCACCAAAACTAGAGTGAATAATGGAGTACAAGCTTATGGATTAACGACAGATCCTAACACAGACATAATACCTTACAAGACTGAGAATTGCAAAGTATTTGAGCAGTCCTGGATTTGTAATGTTCCATGTTCAACAAAACTGAATATGGATTTAATGCTTTTGTTCTAGAAAATTTTAAGTAAATACACAACTGATTGAAACACAGCAAAAGAAGGAAGAGCCTCATCAAGACCCAAGCATTTTGAAACAGTTGATTAGACACTATACAAATATATATATAAGGGGGTAAATTGAGAAGCTCTAAACAAATACAACAGGAGCTAAACAAGGAGATACAACCTTCCAGAGTCATTGGAACGAACCCCCAAAATGCTGTTGAGCAAGTTTCTGGCATTTTTAACCGAAAGAAACTCCTCTTCAACCTCCCCAGAGGACGACGGAGAAGGCTTCCACTGGAGCAATCATATAGATAGACATTGATAACATGCTGGTCACAAGGTTTCTTTAGTATTGAGTAATTTACATCTTGCTTCCTTACTGGCACTGGATTTCCACATCCAAGCTGGATTAAAGGTGAAGAGCCAACGAAACAGTTCAACTGCATCTCTTCCCTTTTCTCTGATATTCCTCTGAATAACTAATAAACTGTACAAAAGACATAGCAATACACCCACAAAATCAAACATGTTATCCATAAAGACTACTTTTCATAACTGAACCCCAACCCCCCATCCCAGACCCGAAAATGAAGAAAAGAAAAAAAACGAAAATGCAAACAGACATACTTGATTAAAAAAAAAGATGGAAGCACATGTGCTTCTATCCTATCTACGGAAATATGCCAAACCTCAAGAACTATTCCCACCCGTTGCGCACTTGTCAAATGCATTCTAATTGGATTCATAACTCTTGTTTTCTATAGCCTGAATTCAACGACAGTTGCATTTTTTAATGACCATCAAAGAAATAAAGGAAATGTATGGTCAAATTTGAATATGGTGCACGGTCGAGATATTTTGCAGTCCTGCCACACCACATAATGAAAATAGAAAAGATCGAATAACCATATGCCACAACAGATATAACCAGATGAAAAAGAAAGGTATGCTCTTGGATGTAGCTGTCAGTAAAGCCCAAAAGGAAGTCTAGCAGTAAATCTCATCCCACATACCCCTTACGTCTCCAGATTTTGTTCTCAAATAGTCTCGGATGTCATAACATCCAAATCACACACAACCATGCAAACCAACATATTTCTAGAGAACCATGCTTAGGATGAGAACCCAAACCTATCAAATCAATAGAGTATGCGTTCATAGGAAATAGCTAAGAACCACACAGAAAACAAAGAACCGCTAAGATTTATGGGCGAAAAAAAATTCCAACAAAAGAAAAAGGAATGGGATTGGAAACCACAAAAATAAGAGATAAAGCATTATGACTTGCAGAGTTGCAATACTCAATGAAGTGGCACCTCGCCCACCATACCTCTTCCCAAGATTCAAGTCTCTATCCATTACCAACATTAATCTAACTAAACTGAGGGAAACCTGAAAGATATCGGAAACAAACTTCAGACTGAGATCAGTTTTTTTTTTTGCTAAACACAGACTGAGATCAGTTGCTAAGTGAAGCTTTGAAGAATCCCCACCATAATCTTGCAACTATGTGTAATCCTAACAATACATCCCTCGCAAATTATGCTAACGGAACCTATATACCCATTTACCAAGCAAGACAGCAGTCTTCTCCTCAAGATGTCCTAAACCAGACCCACCCTTATCCTAAGCAAGTGAGACCACATGCTTATCAATTAAATGATCCTCCTCCCCTCCCCGAACCGTCCCACAAATAGTCTTCATCATCTTCTCAATTTTATTAGCCATGCCCACATCCAATCTCTTCTTAAACAGAGCCCATAAACTTCTTCCCTATGATTCAAACCACCCCCCAATGAAAATAAGAAATATAAATAACCAAAAAAGAGAAAGTACATAAAACAAGTTTAAAATGCAAAATGGAGCTCTAAGTACTTTATCGGTGATGAATCGAGTGCGGTAAAATGTTATAATTGCGAAAGATATCCTATGAATTTTCCAATGCTTTCGGTTGCATTCTATACAAAGAATTTGGGACAACCAAATTGACAACTTATTGAACCAATTTCCGTAATTGATTTCCATGTCTGGTCAGCAATGCATTCAAACTCAACCAAGTCTTGACTGAGCTCGATACAAGTGTGGGCACCAGACACTGGATTCTCTAACAATATCTCTTCTTCATCCATCCCAGCTACCGTTTACCAATACAAGCAACCAATTTCAAACACCATTTTATTGTCTCAATCCACAAGTGCGGAACTTACTTGAAAATTGAAATGATCAACTAGACTACTAGAGTTCTCATCATATCCCCTTAAACCAGCATCATTTCCTCCCTGGCCACCATCTAGAGACACCAACAACTTTACCCCAACAGTAATTCCTCTTCTCGAATTTCGAGGTGCTGATCTTGGCATCACTTTTATGGATACAGAGAGGTTTTAGTGGATTAGAAATCTATTTGTATTTCTTTGGGGTTTCAATTACTTTCATTATCTTAAACGCTTCTAGTTCCACTGATAGTGCTATGCACTTCCTTTTTTCTATTGCTTAAGAATTGTTCCAACAAAAGCATAAACTGGACAAACTATTTTCTTCAAGTTCTTTGAACAGATTTCTGAATGTCTTGCCTTCAAGCATTCAATACAAGAGAACTTCGAATCAGAATCACCTAATGCGTATACCTGGAATTGGTTCTTGAATTACCTTCCCGAGTCACAGTATTCTTTTAACTACCATGTCGTGGTACTTACTTCAGTACTTAAGCTCGCAATATATTACTTACCATAAGTTTTTCAAGACTTCAGAAACGCCAGAAATGACATATTTCTTCATCCAAAAGCTTTACAATACGAACATTTTACAAATTATCAAACATTTTACAACCAAACAAACAGAGAACTCGTGAAAATAAAATTTCCCACCATATTCATGCACAATTTCCAATATCATAGCATATGCAAAATTGAATCACAGACATAGCAAAGCTTAGGAAGGGAAACATACCCAGAGAATCACCAAACTCACGATACAACCGCAGCACAATGAACAATGGAAGCCCTATTCGGAACAACAAGAATCACATCGGACCAAACAATCGAGCCACTCAACACCCCACCCTTCTCCTTCCAAACCTCAATCTCCGCGCACATAATCTCCATCTCCTTCCCACTCCCCTTCCCTTCCCAAACCACAAACAACTTCCCTCCCACATTTGCCATCGTAGCACCGCACAAAAACTTAGGCAACCCCTTCCCAACTCCCATCAACTCCTTCCACTCATCCTCCTTCGCATCATACCCTCTAATCCTCCCCAAATAATCATAACAATACAAAACCCCATCCACCACCGTCGCCCGTCCCCTCCACCCCATATCCATCCCCGTCGACACATCCCCCCACTCCCCCACCACCGAGTCATAAACCACCCCACCCCTATCCGCCATCGCATACATCTTGTCATCAATAACAGCACTAGCATGCATCCACTTGTCCCTAACCTCAATCTGGCTCGGAACTGCCGCCCACGACCCCGCCACCGGGTCGAAAACCTCGGCCCAGTTCATCGACCGAGCCCAATTATCCACCAAACATCCACCCATCACATAAATCTTCCCGTTTATCGCTCCCGAAGCCGCAAACTCCCTACAAACCCTCATTTTAGGCCCCATTTCCCATCTATTGTACCGGCAATCGAAAACCCAGATCGAATTCGACGGGTTTTCGCTTATAGCCCCACCGATGACATAGATTTTGGATCCTAGTACGGCGAAAGAAGACCCAATTGGCTGGGAAGGGAGAGGGGGGAGGGGCAAAAGGGTCCTTGGTTTTCTAGGGTTTGTAGGGTTTTGATCGAGTACGTACCAGTTGAAGGAGGAGTTGATGCGGATGTTGAGGTAGAGGAAGTGTTGGGTGCAGCGGAGGAGTGATCGGGTGGCGTGGAGGAGAGGGGAGTTTACGGTGGACCTCCAGGATCTGGAGACGAGGGAGAGGGAGGGGTGGTGAGAGATGGGGACTCTGGCAATGCATTGGAGAGCGACGTCGTCTGGTAGGTTTGGGAGGAGTTGGGGCGGCGGAGGTGAGCCGGCGGCGGTGGAGTCGGTCATGGGCCGGGCCGGGCCTGGGAGTGGGTCGGAGGTGGTGATTGCCGATGAAGATATATACAGGTTTTTGTATATATGTGATGATTAGGTATCAAACGTTTGTTATCTGTGTGGTCAGTGGATAAATTTTTCAGTGCCAAGCGGGTATATTCTATGTGGTATCCGATATCACTTCCGAGTCATCCAATGTATTTTTGGACAGCTCAGATTGAAACATTCTCTCTCCTCTCACCCCTCCTCTTTCTCTCTCCTTTTTCTCTCGCCAAATCTGAGCCGTCCAAAATCGAAATTGACGGCCCATATGCACCGAACGGGCACCACGTGGTACCCGCTCAGCACTGAAAAATTTCTCGTAGTCAGTGGTGTGGTGATTGGGAATTGTGAAGAGATCGCTAGATTCGTAGCATGTGGATTTTTTTTTTCCAATAACGACAGGGTATCGAGAGTAGCTTACGCACATATCGATTAATCGACTAATCCCCTATCTAGTAGGGTCAAGGCAAGTCAAC
Source organism: Rhododendron henanense subsp. lingbaoense (assembly GCA_020567845.1). Classification (NCBI taxonomy): domain Eukaryota; kingdom Viridiplantae; phylum Streptophyta; class Magnoliopsida; order Ericales; family Ericaceae; genus Rhododendron; species Rhododendron henanense. The sequence continues at coordinate 35,052,023 of CM036321.1, forward strand.
CATACGGAAATTATGAAATTCTCAAGAAATTGCTTTATTTCAACACGTTGATTTTGAGATTTGAAATTATTTTTTGTTTTTGTTTTTTTGGATACATCGGAAATTCTTCTTCTTAATTTTTTTTTTTTTTTTGGGTTGTGTTGTGTTACACCAAATATTTCCTTTTGGGGGTAAAACAGGACAACTAATAAATCAACTGAGTTCTGCTGGAATATGAAATCCCTTTATTATAATCATACTACTCATTATTTAAATGTCTGTTTTTAATAAGATGCACTCCCTCCCTTCTAATTTATTGGTCCATTTTTTCGGCATACGTGTCGCTTAGAAAATCGTATATATTTATGATGTTTTAAATAATTTTAAAAAAATTGATCTATCAAAAAAAAATCATATTGCTAATAAAAAAATATGATAAATTAAAAAATCTGGACAACTTTTCGAGAACTCCGTAATATTGAAAGTGGACTATCAATATGTAACGGAGGGAGTATGTGCTTTTGTTTGGCTTACAGAAAATATGCTTGAAAGTTGATCTCTCAATCTTCTTGAGAAGTATACTACAATTATCGATAAGATCTAAGATCATCTTAAGAATAAGACTTATCGCCATGAGCTATATAGGCCCCGTTTTGCTAAGGAAAAATAAGTACTTTATTTTGTAAATAAGTAATTATTTTTAAATTAAAAATGATGTATTGTAAGAGAATGATATGTCTCGTAAAACAAAAAATAAATACTTAAAAAATAAGAACTTTGACGGAATGTGATCTCAATCTCCACATCAAAAAGATTGTAGGGATGAGGCCTGAGGAGATGACACCAATAATATCATCCCACAAGACAGTAACATGGTGACACTCCTAAGAGAGAATTCTTTCCACCTTAGGTGGAAAACCCCAAGTTTTCACCACCGCAATTTGCGGCCCCATCATGAATTTGTTATATTAATCTAAATCATTCATCTTGTAGGACTCGCAGAGTAATATATCCATGCAAAAAATTAGCTTTATGAGATATCGATAGAAATATCAAAAATTAAATTTTGATTTGTAAAATGGATGGTATGATTCTTTAAAGTTAAGTTGTCCATGGCCTTCTATTTTATAAATAAAAATTCAATTTTTGATACACCAATCGATTTTCAATCAAGCTGGCTTTTTGCGTCGATATACTATATTGCGGGTTCTACAAGATCAACGGTTCAGATCTCTACAACGAACGCACGATGGGCCCACAATAGGTGGTGTAAATCATGAATTTTTCAACTAAGGTGAAAAGAATTTAATCTCCTCCTAAGAATGTGCAAAACTCTTTCAATAAAAGGTGGGGAAATTTGAACACAGGTTATCTGTGGTAAGAGATCATCTTTTATCGCTAGTATTTTTTTTTTTTTGGAAACCAACCACAATAAATGCTTGATTCTCGGGTTCGTGTTTCCTGAGAGCTACTTACTTTTGAGATTGTGCCTCCTTGTGTTTATTTTGCGAATTCCTTCCATCCAGTGGTAGAGCTAGGATTAAGAGTCTTGGGGGGCCAAGTTGTAACAGTAAAAATTCAACGTCAAACATCTCTCCAAGCCTTACTCAACAAATAAGTAAAAAAAAAAAAAAAAACTACCAACAATATCCTTAAGGACCAGACACCATTTGAAGATTGGCATTCCAACACTTAAAATACCTGATACGTCCAAAAGTATGGCTGTCAATGAGCCGAGTCGAGCTCGGCTCGTTTACTAAACGAGCCAAAAACTTGAGCTCAGGCTTCAGCCTTAATGAGTTGAGCCCTTAATGAGCCGAGCTTAATCATTTACTAAACGAATCTCTTTAATCGAGCCGATCTTTCCTTAACAAGCCGAGCTTTTGTCGAACGAGCCAAGCTCCACTTGGCTAGTTTACTAAACGAGCCGAAAACTCGAGCTCGAGCTTAGCTCGTTTACTAAACGAGCCAAAAACTTGAGCTTGGGTTCGGCCCGAGCCTTAACGAGCAGAGCCCTTAACGAGCCGAGTTTAGTCATTTACTAAACGAGTTTATTTAATCGAGCCGAGCCTCCTTTAACGAGTCGAGTTTTTGTCGAATGACCCAAGCTCCACTCAACTCGTAAAATAAACGAGTCGAAAATTCGAGCTCATCTCGTTCTGAGCTCGCGAGCTTCTCCAAAAGAAAATGTTCAGGTAACAGGTTAGGAAATCCCTTTCATTAACAATTCAAAAGCCTTCCAATACGGCCGTTTTTCTTGTAGTGGTAGTTTGAGGCGGCCCATATGTAAAGGGCTTTTATTGTTTTTGGGCCGGCCCATTAAACTACCCTAGCCACATGCAATGTAGTAACGTACAACGAAGGGAAAGTATACGGTAAAATTAGCTTTGTCTTAGAGTTATATTTTTCTGTTGAAAAGGAAAAAAAAAAAATTTGATTCAATTATCTCGTGGTCTTTAAACGATAGCCATAGAGATGTTATTTATATATATGATCCAAGCCGTTTATTATTTCAATTGTCATTTTTCCATTATTGTATGGAATATCAAGTTGTTCGAGTACCGATAAGTATCAAATCGACTTCCACTAGTATAAATATAAAAAAAAAAATCCGGAACCGGGGGTAGCACTTCCACCCCCAACCCCCATTTACCTCCGCCCCTAGACCGTTTCTACTGCTTTTGCCTCGACTAGTCCCCGATTCGTACATCCAATCTTTTCCCTCCAGCTCAGCGTTTCAGGAGGGGTATTTCATGTAAGTATATACCCCCTCCTCTTGATGCGTTGTGAGATAATGAGTCTATATACCCGTTACATAAAATACTTTCACACGCTTCAGGTACTGTTGGCCCTTTGGCATAAGTTTTGCATGCGGTCTTTTGTTCGTCTTTTCAAATTTTTGTAGATTTGCGTTTAGTTTTTTAGATTTATCATTTGTCTTTACGAGAAAAATAAAAAGAAACAAACCTACATCCAAAAGCCAAAAACATTCACTAAAGATGAAAAAATGTTTAAACAACTGTCTTTATTGTCTATAGCATTATGTGTATCTAAGATTTTCTTAATTTCAGTTGATATTGTTGTACTTTGGTATTCCGCTTGATAAAGAGGAAACATTAAACCCAAAAATATCTGATTCCCATAAAATTGAAAGCCTTTTTTTTTTTTTTTAAAGAAAAGAGAAAAAGTCCCAGGAGCGAGTAATACAGTAATAATACAATGAATGGACAGATTATTTTTACATAGCTTTGTATTTCATTGTTGTAACGTACATAATTCTCTTTAATCTAAGGCAAATGATTTTGACACTCCACTATTTATTGTTTTCCTATTTGAAATTACAATAATACCCTTCTATTCTGTTAGTGTTCATCTACTTTCTCACACATAAAAGAGTATTGTTGTAATTTCAAATAAAAAACAAAAAATAAAGCGCCAATGGCTGAAGGTGAAGGTGGAGTGTCAAAATCAATTTTCTCTAACTATGATTACCGCGTTGCCGATTCTCTCCCACTTCTTCTTTTTATTTTTTCTATTCTACACTTGCTTCGAGAACTAAGTATAGAAAATCAGTAATCAGAATTATTATTAAATGTACATGTATAGAGCAAAGAAACTTATGCAAAAAGTCTTGGCGTAACGGATGACAATATTTGTTGAGGCACGGATTCCAGTCAAACTCAAAACCAATCTCCAAAATTTAACCAAAATCGAAACCGAACCGAAACTCAGTTGATTTTCACTCATGTAAACCATAGTCGTACCTGATGGAGATCGGTTCTATTCGATTTTTCTCCGAACTCAAATTTTTTTAATGTTTTTTTGTGTGTGTATATATAAGGACATTTATATAAATGTTTATATATTGGCACATATCAGATGTATGTACATATGTATAAGGGCATTTACGTACATAAACAAGAAGTGGTAACAAGTGTGGAGACGCCGCATAACAAATCAAGCCTTACAAAATGTGTAACATTTGAATTAGCAAGTGCATCTAATTTTGTACATATACACTCCTTCATAACTATACCAAAGAAGCACATATAACACGAATGAAAAACTACCCAATATTTCAACAAACATTGAAAGAAAGGAGAAAATATGCAATATGAGACTTCGAAATTCAAACTTGGAGCAATATTCCACTAACCAATAGACTGATCTCTTCTGTGATTTGTCTAATGCAAAATCATTACCAAACAGCAACATTTTAAGGTCATGTGGACTCAAGTTTTCTTTTTCTTTTTCTCCAACGGTGTCTGAACCAGCTTACACGCACCTCAATTATTCCCTAACCTCTTCGGTCTGGTCAAAAAGAACGCTATTCATGCCGGGACTAAGGAATTTACTAGAGATTTCTCTCTAATTGCCAAGAAGTTGCCAAGTTTTAGACTCAAAATGTTTGAATTTACAAGAAATTACTGGCAACCCCCACTTTTGGGGGCTTGTCTTGTTCCAACTTCCAACCCCTTTTTGTTTTACTATATATATATATTCTTTTATAGGTCTTTTGCGTTTGGATAACATATTAAGCATGTGGTTGATGTTGACACATGCTGATGTGGATACTTTGTTACTCTTTGCATTTCAAATTTTAAAATTCAATACATTTATTATATACTCCCTCCGTCCCAATTTGTTTGTCCAATCTTGAAATTCCAACTTATTATAGAGACCAAATGATTACTTTTGAAAAGGTTCAACTTTCCAAAAGTACCCTTCACTTTTTGGTATTTGATGAGAGGGCACTCTCTCTAATGCATATGAGAGGGGGCATTAAGGGAATATTTCAAGGTCAATTTATATTTTGACAAACATTTTGGGACACAAGAAAGTCAAAAAGGGGACAAATAAATCGGGACAGAGGGAGTACCATTTTTTATAAAATTTATATTTTTTGAATCTACTCGATGAGATCTATCAAATAAGACACATTAAATATAAAATTATGTGTCTATTTTGGCAAAAAATCATATTCAGTGGCTTATTTTTTTCTTTATTTAATTTTTGTTCACATTTGTTTCTTTTGCGTCAAACTATTTTAGCTTATTTTTACTTTATTCAAAAAATTATGAGTTTCAATCATTATTTTTTACTTTTCGATTCTTCTCGTCAAAACGAATCAATAATCTACACAAGTTTGACGCAAAACTAATAGCGCAAAAAAATAAATAAAGACAACAAAAATAAGCCAAAATTGGCCTAAAGTTGTTTTCACTAAATGGTACTACCTCCGTCTCATTTTATTTGTCCATTTTTTGACTTTTGTTTGTCAGATACATTTTCTTACTTTTCCGATTTCTTTCGTTAAGACGAATCAATAATTCTCAAAATTTTGTCGCAAAACTAACAAATGTAAAAAAAAATTAAATAAGAACAAAAACAAAAACAAAAATCCTAAAAGTAAAAAAAGTTCCTAGTGGAACGGGGTCTCATAAGGAAGTCCTATATAGATACTACCATTTTACCATATTTTCTTGATTTGAAGTGATAAGTGCTATTTAAATTGAAGGGCAATTGTGGAAATTGAACTTTTCAAAGTGTAATGATTATGTCCATTAAATAAGTTGAATTTTTTGACATACAGATTGAGACGGAGGGAGTTTGGTTAAAGATGCGAGAAGAATGATCTATCTAGTAATTCGTGAAAATTTGGCTTTAGTCAATTAATCCGTATAGCTGAGTGGAAACGCACAATTAATAGTCTAATTGGGGCACCACCACATAATGCTCCACACCCCTTAATAATGTAGAATCCGTACATTTGATGTGCCCTACAAAAGTGCGTGATGTTGAGGCGTGTTGGTATACCACGCATGGCGGTGCCCAAGCATCTCCTTAGAGAGCAGTATTGAACAGCTGATTCGGCCGTTCATCTCGGCATGAACGACTTGGATTGAATCTGAATGTATAAAAAATTGAACCGTTCATAACTCGTTTAAGATCCGAATCGTTAATTGTCGAGATTAACGGCCGGACCGACCGTTCTGTATTTGCTTTGCAGGGATGCTCGGCCGGCAACATCCCCATTATTCCCCCAACAACCACCAATAGTAGTATAGTAGTTTTTACTTAGGGAGACTTAGCTAAAAATCCCTCATATTTATATTTTTTAAGCTCAAGGACAAACATATTTTGCAATCAAATATAAAGACAAATGTGCCTATGAAAGTGCTTACCCTATGAAAGTGCCTAAAACTCTAGGAAACCCTATGAAATTTCATAAACCACCAAAACCCTATAATAGGAAAGTGCACCCTGAAACTTTATGAAAGTGTAAACATATTTTGGTCTTATAACTAAAAAACTCAAAAAGTTGAAAGACTTCCACTAAAACTATTCCTTAGGACTAGTTTATCGTCCTTTAAGACTAATTTTTATTGAAAAAGATATAGGTAATACTTGAAAAATTGGGTGTTTAGATCAAACACCATACACACATCGGATGCCGTTGATTTCCGCGGGGGCCTCCTCGATTTTTTTTTATAGAATTTTTGGATGGCTCGAATCGGCCGTCCGGTGGCCGAGAACGACCCGGCGACGACCATTGGTATGATTTCCCTACGTTTTGGTCGGTACCTGTAGCACAACTCAATTTTTATCGTCCTTAATTTTTCCCTTTTACTCTTTCCGATAGTCTTCCACACACTCTCTCTCATATTCAAATCGTCACAGCTCTCAATGCGTTACTTGAACAGCAAGCGTTTCCCGAGCTTTCCACATCACGCTTCCTTTCACACCTCAGCCCCACTCTCCCTCTCCCTCTCCCTCTCCCTCTCTCTCTCTCTCTCTCTCTCTCTCCATGATTTATTAGCACGCCGTTTTTAACACTGAGAATCTATGGTTTGTCTCATTAATACTCTGAACCTGCGCCGTCCAAGGTTAATTTCATTGCCTAACGCCCTTGAACCCTTGGTTCATGTGCGCTTACCGAAGTTTTCGTTAATCAAAAAGTTGTAGATTAGAATTTTTTGATTTAATCTTTTTTGTTTTTATTACTGGAGTAATTCTGCATCACATTTTAATGTACTATACTACTACTAATGATTTGTCTTGACGAAAAAAATTGAAAAATTAAAAAATTATGATTTTTACACATTTTTTTGGGAAATATTCAGGAAAAATAAAAATATAAGCTTTTTGGGCCTTTCTTGGATATTTTAAGAATAAATGTGTAAAAGTCGTAATTTTTTTTTACTTTTGTCGATTCCTCCCATTAAGATGAACTTATATTACATAAAAGTTTGACGCAGAACCAACAAAAGCGAAAAAATAAGGAGCGGAAATGCCCCAAAAGTTTACAAACTATTTCTGGAACTTTTCGGCATAGAGAAATGATGGAAGAAAAATAAATTAATACGTGTTTATTTGATTGAAAATATGGCGTGAATTTTTTAAAATTTGATTTGATGCAAATTCTCACAAAAAAATTGAAAAAAGCAAAACAGCAACATCAAAAAAAAAAAAATGATGATCACATATCTCACATCATATAGAATTTCATACTTATCTTTTACAGTGGTGAGATATCACCAATCTCATCTTGTCCAAAATGACGGCGACAAAACCAATTTTTAGGGGCACATTGGCGGCTCCAGGATTTTGTAATAGGGTGTTCAAAAATTACCTGAACTCTACTAGTTGATCTCTTAACCAATAATATCAGTACAAAATATCATATATTAGTATAAATAAAAAAAATAACTACGAGACGAAATGATAACTTAAAAATATGTACTTGAAAGTTGCTTAGTAGATAGTCTTTTGAGAATGGAGAGGATTTTTTTTTACAGTTGTCCTAGATGAGATCTTATATTTTGTGTCAATATTTAATTGGCGTATTAATCTACTAAAACACTTTTGAAAAAAACTGTAGCGAATATGTTGAAACTGACCTTCTCGAAAATATGGTGTTCTTTAGGATAACATGATGAGATTTAATTTTCTATCGTAGTCTAAAATTCAAAAGAATATTATTCAAGTTAACAGGGTTTGCAATGTAGTTGAATTTTTTTAAAGTTTTGTCAGTAATTCTATTAGCTAACAAGATAAAAACAAATAAAGTAATTATAATTGTAATGAATTCGAAATTAACATATTTAGAACCATCGACAATAAAGGTGGAGAGATAACGTAGAGCATAATACTTACACCAATAGATTCTTCATTTTTCAATTTCTTTATTATGATTATGAGTTTTATTTGAAGTAATTAATGTGTTAAATGTTCAAATATGAATTACGTAAATTGATGGACCGTGATTGGGTTATGATTGAATGTTCAATTAGTTTTAGGTTGGGTGTTCAATTCTTTTTGAGTCAAGTGTTCAAGACTATTAGAATTGAGTGTTCATTGATATTTAAATTGGGTGTTCAAAAAAAGGCTAACTCATAATTTTTACATGTATTCTAAACAAAAAAAAGAAATTGTTTGGGTGTTCAGTTGACCATAGAAGGCTCTATGTAGAGCCGCCTCTGGCACAACATTTTTCCAGTTACATCTTCAAACTCCTCAAATAAACAAGTCCTTACCGTGAGCTCAGATTTTTTTGACAAAAAGAGATATCATGATTTCAAAGAAAGCTAGTCTAATCGATCTTTTACTAAAGTTTTTCCAGATAAAGAAAGTGGATTCAAAATTAGTACTCCTCCGTCCCTAAATAAGTGTCTGACGCGCAAATTTAGACCTTAAAAAAGATATACATTTTTTGTTAAAAAATCTAATAAATTTTTTTCACAATCTAATAGAACTCATTGCTATCTATTCATTTGTGAAAAAAATTGATTTTTTTAACAAAACAAATACATATTTTTAAAGGTCTAAGTTTACGCGTTGGACACTTATTTAGTGACAGAGGAGGTAGCAAGTATTCTTGAGAAGAATAAAATATATATAGTAATGAAAAGAAACAACTCATCACAATTAGTTGATTTTACAAGCTAGATTGCGTGATAGTACTATAGAAAGAGGGACATTGAACAAACACCAAGATTTTAAATGTTTTAATAGTGGAAGTAACGACTACAAATTTATGACAAATTTTTACAAATGAAAACGAGAGCCTAGAGTATTTTGCAAGTTTCATTTTCAGGATTTTATGAGCGGCATGACCTATTCATAAAGGAAAAAGTGTATAGACAGCGAATAAAAGGCATCAATTTTAATGGACTAAAATCGCCTTTGGCATCGTTTTAGTGGTAACGTCATGTGTACGTTCATGTATGTAGCTTTGAGCACACGCCCCGAAAATCGCTCCTTTTTAGAGCGCGGTGAAACACTCAATTCAGAGTCATCACTTGGGTTTGAAGGTCCGCCACTCAAGGAACCGAACTTGAAACGCTTGTTACGTTGTTTGAATTGAAAAGGCTTGTAGACTGGTCCGTCGTCACCTTGATATCTGAGGTTTAGGAGCCAGGTTACGAGAGGGGAGGGTTTTAAGGCACCCCTCTCGCCCAATCTTGAGATCGGTCTCTACTCGGACATTTGTGGGGGAGGATTTTAAGGCACCCCTCTCGCCCAATCTTGAGATCGGTCTCTACTCGGACATTTGTAAAACATTTGCGATTCTCTCTCATTAATCAATTTTTAGCCAGTTAGGGCGGGGGAACAGTATAAGAGGATTAAAACTGTAATAGATTTGCAGGATGTGATAGATGGCATGCTCGCTTATTGAAACAATTAGTATATGATAAAAGCAGACTCCTGTGGGAGTTTAAACAGACTAGAAGGCCCTCGTTTTGGAGTGTCGTGCGCAGGAAGAAACTAACATTCACTGATCAAGTCACTGCATGCTGACTCAACTTACGCGAGCTACTCCCTGACCTGCGCGCGCTAGTAGGCTCAAACCCACAGTTCTTATTTCCAACTGTTTGGGCTTTGGAATGACCAGTACACACCCAAGACAAACCACACAATTTATAGGTAGTCATAATATGCAGTTTATAGGCAGTTTAAATAGGCTCAGAGGCCACCAAAAGAATAAGCACCCCATAAACAGTGTGAGGGATAAAACAAATGCCAAAGCCTAACTACTCATGCAAAGACCACTCACTGGTCAGAGACGAACCTGCGCGCATGGGTAGACCACTGCTGCGCGCAGGTTTGAGTCAACAAACCAGTGCTTGGTTCTACATCTTTCTGGATTTAGGGACATGTCCAGAAAGCTCCCAGGGGTATTCCAATGCAATAGAAAAGAATATTGAAAGACAACGAGCAGTTTTAGCATGAAAAACAGCAACTGATTATTTACATGCTCACAGTGATGATTTATAAAGAAAATAACATAAAAGAACAAGACCCCTATCCCCACGCAGATCTGCGCGAATAGCCACGGAGTGGCGCGCGCGAGCTATGGATCGGCGCGCAGGTTTCTTGTCCACACGATTTTTGTAACCTGCTAGTCTTATGGCCAGGACTGGTATTGATTACCAGCCTTGACCCTGCCAGCCCCCCTCAAGGATCAGAACAGGAAAACATAAGGTGTTTATACCTTTTTTTAAAGTTTGAAAAAGTGATTGAACTTAAGCTTGAGGATTGGGTTTGAAAGATGGTTGTGTGTTGGATGGTTGTATCCTTGTAACCCTTTTTTTTTTCTAATCCTCTGGAAGAAAGAGTGAGAGGGGTATTTATTGGGCAATCACCCTCCATTAATAAAAACCCTCCATTAATAGAAACTTTTAAGAAACCTTTCATTAATGGAAACCTTCCAAAAATGGAAAGTATAGGTCGGCTGCAACTTTAACCAGCACGCGAGGGTCGTGGATCTATGCATGTCTGTCAAAGCTGGTTGACTGACAGGTGGTAAATAAACCAATGCACGCGGAAAGGAAACCTACGTGCGCCAGTAAGGTTATGGTTGACTGACAGGTGTCATGCGCAGGAAGAAACCAGCATGCACTGATCAAGTCACTGCATGCTGATTCAACCTGCGCACGTTACTCCCTGACCTGCGGGCGCCAGTAGGCTCAAACCCACAGTTCTTATTTCCAACTCTCTGGGCTTTGAAATGACCAGTACACACTCAGGATAAACCACGCAGTTTATAGGTATTCATAATATACAGTTTATAGGCAGTTTAAATGGGCTCAGAGGCTACTAAAAGAATAAGCACTCCATAAACAGTGTGGGGGATAAAACAAAGGCCAAAACCTAGCTACTCATGCAAAGACCACTCACTGATCAAAGACAAACCTGCGCGCGTGGGTAGACCACTGCTACGCGCAAGTTTGAGTCAACAAACCAGTGCTAGGTTCTACATGTTTCTGGGTTCTGGGACATGTCTAGAAAGCTCCCAAGGGTATTCCAATGCAACATAAATGAATATTAAAAGACAACTAGCAGTTTTAGCATGGAAAACAACAACTGGTTATTTACATGCTCACAGTGATGATCTATAAAGAAAATAACATAAAAGAACAAGACCCATGTCCCCACGCAGATTTGCTCGCGCAGGTCTCTTGTCCACATGATTTTTGTAACTTGTTAGCCTTAGGGCCAAGATTGGTATTGATTACCAGTCTTGACCCTACTAGCCCTCCTCAGGGATCAGAACAGGAAAACATAAGGTGTTTATACCTTTGTTTTAAGTTTGAAAAAATGATTGAACTTGAGCTTGAGGATTGGGTTTGAAAGATGGTTGTGTGTTGGATGGTTGTATCCTTGTAACCCTTTTTTTTCTAACCCTCTGGAAGAAAGAGTGAAGGGGGTATTTATAGAGCAAACACCCTCCATTATTAATGAAAACCTTCCAAAAATGAAAAGTATAAGGTCGGCTGCAATTTTAACCAACACACGCGGGTCGTGGATCTATGCGTGTCTGTCAAAGCTGGTTGACTGACATGTGGTAAATAAACCAACGCACGCAGAAAGGAAACTTGCGCGTGCCAGTAAGGTTCTGGTTAGGCTTGGTTAGGGTGTGGGCACACGCCCCAAAAATTTCGTGTCTTTTAGGCATAAAATTTCGGGTGCGCCCTTTTTGCGGGGAGCGCGGCGAAACGCTTTGCAGTTCAGAGTCGCCACTCGGGTTTTGCGGAGAGTACCCAAGAAACCGTGCTTTTGAAAATGTTTGGATTGCGTTTGTTTGAATTTGAAAAAGGCTTGTAGACTGGTCTGTCGTCACCTTTGAAATCTGAGGTTCGGGAGCCAGGTTACGAGAGGGGAAGGATTTTATGGCACCCCCTCTCGCCCAATCCGGGGATCGGTCTCTACTCAGGCATTTTATAAAAAATATTTGCATTTCTCTCTTTGTTTGATCATTTTCTTAGCCAGTTAGGGCAGGGGGAACAATTAATGGGGGTTGAAACTGTAACACATTTGCAGTTTATGTACAAGTATGTGACAAAATATTTATGGACGGTTGATATTTGATCTAAGCAAGTATAATAGATTGAGAACAAGCTACTGTGAACATTTTAAACAGACTAGAGCACACTAATTGTGCAGTGATGCACACAGAAGCAAGCCTGCATGCACTGACTAAGCCACTGCATGCAGCCCTGACCTGCGTGCGCCACACCACAACTGGCGTGCGCCGGTAAGCTCAAGTCCACAGCTTCTGTTATCAACCCTCTGGTCTCTGGAAGGGACCAGTGCACATCCAGGACAAACCACACAGTTGATATAGATTACTAAACTATTACAGACAGATTAAAGGACTAAGAAGCCACCAAATGAACAGAAAACCCCTTAAACAGTGAGGGGAGGATGATCAAAGGCCTGGATGGAAGATCCATGCAAGGGCCAAGCCACTGGAAGCTAGACTACTACCGTACGCCAGTAGTGTATAGCCGTACGCCAGTTGTCCCTTTGCTCCAATGCTTTGGCTTTGCACCATCTGGGCTCTGAAACATGACCAGAAGGCTCCCAGAGGCCAAAATACACTAAGATACAGATGGAAGAGAAAACAGTTCTAAAATACAGAAACCAAAAGATTGGTTTTAACATGCATCAGGGTGATCAGAACTTAAATAAAGCAATAAAACAATGATCCATGATCCCCACGCCAGTGTTGCACGTACTGCCATGACTGGCGTACGGCTCAAACCACTGGCGTGCGCCACTGATCACTGCATACGGTTTTGAAACCTTGCCAGCATTAGGGCCAGGACTGGTATAGATTACCAGCCTTGACCCTGCCAGCCCCCCTCAGGGGTCAGAACAGAAAAACATAAAGCAAAGGTGATATACCTTTTGCTTGTGAGTTTGATGAAGAGCTTGGGCTTGAACTTGGGATTTGAGGTTTGAGAGATGGATGTAGGGGTGTTATGGACTAAGGTGAGTGTTTCCCTTACTTGCTCTTTCTATGGAAGAGAAAGGAAGCAAATGAAGAAATGAAGAGGAAGATGACAAAGGGCTTGAGCTCTTAATATTGCTAACCCCTTGCAAATGAATGCAATGGGGGTATTTATGGTGGAGGATGACTGAGATCAGTTGGGGCATTAAGGGCTGTTTGGGGTGGTAAGGCTTGGAGGAGCCTCCCATGCATTAAATGCATGGGACTAGTTGATGGAGGGTGTAGGAGAGATGGGGGAATAGCTCTGGCTGATATAATCATCAGGGGGGCTGTAGCTGACGTCAGGTGGTTACAAAATCTCCCGCGCATCTGGCCGAAAAAGGTTGATTTGACTGGCATTGACTGGCGTACGCCCCTTGTTGAGTGGCGTGCGCCAGTAACTGGCGATGACTGACATGTGGCAGGACTTCCTGTGCACGCTAGTCAAGAACTAGCGTACTCCAGTAGGGTTATGCTGAGGCCATTTGGTTCTGGCTTGAGGGTTCGACAAGGGTTTGAAAAGGGTTCGGATGAGGTTCAGGACGCTCAAAACTCAAACTCATTCACAAATTCGGGATGTTCTTGACCTTAATCATCATCGGGGAATCAAATACCGTAAATAAACTATTCTGGAAAGTCAAAAATAGGGTGTCTACATTGGGTTAAAAAGGGGTATCAAATACTTGAAGCTCAACCACTCGATATTTCCGGAGTGTTCTTGATCTGTTTCATCATTAGGGAAACAAAAACAAAAAATAAAGTAAACCAATTGAGAGACCCAGATTGGAGTGTCTATAGTAGCATTCTTCGTTCCGAAAGACAAGACCAACACATGACATTATCACTAAAACGATGCCTAAGAGTTTGTTTGGTTTGATGTCTTATTTCTTTATTTATTATTCAAATATATATGCTAGAATTTGAAGTTCAATTTGTGTCCAAGATCCAATGAAATTTGAAAAAAATAAAGCAAACAAGATGTCAAACTAAACACACTTGAAATCTAAACAATCTCAATCATATTGTTACATAGATTTGTACTAATTAACATTTAAACCTCCTATTTTTAATACGGATGATTCCATCTTATATCGCCATTCCCCTCAATATATATTCACTCCCATCTTCTAGCTTACTCTCTTCTGCATCCTTTAGGTACGTCTTTGTTCACATCTGATCCTTTCCCACAATCTTAACTGTGTGTTTGGAATATGTGGAAAGAAAGAGAAATGTGAAAAAAATTCCCTTCCCTTGTTGGTTCGCAATGTAAAAATAGGAAGAAACGGAAAAAAAGTAGAGAAGAACGAACAGTGAATTTTTCCTTTTGGAGATGACTTTGCCAATAGTCTATGTTTGGATGGTAGAGAGAAATACATGTAATTTTAGCCATTTAAAATATTTTTAATCGATAGATTTTGTTGAAATACTATTCGTCGTGTTGGACTTTATCCCCAATCCTTCATCAGTTCATCCAAGTCGCCCAAGAAAATTCAACCAAATCAGAGCTACTTCATTAGTTTTAGCTAGGTTGGAACCCTCCAAAAAAATTCAATATGGTATAAGAGCTACTTTTTGGGTGACCTCATCTTACGTGATCGAGACTATGTACGTTGCCCGAGTCAAATGTTCTTGTCTATTCAGCTCGTACCTCCACGTGCATCCGGACACGTGAGGGGGAGTGCTAGACATTATCCTACATTCTCATCTTAAAATCACTCAAGCTTAGTTAATATGGGGGTGTTTGGGAACCTACTTTTTGACTTTTCATTTTCAGCTTTTGCCTTTTTGGATTATGGTCAGAATGTGTTTTGGAGAATGAAGGAGTGTTTTGGAGATATGTGCAGATTGTATTTTGGAACAGTAGTAGTGTTTGGTAGATGAATGATGAAAATGAATTATGGATTATTTTTTATCAAGTTGCCCTTGGCCTTATTATTGTTTTAAAAGGTGAAAAAATTTAAGGTATGGTAAAAATGATAAATATGTAATGATAGTATGGATATTTTGGTAATTGCATGAAAATTGAAAAATGGGAAAAGGAGCTTCAGAGCTCATTCTGGTTTTTTGCTTCCTTGTCAAAAACTGAGAATGAGTTTTTATAATTGGGTAACCAAACAATCAAAATGTGAAAATGAGACTGCAAAAATGGGAAAACGCACTAACCAAACAAATCCTATTATATATTCTAGTAGGCTACTTTACCTATTGATAATTGATTTTTGGTTGGAACTCACCAAAAAAATCGAACGAACTATACTTTTGACGAACAATCATTCTAAAATTTGAACCATTGATTTGCTAAAATGAATGGACGAAATCGGATCCTCTCCTTTTTAAACATTTTCTCTCTTCTTTTCTCCTTATTTCCACAACCTCCAAATAAATAGCCCCACTTAAAGAAAACCTACTCGTAATTTAATCTCATTCGCTCCCTATTTAATCTCCCCTCACCATCTTTACATCTCCTCACCTCTCCCTCTCCCTCTCCCTCAACCTCAAACTCCCTACCTTCTCTCTCTCTCTCTCTCTCTCTCTCTCTACCTTCCCTCACTCTTTCTAAGAAAAAAGCGCTCTCTCTTTCTCCAGAATGGATTTGGGTTACGTCTCAATGGACACGAACTGGTGGGTTTTCACACTACCAGCATTCCTCGGCTCCAAAACCATACTCGACCCCTACACCATCCTCTCTGTCCTCACATCCTTCCTCTGCCTCTCTCTCCTCACCTGGGCCTTCGCCGCCGGGGGCACAGCCTGGAAAAACGGCCGCAACAAAAAGGGCCCCACCGCGATCCCCGGGCCCCGCGGCCTCCCCATCTTCGGCAGCCTCTTCACTCTCTCCCGCGGCTTGGCTCACCGCTCTCTGGCTTCCATGGCTCGAAGCCGTGACGCCACCCAGCTCATGGCTTTCTCCCTCGGCTCGACCCCAGCCGTCGTCGCCTCCGACCCCAGCACGGCTCGCGAGATCCTGACCTCGCCTTCCTTCGCCGACCGCCCCATCAAGCAGTCGGCCAAGAGCCTCATGTTCAGCCGAGCCATCGGCTTCGCCCCGAACGGGACCTACTGGCGCCTCCTCCGGCGAATCGCTTCCTCCCACCTCTTCTCGCCCCGGCGCATCTTAGCGCACGAGCCCGGGCGCCAGCAAGACTGCGACGTGATGCTGCGCAACGTAGCGACCGAGCAGGCGCTCAACGGCGCCGTCAGTTTACGGAAGCACTTGCAGTTTGCGGCGCTGAACAACGTCATGGGGAGCGTCTTCGGCAAGCGTTACGACCCGGCGGACGATAGCCGCGAGCTCGAGGAGCTGAGGGAAATGGTGAGGGAAGGGTTCGAGCTGCTGGGTGCGTTTAACTGGTCTGATTACGTGCCGTGGCTGAGCTATTTCTACGACCCGTACCGCGTGGTGGAACGGTGCGAGGCTCTGGTGCCCCGGGTCAGGAAACTCGTCCGAGTCATCATTGAGGAGCATAGACTCAGTGGGTCGAGGAAGGTTTCTGATAATGCTGATTTTGTGGATGTTTTGCTCTCTCTGGAGGGTGACGAGAAGTTGCACGAAGATGACATGGTCGCTGTCTTGTGGGTATGAATTTTTTTTTAAAAAAGTAATTTTTTTGGAGGTTATTAAACTTATTATGAGGTTATATTATTATTACATGCTGCCCCTTGGATATTGGAGTATTTATTTTCCAAGTGGTATTAATGTAAAATTTCCCCTTCGGCTTTGTTTGTTTTGAGGTCTCAAAGCTCCTTAGTACGGTGTCTAATAAAATTTAAAAACCTTTCTCAAAATCTAAAGCCGAACAGGGAATAATGCAAGGACGGAATCAGGATTTTATCTTATCAGTGGCGAAATGTATACTAAAAAAATTAGTGGTGGCGAGACTATATAAGTTGGGCATAAATTTTTTTTCTATATATAATAATTGTATTTTCTAAAATTCTTATCGTGGCGGTCGCCTGCCTGTAGACCCCTTGTCCTATCCTTCATTGCTAGTGGAACATTCCCTATGAAGTTTTACGTTAGTTTTCAGAACTCCAGTGGTATGAAGTATAAGGGTATGTTTGGAACTTTGGGAAAGGAAAAGAAAGTTAATGAGGGAGATTTAAACCAGTTAATTATTCTTTGCTTGGTTATACGGAGAAAGAGAATTTACTTTCTCATGTTTGGTGGTGTCTTGGTGAAGAGAGAAGTGAAGAAAATAGTATGGAATGTCAAGAAGTCAAGGGAAAGGGGAAGGAATAAGGAAGGAAAAGAGAAGGAAAATGACTTTTCAACTGTTTTTCCTTGAATTTCTTTGCTTTTCTTTTTCATCTGTGAACCAAATAAAGGAGGTGAGAAAAATAGTAGTATTCATTTTCCTTTCCTTTCTCTTATTTTCCTTGTATATTCCAAACAGAGGGTAAAGTTTTGGGTCAATTCTAAACAATAAGTTTTAGGGGCCGTATATAGTAATCTGAAAGTGTGAGGGTCAAGATGGAATTGAAGTAAACTCTGAAGTGTTTTTTTAAGGAACTACTATAAACTAGTGTATCCACCGTTTGATCTGTTACGGGTTTGATTGACTGAGTTGACTCACCTAACCTAGATTGGGATTTGGGATGCAGGAAATGATTTTCCGAGGAACCGATACGACAGCGTTGTTGACCGAGTGGGTCATGGCCGAGTTGGTGTTACACCAGGAAATTCAAACCAAGCTTCGTGAAGAGCTAAAATCCGCTGCGACCGAGAACACGCTAACCGACGCTGATGTGGCCAAACTCCCCTACCTCCAGGCCGTTATCAAAGAAACCCTCAGGGTCCACCCACCCGGCCCGCTCCTCTCGTGGGCCCGGCTGTCCACGTCGGACGTCCAGCTCACCAACGGCATGGTCATCCCCGCCAACACGACCGCCATGGTCAACATGTGGGCGATCGCCCACGACCCGTGCGTGTGGGCGGACCCGCATGCGTTCAGGCCGGAGAGGTTTTCGGAGGGCGCCGACGTGGACGTCAGGGGTGGTGACTTGAGGCTGGCCCCGTTCGGGGCGGGACGTCGGGTTTGCCCGGGGAAGAACCTCGGGCTGGTGACGGTGGGCCTCTGGGTTGCCAAGTTGGTCCACCACTTCGAGTGGGTCCCGGACGAGGCCCGCCCCGTGGACCTGGGTGAGGTCTTGAAGCTGTCTTGCGAAATGAAGCAACCCTTGTCTGCTGTGGCCGTGGCAAGGAATGTCTTGTGTTAGGTAGGGGGTTTTGTTTGTTTGTTTGAGTAAGGGGAAAAACTACTTGTTGGTTTTCTTTTTTAAGGTTTTAGGTTTTGACATGTTTGTAGTAAGTAGTATTGGTTGAATTGTTTTGGTTTTCTTGGACCTGAGGTAAATTGGCTTGGTACGTGTTTTGGTTTGTAAATTAAATAGTACAAGTCAAATGGTTTGATGGGGTTTAATGAATTACTATACTACTAGCTAGTAGCTCGATATTTTTAGGATGGTAAATTTGGTTGCTCATACTACTTATATGATCGAAATTTACGCTATTTTTTCGCGCACCCATCAAGCGCGTTTTAAGATATTAAAGAAATACTAAGAGTTGTGCGAAAACGGGATGTGTGAGCCGGGAGCATGGTTTTTTCATGTTTAGTTGATGTACAAAATGGAGTGCTTGGCTTATGGGGAAAAAAATATGAGGAGAGATAATTTTGGCATTGGAACAAGTGAGTCAATCTCAAAGGTTTTTTTATTTTGGTAAATCAACTTGAAATATAAAAATGTTAAGCAAATAGTATACAATTTTATAGGGGGCGTACCCCAGGAAACAAAAGAGAAGATCAGAAAGAAGAAAAGTGTGAACTCTCGGCACAACCCACCGGGATGGGATAATAACAAATCAATGCACAACCCGCACGGATAGGTATGAATATGCAAAATGCAATAAATGCAGTAGAAAAGAATATCTAATGTCATGCACAACCCTCAATTTTGATTCCATATCAAAAGGGTGCTTTCCCTTCGCAAGGTAGAAGTACTATATTGTAGTGCAAGTGCGGCACCTGAGATTAACGACATTAATGCTACCAACTTACACACAAATCCCCAAATATTTACACACACATACTTACAATAGAGGTGGGCTCCACACACGGGAAGTGTCCAGTGTATACCCAATTCTATTAGAGCAAGTGTGTGTAAGTGTTTGTGTATTTATGTGATTATATATTTATTGCTGAGATTAATTACAAGGAATAGTAGTGCAAATGACACTTCTTGGGAAATTCATAAAATATTTGAAACAATTATGAATTCATCGATTTTTAATCTCAACGTGCATGTTTATTTATTTATACAAGATGGTGGGTTACACAACGTAGGGTAGTCATCCCACGAACATTAAAAAAAAAGCATTTGTATACAAAAGGGAATAAAAAAGGAACATATTCAAAGTTCCGCCAGGAGTCGCTTTTTTTGCCAAACCATCAGCAACAAAGTATGATAATTAAAAAAATCGATGAATCTAGAAAGGAAGTTGTTATTTTTATAACTAATTTTCAATTTATTTACACATAAGCATGATAATTATTCGCAAACATTGAAAGTTACGTAACAAGACTATTTCAAAGTTGTGTGTGTGTGGGTGTGGGTGTGGGTGTGGGGGGGTGTTTGAATGTGTACGTGGAAATGTTTCATTAATTTTAGGGATTTTTTAATTAAAAAGTTAGAATAGGTCATATGCTCGTGCTTAGTATAAAAATGATTACAAAAGTATTGAATAATCAAGCAATGTTCTGTGATTTGGTAGCAAGGTGAAAGTCGTCCATCAAAAAGCCTTTGAACCCTTGTCTGCTGTGGCCATTCCAAGGAATTGATATAAATTTTTTTTTAGTAATACAGGGTGTCCCAGGTCAGCTTGCGCGCGCACCTCCGACTAATTCCTACAGCTCTTCTATAGTTGTTTCACACGCCTACGCGTGGGGGTGAGGTGTCTTCAAGAGTTGTCGGCAAGGAATATCAAATATGAAACTTTAGGATAAAACAAACACCTAAGTCTCAAGCCAAGACCACTTGGATGATCATTCGGTCAACAAATGTTGTCTTGTTTTAGGGTTTTGTCTGTTTGTTTTTGACTAAAGAAATTAAGAACTAATTTGTTGGTTTCTTTTAAGGTTTAGGTTTTGATATGTTTGTAGTAGTATTTGTTGAATGGTTTTGTTTTCTTGGACCTGAAGTAATTGGCTTGGGGGTGTTTTGGGTTTTTTTTAATTTATAAAATTAAAGTCAAATGATTTGACGGGGTTTATTAATGAATAAAAGCTTAACATAGCATTGCACCTTGCTTGTACTATCACTTTTATGATCCATTTTACTTTATTTTATAACTAATTTTGGTATGCTGAATAAGTAAAAGATTCAGTTTTTGACACATCAACATGATTTTGGTAATAAGAAAGTATAATCTGATAATTATTCAGAAACACTGAAAGTTACGTAGCTAGACTTTCTTAGGGTAGAATGTTGTAAACACTATTGTTTGGTTCTCCTCTCAAAAATAATCTTTCAAAATTTTTGACTGTTTTGTCATCCGTGTTTTTTCGTCTTTAGTGATTTTTTGTCAAATTTTTTACTTATTTTATACTTTTTGGATGTACATAGCGTATCTTTATTCAAAAAGTAAAAGAGTTTGTCAAAATGTTAAAAAAATTACTAAAGACGGACAAATACGCAAATCTATAAAACTTTTTTATCTAAAAAATAAATTGCAAAATTGCAAACCAAACACAATGTACCCACTTTGTTATATCCAGTATCTTAAAAAAGCAGAACGTGTCATTTTGACTTAGTCATGTATGGTAGATATGATACAAACAAATTGAATAATGAAGCCATGTTCCCTGAACCCTTCAACGCTGGAGTAGTTTAAAGAGCGTCTCCAATCATCCTTCTTCAAATTGAATCTTCAAAATGAAGGATGGAACATCATCATGCATGAGTATCTCGCTGCATCCTTAAAACGAGGAATTAAAAGTTTTGACTTGCCATGTTTTGAGACTCATTCAAAACCTAGAAAACATTTGTCATTTGATGTTTTATCTGTCATTTACAAATTACAACACATGCATCACACGTAAGTAGATTTGTTGCTTATATAAGTAGCAAAATAAATTTGAGTCATTTGACATACTTGGTGTAAGTTCAATGTAACTCCTTAAATGGCCTAAAGAACATTTCAAAGTCAAAATTTGAGCACCACCCCCTTTTGGGTGTTCCAATGCATGACTGAACGAACGAAAGAACGAAATTCGAAGGCCACATGGATGGCTGGACAGTACATTGCATTTTCTACTTTGACGGACTAACAGGTGGGAGTTGAGTTTTGTTCACCTTCCACTTATGAGGGTGAGCATTATCCTTCTTTCTATTAGTTGAAACGGTGTGGCCGGATCCTACCACAAAATTGCACTCCACAGGTGGTATGGGTGTGAAGTTCGAAATTTGTATTGAATTAGGGCTTGTTTATCGCCCAAAACAAAAATAAAATATCACTTGGCTTTTTGGAGGGTTTTTTTTTTTTTTTTTTGTAATTGTGTTCTTGTTCAAAAAGAAGTTTTGCGTTTTGTGTCAAAGTTTTGGGAATTATTGGTATGTCTCGACGAGAGAAATGACAAAGTACAAAAATGCTATTCTCTCCGTCCCAATTTAAATGTCCTTTATGGTTTGTAGGCGCGGTCAAGATTATTAACATGTTATCAGAGAAGACCTTTTGACCAACCAATTGGCCGTGGACACGTGACAATTAGGTCCACGCGAAAAGTCAATCTTAGTCAAAACACTATTCCGAGAAGACGTTTGACTGACCAGTGGAAGGGAAGCACGTGTAGCCCATAAGATCGATGCCTGCGGAAGGGAAGACCCCGTGGGACCCCCCGCGGGCCTTGCCAGGGAGAACTGAAAGACATACCGGAATTGGTACAGAAACTACAAGAAGACCCCGGGATCCTATTCGGGCCTAAAAGGCAGGCCCGGAAGGGACCCCGCGGGAGGCAAACGATCGCCGCGGGTCGCGACCTTACTCTTGCGGGAATTGGGGAAGCTCTTGTGGCTTGGTGGCTTGGGATGGAGGTAGCGTCGCGGAAGCGCGAGTCCCCCCGCGAAAAATCCTCCGCGGGAGGACGAGTCTTTCGCGACCTGGAGGTACGGGAGGGACACGTGTTGGGGTCTTATAGGAGCGCCGTCCTGGGCCTGACCTAGGCCCAGGTGCCCTATAAATACCCTTGACATTACCAATGATTGCCAGAGGCTGACTTTTCTGGAAAAGGAGAGAGAGAGCACTGATTCTGAGGAAGGAGAACATTCTTCCCCGGAGAGAAGGTGACCTCACTCATTTGATTCCAGAAAAGGCAGACGTCATCCCCCCGCGGAGAACACAGGAGACACGTTGCCTTTGTCTTTTCCGTACCTCTTGCTCCAGCCCTCACCCTACGAGTTCATTCCTCTTTTCCCCTCGGTACTAATTATCGGCCAATCGCACCTCTCCAGCTCACTTTTCTACACGTAAGCAGCCCCAAAGGAACCCGCTTCACCCACATTTAAAATGATTGCCAGAGGCTGACTTTTCTGGAAAAGGAGAGAGAAAGCACTGATTCTGAGGAAAGAGAACATTCTTCCCCGGAGAGAAGGTGACCTCACTCATTTGATTCCAGAGAAGGCAGACGTTATCCCCCCGCGGAGAACAAAGGAGACACGTTGGCTTTGTCTTTTCCGTACCTCTTGCTCCAGCCCTCACCCCACGAGTTCATTCCTCTTTTTTCCTCGGTACTAATTATCAACCAATCGCACCTCTCCAGCTCACTTTTCTACACGTAAGCAGCCCCAAAGGAACCCGCTTCACCCACATTTAGGCGACTCTGCTGGGTAGGTGTCTTTTGGTTTATGGTTAGTACCCATTCCACAGAATACATTGAGCGGCCACTATCACGCCGTAAAGCAATGACGGCACAACACGACGGCGCGCCAATTATCGAGGAGGTTGAAGAGACCAACAGCCCGGGCACGGCAGCGCAGACGCTGCGGGCTCTCCAGGACGGCCAGCGGCAGTTCCTCGAGACACAGCGACAGCTGCTCGCGGCCTTTACTGGTCTCACCGAGCTCATCTCCACGGCGCTCCCAAAGGCTGCGGTTGGTCAAAATGACGAACCACCACAAAACCAGGCAGGGGGCAGCACTAGCCAGACGGTGCAGCCCCAGGTTCCCCCAACGGTGCCTCCCCATTTGCGCCCTGTGCTTGTGGGAGGCGTCGCGGGAAATCACGCTGGAGACCACCAGAAGGAGGCGGCCGCTGATGGTGCCAGCACGCCCTCTGCGGGACCCTACATCACCATGGCGGAAGTCCAGGCCCTGCTAGCGCAGCAGAAGGCAAGTGAGGCGAGCAGAAAGGAGCCAGCCGTTACTGAAGTTGGGGCTCCGTCCGCGGGACAGTTCATCACTCTGGCGGACGTGCAAGCCCTCCTCACTAAGGAGAAAGCAAAGATAGTCTTACCCTCACTCCCTAGCCCGGATATCCGCCCGTCTTATCCTATGACGATCCTATCACTACCATACCCGGAAGGGTATACTCCACCAAAATTCGTGAAATTTGACGGAAAAGAGGGCAGTGCCCAAGAACATGTGGTCCGTTTCATGGAATCTCTTGGGGCCCACGCGTCCGATTATAACTTGCGTCTCCGGGAATTCTCGAAGTCTCTCACCTCCCGCGCATACACTTGGTACGTCAACTTGGAGCCTTACTCGATCACCACCTGGGAAGAAATGGTGAACAGCTTCTACGCTAAATTCTTCCAGGTCCGTGAAAAGGTAACGGTGATCAGCTTGACGAAGGAGACACAAGCTAGTGGAGAAGACGTGGTGGACTACATCAGGAGGTTCCAGGATCGTGCAGTTGACTGCACTGAGTCCGCGAAAGAGGTTCAACTGGTGGAAATTTGCATTGGTGGGATGATGGATGAATTCAAGATGTTGCTTATCAATTTGAAGTTGGGAACATTCTCTGCCCTACTAGAATCAGCGTACAACATCCGCCATGTGGTCAAGCCGGCCAGGAAAGATGCATGGAAAGGCAAGGCCACAAGCGCCACTGTGGCTGTCGCGGAGGCGCCGCGGGCTCAGTAGGCCGCGGGAGGGCGAAAGCGGAGAGAGCGCGAGATGGGGCCGGCGCCGGATTTCCCCTGCACAATGGATGAAGTGCGAGCCTTGGTAAACGCATGGGTGCAGGACGGAGAGTTGGAACTCCTCCCTGTGGAGTATGAACCGACGCGGGAAGACCGCGAGCACCCAAGGTACTGTATGTACCACAGGCACACCAAGCACCCGACGAGCGATTGTTGGTCATTGAAGAGGTTGTTTAAAAGGAAGCAGAATGCGAATGAACTGAGGATAGGACGGCGTGACATCCGCGTCGAGCCTTATCCAGTCCACGGAAATAATAATGGAGAAGTCAACATGGCGGAGTGTTACCCGTTTATGTACAACGATGAAGACGATACTGACAGCAACTACTACATGGAGGGAGAGGATGACGAAGCATGGGCCTACATGGTCTCGTGCTACGAAATAACAGAGGAATTCGAGGAGGGTCCAGCCCCCGCGGTGATACCGGACCCCAACGCGTCGGCCAAGACATTACAGAACAGTGCGAAGTTTCGCGCATTCTTTGACGGCTTTGGCTTCACACCGGCAGCGAGGTTGGAAATCACTAAGGCGATTGTCAACATCGCGGAAGTCCATCAGGAGTCGTGCATGACCGCGGAGGGATCCGTCCCGCGGACGATCCGCGATGAGTCCAACTCGGTCACCTTCTCGGACGCGGATCGACGGGTGTCTTACCCCCCATAACCGCCCGCTGTACGTTACATCCCGCGTCAACGGGACAGAGCTGAAGAGGATCTTCTTAGATGGCGGGGCCTCCATAAACCTGATGCCAATGTCGACGTTCCAGAAGGTGGGGATACAGACCAACAGGATAGTAGAATCTCCAATCACCATCACGGGATTTGGAGGAGATAAGAAGCAGTCTTTGGGATACGTCGTGGTAGACCTAGAAGTGGGGGCAATCCGCTCAGCCACTAAATTTCATCTCATCAATGTGGACCCCAATTATCAGATCATTCTCGGAAGAAGTTGGATGCATAAGTACGCGGTTGTACCATCTAGCTACCACCAATGTTTGAAAGGAATCTGGGCAGGAAAGAAAGTAACAATTCGTGCATCTGAAAACCCATTTGACACCCATGAAACACATCTCTCGGACGCGGTCTACTTCTCGGAGCTGGGCGAGGTATCTCAGGCGATCACCGCCAAGCCTCGCGCTGTCAGGATCCCAAGGTGGGAAGATATAAAAGATGAAAAGCCGGAGACACGCCAGAGAGACCCATCCGCGACAGACGTTGCAGCCCCCAAGAAGATTACCAAAACAAAGGAGGGGGGCAAAACAGTGTACTACCTATGACGGTCCACCGGGGCAGCGGCCGACCATGAATCCGCTGGCCCCGGCGGAACATGTGCCACGGCAGAAGAAGAATAAGAAGTAATACAAAAGCCGGAGCCCGCTCCAGAATGCATGCAAGATCAGCCCAGGCCGCAGTAGGAAGCATTAGAAGAGGTCGATCTAAGCGACGGAGTAGGCCCCAAAAAGCCGGTGTTCATAAGTAAGGAATTGAGCGGAGAGTTCCGCGAGAAGCTGATAGCACTGCTACGTGCCAACTCGGACATATTCACGTGGCACTATGAGGAGATGCCTGGGTTGGATCCAGAGCTGGTTACGCACCATTTGGATATCTTCCCAAATTCTAAGCCTGCGAAACAATCCCAGCGGAAGTATCACCCCGATTTGGAAGGACAGATCAAGGAAGAAGTCGAGAAACTGCGGAAGGCAGGATTCATTCGCCCAATCCAGTACCCGGAGTGGCTGGCAAACATTGTACCTGTGAAGAAGAAGAATGGCCAAATCAGAGTATGCGTCGACTTCCGCGACCTCAATAAAGCATGTCCAAAGGATGAGTTCCCGCTGCCACACATTGATACATTGGTGGATGCCACCTCGGGCCACCAGATGTTCTCCTTCATGGATGGTTTCAGCGGGTACAACCAGATCAAAATGGCTCCAGAGGACGCGGAGAAAACAGCATTTCGAACACCATTGGGGAATTTTTACTACATCGTAATGCCCTTTGGGCTCAAGAATGCGGGGGCAACATACCAGCGGGTCATAACAGCAATTTTTCATGATCTCATGCATAATAAGATAATTGAAGATTATGTGGACGACCTGGTGGTGAAATCCAAGGAGCGGAAGGACCATCTTGCAAATTTAGCCACTGTCTTCACGAGATGCAGAAAGTTCAACCTTAAGATGAACCCCCTGAAGTGCGCATTTGGAGTCACCGCGGGAAATTTCTTGGGTTTCCTGGTACATCGCCATGGAATCGACGCGGACGAGGCCAAGATCAAGTCTATTACGGAAATGCCCTCGCCCCACTCCCAGAAGACGCTCAAGCGATTCCTAGGGAAAGTATCATACCTCCACCGTTTTATCCCCGCAATGGCGGAAATCGCGGCGCCGTTCGCGGACCTGTTGAAGGAAACGCAAAATTCGAGTGGAATGAGGACCATCAGCAGGCGTTTCAGTGGATCAAAGCGGCGTTGACTTCTCCTCAGACAATGGTGGCACCAGTCACGGGGAAGCCGCTGATTCTTTATCTGACCTCTACCCCGAGATCCATTGGGGCCCTGCTGGTGCAAGAGGTAGATGGGACAAAGCGCCCAGTCTACTACATCAGCAGGAAGGTACACGGAGCCGAGGAAAGGTATACCGCCATCGAAAGACATTGCTTAGCCCTCGTCTTTACCGCGCAGAAACTCCGGCATTATTTCCTGTCATTTTCCATCCAGATAATCACTAAATGTGACCTAGTGAGATATCTCCTGTCGCGCCTCGCCCTCACAGGACGGGTCGCCTGCTGGTTGCTAACACTCGCAGAATTTGACATCTCATGCGCAACTCCAAAAGCAATCAAGTGTCAAGCCCTAGCGGACCTGCTAGCTCAGTTCCCAAGCGGACAGTGCGAGCCGCTTGAAGATTGCCTACCCGGAGATAGTTTCGAAGCTCTCGCGGCCAGCACAGATGAACAGCACTGGACGCTCAGCTTCGATGGGGCCGCGGGTAGTGGATCGGGAGGCGTGGGAATAGTGTTGTAAACTGAAGAGGGAGACAGAGTGCATTTGGCGTACAAATTAAATTTTCCATGCTCCAACAACGAAGCGGAATACGAGGCGTTAATCTTGGGTCTAATAGCGGCAAAAGAGAGAGGAGTCAAGCACCTGAGGATAGCAGGAGACTCAAAACTGGTAGTCTTGCAAACGGAAGGGATTTACGCGCTGAAAGAACCGACTCTGGCACCATACCGAACGACAGTGCAGAAACTGATGAAATTCTTCAAAAGTGTCAGTATCATCCACAAACCCAGATCAGAGAACCGTTTTCCGGATGCTCTTGCGACGCTGGGGGCAAAGACGGAATTCGAATAAGAGAGAGCCTGCATTGAAATTGTGAAGATGTTTGAACCATCCGCAGTGGAAGACTTCGTAGAGCCGACCGAGGATTGGCGCGGGTCTATCAAGATTCAGTTAGTCACCAGCGTAGGGCACCTGTCCACCGCAGAGCTTTCATGTTTCATAGTTCTATGAAGAGAATTGTATTATCGCGGCCCGCAAGGGTGGCTAACGCGATGTATTGACGCGAATGAGGCAGAGGAAGTATTGGACAGGATCCACATCGACAACTGCGCGGACAACGAAATAGCCCTGTACAGGAGAATTCAGAGGCAGGGTTATTACTGGCCTACTATGAAGAAGGATGCTGATTTGATCACGAAGAATTGCACTTGGTGTTCCCTGTATATGGCCAAACCAGAATGCCTGATGTGGCAAACTTAGTATTTGTTAGACCAAGATGATAAACAAGTCACAAAAAGTCAGAACATGGCCCGCGGACTCGAGCAAAAGTACGTGTATCATGATATCGTCGACACAAATTTCAATAAGACCAAAGTTTTATTCAAGTAAGAAAGAAGGAAAATGGTACATGTGTTCAAAAAAAAAAAAAAGAGAAACAAAAAACTCTCTAAGCCTGCCAATCCAAGAAGACAAACCCATCGGGGTCAGGGTCGGCTAGATTCAGCGAGGCAGCAGCCAGTTCCGCGTCGCGCTGCAGCACTCGAGCAAAACTGGCCTCCAGATTAGCTAGGTGCTGTCGGGTAGACTCCAGCTGGGCCGACAAGCCTTGGATTTCAGGCCTCAGAGCGGCCCTCTCCCCCGCGGCCCTCAGAGCAGAGCTCCGCGCGCACAGCCAGGCCAGGTCAAACCCAAAGACCTGCATATCCTGGGCAACCTCCAGCAGATCGGCCTCGGTCTCGGGATTGAAGTCCCTGTAGCGAAGCTGGCCCCAAGGAGTAAGCACGTCGTGAAGGCTTCTGAGGTAGATCACCCCAAGCCGGGCAGACCGTGGATTGAAGGAGCTGAAGGTCTCCGGATGAGACCGGGCTATGGCGTTCAGCAGCGGGTAGTATTCCGCGGGTACAACATAGCCCGCGGGGAAGACGCGGATTGGCTCCGCGGCCTCAGTGTCCATGGGCCCCTTCCCCAGATCTAAAGCTGGCTGGGCGGAGACTGCTCCCTGGACTCAACCTCCTCCCTTTGCTCGCCCATATCCGAATTCAAATCAAGCTTGTAATCCCCAAGGGCTTGGCTTCCTGTCCCTCCAAAACATCGTCAGTTGGCAAGAAGTCCATATCTTTAAATAAGGAATTGAAATCTGAGTCAGTAATGGAGGTGGGGCCACCAATAAGCTCTTCGTTTACCTCCAGCTTTCGGTCTGAAGGTTGAGCGGTAAGCTCGGCGCGCGGAGTCGGCGTGCGTCTCGCGGACTGGTGATGAGAGTGGGTTTGTGAAGTGGAGCACGCCGGGGAATGGGGAGTGGCGGCGTCCACAGCCGTGTCCCGCTCCGCGTTCAATCCGGGGCCTTGGAGGAACGAGGCATTGGAGACCCCTGGAGAGCCGCCAGCAACCCGGCCCAGATAGCTCTCCGTGGAACGGATGCGGGCGCTGGTGGACTGCTGTTGAGAGCCAGAAGGAGTAGAGGTTGAACCCGCCTCAGGTTGGCCCGCGACAGGACCCCCAGCGGCAGCATGAGGAAGCTCTTCGAGGTCATCTTCATCTCCCTCCTTCAGTAGTTGTGCAGCCGCCGCGTTGAGAGGTTCCGCGGCAATATCGGCCTGGCCCACAGACTCGCGGGTGTCCGTTGATGGCGAGGGCTCGCGGGCCTCAGAAGTCGCTGCGTGAGAAGGAGATGGGGCTGGGTCAGCAGATTGTACTATCACATTTTCAGATTCCTCCGGGGAAGAATACGACTCGGAGGAAACTGTGTTGGGATCTCCCCCGAGGTCAACAATGGAAGGCTCGTCGGGTAACGTACCTCCAATAACCGCGGAGGATTCTGGCTTCGGGTGAAGAAAAGGAACTGGCTCCGCCCGAGGTTGAATCACCTCCGCTGCCCTCTGTTCCTCTGGGGAGTCGGAGATTTCCACTATGCTGACATCCTCCGCGACAGGGCCCCTCGCGGGCGCGGACGCTCGGGCCTGCAAGACTCTGAGGGGGAGTTGGTCCTCATGATCATGATCATCATCGTTATCATCATCGCCCGCCTCCGCGTCCTCATTCTCTTCTTCGTCGGACTCCGCCACAACTGTTTAAGAAATTATGGCAAAATAGAAGTCAGGGACTGAAGCTGCAAGATAACAGAAATGGCATCCTAGTAAAGCAAATCTTACCATCGAGGCGGCGTCTCTTTGGCTGAGCGTCTGGGGCGTCCTCTTCTGCCCCGCCCGCTGCTTCTTCCGCTGCTTCCGCTGCCGCGGCTGCCTCTGGCTCATAGGCCACGAAAGTGCTAGCATCCCGCTCCTCCCGCTGCTAAAGAAAAGGGAGAAGCAAGACAAAGGGAATAAGCCCCCGAGAACAAAGAGATGAAGCATTGTAAAGAGATGATTGAGCACGGGGGAAGACACTAACATTTCGGATGCGTTTTGGGCGACAGCGCTCCCCCGCCGCGGTTGCCTGAGAGGAGGACGGTTGAGATGGTTCTGCTGGTGGAGGAGGCGGAGGCTGTGTCCTCACGCGGGGTCCCCGCACGCGGGTTCGCCCCGGGGCGGCTTGAGGAAGTGCAGGTGCCGCTTCCACAGGGAAGACCCTGTTCACGGGCTCGGCATGGATCACGGCCCATTGATCGCGGGGTCCGCGCCAGTCAGTTGCCCGAACCACAGTAATGGCCCGCATAGAAGTATCCCGAGTCCAGATCGCAGGCGCCTCAGGGACCACGGCCTGCCCGCGGACAAACGTTAGGAAGGAGTCAAGGTTCCTCCTCCAGAATGCGCGGAACTTCGGCGTGTAACTTGAAACCCTGTCTCTGCCAGGGATGGGTAAATCCCCAAGTTGTGTCAGGATTGGGGAAAGCTGCCCCGCCATGAATCGAAGCTGTGACTCCACGAAGGAGGGCATCGCGGGGGCAGGCCCGGGCACCCCTTGGTCAAAGCCCAGTTGCCTCGCGAAGCGGTCCGGGCGGTACACCGCCACCCCAGCTGTCTCATTGCACAAGGCTGGGAGCCACCCAGGAAAAGCAATGAGCACGGAATTGATCACTGTCCGCGCCACGGGATCGTTGCCACCCGCAACTTTGAGAGAAGAACCGACGGGAAGAAGGCATAGGCCCACGCCCATGATGCCCGGAGAGGGAATGTTGTAGGGACGTGGAATAAAATTGGCCTCAATGTCACACGCCTCGTACCATGAGGCCTCACTGCTGGTCCTGTGCTACTGTTCCACGCGGGACTGCACCCCTGACGCTTCGAAGACCAGGGGATCCGGGGCAATGATACGAAAATGCTCGAAGAAGTACGCGAGCAGGAAGGTGGAGTGGGCCATTGAAATATGGTCACATCTTCCAAGGGACCTGGCGTAATCCGCTTGAATCAAGTCCAGCTGGCGGTAGAGTGATCCCAGGAACAGCGGCGCTAGGGCGACGGGTTGGCCGCGGGCGAGGAGGACGGCCAGCGGGAAGACCGCCTGAGAGAGGCCATCGATTGGATAGTCGGGCAAGACGAAGTAAGAGAGGAAGTAAGAAAAGAAGCCCGCCATGTAGAGCCGCTGACCGTATTGGGGGCCCGCGACATAGTCTCGCTCAGCACCAGGAGTAACAGTCCTCGCGGGCTGAAGGTCCTTGAAGAAATAACGCAACCAGCTGCCAAGGGAAGTCTTCTTGGCATTCGCCACGTTCGCTTTGCGGACCCCTTGATTGGTGAAGATGGGCCCGTTCTGGGCATGCCTGTGGAGCGTCCTCAAAGTCTCCACCTCATTTCAATCCGCCTGCGGGAGCTTGGCAATATCCAGGATGTTGCCCCCGCGGAGAGACAAGCGGGTGAGAATGGATACATCCTCCAGTGAGTGCCCGCTCTCCCCCCATGCCCATGCAAAGGAGTGGGTGTCACTGCTCCAGCGAGAGCACGCGAACTCTAGATTCCTGTTGGCAGCCACCTGTCGGGGAATGCTCAGGTGCCGCGACAGCTGGACGGCCTCAAGAGTACCACTGCCCAGCAGCAGCTGCCTGTAGCGGGGATTGTTGACGACGTCATCCACCCAATCCGCCCAGTCGGTGGGTGGGGAAGCTTGGGCCCCGAAGCGACATTCCACAAAGGGGAAGTCCCCGCGCTCGAGGCGAAGGCGCAGCATTGAAGAAGGGTTGAGGGGTTCTGCATTCTCTAGGGCGGCAGGGGCCGTGAAGAAAGTAGGGTCAGCCACAGGGGGACCCGCAACAGGATACGCCCCAGCGAGGGCCCAGAATGGATCCCCAACTGTCTACAAGTATGGGGCCCTCTGCCACTGGTCCGCGGAGGGGACGGGGATTTCGACGATCGGGCCACGCGCAGCCATGTATGAGTAATGTGAAAGAGAAATGGGAGTTGTGGCCGCGAAGGGTGAAAGACGAGAAAGAAAATGATCGCTCGAGAGTCAAAAGAGAAAATGACAGCACTTCGACGAAAATTTGGAGTTTGGTGAAAAAGGAAATAATGGACAAAGGGTTTATATAGTGGTCAAACGGTGGGGACATTTATGACATCTGCACACGAAGAGACATAACGGCACACGAAGAGACGTTAGCAGTTATCATACCCGTTGCTCCGCGGAACAAGTCCGGGGCGGCCGCGGAAACTTACAAAAGGGATAGTACGCACGCGGACGACGTGCACTTGTCGTACGCGCGCGGGGGGCATATGTAGGCGCGGTCAAGATTATTGACATGTCATCAGAGAAGACCTTTTGACCAACCAATTGGCCGTGGACACGTGGCAATTAGGTCCACGCGGAAAGTCAATCTTAGTCAAAACACTATTCCGAGAAGTCGTTTGACTGACCAGTGGAAGGGAAGCACGTGTAGCCCATAAGATCGATGCCCGCGGAATTGACCCGCGGAAGGGAAGACCCCGCGGGCCTCGCCAGGGAGAACTGAAAGACGTACCGAAATTGGTACAGAAACTACAAGAAGACCCCGGAATCCTATTCGGGCCTAAAAGGCAGGCTCGGAAGGGACCCCGCGGGAGGCAAACGATCGCCGCGGGTCGCGACCTTGCTCTTGCGGGAATTGGGGAAGCTCTTGTGGCTTGGTGGCTTGGGATGGAGGTAGCGTCGCGGAAGCGGGAGTCCCCCCGCGGAAAATCCTCCGCGGGAGGACGAGTCTTTCGCGACCTGGAGGTACGGGAGGGACACGTGTTAGGGTCTTATAGGAGCGCCGTCCTGGGCCTGACCGAGGCCCAGGTGCCCTATAAATACCCCTGACATTCCCAATGATTGCCAGAGGCTGACTTTTCTGGAAAAGGAGAGAGAGAGCACTGATTCTGAGGAAGGAGAACATTCTTCCCCGGAGAGAAGGTGACCTCACTCATTTGATTCAAGAGAAGGCAGACGTCATCCCCCCGCGGAGAACAAAGGAGACACGTTGCCTTTGTCTTTTCCGTACCTCTTACTCCAGCCCTCACCCCACGAGTTCATTCCTCTTTTCCCCTCGGTACTAATTATCGGCCAATCGCACCTCTCCAGCTCACTTTTTCTACACGTAAGCAGCCCCAAAGGAACCCGCTTCACCCACATGGTTTTTCATGCATTTTCAAACCCCCCCCCCCCCCCCCCAAAAAAAAAAAAAAAAACTTCTACATATTATTATTTTTATTTGGTTTATGCTTAACCGTAAAACCTTGCCTTCAGATATAAGGTCGGAAACCCCAAGCGTAGGGCTCAATCGTCGGTAGTAATAAACCGGTAAAACCGGGATCATACCCAGGGCCGGCCCTGATATTTTGAAGGCCTAAAGCGAATTTAAAAGATTGGGCCCTAGGATTTATTTAACCAAAAAAAATCCAATATAAGTGGCTAAATATAGAGTAAAAAAATTAAACATGATGGTTTAGCTTTGTAATATAACTAAATAAATTTTTTTATACCATTGAAAAAAAAAGAATCAAACGTAATGCAGTACCGGTCATAGACTGCGCTTTCTCTTACTAACTTTAATCGTAAGAATACTATCTTGAAAAATAATAGAATTATCTATTTTAAACTTTTTTTTTTTTATCAAAGTTTGATGATAAGAATAAATTATTTGATTTATTTATAAACAAAAGTGGCTTATTTTGTGAATTTGATATTAAAAGTTAAAAATAAAATTAAACAAACAAAAGAAAAAAACTTATCAAAACATTGATGGTGTGTAAAAGATTTGAACCTCTTGGTCTTGAGCAATACCTACAACTACTAAAAAAAAAAACTTTGTCAAAAGAAAATGTCTGTAAGAGTTGAACAAGAGATATCCTATCCCAATTTCAAGTACCTCACATGGACCACTTGTACTAGAATTGGCATTGTGTTAAAGTAAGGAACAATAATAAATATATAATATATCTATTTTTTTTTTTTGGGAAAATGAGGCTCTCATTTTTCTGAAATTTCGGAGGCCTAAAGCACCGGCACCTCGGGCTTTAGCCCAGGGC
Source organism: Rhododendron henanense subsp. lingbaoense (assembly GCA_020567845.1). Lineage (NCBI taxonomy): Eukaryota > Viridiplantae > Streptophyta > Magnoliopsida > Ericales > Ericaceae > Rhododendron > Rhododendron henanense. The sequence continues at coordinate 35,086,388 of CM036321.1, forward strand.
CGGCCCTGATCATACCACAGGGAAGCAAAGATAGCTTAAACGGATTGTAGGATTTATGTAAAGTTCTCGGTGTTTAAGATGGCCAACTGTCGGTTTTGCTTTAGTGAAAGAAATACTAATGTAAAAAGACTAGAAATTGGGTTTGAACTTAATAAAAACAGGTGACAAGGTCTAGGGCTGAAAACGCCCGATGACTTAGCCGATTTAACCGTTTCTTTCTAACAACTCCAAGCCAAGGCATAGACAAACTTAACCTGGAGCACTCGACGTTAAAAGCTGAGCATAATCATGGCATTAACTCGGAAATGACTTAATCTCCTTTGGAAAACATTTGATTCAAACACCAGGAGCGTTAAAAGCCCCGAGCCCCGTGTACAAGCCGAAGGTTAAAACTCCGGGCAACACACGGTCAAAGAAGGTATTAGCCCTTTGGTTTGGCCAAAAATTGGAGATTAAGCCTTGTCCTCGCCAAGGCCATGGTCAAGTTATAGAAAAATCATTAAAACCACTAAGCCATGGGAAGAATATCACCCCATGACCAAGCCTAGAAGACTACTCACACATGCTAGGAAGTTGAAACATGCTAGGAAAAAGAGACATTAGATTTAACCGATAAAAACATAAATAAACTTGATATTAATAAGGATCTAGTCTGTAACTACAACTTTAATAAATGGAAAAACAACAAACGACAAAGACTTACTTGAATTCTTGAAGAAATTAACTAAAAAGCTTCAAAGCATAACAATGGAGTTCTAGGAAAAGTAAAGTCTTAAAGCTAGGTAGGTGAGAGTTATATAAATTAAAGGAAGAAGGGGTATTTATACAAAGGCACCATTCTCTCTCTAAAAATATCCCAAAACATGCCAAAAGTGGCAAGAATTCCATAAATGAAAAGTTGGAAAAGTAAACAAAACGTGGATATTTTATGCAGGCAATACCGGTACTGGCCAACTCCTAGTACCGATATTGGGTCTTCAATTGGTTGCCAAAACACAACTTCTGGAGAGTGGGTACCGGTACTGGCCAAATCCCAGTACCGGTACTAGGTCTTCAGAAAACTGTTTCAGGCTTGCTCTCGTTCCAAACTTCCCAACGATGACCCGATCACCTCTCACCACTCAATCAAACACCCGTTGGGACTTGGTTGAGAGCTGACACACGGCCTCGAACACTTGGATGCTTCCAAGAGCGATCATTGGCGATAAAAACCGCCTTAATTCAACATTTAACCTGAAACTAACCAAAAACAACCTTACGTACAAAATGGAATAAAAACGATAACTTAGGGATTCAAACGCCACAAATTTGAGGACTTTAAGCACCAAGATTATACAATCTTAGATGCTTATCATTTTAAGAAAATAAAAATAAAAATATGTAGAAAGTATATTTTTTTGGGGTTTGAAAATGCACGAAAAACGTGGGGGACATTTAGATTGGGACAGAGAGTATGACTTTGACCCCAAAAAAAGTTTGAAATATATCAACAAAAAATCAATATATATATGTATATATATGCCAAATAAATTTTTTAATTTTTTTGCACCGTTCAAAAGATCTCATTAAGATCTATTAAACAAGATTCATATTGCACAAAAAATTATTTAGATAAGTACCTTATTTTTCAGTTCAAAAATTGCATGTAGTTTCGTAGGAGCCTAACTTTATGGAACAAAGGTAATAGTAATATCAAAGAAAAAGCCAAAAAAAATTGAGAATAAAGGTGTGTTCTACTAACTAAAGTAAGTACTTATTTTTTGAATTAAATATGATGTATTGTGAGAGAATGATCTGTCTCGTAAAACGGAAATTAAGGTCCCGTTTCGCTAAGGTTTCTATTTTTAAGTACTTATTTTTCATTTTACGAGACATATCATTTTCTCACAACACATCACCTTTAATTTAAAAAATAAATACTTATTTGAGTTAGTGGAACACATCCTAAGTACTTACTAAATAATAAGAACCATTGTGGAACGGGGCCTGACTTTAGACTTTTTCTTAGATATTTTTTTTAAAAATTGGGTTAAAATTATAATATTTTACTTTTTCGATTCCTCTCACCGAGACGTATTAATAATACTCAAAATTTTGACGCAAAACTAATAAACGCAAAAAAAAATTAAAATAAGAACAAAACAAAAAGCTTAGTTAGGTTTTTCATGATAAATGTAGTGATAATGCCAAAACTATGTGTTAATGCCAAAATTGTTTTGCATAAAAGACTTGTACCCTGCACATGGTATAAGTCTTTTATGCACTCTTTTGACATGAAAAAAAACAATTTTGGCATTATCATTTGTTTCGGAAAACTAGTCCTAATGGGGGAGTTTTCGGTAGTGAATAACATTTGAGAAATTTTTTTTTCTGCAATCAGGTTTGGTCATAGGTGTTTCCGACAGTAAATAAGTTGTAGAGAAATGTCAATTTATTTTCGGTAGTGAATAAGTTGTAGATAGGTATGTGAGTAAAAACTTGTTGAGGAATTTTTTACTTAATGTGAACAAGAAGTTAAAATGTCAAAACTTATGAATTAGTGTGAACAAAATGGCAAAAAGCCTACTTTTCCCCTCAAATTCTTGTTGGAAAACCCCCCTAATTTGTACTCCCTCCGTCCCGTCCGACGCGTAAACTTTTATGCTTTTAAAGAGATGCATTTGTTTTATGTAAAAAATTAATTTTTTTTCACAAATTAATAAATAGCAACGAGTTCTATTAAATTGTGAAAAGCAGATTTTTTAAAGAAAAACATGCATCTTTTATAATGTTTAAATTTGCGCGCCAAACATGTATTTATGGACGGATGGAGCACATTTCTTTGTGGGTGTGGACATATTGGCGGATTTCAATTTGTTTTGAACTAGGGTTAATTACTTCTGACGAGTTGGAACCAGATGAACCTCGTTGAAAGCCAACGAATCATCGGAACTGAACCGAATCTGTCGCTGTCGACGCTGTCAAATTAAATACTCGCTCCGTCCCATAATATTTGTCCTGTTCGTAAAACGAGAATGTAAAAATAATACAATTTCTGCAAGAAAAATTCAAATTTTTTTCAACAATTCACTAAATATCGATAAATTCTTTTAATTTGTAAATTTAAATTAAATTTTTTCTTAAAAGAAATACATTATTTTGGAGTCTTTATTTTGCGGGACAGACAAACATTTTGGGAGGAAGGGATTCTTTATCTTTCTTCAAATGGCAAAAAAACAACCCTAGTCCTCTTTTACGCCAAAAAAATAAAACCACCTACACCATTCTGTACCCCTACCCTACTCTGCAAAAAAGCTGTTGATTGAGACTGTGTATTTGTACTACGGTAGTAAAGCTGTGTTCTTGGTCAAGAGTCTACCGGGAAATCATGGCCGTCAGATTCGTATCTGGGATTCTCTACTGCATGTACCAAGAGATTCACCACCACCATTATCCCCTCGAATCCTGGCCGTACGATTCGTGTCTGGATTCTTCTCTCTCTCTACTCTGCCAAGATATTCACGGCCACCACCTTTAATTTGTCCCCATGGAAAACAGTGTGTGTATCTGTATCTTGAATGACGTTCTTCCCAAATCTTTTGCCAACCGTGTCGTGCGTTTACGAGAGAGAGAGAGAGAGAGAGAGAGAGAGAGGAGGAACATGAGCACGTGAAAATGGCAATTATGTACTGCAACCCCAGAGACTCGGTAATTTATGAGAGATGAAGAGTTAATGTTCATCTCTCCTTCCTTCCTCCTCCGTCTATCTCTACCCCACCTATGATACAAACAAAAAACATCTAATGCAGAGTGAGAGGAGAGAGAATAGTACAGTACTGTAGTAGCTATAAGTTCTACATGGAAGGCTCCCATTGGTTGTAGATAGAGGGTGTGGCTTGTTTTTGTTGAGGTGGTGGTGGTGGTGGTGATCAGCTAGCTATAGGGGATAGCTGTAAAGTGTGTTATCTCAGGCTTTGGCAGTTTGTTCGCAGAGACAACTCATTTGCTCAGTTTTTACTTCAACACAAAAGTTGAAAACACAGACAGAAAGTCAAAATGAAAATGAGATGGTGGAGAGTGCAATTTTGTTCACCCTCGTTAAAAAAGGGTGAACGTTACTTTCTTTTTTTATTGGTTACAATGGTATGGATACCACCACAAAGTGATGTCATACTTACCATGCAATGCACTTTTTGATAAGCATGACATCATTTTATAATGGGATCCACAGGATTTCAACTAATAGGGAGGAGGATAATGTTCACCCTCTTAAGTGGGAGACCAGATCCCCTGTCCGAGTGAAATCCGGACAGGGCCTGTCCCAGTCCTCGGAGCCGTTGATCTCGCAAATCAACGGCTGAGATCTGTCGAACACTTTTTGGTCTAAAACGACGTCGTTTTGGTTTGACAGATCTCAACCGTTGATTTGCGAGATCAACAGCTCCAAGGACTGGGACAGGCCCCTGTCCGGATTTCACTCGGACAGGAGATCCTCGGTGGGTGCTTAAGTGGAGGGTGAACAAAACTCAACTCTGAGATGGTGTGGTTCCCTTGAGAAAAAAGAAAAAAGGGATGGTGTGGAGGTAAGAAAAACAGTATGCTACACACAGAAACTTGCGGCCTCGTTGGTTTTAGGATTTTGGATTTAAATTTATTATAGGTAATAAGTATAGAGAGAAATAGAATAAATATTGAAAATAGGGGTAATGATTGAAGAGAGATAGAAAGAGAAAAATTAAAATAATGATTGGAGAGAAATAGAATAATGATTAGAATTCGAAATCCAAAACCCTAAAACGAATAGGGCAGATTTTGGATCGAATTATAATTCTTAAAAATTAATACCTTTTTGATTTAGCTAGTCACTTTTTTACAATTACACAATATTAGAGCAAGTATATCAGATGGGGTAAATTGACTTTTTTGCTATTTTACATAAGGAAAAACCACAAAAGGCAACAGCAGCAGAAGAGGTAAAATGGCTTTGTTGAAATGGTGAGGTAAATCTACCGAAGCTCTGTTCACAGGCTTCCGATTTCTTTATTACTTTCTCTCTCTCTCTCTCTCTCTCTCTCTCTCTCTCTCTCTCTCTCTCCCTCCTCAAAAAAGAAAAAGGAAAATAATAATAATAATATTTTAATAGAGAATATGTTAAATAGATAGTATTGATGTAGTGTTGAAAGAGATATGAGTAGATAAAATAGAAAAAGTGCACTGTTTACCAGTAATTTTACCAAACTACTGATAAACTTGCTCTTAGGCTCTCTATTCTAACTGTACTAGTGTACTATATTAAACTATTCATTTTTACTACTTCTACTTTTGTACGTATCGTGCAAGAAATTGATGAATTCTTTGATTTTTGCGGAGCCCATTATAGATCCTACAAAGACGATTTCAAGAATGACTTGTGGTTTGAATCATCTTTGTAGGATCCGTAATAAGTCCTGCAAAAATTAAAAAAAATCAAACTTTTCTTTCCTAAAAGAGAGCCGTTGTCCAGCAACGTGTGAGGGACTGTCACGCAGAATATTTCCATAATTTAAAACTAGCAGCAAACCCGTGCTATGCAGCGAAATCTTCACTCATAAAAAATTAAATTTCAATATATACTTTCGACAGCTAAATTTTTTTAGTTCTTTTATTTAAGTATTTCATGACCATGACCAAAAAAAATAGAATGTACATTCGACTTGGATTCTAAATTTGTTTTGAACTCAATCCAAGACCCACTTATATGTGAACAAATGAAAAAAAAATCACAAATATCGCCGATCATAGTCCAATAGTATTGTCACTACATATCGATACAATACCTGCCAGACAAAAGGGAAAACCAATAAGGCCCTGATTGGATGCTGTATAAGGCTCCCTTTTTTCCTCATCATTCCTTCTACATAACATGATTTGAAGCATAATAATTGACGAAGCAAAAGACCAGGATACAAAAAGAGACACAACAGAACTTGAAAAAAATAATTTGAAATTAAGATATTTGGAGTAGATAATCTAAACGCAAAGCATAAGCAAAACCCAGCCGATCAAAGTGGGGGAAAAAAAGTGCACCAAATCAAAGCATCAAAATACACTGCAATAAACTAAAAAAATCCACCAAGCTTCCTTGCCAACTTGGACCAAGAAATCTGCAATGGAGCATATATAAACCATGAAAGAAGAAATATTAGTGCTATAGTAGTATCTTTTTTTGTGGATGGCTTGCTCCGCCAAAATCAAGTACCTTAAGGATCTGTTTGTTTGGGCGTAAAATATTTTTCAGTAAAATATTTTACTTATTTTCTGGTGTTTGGTTGTGTAAAAAATAAGGAAAACATTTTTCATTAATTGGATGAGAATGACTTACCCTTAAATCTTCTGTAAGTTATTTTCCGAAATGAATTCGCTGCCTTTTACTGCAATTCTCACTGCTCAATTTTTTCGATCATCAGTCCTGACCCACGTTCAATTCCAATATTATCTAATCTCTCTACTGTTTAAGCCCCCCCTCTACACTATTTTGTCCTATTTTTGAAAGTATTTTTCAAGTGTCAACCAAACACCAAAAAAAAAAAGTTTAAAGTTTGTTTTCTGGAAAAATATTTTACATTGTAAAACATTTTACATCGAAAACAAACGGAGCCTAAATTTAGACGATTTACAACTTCCAAAGTGGAAAATGAAAAGTTCTACACACACGGATGTGAATTGATAAAAGGAAAAGAAAAATCAATGTTAAAGATTAATAGAGTAGTAGAAAGACAACTTCCCATTAAAAAAAAAATAGTAATAAAAAGACAACCATATAGAGTAGTTTTATTTCCTTTGTAATTTTTCACAGACCAAAGAAAACAAAGGTAATTAATATTCTCATGGCCATAAGAATTTCATGAGATAAATCATTGAAAGACATTCGCACAGTGGCACATGAACACAGCTTGGGAAAAAATTTATGAGTATCTTCTTTTTTCAACTAAGCAAAATCCTAACTATTCAATCAATTGATCGAAAAAATAACAAATGGTAAAAGACCATTAGAATCTCACCTTCAGTTGCAAAAGAACTTCAAGCTACCTCTCTCTCTCTCTCTCAAACGTGAGGTGGGTAGTTTAAATGGGTAAATTGGAATCATTTTGAATTTCCATTTCTATTTTGATAACTATATAAAGAAATAGGTGTAGAGATATCTCAAAGAGAGGGTTTGGAAAATTTTATAGATTTAAATTCAAAAACATTCATAGATTACCCAATAACATCTGAGAGATGTTATTGGTACAGATATATTAGTACATACCCTGCATACAAACCATTTTCGAGCCCGTTTTGGGTCTCAAAAAAATGATCCAAGCCGCTCATTTTGTTTAAAGTATTTTATTCAAGGTTCCTGCAAAAAATAAGTTAAATCGGATATCGGTAGTGACGTTTACGATGCATCCAACTTTGTCCCAAAATTCAGGCTAAAATTCTGAAGCAAAATTGGACGTATCGCAAACACCCATAACGATATCCGCTTTAGCTCATTTTTTGCATGGACCCTCAATAAATTTTAAACAAAATGAGCTGATCAGATTATTTTTTTGGACACAAAACGGACCCAAAACTGATCTGTACATGATGGTATAGATTTTTTATCTGTACCTTTATCATTTCTGAAAACTTCTTTTGTAAGATAGAGAAACTATGTAAATATGATGTACTTTTGTAAAAGGAAATTGGAGGTCAAGTTTGTAAACTTTGTATTCTTTGTTATTTATTTCAATTTTACTTAATAATTTACTCAATATTACCATAAGTTTTAAATTGGAATTCCTTGATTTTTTGGAAAAAAAATTAGGTTTCCCGTCATCCCCACCATTCGTGCCTCAACCAATCACTAAATGTTAATTACACGATATGTAGAAATTGGGATTCCTTGATTTTTCGGAACTTTGGGTAAACGTAAGTTAATTAGCTAAATGTGCATCACACGATATGTAGAAATGTTGTAGCTAAACTCGTACTAGCTAGTATGTTTTTGAAATTCGTTTTTAGCTAATGATTTATGTTTCCTTATCCTGTCTTGACCTTTAAATTTCGAATTTCAAAACAATCAGTTGGGTAAGAGAAAAGGAATGTACATTTCTCTGAACGTATATTTGTATAGATTTGAACCTTGAATTGTATAAGAGCAAGTTTATCAGCTTAGCAAAAGAAGCTTTTGAAGCTATTTTACCTCATTAAGACATCAAAACTAGTCTGCACCAGCTTCTGCAAAAGGGAAGCTAATTTGCCCTTGGGAAACCTGTTAGGTAAATGTACCGAACAACTATTCACCATGCATTCATTAAAATATTATTTCTTTTCTCTCTCCTCCCTATCACTCCCACTCCCCCCCCCCCCCCCTCCTCTCTCTCTCTCTCTCCAAAAAAGAATTAGTATTCTAATAAATGATAGGTAAAATAGAGAGTATTGATATAGTGTTGAAGGAGATATGAGTAGGTAAAATGAAAAAAGTGCACTGTTTACTAGCATTTTTACCTTTTAACCGATAAACTTGCTCTAAGAGCATGTACACTAGCATTGGTAAAATAGCTTTTTAACTATTTTGGAAAGGAGACACTCAAAAAATACCCCCGCACCAGATTAGGTAAAAGGATAGGTAAAATACATTTATGAATAGGGCTATCTAAGCACTATTCATACTGCTTTCTTTTTTTATTGTTTCTTTCTCTCTCTCTCTCCTCCCTTCTTGGGGAAGAAAATAATAGAAAAAAAGTGAAAAAATGTATATTTTAATTGGTGTTAGGTGGCTTTGTTCGGTTGCCATTTTACTTTTGTTTTAGTTTTGTTTTTCAATCATTACCATATAACTTTCTCCAATCATTACCTTATATCTCTAATTTTAATTGCAGATTACTAATCGCACCCCCCGTGTCAGACCCCCCTGACACGGGTCCACTCCTATTCCCAAAATACCCCCGCTTGGGCTCAAAAATACCCGAACCTATTTTTCTGTTATTTTTTCTTTATTTAATTAATAATGTTTATACTCTGTATCTTTTTTCTTTTTTATTTATTTAAAATTATTTTAGTGTTCCAATTTTCAATCCGGTTGAATCGGTAGAAAGATCTTGTTTTTTTTTATCATTTTATCTTCAATGGTCATAATGAATTTTTGGCCTCGTAGAATCAAATATTTCTTAGGGCTAATCAACGAGAGCCTTAGAGTCAAAATTTAATTATGGTCATTTAGGATAAAATGATCAAGAAACTAAAATCTTTCTTCCGGTTCAAACGGATTGAAATTTGAAACACTTAATTTTTTAACTATAATTTTTAATATACAAACAGTCTAAAAAGGTTTAAAAAATTAAGTGTTCCAAATTTCAATCCATTTGAACCGGTGGAAAGATTTTAGTTTTCTAATCATTTTATCCTAAATGGTCATAGTTAAATTTTGACTTTATGGCTCTCGTTGATTAGACCTAAGAGATATTTGATTCTACGACTTTCTTAGGGTTAATCAACGAGAGTCCTAGAGTCAAAATTTAATTATGACTATTTAGGATAAAATGACCAGAAAAATAAAATCTTTCCACCGGTTCAAACGGATTGAAATTTGGAATACTTAATTTTTTAACTATATTTTTATCCTTATAAAAACTGTCTAAAAAGTTAAAAAAATTAAGCATTGCTAAAGTTGCCCGTTGGTTCAAAAAAATTTAATTATGACCATTTGTTCAAACTTGCAAACTATCTAAAAGGGGCAGGTTCAGCAACAGTTGCCCGTTGCAAGTTTGATAGAGCATTGATAGCATTAGTTTAAAGTTGCAGGTGCAGCAATAGTTGCCCGTTGCAAAATTCGATAGATAGATCCGCCAGGACGACGACCACAATTTGGCGAAAATATTGACTAAATTTATGTATTTATTTATGTTCATGTATTGGTTCTATATATTCAATTATAATTAATTGAAGTTTGATTTCAGTTTGCATTATTGACTGTTAAGAGAAATATAAAGTAAATTAGACTTCTTTGATAGGTTTTATTGAGTAGATTTCAAATAAATAAAATTTATTTAAAAAAAATACGTGATTTCAACCTCTTTAGACAATTTATATATTAAAAATATGGTTAAAAAATTAAGTGTTCCAAATTTCAATCCCTTTGAACTAGTGGAAACATTTTATTTTTCTAATTATTTTATCCCAAATGGTCATAATTAAATTTTGACTCTAGGGCTCTCGTTGATTAATCATAAGAGATATTTGATTCTACAACTTTCTTAAGATTAATCAACGAGAGCCCTAGAGTCAAAATTTAATTATGACAATTTAGGATAAAATGATCAAAAAACTAAAATCTTTTCACCGGTTCAAACAGATTGAAATTTGGAACACTTAATTTTTCAACCTCTTTAGATAGTTTAAACTACCACAAAAATATAATTTGTTCGTTTTACATTATTTCACCATCAATATTAGGCTCGTTTGATAGGTTTTGTTGAGTAGATTTCAAATATATAAAATTTATTAAAAAAATACGTAAAAAAAAGTTATTACTTTTATAACAAAAAAATAAAATGAGAGAGAGAAAGCAGCTGAGGGTAAAAGGGGAAAGGGAGGGGGCCCGTGTCGGGGGGGTCTGATACGGGAGGGGCGATTAACACCTCTCTTATTAATTTCATTTCTCTCTCCAATCATTACCCCTCTCTCCCATCATTACTCTATTTCTCTCTCAACCCTCTACCAAAACTAAACTAAACTAAATTACCAACCAAACACAACCAGTATTGGTGTAGTTGTAAAAGAAAAAATTGATAGCTAAAGTAGAATTATGAATTGTTCACAATGTAATATACCTATGTATTGATATAAACTTGCTCTAAGCCTATCTCATCACTCTTTTCTTTTTTTGATTAAAATTCTTTTTCTATTACTTTTTAGATTCTCAAATTATCCTAGAAAAACCTTAACCAATGAACATGTGCCACTTATCGTGACATGAGGCCTTCTCACTAATAAACACTTTTGTTTAATATATAGTATAGATGACGTAACGGATGAATAGTAACTGTAGCAAAGTTACACAATTTTTATAATAACATGCTTTCAACTGAGGCTGATGCAGCCCTATTTTTTGGGTTTTGCTCGTTACTATAGTTTTCAAGGTGGACTAAGCAATTCTGACGAGGATGCTCTTAGGTTCCGTTTCGTTAAAGTTCTTATTTTTTAAGTATTTATTTTTCGCTTTATAAGACAAATGATTCTCTCAAAATACATTATTTTTAATTCAAAAAATAAATAAATATTTTTTTTTAACGGAACGGAGCCCAAATGAACTTCTATAAATGATTAAAACAAGCTTTAAGCTGAGTTACAACTAATTCGAGTTTTTTAAATTTTCCGCGCTTTGACTACACTATTCGGGTCGATCTCGAGCTTCTTTCGCGGTTCATTTTGCGGTCCTACAAAATAGTGAGAAGAAAAATTATTATTCCCTCCGTCTCAATTTAATTGTCTCTCGTTCTATTCTAACCGGCTAAAAAACTAATTATATCTTTAAGGGTGCTGATTTTGCCACTCTTTTTATTGTTAACGTCACTCCACTGCAAGTGTATTTTTGTATACTGCAAGTGTATTTTTGTTTTGATACAAAAATACACTTGCAGTGGAGTGACGTTAACAAAAAAGGGAGTGGCAAAATCATTTCCCTATCTTTAAATTCGTAGTGAATTTTATATCGAATATGAATCTTGTTTGATAAATCTCGATTAGTTCTTTAATACAGTGTTTTCGAAATCACATAAAATGTTATAAATTACAAGATATAATCAATTAAAAAATGGCACAAACTCCCAAATTTTTTTATTAAATTTGGTCAGACGGAGTAATTCAATGCCCCAATGACTGGGTCACGTGGTGCTTCATCTCATCTTTTCACCACATATATGTGTGCTCTCCATGAATAATCTCTGGTGAAAAAGGACCGGGGGCATGCTGCGCACCTAGTGCCCGACACAGTGCTGTGCGATCTCAACCGTCCAAAAGTGTTATGGATGATTCAGATTTTAAATAGAAGTGTTCATTTCAATCCGTCCAACCGTCCAAAAGTGCTTCCCCGAAAAAATTTCATTTTAATCCGGACCATTGATTACCGGGACTGATGATCCAGATGGTGCACAGTACACGCTGCACAGCACAATCCCCGCAAAGTAAAACTGCGAAAATAGAAGTGTCCATTTTGTGAAATGAGGAGAGTCGGTTGATTTCTTTGCTAGAGTCAACAACTCAACGCTAATAACGCAAGATAATTGATCCCCTCCTCTCTTTTTTTAGCCGGTAATTGATCCCGTTGTCATAGATCCAAACCCGATTTTAGTTGCAATCTACTCACTTGTCCCCTAATTTTAATATTCTCAATAGTATCATAAAATTGATCCTTATGAAATTACGTATAATTTTTAAGCTTAAAAATAATGTAATTGAAGAACTAGTTTGTTAATAGTAAATGTTTCTTATCCTTGCTCTTTGAAGTAGAATTATTTGTACGTCATTTCAAAAACGAAAGACAATTTTAAGATTATTTCGGATTTTCAAAATCTCTTCCCCTCTATTCCTATTTTCTCCAAACTTCTTAATGATATGGGATTTTTGTGCCGAGAGAGATAGAGAGAGGGCTGATGTGCCATTAACAATTGAAGAAAACCTGTGCCTCTTAACTATTGGAGATTTTTGTGAGAGAAAAACCAATAGTTTATTAATGAAGTACTCACAATGTTAACCCTCAAGTTTTATGTTTTGTTATATTCTAATCCGTAGTCTTTAGAAATTAATTAATGTTGGTATCATTGTATTTCAAAGGTTACTACTATTTGATTTTTTTTCCCCCCAAAATACTAGAGGGGGCGAACCTAGCTATATACTTTCATACAAAATTATTATTTTATGAATATAACAATAGAGTTTTTTTTCCTTCGCGGGAGCGACCGCCCCTACTAACCCCTCTCTGACTCCATCCTTGGGAATATGATCGTAATTTCTTGCACAATCTATGATCTTTCAGAAAGTTCACTTGGAAAAATGAAAAGAACAATTTCACCTGAAAAAAGATGAGTGGAACTCAGAGGAGTTTTCGGTAGTGAAAAATTTGTAAATTTTTATTTATGATTGAGAAGTTGTTAGGTGTTTTCGATACTGAATAAGTTGTTGATGGTTTATGAGTAGAGTTACCCTTTTTATGTGTGAAGAAAAAAATGCATAAAGTGTAATTTCGTAATTCTACATGAATAAAAAACAAAAAATAGAGTGCATGGACAAAAAAGGTGTGTGGAAATTAATTTTCTTCCGGAATTATATATAAAATTGGGAATTGATATTAACACTCCATTTCTTCTAATTCACACTCATTTTTTTATTTTTTAGTATTTAAAGTGTATATACTTCTAATAAACAAAAAAAAAAAGAGTTTGAATAACAAAAGAAGGAGTATAAATATCAATTTCCATGTGTTCAAAAAAAAAAAATCAATTTCCATGATGTTTTGTACGATAGCATTCCTCCGAGAAGTTACGGCGTAAGTGATGTGACAGAGACGGCTTCTACGAATGGAACCGCCTGCAGAGAATCAGAAATCGCATCCCCCACGCAGGCGGATTTCCCGGCAGCAGGAGCACGTGCCATCGACTTGATTTTTCCGAAGTGGCAGCTTGTATCTATTGCCTACAGTGTCTCACTCTCTCTCTCTCTCTCTCTCTCTCTCTCTCTCTTTGTGTGACCCAATATTTTCAACTCGGTTCGTATATTTTTGTGGCTTCCATACACACCGTGTAATTGGAATTTTGGCACTTTTTATTTACTCCATCCGTTTCAATTTGTTTATTAAATAACAAGTACCGAATACCCGTGCCTTAGGCACGTCAGAATGTATCATAGTCTCAACTTAAATAAATTATCCGTACTACCCGATTGCTTTATAGGATAGTTTTAATCTTCACAAAGTGTCCGCTACCGTTTTGAGATAGAGCCCTTCTACAGCTAATGACGGTGGCCATATCGACCTTGCACCAACGACTGTGCAGGGCCCGCCACGGGTCTTTATCTGAATAAAATATAAAAAAATTTGGATCGAACACCTACACATATCGGATTGAACTACTTTTTCACCGGGTCACTTGGTTGTTTTCAAAATAATTGAACAGTTCGGATTTTTCGTGCGGGACCCGTAGTGGGCCCGCGCGACAGTCGGTGCAAGGTTGGTATGGCCACCGTAGTTGGCCATAGCATTTTCGTTTGAGATATTTTTCTATTTGATCATATAAGACAACTAGAAATTACCCGTGCCTGAAGGCACAACGCAACACGTTTTTTAACACGACTAAAAAGAATTATTGTGTGTAGTGTGTATTCAAATTCTGAAAATGGTCCAATTTCGAAAGTTTGAAATCCGAGGAGTGCAATTATGTCTGGATCTGAAGGCACTAATTCAAAGTATTGACATAAAATAATGAAAAATTTCGATCTTAGGAAAATGAGATCCTCTCGAAGTTGAGGAGATTTTTTTCCTAACTGGCCTTTCTCATTGCTCATTGCTCTGTACAAAAAAAAACTAAAGTTTTCACATACTTGTACAGGTTGATAGAATACACATCCGATTCGAACATTCAGCACAACATTACCTCACTATCGGTGTCTTAGGGATGTCTGCAATGGTCCTTATAGTTCAGAATTAGAAGTTAAAATTAAAAATCATCATTAAATTAGAAGTTGGAATTGAAAACTAATATTAACACGTTGTATATATCGTGCCAATTAAAAAAAACACGTTGTATCATCTTACCTCGAAAGAAAACAAACCTGTTTTGGTTAATCATAGGGAATTCAAAACCAATGAAAATTCCTAAAATTTTAGAATGAACCCCACAAAATTATAGAGAATTCCAAACTGAAAAGGAAATTCAAAAAATTTTAACTGAAGAGGAAATTCCAAACATGAATCTCAACCATGATTTTGATTCCAAAATTTTCCAAAATTCCGTGATTGATTCCACGATTTTTTCCGAAGGATTTTCAAGGATATAATTTTGTTTCAATAAAAGAAAGTATGGAAGGCACGTAGGAGAGAGAGAGAGAGAGAGAGAGAGAGAGTTGTTTAGGATAACTCAAAGTTGTGAAATCCGTTCCGTACCGGAGCTTAAACGGAACACAAAGACTAGAGATCCGTTCCGGTTAAAATACCGGACTGTTCTGGCCAATACCGGATGTACCGGACGATACCGGGCTATTTCGGACATTTTCCGGTGTTCCGGACGGTACAAAATTACACTTGGTTTTTATTTTTTCCCGTGCTGCAGCCCCAAGTAAATGGTAGGAATCAGACTAGGTACCAGCTGGCCCTTGGATCCTAATCTAACGGTACGAAAAAGGACAACAAAAACCCTCTTGTCCAGAGCTTGGGAAAACGTAAGAATTGTCTGGGATTACACATTACAATACAATTTATTACATAAGAACCCCAAACAACATTTGCATAATGTTTCTAATAATTTGTGTGAATATTGTAATTCTGAATTCTAATATTTTGTCCAATATTTTTCATTTAATAAAATTTTATTATGCTCCATATAATAATTTAGTTCTATACGTATGCATGTTAGCTCGACTTTAATTTGTACACATAATACAAAAATAGTATTAGAAGTATATAAAATTATGAACAAATATATTGCGGTAAATCCGAAACGGTACCGAGATATACACCGGTACCGGTACGTACCGTTCCAGTAGAGAAAACGGTATGCTAGCCGGTACGGGATTGATAACTTTGGGATAACTTCATTTCCGGAATATTAGTCTTAAATTGCCACCCAAAAGTGCTACACATACAACGGTTGTGTAAAACACAGCACACAACCACTCTCTAGCCGTCCATTGTTGTAATAAATTGCTAGGATTCGCTCAAACTCTTCCCCGGAAAAGTTAAACTTTTCCTTGGAAGAGTTTTTTTAAAATCTAGACCCTCCAAATACATTTGGACGGTCATAATTACGAATACAACCGCTCTTCCATATTATATAGATATTATTATTTTACATAGAGATACATTGCTTAAAAAGTGAGGATAGAGAGAGAGATTTATTAGGAGAATGTTCTCGGTATCTTTTAAAAAAGAAATGATCCGATGGTAATAAATTTAACATGAAGTGATCTCACGGTTGTAAAAGTTGCTCTCATTTATATGTCTAAACATTTTCAACAGAAACCGTTGTATTTTATAATATAGATTTTTGAAACTCCAATTTATTAAGGCAACAAAATACAGTAATTATTTTAAAAAAGTTTCAAATTTTCAAGGATGCCCACACTTTTCTTATTTCTAGCATTGAATGAGAGTGCAAATTTTCTAATGCATATATATATATATATTTTAAAAAGAGAGGCATTAGCTTTGTTTGGTTTGGATTTAAAGGAAAAATTTTAAGTTAGTAAGTGAAGATAGATAGATAGAGAAATGAGAATTACAATAAGAAAGTTAGCAATATTCTATTTTGAAAGTTATGCTATGCGTATTCTGAACGGTAATTGACAAGTTATAGAGTGCAGTTATCAAACGTGAAGTGTCAAAATTATTTTCTTTTTCACTTCTTCATGTTTTATTATTTTCTTTTCCTTCCTCGTGTGTTTATTTTTTAAAACGTGTTGTGAACATAAACGAGGCTAAAAATCATTTCGATCGAATATCCTCTGATATGATCTCGAAAGACATTTATCTTGAAAAAACAGGTTGCGAAACTAAATTTGAACGCTTCTTTTGAACGATAAAGGTGCTTTTAAATCATAGTATATCAAATGAGATTCAAGCAATATAATTTTGACACTAGCTTACAAATAACTTTTTCTTGGAAGGCCTGTTTTGCCACCACTGCCATAACCGCGCAGGAACGCACCTACCACCTCATCTATCACCGCCCAAACTCAATAGTTATGTTTTGAGCAATATTTAGATCATAGGGATTGGAATGTCAAGATCAGGATATAGATGTGTTCTGCTTTATCCAATGCATGTTAATTCGAAACGGTAGACGAGAGTTCCGTGCACACCGAATGATTCGGATACATATATATATATATATATATTTGTTAAAAGTGAGAAGATTGTATTAATAAACGCCCAACGACACTTACAAAACGGAAATCATTACAGAGAATTTGGACAAAGCCAAACTAATCGTCTAACAAATAAAAATGAGTAAATCGATATCTTCCATCCTAACCCAGGCATGGCCTGACGCAACAACAACATTTTTAAACTATTTAACATCTAATTAGGTGTCTCAAACTAGAAAATTAAAGTGCAAAGTTAAGGATAAAAACACCAAATACCCAGACGATCAGATGCATTCTAAGTCTCCAAGGATGAACGCACCAATGAACTCATAAGAACTACAGATCTGCCAAGCCGCCACGAGTTGTCCCGCCAAAGATATCGTGTAGGGATAGAACGCTAAAGCACATATATCGTTGTGAAGCAATCTCGACTGAGAGAACTCCGATCTGTAGACAAAATTCGTCTAAAGACGAAACTAACAACTCTTGTAAAACGAAAGACAATACTCTCACAGATCAGACGACAAGTCGTTAATCTTGAGAGACAGAAGAAAAAAGAAGAAGCAAAGAAAGTGAGTCGGAATAGTACCATGACCTTTCCCTCCCTCCGCCGCACATGGGTATGAAAACCGGGGGGGGGGGGGGGGGGGGGGGGGGGGGAAGGTGTCGTGGTGGCCGGCTAGGGTTGAGAGAGGGAATGAGATAGGGTCGGCGAAAAAATAGAGGTGAAGAAGGATACATCTATATTTGAATATGTGCACTTCTGTCTTGTTCGTAGCATTTGAGGCTCGGTTAAATGCAGAGGAGTACATGATGTTTATTACTGGACTACCACTCCACTAGCAATGCACTATCACACACACAAATAAACACTTGCACACAAAACTGACGAACATGATAATAGTATTTGTTATATGGGGAGGCGAATTAGAGTGTTGACAATCTGGCTAAATTTGGTAAGAGGAGGAGTTGGTTAAAGAGGATTCACCACCATCCTAGCGTCCATTAATTACCATGTTCGTTTTGGGTCTCTAGACCCATCCAATCTTTTTTCTCTGTGCATAGTTCTTAATAAATTTTCTATCTAGCTATTACTCTCATTTCTCTATTTGTCTCTCTCCACTCATAATCCCAAAAAACTCCTTCAAGTTTCAAACCGAACATGACCTGCCCTGGGCATCAGTCGCTTTAGGGGACTAGCATGGCTGTATTTTGTTAAGAGAATCATGCTATTGGGACCGACGGCCCCACAGGGCCTACTACGGGTCTCGCACGAAAAATCCGAACCGTTCAATAATTAAAAAAAAAACATCGTCCGGCCTCATGAAAATTCAGTTTAATCTGACATGTGTAGGTGGTCGATTAAATCTTCTCATTCTTCATTCTTTTTCACCTATAGTGAGCCTCGCGCGGCCGTCGATTCACTGTCGGTATGGCCACCGTCGGTCCGCATCTTCGTTTGTTAAACGGTATATATGTGTGTGAAAGTATTTGTATATGTATTGCGTATTGTGTGGTAGTAGAATATTTCTTGTTTTTAATGTTTCTTTCTTTCTACCAGTGGCCATCTTTTAATACTACTACAATACAGCCCGCAAGTATCATCGCAGAGCAAACCCTAGCCGTCCGTTTGTATAATGTGTAGTCAAAAACTATATGAATATATCTGACACTCCTATATACTTTATATTAAAAAATCATCCAATTATTGTGGTGAGATGGTGGGACAAGAAAGTACAACTATTGTCACGGATACCAACCACGAGGAGAATAAATGCCAAGCAAGGCACGTTTTCTTCTGCTGTTTCCTCTTCTCTTTTGGGCTGTGTGAAGTCTGAAAGGGATCATGGATAAAGCCAAAATACTAGGGACAAAGAAAATTTTATATATTTCGAAAGTGCTTCGAAAAGAGTAGCTAGTGGGTGAGATTGACTTTGATGTGTGGGACCCAATTATCAAAGTGAATCTCAACTCCTGATTATTTTTTTCGGGGCACTTTCGAAGTAAGTTTAGCATTACTAGCTCGGGATAAAGTGAAGGGCTTCACGCGATCGATCCTTCAAAATGCTACGCGCTTGCGCGCGTTCTCGATCTTGGCACCGTGCTCGTGCGTTCTCGCAAATTTTATTAGTTTGAGATGTGTTTCAGAGACGCTTTCATTCTCGCGTATGCGAATTATATGACTTAGGTGGAGGGTACTCAAATGTGGCCATAAGATTGTTATTTTAAATAATTGTCTTTGTCTATTCATTTGAATTACCAGACAGAGTCACATAATTTTATGTCCATATATTTCTTCATTGTCTCACACATGATGTTCTTGTCCCAATTCAATGAAGTTTTTTTTTTTTTTTTTAAAACGCAACTTATATTGGTAAAATAAGGCAAAAACAACATGTACAACAAACGAATCAAAAGGTCCCCGAAAAAAACAAGAAAACAAAAATAAAAACAACAAAATAAAAAGCTGCAAAATTTAGAATTGAAAATTGGGAGATTTGACAAAGAATGAAATATCAGTCACAAGTACTCCCTGTCTTTCAATTTTAGTTGATTATTTCATTGTGAGAGCATCCGCGTCAACCTCTTTAAATTATGGACCAAATTACACCTTAAAAACTCACTTTATTACTTTAGTTACTTACTTTTAGAATGTCTATTGCATCATCAGACTCTTTACTCTCACTCTCTACTCAATTAAATATTCATATTTTTGTATTTCTTTTATTTATTGCCACATTTCTCTCATAATTAAGTATTTGCTCTTCATTTGGTTCTATGACTATCTTAGGACTCGTACATGAGAACCCTAGAGCCAATTTTTAATCCGTTTAAATCGGTGCAAAGGTCTTATTTTTTTATCATATTATTCTAAAGGGTTCGTAATTAATTTTGGTCTGTAGAGCTCTCATAATTAAGTATCTGTTTTTTATTTGAAACTCTGTAGAGCAAATACTTGATTAGTAAAGCCCTAGAGACAAAAATTAATTATGACTCTTTAAAATAAAATGATCAAAAAAATAAGATCTTCGCACCGGTTCAAACGAATTGAAAATTGAAACACTTAATTTTTTAACAATACCATGGAGTTGGCAGAGTGGGCATGAAAAAGTAATAAGTGCTTAACCAATGAGGTCGCATGTTTGAATCTCACAGGACCACTGGGGTTATGTTCGGTCATTACCTTTAAAATCTTGGAATTAATCGAGGTGCGTGCAAGCTGACCCGAACATCCTATTATAAGAAAATAGAATAACAACCGACTCATAAGTGAGGTGCAAATTAAATAATAAAATATAGATAATTGGATGAACAGTGCCTCGTGGAAAACAAAGAGCCACTGTAGCAATGTTAGAGCAACTTCAAAGTAGAGAGGGAGGCAGTGAGGGAGATGCAGGAGAGTTTTTTCTGTTTTGCTCTTTATTATAGAATTGAGCGAGAGATAGCGAGGTTAGTGTGGATGCTCTAATGTTTAATTAGATTTATCTATTTCAAAAAGTCGGTAATATAGATTCCGTAATATTCCTAGTTTGTTATTCTCTCCCAAGATTAGAATTTAACTATCATTTCAACTTCATGGGTACTTTTGGAAAATTTATCTGCAAATTTTTTAATTAATTGCGCGGTCTAAGTAACACGGGCATCAAACGATGCTTTAATTTCAAGAAGACATGAAGTATATGAGTCAAAATGTTTACCATGAGCGAAGTCCATCTAATAAACATTGTGAGTGCTCATTTGGAAATTATGCACAAGGTCTAGTAGAGCATAAAAGATTTGTACCATGTGCAAGATAGAAAGCTCTTATACGGAGTATAATTTTGGCATTAATAAAAATTATTTTGGCATTATTACCCCTTATTTTGCGTTTGAATTCAGATAACAAAATAAGTAAACAACAACGATAACAAAACTGAATCTCATTGAGGTGTAACAAACTTCGGTATTCAAACTTTGAATGGTTGGAAGTCGAATTATGCGATGCACAATTTCGAAACGTATTATCAGAAATAAACTGAAGAACGGAAAATTAAAAAAAATATTATACTTTCACTCACAAAATAACTAAATTTTTTTTAGCGCATATCCATTAAATACTTTTACGAACCCTCTCTATAATCCGAATTATTATTTTTTTTGGTCTACCATCAAGAATTTAAAACATATTTGCCCAAACACCCCATAGTCTAAATCTTACCCCTTTTTTTTTTTTTTTTTTATAACCAAGGAACAACCCTATAACCGAGCCACAATTGGACCCGACTGCGCAACCCAAATTTCGGGAGAACTAGCGCAGCCACACCAGTCACGGCCCCCCACTTACTATCAGGGTACTTACCCGGTGGGGAATCGAACCTCTGATCAAAGGGAGTTCTCCCAAAATCAGTCATTCGCCCTTACCACTAGGACAACCCCTGAGTGTGTCTAAATCTTACTTTTTGTTCTTTCTTTCATTTTTGACGAAACAATAATAATGTAGAACATATCTTCTTGGTTTTTTGCTGTGGGCCGCACACGTTTTCTGAAGATCGGTGCCAGAAATTTCTAGCATTTTTGGCAACAATTCATAGGCACCGACTGGTTCAATTTAAATTCAATATTCTGACTCTATCTATTTTTTTAAGATATAAACTAGATCAACTTAATTCGCTAAAAATACTAATATTCTGACTTTTCTGTATTCTGATTTTTTTAGGTCGCAGGAAACCGTAGATTTGGTAGGCTGACCAACCAGATGTGGGATTTTCATTGCGCATTTCATAGGTTAGATGCATTGGAACAAGAGAATGTGCTTTTTCTCTCCTTCTTACTAGGTTTATACTATGTGCATATAAAAATCCTTAATTAAGACCAATGTGACCCAAATTAATCTCTATCAAATGACCGAATGGTTAGGATTTGTGAGTTTCTTTTTATTTGTGTATCGGCGAATCAGGGCCGGCCCTGACATTTTGGAGGCCTAAAGCAAATTTTAAAAATGAGGCCTTACATTTTTTAACCAAAAATAAATAAAAAAATCAATGTAGGTGTCTAATAGAAAGTAAAAAGATTAAACATACTATTTTAGCTTCGTAATTTAACTAAAATAAAATTTCAATTTTTTTATACAATCAGAAAAAAATGAATCAAAACGTACCTCTCATACACTATGTTTTCTCTGACTAATTATTTATTAAATTTAATTATAAGAATATTATGTTTAATGATAGGAGAATTAATTATTTTAAACCTTCTTTTTATCAAAAAGTGTTTTCTTTGTGAAATAGATATTAAAAGTAGAAAATTAAAAAAAGAAAAATTATCAAAACATTTATTGTGTGCAAAAGATTTAAACCTTAATCTTGAATAACATTTACAAAAACTAAAGCACAACTAATACTATATAATATAATAGAAGTACAAGCCATGCAAGTCTGGAAAAAATTAAAGGCAAGATGGGCCTCCTGGGATTCGATCCGAAGAGCTCATGGTTTAAGCAAAAAGCACCTACCATTGGTGCTAGAACTCTCATTGTGCTAGGACTTAGAATAACTTTAATATAATATATTAATGTGTTATATGAAAAATGAGGCCCAATTTATGCTCGAATTTTGGAGGCCTAAAGCGACCGCACCTTGGGCTTCACCTCAGGGCCGGCCCTGCGGCGAATGCAGTTGCTCACACTTCAGTAACTTCGTGTTTGCGAGATTTTGGTATATCGGCAAATGTAATTGCTCACACTTTAGCACAATTGATTTGCCTTACCCCTTCCCTCAATGAGGAGCGATAATCATCCTCTTTGATGTTTTTTTCTTATGCTTTTGTTATTAGTGAAAGTTTCCTATCATGTTATTTTTTATACCTATTTTTGACACCGCGGATCGGGCCAGCAATGAAAGGTCATTTAATTAATTGTTTAATTAAATTGGGCCAAGATTATTTGATTATTGGTTGAAAAGTGTGTTGGGCCGTGAATTTTCTGTGGTGTTCTTAGGCCCAATTGTTCATTTGTGCAAGAAGAGGTGCGGCCCACAAGGAGAGCAGTTATTTTCTTCCAAAGCTCAAGAGTTATTAGACTAACACATTAGGAAGTGGGGAGTTATTTACTCTACCCATGATCTAACTCAACTGCCAAAAACTGCCCACGATGTAGCATGCACAAAAGAAGGAACAATCATGAGATACTTGTTAGCTTGTGGAACAAGCAGAAATTCGGATCCAGGCCCGAACCAGCTTATTGCTTTGCCTATATATAGCAGAATCAAAGGAGAAAAACGGATCCAACACCAATTAAAGTTCAGCGCTTCAAAATACTTTTCTACTTTCAGCAAAGTAGACTATCGAGTATCTTGTACTCAAACCCATTCAAACTCATTTCTTCAAATAGTTTGAATTTTACTATTTTTGTACCACTTTATTATCACGGTGTAATAAAGTCTACGTTTAACGTTTTGCGCATTTCCTATACGACTAGGAAATTCTAAGTCCACAACCGTATGGCAAACCATGAACCTCCTTGTGATCATTAACCTTTGGGTTACACGCAATCGCTTTACAAGTTAAAAGTCAAGATTCAAGGCAATCGTCATCCGAAGTTAGGCGCTACAAGTCTTGGCACGCCCGCACTCAACCAACCAACGCCTGTAATTGCATTCGCGCCTTGCTCAGCGACTCAGCGTACGTGTGTAAAAACCAGAGTTTTCAGTTATTAAAAAAAAAAAAGGGAGTCCAAATGGTTTAATTCCGGTTTAATTCCAGAGAGAGAGAGGGAGAGAGAGAGAATGGTTATATTAAGGGATGAGCTCCAGACAGTCTAGTGTGTGTGGTGGTGGTGGGTGGTGGTTTCGGGCCCACTTCGATGATTCAGACCGTTCGTATTTTAGAGTTCATCGAAAACATCACTCATAGCAAAAATTAGGTTGATCGAATATCGTTTGATATGATTTCGGAATATATTTGTCTTAGAACATAATCATAAGAGATTACAATACTGAATCCGAACCCATTTATCTCAAGACAAATGCATTATGAAAAATATCAACTAGCATTCGATCAACTTTAATTTTGCCGTGACAAATGCTCTCGACTTCATGGGCCGGAAAGGATCCTCCTCCGGTATTAATCCCGGAAATTCTTGAATCACAAACGAATCTTTACCTTCAAAAGTTTCAATATACTAATTGCAGGAAATCGCTTGATAAACACTGGAAAAGAGAAACCACCAGAAGCAGTGCCGCTTCCAGGAAGAGGGACGCCGCTAGAGACATTCTATTCCCCACCTCCGGCAACCACCAACGCCGACCCGGCAACCAATAACTTTTCGACTGACCTAAAATTTCACATTTTATTTTTCCTCAATCTATTAATGTTGGTCATGATCACCATTATAGGCAACCATTTTCAAGCGATCCACAACTTTCTGAAGTATTTTTCTTGGCATTTCACTATTTTTAAGAGAATGCTACCGATGCCAACCAACATTTCGGGCAGCCATCTTTCAAAAATCATGCTACTAGCAGACCCATTTTACATGCACACTCACACATTGTGTGCAAATGAGTGTTTGAAATGGGTATGGCTATAGATCAACTGAATTTTTCAATGGTCGACAATTTTTCTGCGAATACTTTTTTTAAATTATCAAAAATATGAAGCTTATGCTTACGATTAGTGCCCGCCATTAGTGTTTACAATAATAATCCTACCATACTCTAATTTCACTAGTTTGTCGCCGTTTATTTGCACAATTTAATGTCACTTGCCAAGCTTGAAATCCCTCGAATATTTACGAAAATCATCCTAGTTTAATTCACTAGTTTGTTGTTGTCGATATGTACACCTTGACCCCAATATGCGAAGTTTAAAACCTCGTAAATATTCACGAAAATAACCCTAGTTTCATTTTATTAGTTTGTTGCTGTTGATATGCACATGTTGATGTCAATATGCGAAGCTTGAAATCATGCTGAATATTCACGAGAGTTAGGAATACGAACAAAGACTCCACGATTTAATTTGATCGTGAAATTTCATCAGTAACATAGAAAGAAAATTTGAACAAAGAATCCACGATTAGTTAACTAAATTCAGACTTTCTAATTCTGATCCACCTGTTATCTGAGCCCCAAAGCCCCAAATTACTAGCAAATTAGAATCAGAAAGCCTCCAAAAAAAACAAAAAAAAGGGGGTGTGGGGGAATTAGTTAACTAAATTCAGACTTTCTGATTCTGATTCACCTGTTATCTGAGCCCCAAATTACTAGCAAATCAGAATCGGGGGGGGGGGGGGGGGGAGTGGTTGAATTCTGGCCGGTCCCATTTTTTGCCTGCTATTCCCTCCAAACTCTTTTTTGTAGTGCTATTTCATTCAGACCATTTTTAAAGATGCTCTTATTATTTTGCCCTTATAACTATTTACACCCGCAAATTATTATTTTGCCCTTATAACTATTTACACCCGCAAATTTCAAAAGGGGCGATAATTGGGCCAGATTTGGTGGAAAAACTTAACGATGTGGGCATAGGTGATAAGGACGGGACTATTGTTGTTTTGGGTTCCCATCCCGTTTCGACCCAATTTCAACAACAGTCGGATGGGGTTTTAAATACTATGGATTTGGGCCATGTGAGTGCTATTGGGCCTGATCCTCTCTTAAACTTACAAGTGATGGATGTGGGCCATGGAGATAATATGTTGATTGGGCTTGACCAGTTGGTGGATATTCAGATATTCAATGCAAATTTTAATGGTACAGGCCAAACTAATAAAGGTGGGGCAAGGCAGAAGCGTGGGTCAACTAGAAAAAAATGGGAAAGTAGGGGTTGGCTCACAGAGGACTCAACCAAGGGCTTCACAGATTAGGAAGGGGAGTGAGAAAGAAGATTGCTTTACTGGGTGTAGACACCTCCCAAACGGGGCATCGCCATACAGATTGATCACATTGTGTTTGCTTGATTGGTTGCTCACCTCATAAACCAAAATCATGGACATTCCCATGGCTAGGAACATCGCTACATGATAACGGTTATCATCAAATAGAGTCGCCACCCAGTTTATTAAAACTGGGAAAATAGATAGAGATTCTGGATACGGGAGCCAAAAGTACAATAAGGGGAAGGTGTTAGGCACCCCTCTTCGCCCAGTCGTGAGACTGGCCCATAATCGTTCAACATAAGACGTATAGATGCTTTGTTTAATTCTGACACATAGTCTGTTTAATTATTCCTTTAAACAGTAAGCAAAGTGAGCCAGTGCGATAAGTAAGCATGCATCAGAAAGCAGAACAAAACAAACTGTCCCAGGGAGATGGATCCCGCGGCCGGTGAATGGATGTCACGGCCGAGGGATCCTCCTGGTTCGATGTACAGGCCGAGGGATCGAAGCCCCGGTCGGTGTTCTTCCTCACACCAGACTAAAAATTAACATGTAATCAAAGCGTTACGATTAGTCAAAAAGACAGTAAATAAGACAAACCAGAGGCCGTTAGGCCTCACCACCTTGATCCCTCAGTTGCTTGATTGCTTTGGATTGGGTGTGATTGACTGATTGCTTGATCGAGAACCCTAGAGTTAGGGTTTGAACTTCGGGGTTTGATTGCCGGATTGACGGCTACCTTCGGGAGGTTAGGGCTTTTGGAGTATGGGGTTGAGAGAGTATTTCTGCAGAGTTTCGTGGCTTGATTGAGTGTATGAGTATATCAATTTCTGTGTGTTTATTTCGGAGCCCAAAGCCCTCTTTATATAGGCATAGGGATGACTCACTCCGGCCAATCAAATCACGAGATGGCAATTGCAATTGCAATTGCAATGCATCTCTTACTCTACGTCGTGATCTCTGAGCGTAGCCCGAACGCATCGGAAAGGTAGTGTAGTTGGATCAAACCAAACGTCTGACAGAACGTTCGAGAGTCTGGAAAAATGTCGATCTGGCGGCCGAGCAAAGGATGTCGCGGCCGAGGAATGGATGTCTCGGCCGAAGGATAGATCTTGCGGCCGAGGAATTGATCTCTCAGGGAGATTTTGCTGGCAACAGGTTGCTCGGGTGAGGGATTGATGTTATGGCCGTGGGATCGATGTCACGGCCGTCAGATGGATTCTCCTAGGCTTCTGTATTTCTATCTGAAAGGCTGTATGGCTCTGAATTGGGTCCTCTTAGTGGCTCAAAGTTCTTACCGAAAGTCCTAAGGTCCTCAAGGAAACAATCAGCAATCACTATATCCGTTTCATCATCGGGATTGTCCCAAGGCGGGACTTGAAATAATCGTTAGGCCAAATTGGGGTGTCTACAGATGCCCCTCTTTGACTGAACTCAGACGGATCGCGAGACATGTTTGAGTAAGAGTCAAAGCTGTAAAAAGCAACTCAATTTGGTCCAACCACTATTCCAAGGGGTTTTTGAAAAATGTTTTGTTATGGTCGGGCCGGGAGGCTGCCTACGTATTCCACAAGGGAAATTCAGACCAATCGTAGTTCGGGCAATAAAACAAAATAAAAATTTGGAGGGTTAGAGACAAAAGACGTACCTTAGGGCTTAAAAAGCCGTAGTGTGACGTACCTAGACTGAGCCAGGGTTTTGGCGGAAGATAGTTGAAGGAGCGCAGGGCTGCCTGGGGAGTTTTTGCGGAGAGCTTCCTTAGTTATTTTGGGGTAGATCAGTACACTGCAGGTGCGTTTGCTTTTCTTGATCATCCTTACTTTGACTGAAAGGAACTCGGTAGAGTAGCCTATCCTTGCGAATGAGCTGGAAGGAATTGATGTAATGGGGTGGAATCCAAACCATCTGCTGGGATGAGTTGGACGCCGTTTGTTTTTGAGATGGGGGGCGCAGGGCCAGTAGCTGGAGCACGGAGCTTTTGGAGATGAGGGAACCGAGGCACGGAGTCGGTTGTAGTCATGAGGCAAGAGCCTGAGGAGTGTGACAGAATCGAGGCGTGGAGCCTGTTGTAATCTTGAGGCGAAGGCCTGAGGAGATTGGATAGGACCGAAGCGCGGAGCTGGTATTGATCATAAGGCGAGAGCCTTTTGAGCTTGATAGGACTGAAGCGCGGAGCTGGTGTTGATCATAAGGCGAGAGCCTGAGGTGACTAGATTGAGGCGTGGAGCCTGCTGTGGTTTATGAGGCGGAGGCCTGAGGTGAGCTTAGAGCTTGATGGGATCGAAGCGCGGAGTTGGTATTGATCAGGATGAGAACCTGATGAGCACCCAATTTTGCAGATAATTGGTGCGACTAGTCCCATTCTATCTTGCTTTTACTTATGTTTATTTAGCTTTTATAGTGTTATTGCACGTAAGGTGTGGTTTTTGAGTGTTTCAGGTAATACGTGCTAATAAGGCGGTTTTGAACGCTAAGGAATGCTCTGGATGCAACCAAGTGCTCAAGGCCACGTGCCACCATGTTGTGGTGCCCGAGGAGTCATGAAGAGGTGGTTTGGAGGTTGCTCGGGTCGCCCAAGGGTCAAGGGAATTGAAGAAGAAGTGAGAATTTTACCAAAGCTACTTACCTTCCGACCAGCTGAGGGTAGAATCGTCATAACTTTTGATGTACAAATGATATTGGATCCAAACCACTTGGGTTAGAAAGTAGACTCGACGAGCTTTCCAACGGTCCAAAGAACACCCATTTCCGAGTTCGGGAGTGTCCAGAGCGAGCCCGCGAAGTTGTCGCAAAAATCTGTCTGTCAGCCATGAACCGGTACGGGTAAGTCATGAACCGGTTCATGAAGACCAGATTTTGTATTTTGGAAGATTTTCAGCCATGAACCGGTACGGGCAAGTCATGTACCGGTTCATGCTTGTAATTTCTGCCCGAATCTGCTACTTTTTCAACCTTCCATTTATGGAAAGTTTCCACTTGTGGAATGTTTTTGGGATATTTTGGGGGGCTTTTTGGTCATTTGTAACCCATCTTTAGAGCCCTATAAATAGGCTTGTATGCCTTTTATGGAAGGATGGCCATTTTCTAGTCTTTTTTTTAGGCCTAAGCTTTTTTATTGCTTTCCTAGAACTCCATTGATGCTTTGAAGCTTTTAAGTTAATTCCTTCAAGAACTCCTTAAGGTATTTGTCTTATGTTAATTTCTCGTTTATTAATGTTGTAGCTACGCTTTGGATCTTCGCATAAATCAAGTTTATTTCCGTTTTCGTCGGTTAATCATGTTTTCATTCCCTAGCATAATTTCTAGTCTTGTTGCTATGAGTGAGTAGTTAATCGGTTCGGTCATGGGGTGAGGTTTGCTCCATGGATTAGTCGTTTAAATGGTTTCGCTTAAACTTTAGCTTAATCTCAAGGTTTTGAATGAATTAAACCCATGATTTCTAGCTTTGATCATGAGGTCGGTGGCTTCTTTGATCAATGAAGTCTATCGCCTCATGCTACGTGCTTGATTAATCTTACGCGTGCGAACGATCCTTTTTCGTCTCTCACCTGCGTTAAATGAGTTCAGTTTGAATTAGAACTTTGAATTAAGTTATAAGTAGTCTTCAGCTTTTAATACTTCTAGTGGAATCCGGACGGTTTCGGTCCACTCATGTGTTAGATGAAGAAACCGTTTTATGGCTAAGTCGTGGGTAAATCAATCCATTTGACTCGACCATCTTAATCTAGTTTATTTTCAAGTTCAATTTCGTCAATCGAATCAAACACCAAAGTTGGCTGCTTGAAAGCCGAAACTCCATACTTTACATCTAATCCGAATAAGCTGAAGAAGATTTCTCTGTGGGAACGATCCGGTCTTACCGGTTTATATGCTTTCAACGACCTAGCCCTATGTTTGGGTGCGAACCTTTCTAGGAGGTTAGGTTCCGGAGTAAGCAGAACCTGTGGTGTCAGAGCTTTGAGCTTGACGTGATGAACCGAAGCGCGGAGCTGATATAAGGCAAGAGCCCGAGGTGAAGGAACTGAGGCGTGGAGCCTGAGGTGATTAAATTGAGGCGTGGAGCCTGCATGCAGTCTTGAGGCGAGGGCCTGAGTTGTCAGAGCTTAGAGCTTGACGCGATATGAACCGAAGCATAGAGCTGGTTGCATTCTGATGGTCTGTGCACGGAGCTTTCTCATCATTAGTGTTGGCGTGGAGCCAAAGGATCGAGGCGTTGGGCCGATCAATAAAACCGAGGCATAGAGCCGGTTGATTGGCAGGATTGACCTGTTTCATGAGAGATATGCAGAGTGTGTATATGTGATGATGGTTGTTAGATGTGAATAGATATGATGCAGACTCGATGTGAAAATGTTGATGCATTTGATGCAAATGTGCACGGGCCCGTGCGTGTGTGTTTGTTTTAAGCTTAGAGCTTCTATCAAGTTCCGGACTTGAGCATTCAGAGCGTAGAGCTCGAGCATTCGGACGGCAGAATCCAAGCATTCAAAGTACAGGTTTTGAGCGTCCAGTACGCAGTGGTTGGGCATCCAAGCGTAGAGCTTGAGCATTCAAGTGTATAACTTGAGCATCCAGTACACAGTGGTTGGGCATCCAAGCGTAGAGCTTGAGCATTCAAAAATGTTAGATTTTTGAGCATTCAGGCGTAGAGCCTGAGAATAGATGTCTTGATTGTTGGGGCGGCTTAGAGCCTGTTGCTTGTTTACGGCTTCGAGCCAGTTGAGATAGTGGGCTTTGAGCCGCTGAGTTGGTTGTTACGGCTTCGAGCCAGTTGAGATAGTGGGCTTTGAGCCGCTGAGTTGGTTGTTACGGCTTCGAGCCAGTTGAGATAGCGGGCGTAGAGCTGCTTTGGTGAGATAACGGGCGTAGAGCCTGTTTGTTGTGATAGCGAGCGTAGAGCTGCTGAGCCGAGGGCTTGGAGCTGCTGAGTTGATTGCTACGGCTTCGAGCC
Organism: Rhododendron henanense subsp. lingbaoense; assembly: GCA_020567845.1. Classification (NCBI taxonomy): domain Eukaryota; kingdom Viridiplantae; phylum Streptophyta; class Magnoliopsida; order Ericales; family Ericaceae; genus Rhododendron; species Rhododendron henanense. The sequence goes on from CM036321.1 coordinate 35,117,251, forward strand.
AGTTGAAACGGTGGGCTTGGAGCCGCTGAGATGGTAGACATAGGCTTTGAGCCTGTTGAGGTGATGGCTTGGAGCCATTTGAGATAATAGGTTTTGAGCCACCGAGTTGTGATAAAGGGCGTAGAGCTTGTCGATAATGGGCTTCGAGCCGCTAAGCTGGTCGTTATGGCTTTGAGCCAGTTGAGATAGCGGGCTAGGAGCCGCTGAGTCGTGTAGAGATGATGGGTACAGGACCGCTGAATTAATATGGGCCTCGAGCCGCTGAATTGATAATGGATATGGGCGTAAAGTTGCTGGGTGTTTCAACTTGCTTTGGCCAGCAGTTTGTGGAGAGAGATCTTCTATGCTTGGGCATGCCCCCAAGGCCAGTTTTGATTTCGTTGTATTGGCTCGGGGATGCCCCCAAGGCTACTTGGTTGGTTGGGGACTTAGAAGTCTGTAGTGGCATGAGTTAGTGTACTGAGCAAAATCTGCTGTTGCTGAGGGAATTTGATTAAGGGGCCAGGAGATCGATCCCTCGGCCGAAGAATTGATGTCTCGGCCGAGTAATGGATGTCTCGGCCGTGAGAACGCCAAAAGTCAGGAAAACGATTTAAGTTTAGTTAAATCGATCTCACGGGTCACTCTTCCCCTACTACCCCTCATCCTCCTCTCCCGTTCAAGCGATCGTCGCCACCGCCTCCTCTCCCTCTTCGTCGTTCTCCGCCTTCTCGCCGCCGATCCTCCGACCACCACGGTTTTGGCTGCCATGGCTTCGAGCCCGCCTCCTCCTCGACCATCCGATATCCCCGCCGCATCTAGAGATACGGGCAAGGCTCCGGCCGTCGAGGCCGAGATTCTTGGCGGGGTTTCAAGTTCCCGCGTCTTGCGTTCGAGTCGGCGCAGGGCCACTGCTGGGGGGAGTTCCTCGCAACCCATTCCTCCCGGGGTTGAACCCGAGATTTCTACTGATGTGGGTGGTGATATTCTTCCCCCTTTTGACATTGCCACTTACGCTCCTCAGGTTCACTTGGTCGGGCGTGGTGGTTCTTTGCGATACCGTCCTCCCCTCAATGACATCCCACCTGAGGTCTTGCACAGGGAGCCAGAGCAGCACTTTGGTTCCACCAACAGGAAGGTAGAATTTTACCCTGTCAAATGATTTTCGCATGTGAGATTTTGTAGAGTGATAGTTTGATATTTTGATAGGGAGTTTGAGTTCTAGAAGTTGCCCCCTGTATAGGCGATATCTTGTGTATTTGACTTCTTCTTCGTATTTTGTCAGGCAAACGAGAGGCTGCGCGTGTGGGGAAGCTGCCCCCAGGTGTTTGAGTGGTATGAGAGGCTTCCTCAGGAAGCCAAGGATGCAGTTGCTTTGGCTGGCTTCGAGCCCTTGATTCTTGGTTTCCATCTTCCGAAGGCGGAGCTGGGATTGACCACATCCTTGGTCGAGCGGTGGTGGGATACCACCAACACTTTCCACCTTCCGGAGGCTGGGGGGATGACGATCACTCCGGGTGACTTTGCTTTGCTCACAGGCCTGAGGGTTGGCGGCGATCCTCTTCCAATTGACCCGCGGATCCATGAGCAGAAGGGTGCCCTTGGATACCTCTTGGGGAAGGTTCCCATTGTATCCGAGAGTGGCCATATCACATACACCTGGCTTCGGGAAGAGTTTGATCAAGTTGATATCTTGACGGAGATTCCCCTTTCTCAGCTGGTACGAGCTTTCCTGCTTTATCTCCTTGGGCAAACTTTGTTTTGCAACAAGGAGAATTCGGTACATGTCCAGTTCTTAGCTGCTTTGGTGCACTTAGAGACCATAGCAGAGTTTGATTGGGGAACTCCTGCCCTAGCCACGTTGTACGGACACCTCAGTGCTTGTTCCCGGGGAGTTAGTTTGTCGCTTGGCGGACACCATCGTATTCTCGAGGTATATATTTTGATTTCTGCATTATTCTCTTGTTGCTTCTACCTTTATTATTCATGTTCTCCGTCTTTACTTGTAGCTTTGGGCTTTTGAGCACTTGTTGCAGTTTCCTCCTCCGACTGGGCACAGAGAGCCTAGGTTTGTTCCGCGGGCAGCCCATTGGTTGAAAGGAGTTCGGAAGTCACGGTCGCCCGCCATGGATTTGCTGGCTTGGAGGCGAGTTTTGGATCGCCTAACGGTGGATCAGGTATGACATCTTCTTCGTCCTCTAATTTTCGTGCAATTTCCTTATTCTGTTATTTTGATGCTATTTCCCTTGTTATAGGTGCGTTTCGACCCATGGGGCATGCTACTTGACGATGCTCCTTTGGAGTTGACCTCAGCTCGGGCGTTGGACAGCCAGCACTTCCTTCTGGAGGGGCCATTTTCGAGAGCGTGGTATCTTGGGGAGAGGGTAGCGAGCCAGTACTTTCCACGTTCTGAGGCGTTGCAGCTTGTTCCTCTCCCTCCTCCTGTTGGCATGAGATCGACCCATCTTTTGACCGGGGATAGCTTGCTACTTGCTCTTGAGAGACAGCCAGCCTTGAGTTTTCTCGTAGTAGGAGACTACTCAGCCTTTCGTTCGGCCTCCTTGACCCTTCCTACTACTACTGCTGCTGCTGCTCCTCCTGTTTGGCCACGGGCCCCCAGTTTCATTTCTTTCCACAATGCGAGTGGAGAAGAGGAGCGTTTGCTATTGACACCGTGTACTACGCAGTTCTACGTGCTTCCTGCCGGGGTCCAACAGGTAATATTTGTAGATTCTGCTTTGGTTTCCTTCAGCATTCCTTGCTTACTTGATTGTATATGCAATTGCTTCCTCTGTAGGTGCCCGCTGGGGTGTTTCAGGAATGGTTGCGTGCTTTCCAGAGCGCAGAGGCTTTGGCTCAGCGGCAGCGCAGTCGAATAGCTGCGGTATGCATCCTTTGATCTCTTCTTTTTCCATCCTATGTTCCATGTGAAACTAAATGCCTATATCCTTGTGTCTCTGCAGCTTGAAGCAGAGCGAGTACCGACAGTGTCGGTCACCCAGAGTGCTGGAGTTAGCGAGGGTGGGAGTACTGAAGCTGGTGATGGAGATGCCGCGACTGGCGAGGGACAGAGGATCAGTATCCCAGTTCCTGAGTGTTTTCGTCCCGCGCCCAAGAGGGGTCGTGGGCAGTAGCTAGCCTTTCTTTTCTTGTACCTGTAGTTGTTAGTTCTAAAAACAGATAATTTGACATTTTGTATTTTTTGTTTGTATTTGAAGCATCCTCAGCACGTATGAGAAATTAGATATTTATGCAATATTTTTCAAAGTTTCGTGAATGCCTGGATTTAAACTTGGGCCGAGGAATGGATCACTCAGCCGAGGGTTCCATTCTTCGGCCGCTACTTCCATTTCCTAAAGAAGTTAGGTTTTTGCTATTAGCCAAACGTTTTCTTCTTACACTTGCATTTGATTCAAGCTCTTTTATTTGTTTTAGTTATTCTTGCAATCTCTTTGCCATGTTTTGTTAGAATGCTTGGTCCCTTATGTTGACGACTTCTGAGTCAGAGAGGACGAACGATGATTCTTGTATACCTTTGTTTTTGTCAATTCCCTGGAAAATGACTAACTCATCTTTTGTGAGCTCAATACGCAAGGTTAGCCATGCCTATCATTGAATACAAACCCTTTTGGTATCATCTTTCTTCTCTCCAAATATTTGGGCCGCATCTCGACGCGAGATTGCCTACGTATCCCAATCAGGGAATCAGGCCTTTTACGTAGTTCCAAGATTACCACCTTTGGGGGTTGGGTTTTCACTCTTAATTTTTCTTTCTCTCATGCTCTAGATTTTGCCTAGGTTACCTGATAGAGGTTGAGTCCCTAGCGAGCTTTCCTTCAAATGCCTTAACTTTTGCCTAGGCTGCGTTTTTTTTCGCTTTTTCTTTGTCCTAGCAGGCTTTGCTCTTATTTTTGCTTGGGTGTATATCTTACCCAACGAGCATTTTTCTCTCAAGAGGTGTTTGGAGATGAATTTGATGGAGATGTTTTTATGAATCTCCTATTGTGTTTGTACTTTCACAATGGGCAAGCTAACCCTAAGTGTTCTCATGGAGATAGCGTCTTTTTCCTGAGTTTTGATAAAAAGCCTAGTTCTAAGTAACCAGGGTTCGTCCCTTCTTTCCTTTTGGTCAGTAACATAAAGAATTAGATTCTTCAAAATCCTTTTATCTTTGGCAGAGAGATTATAGTGTATAACAATCACATTTTAAAGATGGAATCATTTGTCAAGCATAGAAGTGATAAAAATGGGGATTTATTCAATCGTAGATAATGCCCAAACAGGGGCCCAAAACATGTCCTAACTTGTCTTTAGGAAATGAAAGCAATGTTTTGTCATGCGATTTACTGCGGTATTTCAGGAATGATTCCTTTTCCCTTTGCAGTTTTATACTCTTCTTCACCCTCTTTGCCAAACAGAATCTTTAGGTCAAATTCAGCTAGCACTTCAATCCAGTCTTTGGGGGTAGGAGATGAATCAGTTGGTTCTTCTTCCAAATCACTATCGGTCCATTCCTGATCAAAGAAGATTTGCATTCCAGGGTACCGTTGCTTGGTAACTTCGTCTTCCCATGTCTCTGCGAAGCCGCAGAATGGAAAGTCTTCTCCTTCCCTCACAAACCAGCCATTGAGCGTTTTTGGGATCACGAGTTTCTCTTCTTTGATCCTGCTCCCTCTTGCCTTAGCCTTTTCCATGTTTCTCTTCCTTTTTACCTCGGCTTCCAAAGGCGTATTGATTATGCGGAGGATCAATCATCTGCGAGATGCCTTGTGATCTTTTGCCTAAACCCAACCCAGGGAGGTATTTTTGCTTCTTCATCATCCAAATGGCGGGGGCATTTACATAGAAGTTTCTCTCAGCCATTAAGGCTTGCACATCAGTTGCTTCCTCAAGACTGAATCCTGTAAGGAAGGTTTCCTCGGTTTCTACCTCTTGGACAGGCGTATCAGAATGAGTCCGGATTGATGAATCCCCCAGAATGGTTATAACCCTTCCATCTACCGCGAATTTGACTTTTTGATGCAAAGTGGAGGGTACTGCCCCGGCGTCATGTAGCCAAGGCCTTCCTAACAAGAGATTGAAGGTGGCCGGTATATCCATCACATGGAACTCTACGTCCCTTTTGATCTTCTCCACTTCTACTGGTAGTGTGACACACCCAACCACTCTTCTCTTTGAATTGTCATACCCTCTTACTCCCTGGCTTGAAGGTCGTACGTCGGTGGCGTTTATCCCTAGCTTGTCGAGGGTCCTTTGAGGACATACGTTTAAAGCAGACCCATTATCCACCAAGACTAGTGGGATCCATTTGGTGAGACATTTAAGTGAAATGTAGAGAGGTTTGTTGTGTGCAGGCCCTTCAGGGGGTAGATCCTTGTCAGTGAAAGCTATCGTTGGTTTTGGAGCTTTTGACGCCATTATAAAACCCACCAGTTCTTCGGGGGTGATGTCGACGGGAACTTTGGCTTTCCCCAAGGTTTTAAAGAAGGAATTGCGATGCTCGTAGGAGGACATAAGCAATCCCCAAATAGAGATGGATTTTCTTTAGTTGCCTTAGCACCCTGTCTTCTTCAGGTTCGGTCATTTGGCTTTCTTCTCCTTCTTCTTCTTCCATTACTCGTGTTGAGGTTGAACTTTCTCCACTTAGTTTAGGCGGTTTATACACCCTTCCGCTTCGGGTGAGGTGACCCACTTCTTCTTCTTGGGTACCCCAAGGATCAGCAGGCTCAACTCTTCCAACTTTCCAATCATTTGGCAGGGTTTAACGCATGTCCAACCACCAATCTCCATCATCAATGGCATAGATGTGGGGTTCTCTCCCTGTTGCAAAGCATTCCTCGTTCTCAGAGAGGATTAGGGATGGTTTGGCTTGGGTATTTGAAATAATGTGTAGGGCAGGATTATATGTGGGGCTATTGGATAGGCTTATGAGATTGATATTTTGAAGCGGTGGTTCGTTGTTGTGAGCGGGAAGTGGATTGGTTTGTACATTAGGCTTAGGAGGTTTTATAGCTTGACTATCAATGAGATCCTGGATGTCATGACGAAGACGCATGCAGCGGTCTGTCTCATGTCCAGGGTGTTGATGGTAAGCACACTGCTTATTGGCATCATAGCTTGGGCCGTAAGGTGGCTGAGGAGGCGGATTATTCAAGAGCCTAAGGTGCCCTTGACGGCTTAGGATGGCTAAGGCTTGGGATGGAGTCATATAGAGTGGGCTGAAATTGTGGCGAGGGCGATTTGTGTTTCTGGATGAGCTAGTTTGAAAAGGGTCTTGTGGCAAGACTGAGTCAAGGGTGTTGACGGAGGCAGGAGATGCACGGTTTGGAAAGGTTTTTCTGGGTGGAGGGGTTTCTTCTCTTCCAATGAGGCCCAACTTGATCCCATCCTCGATTTGTAATCCAGTGGCGTGTAGACGTTTGAAGTCGGTGATAGCTTGAGTGTAAATATGAGTGAGGTATTTAGGCTGTAAGTTTTTGACAACTATCCTCACTTGATCTTCCTCGGTAGGGCGGCTTTTCATCTTGGCAGCCTTCTCTCTCCATCTTGCCATAAAGGCAGCAAAGTCCTCATTGGATTCTTGTTTGGTCATCTCCAAATCTCGGGTAGTTAGCTCAATTTGGACATTGTACGCATACTGCTTGACAAAAGCGTTAGCAATTTCAGGCCAAGTTTGATAATGCACAAATTCCAAAGTGAGAAACCAATCGAGGGCGCTTCCAGTGAGAGTCCTTTGAAACAATTGAGCAATGAGCTCGTCGGTCAAACGCATAGGCTTCAGAGTGTTGATGACATGGCGGACATGGCTGGTAGGGTTACCAGTCCCGTTGAATTTCTCGATGTTTGGCATTTTGAACCGTCCAGGCAGTTGAGATTCTGGAAAGAGACAGAGTCCTTCGAAATCCAGAATTTGGTCACCTTGTGAACGAGCCAAAGCGTGCTTGATCTCTTTGACTTGTTTGACCAATTCAGGGTTTTCTATAATTTCATGAGGATCTTCTGCTTCCTCCTCGTTTTTCTTGTCTTCAGCATCTCTTGCTGCTTTCTCAGCTTGTAAATAGGCAATTTGGGCTCGGAGCTCGGTGATGGTAGCATCTTTATCTGCCATTTTTGGGGTGTAGGTAGGGAGATTGTTTGGTGAGGCTTGGAATTGAGTAGATAATCGGTTTTGTTGAGAAGAAAACCGCGAAGTCCCTGAAACTGATTGGGACCGTTGCAGTGAGGGTGTCTTGGCAGACGAAGGCGACCGATGAGATGACTGTAAAGACCTCTGTTTGGCGTGACTTCGGGTATTGTAAGAGTATAAAACTGGCTGAGGTTGCTTCTTTAACCTACCTATGGTGCCTGCTTGAAAAATAGAATACCTGGAAGTCAGTATTTGGCCTGTGTAGGGCCAGGATTTGGGTTCGAAAATCCCAACCCTTCTGCACAGAAAGAGTTAATACAACAACAAATGATACAAGGTGTGAGGAAGAACTTTTGCAAGCAGAATGCAAGTAGGTTCCTAGCCTATAGGTTCCTGTCTTAGTTTGATAAGTTCTATGGCTTTCTAAAGCATGCAAGGTTTTTGGTAGTTTCAGGGTGCTCCGTTGTCAAAGGGCACCAATCCTCTCACCAGCCCATTATAGGTGGCGATTGGGTGATTTCCTTTTTGATATACCACTAGGTACGAGTGACTGTGAAGTTTGCTGGAACCCCCAACATAGCCCGTGTCATGCCGGGATATCAGGTGAACTCAACGGGTTGCCCGCTCGATGCATATGATAAATGAATTAAACAAGGCATGTATTAGTCTTATGTTGAACTTTCTGGTTATGGCTCTCATATTCCCCAGCAGAGTCGCCAAAAACTGTAGACACCTCCCAAACGGGGCATCGCCATACAGATTGATCACATTGTGTTTGCTTGATTGGTTGCTCACCTCATAAACCAAAATCATGGACATTCCCATGGCTAGGAACATCGCCACATGATAACGGTTATCATCAAATAGAGTCGCCACCCAGTTTATTAAAACTGGGAAAATAGATAGAGATTCTGGATACGGGAACCAAAAGTACAATAAGGGGAAGGTGTTAGGCACCCCTCTTCGCCCAGTCGTGAGACTGGCCCATAATCGTTCAACATAAGACGTATAGATGCTTTGTTTAATTCTGACACATAGTCTGTTTAATTATTCCTTTAAACAGTAAGTAAAGTGAGCCAGTGCGATAAGTAAGCATGCATCAGAAAGCAGAACAAAACAAACTGTCCCAGGGAGATGGATCCCACGGCCGGTGAATGGATGTCACGGCCGAGGGATCCTCCTGGTTCGATGTACCGGCCGAGGGATCGAAGCCCCGGTCGGTGTTCTTCCTCACACCAGACTAAAAATTAACAGGTAATCAAAGCGTTACGATTAGTCAAAAAGACAGTAAATAAGACAAACCAGAGGCCGTTGGGCCTCACCACCTTGATCCCTCAGTTGCTTGATTGCTTTGGATTGGGTGTGATTGACTGATTGCTTGATCGAGAACCCTAGAGTTAGGGTTTGAACTTCGGAGTTTGATTGCCGGATTGACGGCTACCTTCGGGAGGTTAGGGCTTTTGGAGTATGGGGTTGAGAGAGTATTTCTGCAGAGTTTCATGGCTTGATTGAGTGTATGAGTATATCAATTTCTGTGTGTTTATTTCGGAGCCCAAAGCCCTCTTTATATAGGCATAGGGATGACTCACTCCGGCCAATCAAATCACGAGATGGCAATTGAAATTGCAATGCATCTCTTAGTCTACGTCGTGATCTTTGAGCGTAGCCCGAACGCATCGGAAAGGTAGTGTAGTTGGATCAAACCAAACGTCTGACAGAACGTTCGAGAGTCTGGAAAAAGGTCGATCTGGCGGTCGAGCAAAGGATGTCGCGGCCGAGGAATGGATGTCTCGGCCGAAGGATAGATCTTGCGGCCGAGGAATTGATCTCTCAGGGAGATTTTGCTGGCAACAGGTTGCTCGGGTGAGGGATTGATGTTATGGCCGTGGGATCGATGTCACGGCCGTCAGATGGATTCTCCTAGGCTTCTGTATTTCTGTCTGAAAGGCTGTATGGCTCTGAATTGGGTCCTCTTAGTGGCTCAAAGTTCTTACCGAAAGTCCTAAGGTCCTCAAGGAAACAATCAGCAATCACTGTATCCGTTTCATCATCGGGATTGTCCCAAGGCGGGACTTGAAATAATCGTTAGGCCAAATTGGGGTGTCTACACTGGGTTGGGTAAGAGGCGATTGGAGAAGGGCGATGTGGACGCGGTGGCGGGTCCAGATGGTAAGCGGATTTTTCTCGGAGATGTTACGAATTCCAGGGTGGAGGTGGCCAACCCAAAGGGCCCCCCCACCCGTCAATGAAGGTCCTGGTGTGGAACTGTCAGGGTGCGGGGAACCCTCTGACAGTTTCCCGGTTGAGGGAGTTTTGGAGACTCCATTCCCCTGATTTGGTGTTTTTGATGGAAACAAAAAATGTAGATAAGTATTTGGTTTGGCTTCAGAAACACCTGGGTGTAGATGGTGGATGTTCTTTTGTTAATCCTGTTGGATTGGCTAGGGGTCTGTGTATTTATTGGAGGAAGGGGATGTCTTTTCAATTAATTAATAGTTCAGATTTTTTAATTGATGGGTATGTGACGAAGGAGCAGTACCGGTGTTGAGTGACCTTTGTCCATGCCCCCAACTCATCTCTGGAGAGGCGGGGGTTGTGGGCTGAGTTACTAGACACGGCCAGAAATGAATCTTTGGATTGGCTACTTGGTGGGGATTTCCATGCTACTCTCCATGCTAATGAGAAGGTAGGAGGTGTAACCCGACAGGCTTCGGATCTTGTGGATTTCCAGGGCTTTGTTCGTGATAGCAATTTAATTGATTTGGGGTATGTGGGATATCCGTTCACTTGGAGTAACAAAAGGTCTGGCCGAGATAATGTCAAGGTGCGGTTGGATCGCTTTCTTGCTAGTCCCGGCTGGAGAATCCACCATTCGAATGCTTTGGTGTGGCATTTAACTCCAGGTGGTTCGGATCATTGTCCAATTTTTTTGGATTGTATAGTGAGCGTGACAAAGTTCAAAAAGAGGTTCGTTTTTTATAATAGATGGGGGGAGTATGCGGAGTGTGCTATTGCTGTTCGGAGGGCATGGAGCATGGAGGTATGAGGTTCAAAATGGTACAAGATTCACAAGAGAATCACGGCTTGCCGTATTGAGCTATTGAAATGGAGGAGGCAAAATCATGTTAATTCTGGGCATTCAAAGGAGGTTTTGGGGGCTAAGCTACAACAACTTTTTGAGTGTCCAAATTTTGATAGGGAGGATTTTGCTAACACAGAGCTGTTGCTGAAGAAAGCGTTGCAGGATGAGGAGATTTATTGGAGGGATAAGGCCAGAACGACTTGGTTAAGGGCGGGTGATAAAAATACAGCTTTTTTCCATGCCCAAACAGTGCAACGGAGGCAGCAGAACCGGCTAGCTGGACTGGAAAATAAGGATGGGATTTGGTGCGATGGAGAGCATGTGGTCCGAGGTATTGCGCTTGATTATTTTCAGAATATTTTCACGTCGGAAGGTGTTGCTCAAGTAGATAAGGTTCTTGACTGTGTGGATCGTCGTGTTATGACGAGAATGAACAGAATTCTAACAAGGCCGATCTCGTATAATGAGGTGAAAGGTGCAGTTTTTGGAATGGATCCTGGTAGAGCACCAGGTCCGGATGGGATGGGGGCGGGATTTTTGCAAAAATATTGGGATATTGTGGGCTCGAGTATTGTGGATGCTATTCGCAGTTACTGTCATTCGGGTAATCTTCTTCGCAGTATTAATCATACCCACATTGTGTTGATCCCTAAAGTTCAATGTCCAATGAATATGGGTCAATTGCGTCCTATTAGCTTATGCAATTCGGTGTACAAAGTCTTGTCAAAAGTGTTCATTAATCGGTTACAGCGGTTTCTCCCAGAGATTATCAGTGATAGTCAAAGTGCCTTCGTTGGAGGGCACCAAATTTCGGATAATACGATCCTTGTCCAAGAAGTCTTGCATTATATGAAGAATTGTCGATATGGGAATAACCGATCGGTGGCCTTAAAGCTAGATATGAGTAAGGCTTATGATAGAGTGGAATGGGGATTCGTGGAGGCAGTCATGCGGAAGATGGGTTTCGACGAAATGTGGATAAAGTGGATCATGGGGTGTGTAACATCAGTGACTTACTCTCTACTCCTTAATAGTCAGCCTTCTGGGTATATTCGGCCTTCAAGGGGTCTTCGCCAAGGAGATCCCCTGTCGTCGTATTTGTTTCTTATATGTGTGCAGAAGGGTTCTCGGAAATGTTGAGGAAAGCGGAAATGAGAAAGAACATCCATGTAATTCGAATTTGTAGGGGTAGCCCTCCCGTGAGTCATCTTCTTTTTGCGGACGATACAATTGTATTTTGTAAAGCAGCGAAGAAGGAATTAGAGCATGTCAATACTATTTTAACAGATTATCGGAAAGCTTCGGGCCAATTGATTAATCTTCAAAAGTCGTCTATGTTTTTTAGCAAAAACACGGGGCTGGCTTTGCGAACGGAGTTGAGTGAGCTAATGGCTATTCCTGTGCGAGCGAATCTTGGTAAATATTTGGGTCTACCGGCTGAGATTGGTAAGACCAAAACTAAGCTTTTTAATTATGTCAAGGGTAGGGTTTTACTTAAGTTGGCTGGGTGGAAAGAGAAGCTGATTAATCAGGCACGGAAGGAGGTGTTATTGCTTTCAGTGGCTCTTGCCATCCCAATCTACGCTATGGCTTGCTTTAAATTACCAGAGGGATTGTGCCACCAAATTGAAGCTGCCATGGCGAGATTTTGGTGGGGTTCAAAGTCGAGCAACGAGCGAAAAATCCATTGGATGAAGTGGAGTCGGCTGTGCAAAGATAAATTCAAAGGGGGGTTGGGTTTTCGCAGTCTTACGGATTATAACCTTGCTCTCTTAGCGAAACAAGGTTGGCGCCTCTTGATGTCACCCAAGTGTTTGATGGCGAGAGTATTAAAGAGTAAATATTTCAGGGATTGTGATTTTATGGAAGCCAGGTTGGGGAGCAACCCATCTTGGGTTTGGAGAAGCATTTGGGAAGGAAGGAGAATATTGAAAGGTGGTTTGGGGTGGTCTATTGGGAATGGATCTTCAGTGCGTATTGATGAGGATCCATGGGTTCCAAAGGCATGGGATTTTATACCAAGGAGAGTGGTGGAGGATAATAGTATTGTGATGGTGAGTCAGCTCATTGACTCGGATTCCAATTCTTGGAGAGCGGATGTGATCAAGCGGCTGTTTGGTGAAGCACAAGCTCAGCGAATCCTGGGTATCCCATTGTCATGTACGAATGCTCCAGACTCGTTGGTTTGGCACTTTTCTAATTCGGGAACGTACAATGTTAGTTCTGGGTATAAGGTGGCTTCGGAACTTCGTGATCAGGGGTTGAGGGACAGTGGGGGTGGAAGTACCAGTTACGAAGAAGAAGCGGATAGACGGTGGCGTCATATGTGGAAGCTTAAAATTCCAAGGAAAATTCTTTTTTTCTTGTGGAAGTGCTTCCATGAGATTTTGCCAACTAAAAGGGAACTTGTGAGGAAGAAAGTAACAGTGGAAGCGAGCTGCCCACTGTGTGGCGCGGATGTGGAAACGATTATCCATTTATTTGTGTTCTGTCCATTTGCACAGAAGGTTTGGTCCCGTTCCCCGTTACTTCTGAATTTTCGTAATGATCAATTTAACTCCTTTGTTGCCTTTTGGGATGCTTTGGGGTCTCGGTGGCAGAATGGAGTTAACAAAGATGAATGTTTTGCTTTGGCTGCTATGATCATGTGGTTTATTTGGAAAGGCCGAAACGGATCAGTTTTTCATGATAGAGTGATCCTCCCTGGTGTGGTGAGTGATAGAGCTGTGAGTTGTCTGCGCGAATTTCTGGATGCGGATAGCAAGTTGGCAGCATCACCGGCCGTGAGTGGTGGGGAAGTTGGGGCTAGTTGGATAAGGCCGTTTGGTGGTTTTTTTTAAAATCAATGTAGATGGAGCTTGGAAAAGGGCATTTGGGCATGGAGCTTTTGGGGTAATTATCAGGAATGATTTGGGAGAGTTTTGGGCAGCGGCAAATGGCAATTTGGAATGGTGCACAGGGCCTTTGGTGGCTGAAGCACTAGCTTTTCGACGGGGAGTCCAATTGGGCCAACATCTGGGTTTAAGGGAAGTGTTTGTGGAAGGAGATTCACAAGCGGTTGTGAATATGATCAATGGTGCAGTTTCGGTGAACCAAGAAGTGAAGATTATCGTTAATGATATCCAGACTCTTAGTAGATGTTTTGCTTCTTGTATTTTCTCTTATAGCCGTAGGTCCTCTAATTCAGTTGCACATCTTTTGGCTAGTAAGGGTTTATTTAGGGTAGGGTATAGTCTCTGGATTGAGTCCCCCCTGTTTGGCTTCTCGATCCCTTGTGTAGGGATGGGGTTTCCTCTTGATGTATGGATTTCGTTGTTATAATATCATCAGTTATCGTTTTGGAAAAAAAAAAAAAAAACTATTTACACCCCCAGATTTCACACACTTTGCAGAATTCGCACCCCCTAGAATTCACACCAATGTGCAGAATTCACACCCCTTTCAGAATTCACACCCCCAGAATTGTTGAGGTGTGAATTCTTGGTATGAATTTTGGGTAAATTCTGGGTGTGAAGTACCGCACTATTCACACCCCTAAATTACACAACTCACACTCAAAAATCCAGAATTCACACCCATAAATCCAAGTACCAAACCATTATGGGGGTGTGAATTCTGAAAGTGAGAATTCTTGGGGTTACAAACAGCCATTTCCACACCTTTTGCAGAATTCACACCCCATAATTTCACATCCTTTTGCAGAATTCACATATTCAAAAAAAAAAAAAAATTTTGAATTCACATCACCAAATTAAGAATTCACATCCTCGATAAAAACAGAATTCACATCACCAAATTAAGACTTCACACCTTCGGAAAAAAAAGAATTAACACCTTCAAAAAAAAAAAAAATTCACAAAAAACAAAAACAAAAAGGTGTGAATTCACCAAAAAAAAAAGTCCGCAAAACACCTTCCCTTGGCCTTCCACTCAATCTCTTGAAACTCTTCTGTACGTGTATATGTGTATTCTAGAGAGAGAGAGAGAGAGTAGTCCACGACAACTAAGTCGTATTTGGAGTTCCAGAAAGCGAGCACACAATCACAGGTACAATCTCCCAAATCCTAACCTTTTTTTCTCTCTCTCTCTAGAACCTTTAGATCTGCAGATATCTCAGCACCAACAAGAGAAAACCCTAGATATCTCGACACCACCAACAATGGCGACGTCACAACTGTGCAGAAGGTGGCGGCGGCTGTGTCTTCGATTCTGGATCGGTTCAACGCCCTGTTGAACAAGAGAGAGGACGATGAATGAGACAAAGTTGTTGTGCGGGGTGAAGAGGAGCGACGATGAGCGGGGGTAGTCTGGGCAAATCACTTAAAACAGGGCCTGGACGGGTATGGTTAGACACGCGCGGGGCTGGACGGGTAGGCAAGGACGAAATAGGGCCGGCTAGTAAAAACCCCTATAAAAAAAAAAAGGAAAATGACGGCAAAGGACGTATTTTGATAATTAATACTCGCCAAGGACATTTTCAGCATTAACAAATATTCTCAGTATGTCCTTAACGGGTATTAATTATCAAAACACGTCCAGAGCCGTCATTTTCCCTATAAAAAAACATGAAAATTGGGCTCTTCTTAAAGGCCAAAATTCTCCTTTAAAATTTTGGGTTGGGCTTTTTAACTTAAAATTTGGGCTTATGTTGACCTGGTCGAATTTGCTATTCGGCCCATTTTTTCTTGTGTCTTTTCTTTACCATTTTATAATTTATGCCCAGTCTTTATCTTCTACAGTAATTAATTTGACTTTTGTATACGAGAGGAATCCAAAAAGCAATTTGAACCACAGCTTTGACGAAAAATATTTTGTGTCCTTTCCAATTATTTTTCCATTTGAATTCATATTCTATTTTTTTTTCCGCTAAAGAAGAATCAAATTATTACGGTATTATTTTGAAAAATAGCCTACGATGACAAAAAAAAGTTGTTACTATTAAACAATTTTGCAATGTTTTGCTTAGCTCTTTAGCGTAATTTTTAGAATTAATCATTGGTTTCAACGAGAGGAATAAAAAAGGTATACAAATATGGACCGATGTTGAAAATAATTTGTGTACGATGACACTTTAGAAAAAGAAAAGACAGCCGTTTGGTATTTTTCCATATTTAGTGAACTTTTTTTGCATTTGTCATAATTTTATTTTATCTCGAGACGTATGATTAATCCGAGAAATATGATGTGAAGTAGAGAAAAAAGTTAACGAGAATGGCTCTGTACTATAAAATAATAATGGTAAAAACAAACACAAGTAATTGAGTAGCTTTGGATTCACAACTATAGATTATTTGAGCGACTTTTGAAGAGCAATCGTTGAGATGGCCGAGTTGGTCTAAGGCGCCAGATTAAGGTTCTGGTCCGAAAGGGCGTGGGTTCAAATCCCACTCTCAACAAATTATTTTTCTGTTTTGCTTTTTGGTCTGCGGAAATTAGGCCCCGTTCCAGTTTATCTTTCTTTTGTAAAAGTTCTTTTTTTCAATTTTCAAACTCAAATATAAAAAATATTTTTTTAATTTTTTTTGCACCGTATAAAAGATCTCAATGAGATCTATCAAACAAGATCTGTATTGGTAGAAAAATTATTTGCGTAAACACATAATTTTTAAGCTTCAAATTACATTCTTTTTCAAAAAAAAAAAAATTTCACAATCCGAAACACCCCCTAATAATTGTAAAAATGTTCTATGGAAAACCTCATTTCTCCTCATTTGTTTCCATGAACCAAATTGTAAGTTATACTCTCTATCTCTATTGTGGTACGGACAATATTTTTTCTTTCTCATTTTTGGGTTTGGTACAACCGAGGTTTTGAATAGCGTACCGGTGAAATACCAATTTTTCCTACCAGTGCGTACTAATACCGGTGACATACCGGGTACCATTTCAGATTTTATCGATATTAGTATTATTTTCACATCAAAAGAATTTAACACAACATTTACAACAGTTTAAGGGAAAAATAAACTCAAAAAACTCCGATATTGACCGCTACCGGAAAAGAAAAATAAATTTGAAAGTAGAACCGGCCCAACATATTTTGGGGCCCTAGGCCAATTTAACATTGTTCATGCCTTAATTAAACAACATTCGTATGTTTTTTAAATCACGTCCCCCATTTTTTTATAAAATTCTATCGCAACGTCAATGTCGTGGCGCCAGTAGTGGACCCGTATTTGTGGTGCATTAGCGATGCACAGACCAAGTAGCAGGCCTACGCCTATCAAAAAAAATAAAGTATAGCAGGCCTTCAAAAACTTACTGATATTAAGAACAGAAAATTATGATAATCGTGAACAAGGATATAAGGTGCTTTTTGTTTCCGTGATGTGACTTAGATAGTCCATCACGGAAACAAAAATGGTACCTTTGTGGAAGAAAGATGTTTCTAACTCACTCAACGACGAAAGAATAAAAGGATTTAAATGAAAAACTCCCACTCCTATCTCTCCACTCCAAGACAAATTGCCAATCAACATCCATATTGGATGGAAGGCCAAAGAACTCATCAATGGCCTAAACCCACCAAATCCTACCCTGAAATCTTCTACTAAGTAGTTTAACACCCAAGCTTTTTTGTCTACCACAGTGCAGTATAACTCCAGAAACTTCTCAAAAGAAGGGCATCCCTGAACCAGGTTTCCTTCCAAGACTTAAACCTTCTGCCTTCTTCACTGCAAATTTCGTGTGTCTGTTCAATACCTTCCAAAATCCAAAATCCAAAACCCTTTAATCCCAAAGACCTACTCCATATGAGTTACTGTTGGGTTTTTCCCACTTTAAATGCAGTTTGAAAAGAAAAAAAAAGTGAATAATGGGTAGTTGAGTTTTTAATTGGCCCATGCAAATATGGTAATTGGAAATCCTCTTGAGTGGGTGCCGGCAATTCCAATAGCATTTGTGATGCTTGGAATTTGAAGAGCCAAGTGTGTAGATCTTTCTCTTGGCCCTATTTAAGTGCAGTGGTGCATGTGTGTTGTGTGTGCAGAGTGTGGGGAAAAAGAAAGAAAGAAAAAACAGCAGAGAGAAAATTGTGTGAGTTTAAGGGAGATAAAAATACCGAGAGCTTGAGAGCTAGAGTAGGGTATTTTACATCTCATTGTATTCATTCAATATTAGTGGAAGTTGTTCTCTCTCCGTTGACGTACCCGAGTTTGGGGAACCACGTAATCTTGTGTTTCTTTTGTGTGTGATTGTTTTTCGTTACGCTTCCGTTGTGCGGGTGATCGGTATTTTACCCAACAGTTACCAACCTCTTTCGAAGTCCAATGGCCAGCTTCCGGACCATATTTACAAATTATTGACTCCCTCCCCAAAAATAGCCATTCTAGATAGCAAACCAGACTTTCCCAGGAAAGCCTCAAAATTCCTAGGGTCACAGTCAGTTATGTAAAAATAGGGTGTGGCTCTTACTGGGAAATGAACAACCACAGATCTGAGCTTCCCCTCAGTAAAAAGTTGAGGAAGACCACCTAGTAAAAAGTATTGAGAGTTATGACTGTTAAGTGAGATTTCACCACAAATGTTCATCCTTCATGTACAAGTTTTCATTATAAAGAGAACTGGAGTATTCACCACATACTCCTCGAGTAAAATAACATGGAGAACATCGACTACGATTCTCATCGATCTGCTCCTCATTAACATCAGTTCGCTTTCCTTTGTCGGTGATGAATCAATCATCTAAAAGAAATTAACCGATAATTTGGGTAGAACTATCAGAAGCAAAATATGGATCAATGCAAGAAACAGAGGACCAGGATTTAATTTGCGGAGATCGATCTAACTTTTCAACATTTAGGAAACTTTTATATTGTGCGATTCCACCATGGCTACTACACAACAACCAGATTGGGATTCCGAAAGAAAAGATGGAAGAGTTGATGCTCTAGATCGACTCTGATGGAGTTGGAACATACCAAGTCCTCTGCTATCATATTAGATCCTGCGCACGCCCTATTCGGCAAGTCCATCAGGAAAATCCATATTTCTCCATAGCTTTCCAGTCATATAGAGGGCTGTAAAGTCAAAGGCGAAGTTACTTAGTAAGGAGGTCGAAACGCCAAACTGTAAACACCATCTGACTGGGCAGTTAAATGTGCATCCAATAAATTAAGGAAAATAAGGAACAATAAAAACCAAATGCATGCATTAAAATAGGACAAACAACAAAGGTGGTAAGAATAAGGGAAGGAACAAAGGTGGTCGAATGTTAGTATGTTACCACTCTGCATCCTATAACAGCTGCTGGTTCAGTAACTAGTGATGTAGCCATCAAAAGTTGGAGCCGATAGAGTGTCTAAAGAATTTGTGAATCAACAATTATAGGTACGAGGATAACAGAAACAATTGATCTAACAATACAGACCAATCAATGGAGAATGCGCTGACAGATTATCGTCACCTTCCATGATAATATATTATTTGGTATTTTGGTAATCTTTTTGGGTAGCCAAAGTTCACATCCTTTAAATCTATCTTTTCCTCTTAACTTAGAGTTCTTAACGGTCAACAAGAATTCATCTTTGCAAATCCAGGTGCCGCAGTGGCGAAGCCAGAAACCTAACACAGAGGGGGCAACTTTTTACCACAAACTAAAAAAAATCGCCATAAAATGTAGTTAAGAAAATACTAAGAACAAAAATTCAACGTTAGGCATAAAAGCAGTAGCAAAATATATTCCAAAAGCTTCTAAACATAAGCACAACAGTCTAAATATCCGTTGCTAAAATGTTTTACAATTGACCCCGACGAGTTTTCATCTTTTGAAAGTTCTGCATGATAGCTTCATTACTAATCCCATAAAAAAACATCTCGCCCTACGTATACCACCAAGCCATTGTTCAATCATTGATCATTCATTCGGTTCCGCAATCGATTTATCACAATGTTCATTGCTGAAATAGTTGGGATGGGTAAAATTTACTTTACTAGTACTAATTTATACGGATGGCATTCTTGTAGTTAACCAAAAGGGACTTAGCTGCCAATAGATTTGTTTGGGATGGAACGAGCAACACAACACCAATGCCAAACTCCTCCAACATGATTTGAGTAGCCTTAAAACAAAACAAAAAAACTGAGAGTCATTGTCTCAGAAAAGCTATGAAGGCCAGAATGTACAAAATCGACGTAAATGATAAAACAAACTAGGATGGGACATAATGTAGTTCAAATCTACGTTCTTGAATGTCTTTAAGAAAGGGAAAAACTGATAAGCCAAGCTGTAACCATAAGAGGGAAATGAGAGTCATTGTCTATTGCGACTGGGATCAAAATTTTGATAACCTTGGATCAGACATATCTAATTGCCCCTGTTAGGCTTAGTTTCCCAAAAGTGCTGAAGGGGCTTATTTCCCTTTGTATTTTGTGAAGGAAAATATGCCCCTTCAGCACTTTTGGGAAACTAAGCCTTAATCAAGCACCAAATGCATGCTCAAAATTTCATATTCTTTAACCTGTTCACAAGAAAGTGAAGAAAAAGACATTCTGAAACTTTCTGGAAAATATATGTTAAAAAAGTGGCTGGATTATCTCCTGAGGAATACCCATCGTGGGAATTCCTTTGAATACCAAGAGGATTTCCCAACCACAAGTTCCTTGACTATTCTTGTGTCTTAACTCTGTTGGAAATAAGTGAATTGGAAATTGACTCCAAAATAAATCAATTTCCCAACCACAAGTTCCTAGGAAAGCCTCAAAATTCCTAGGGTCACAGTCAGTTATGTAAAAATAGGGTGTGGCTCTTACTGGGAAATGAACAACCACATATCTGAGTTTCCCCTCAGTAAAAAGTTGAGGAAGACCACCTAGTAAAAAGTATTGAGAGTTATGACTGTTAAGTGAGATTTCACCACAAATGTTCATCCTTCATGCACAAGTTTTCATTATAAAGAGAACTGGAGTATTCACCATATACTCCTCGAGTAAAATAACATGGAGAACATCGACTACGATTCTCATCTGCTCCTCATTTACATCAGTTCGCTTTCCTCCTTTGTCGGTGATGAATCATCTAAAAGAAAAAGATAGAAGAGTTTATGCTCTAGATCGACTCTGATGGAGTTGGAACATACCAAGTCCTCTGCCATCATATTAATCTTTCCAACACCTCTGAAGATGGCATCAAACGACGACTTTCCAGGTCCCACCTACCGTCGATAAGAATCATATGGAGTGAAATGGAGGGATATAATCAGAGAAAAATATATCACGAGATCTCGGATTTAACAAATTGACCTTCCATCGTCCGACCATTGCAATTTTAGCTTCTGCAGAGGGAGGAATCCAAAAGACATATTATGGGTAAACACAAAATAGTGGTCACACCAATAACCAATTTACATAAGTTCACACAAGCTCAAGCTCACCAGAAGGAACTGCCCAAAAGCCTGCAAATCCTCTGAAGTGATCTATCCTGAATTCATCAAATAGATCCTGCGCACGCCCTATTCGGCATGTCCACCAGGAAAATCCATATCTCTCCATAGCTTTCCAGTCATATAGAGGGCTGCTATGTAGCACCGACACTTCACTAGGGGTGACGTACCGGTGTCGGACACGTGTCGGACACCAACACTCACCGGACACTCGGCCGACACGTGTCGGACACTTCTCCAGAAGTGTCCTGTTATTTTGGGCAATATTTGGAGTCTGACACCTTCCAGACACTTTCGAACACTTTTGGGACACTTCGGGGACACTTTCCAGACAATTTTGACAGACACTTTTGGGACACTTTTTGTTGCAAGGTATAAATAATAGATGTAATGACTTGGAAAACAATGTACTGCAAAGGTGAAAACAAGGCTATCTGGATATAATATTATTAACTTTTATCTTATTTGAATTTTTTGTATTCTTGATGTATATATATATATAGACGTGTCCCCAAACGTGTCGTGTCCCCCATTTTCTGAAAATTTACGTGTCGGGGTGTCGGTGTCGTGTCATGTCCGTGTCCCGTGTCCGTGTCCGTGCTACATAGGAGGGCTGTAAAGTCAAAGGCGAAGTTACTTAGTAAGAAGGTCGAAACGCCAAACTGTCAGCACCATCTGACTGGCAGTTAAATGTGCATCCTATAAATTAAGGAAAATAAGGAACAATAAAAATCAAATGCATGCATTAAAATAGGACAAACAACAAAGGTGGTAAGAATAAGGGAAGGAACTATTCGAGATCGAATGTTAGTGTGTTACCACTCTGCATCCTATGACAGCTGCTGGTTCCAGTAACTAGTGATGTAGCCATCAAAAGTTGGAGCCGATGGAGTGTCTAAAGAATTTGTGAATCAACAATTATAGGTACGAGGATAACAGAAACAATTGATCTAACAATACAGACCAATCAATGGAGAATGCGCTGACAGATTATCGTCACCTTCCATGATAATATATTATTTGGTATTTTGGTAATCTTTTTGGGTGGCCGAAGTTCACATCCTTTAAATCTATCTTTGCCTCTTAACTTAGAGTTCTTAACGGTCAACAAGAATTCATCTTTGCAAATCCAGGTGCGGTAACCAGGGAGTAGAATAAGAAAAGCCAGTGGCGGAGCCAGAAACCCAACACGGAGGGGGCAACTTTTTACCACAAACTAAAAAAAAATCGCCATAAAATGTAGTTAAGAAAATACTAAGCACAAAAATTCAAAAATTCTACATTAGGCATAAAAGCAGTAGCAAAATATATTCCAAAAGCTTCTAAACATAAGCACAACAGTCTAAATATCCGTTGCTAAAATGTTTTACAATTGACCCAGATGAGTTTTCATCTTTTGAAAGTTCTGCATGATAGCTTCATTACTAATCCCAATAGCGATTCCCCATCCCAGGAGGGTGGTTAGAAGTGAGGTGATTCAACGTGTGCTACCTTTTGGTACTGCACCGGGAAGTAACGAATAAGGTACCGATCAATCAGCACCATGTAACTCAAATTTCAACGTATATAATGCGTGCATATGTGATGCAACCAAATCAAAAGATAGATTGATTTTAGAGAGAGAAACTCCCTAAAAGGGACACAAAGAGCCTAGCTCTCAAAATATCTTTTCTCAAAATGTCAAATCTAGAAATGAAATGCCTAAGGACTAAGATATAGGCAAAAGGACAGCTTGGCACAGCTGTACATCACTAAGCTAGATACAAATAAGTAAAGCAAGGAGAAAAATGACTACATCAGGACTCCACCACTAAAAAATTTCTTTTTCAAGGGCTGACTCCGCTAGGCAAGAGGACCAGTAGGATTATTGTTCTACTAACTGATGACCAGGGGACTACTCTGTCCACGACTGGACTTATCTATTTCAAAAGAGGACAGGTGCGTAGCGGTTCGGAATCGTAGCAAGTGACATCCTCAATCAATAAAGACCTGGCTCAAGGGCTTAGCCGATCCGAGGAACCCAACCTGGAGTTGAGCTGATTGTCATCGTTGACTGCTACCCTTGGCTACTTTTTCAATATTCCATTTTTAGTAAAGGAACCCATATACAAAACGAGGGTTTTGAGCATCGATTTCGTTACTCACAACCTGCATTGGATCAACCGCAACCTCATACGCGCAAGAAGGCCGACCCCGCCAACTGCCGAAGGAGCCTTCCATGTATAGACGATTAGTCAGAAGTCTAATCTACCTGACTATGACAAGACCTGACATAGCCGTTTGCTGTTGATATTGTTAGTCAGTTCATGCAGAAACCGAGGAATCCTCATGTCAACATCCTCTCAGTTGGACGTGTTATTCAGACGCGGCCGGATGTTCAGATGACCGAAAGTACACATCGGGATTCTCTGTCTTTTTAGGTCACAGTCTATTCTCACTTGTAGTAGCCTCTTGTGTCAAGAACTTACCTATTTTCATCTGAGTCTGTAAGTTCTCCTTTGGCTAGAGTCAGCATGGCGACATCTGGCAAATCTTCTTCAATGCGAATCTTACCTTTCGCCCCTGATGTCTATGAGATTTTCTGCCGCCAGCACTATGTCAATGGACAAGCTGTATTGGAAGCAGTGCAGAATGTCCTGAAACCTTCAGGTTGCAGTTGTTTAGTGATATCTTTACTTCACATCCTCATATTTCAAATGGTGGTGGTGACGTTACTGCGGAAGTCGTAGTAGGCCAGCCAAGGGAAAGATGCTTAGCCGCTGATCTTATAAAGGACCAATTCCTGTCCGAGGTAGATTATGATGAGGAGGAGCTTCCAATTTCCAAATTCTGAGGTGAAGTTTCGGGATGCAGCCATTACTTTTTCCAGCAACTACGCATAGTCTAGTCTTTTGTTTCTTTTTGGTTTTGTTAATTCCCTGTAGGCCATGCTTGCTTTGAAGTTGTTAGTGATAATGATGAAAACTACATTTCTGTTTCTTTTATTTTGATATAGTTGTTTCTGATCCAATACGTCCATCCACTTGACATTGGGAAGAAGGTAATTTGGATTCAGTATTTGTCCTAACACAGATATATGCACAGTTAATGATATACGTTTTATTTTTTAAAAGTTCTGGGAGAACATTTTCGATGGGTACAGTTGCTACTGTAGAGGGAAATAAATGAATCACAGTATCACACGATGTCCCTGCATATATCCAACCTGCATGCGTCTGTTAAAATCACCCATCCTAAGCTAGCTTGTTGATGGCATTTTCTTTTTTACCCTTAGTTGGTCGAAAAACAAATCATTTGAGCAAAACACTCATATCTCCCTCCTTTTAAATCGATAAAGACCTATTATATATTTATAAAATGAGTTTTAAAAGTACTAAAAGAGTTAGCACTGTTTTTGCTTTCAAAATAGTCTTTTAAATATTGGTAATTGATGGCATTGGATGTGATTAGCGTTGACTAAGTTCAGTTCTTTCACGACCTTTCTGATTTCTGCTGCAAAGCAGCTGATCTTGGTAGAAAAATTATATTAATTGCTGGGCAGGAAGGCAACTACCTGTGGTTCGGTGTACAAATCCTTTTCCTTTCTCTTCCTGTCATGATAAAAGTTTGGGTATGCTTGTTACATGCAAAAATAATGTCCTATTTTGATGATTTACTGCTTTTTGCTTTGAGTATTTTACATCTATAGTTCCAGCTTCCCTTCTAAAAATGGTGGCCATATATCTATGATACTTATTTGTATGTGTAGTCAAATGTTTGTTACTGAAAGAGCTTTGGTTCAGTGCTTGATATAATTCCCCTTGCCGATTCCATAAGTTAATCAAGCCAACAGTCCGATGCGAGCTTTATGGCAAGCGGGCGTTTTTCACCCCACGGAAGACTGGGGAGACAGAGACTGAGTTGATTGGTGGTTCTGATGTCTATAAGACTGTCTGCCGCCAGCACTATGTCAATGGACAAGCTGTATTGGAAGCAGTGCAGAATGTCCTGAAACCTTCAGGTTGCAGTTGTTTAGTGATATCTCTACTTCACATCCTCATATTTCAAATGGAGGTGGTGACGTTACTGCGGAAGTCGTAGTGATCAAGTGATAGTGTTATTTAGTGTTAGGGTTTGTGATGAATTAGTTTCCGTATGCTTTGATGAAATGTGAAAAGTTTCGATGATATTAGTAGCGGCCTGCTTTCAACCCCATTTTCATAACATAAAGTTCATTATTTTTATTTTTGAAATGCACCATCTTTTATTGCTTTGCAAACCCTATTTATCGATATATCATAGGTATTTATCCGACTTAAAATGAGGGAGATGTGAGTGTTTTGCCGAAATTATATTTGTTTTTCTACCCACTAAGGGTAAAATGGTCATATCATTTGATGTACCAAAATATTAGGTTCCAAGCTACTTGGGTTAGAAAGTAGGTTTGACAAGCTTTGTAACGGTTCAAACCACGTCAAAATCGGAGTTTGGGAGTGTCTATGGCAAGATCGCAAAGTTTGGCCGTTTTGTGAACTTTAGAAAATGCGCCTGGGGCGCAATGATGTGCGCCTGGATGCATACAGATGCGCCTGAGGCGCAAAAAAACTACACAATGTGTCAAACTTCGTGGTCTCGTGTCGAACACTCCCGAACTCCGATTTCGGCGTGGTTTGGACCGTTAGAAAACTTGTTCAATCTACTCTCTAACCCAAGTAGTTCGGATTCTAATTTATTTGGACATCAAAAGATATGACCATTTTACCCTTAGTTGGTCGAAAAACAAATCATTTCAGCAAAACACTCATATCTCCCTCCTTTTAAATCGATCAAGACCTATTATATATTTATAAAATGAGTTTTAAAAGTACTAAACGAGTTTGCACTGTTTTTGCTTTCAAAATTGTCTTTTAAATATTTGTAATTGATGGCAGTTGGATGTGATTGGCATTGACTAAGCTCAGTTTTTTGACGACCTTTCTGATTTCTGCTTCAAAGCAGCTGATCTTGATGGAAAAACTATAGTAATTGCTGGGCTAGACTGCAACTATCTGAGGTTCGGTGTACAAATCCTTTTCCTTTCTCTTCCTATCCTGATAAAAATTTGGGTCTGCTTGTTTCATGCAAAAATAAGGTCCTATTTCGATGATTTACTGCTTTTTGCTTGGAGTATTTTACATCTATAGTTCCAGCTTCCCTTGTAAAAATGGAGGCCATATTTCTATGATACTTATTTGTTTGTGTAATCAAATGTTTGTTACAGAAAGAGCTTTGGTTATGTGCTTGATATAATTCCCCTTGCTGATTCCATAAGTTAATCAAGCTGACAGTCCGATGTGAGCTTTGTGGCAAGCGGGCATTTTTCACCCTACGAAAGACCGGGGAGACAGAGACAAAGTTGATTTGTGGTTCTGATGTCTAATATGACTGTCTATCGCCGGCACTATGTCTATGGACAAGCTATTGTAGAAGCAGTGTAGAATGTTCTGAAACCTTGTAGAAAAATTCAAAGTGGCTCTCACATGAATGAAGTTGCAGTTGTTTAGTGATATCTCTACTTCACATCCCAATATTCCTTTTGGCTTCTATGTATTTCAATAAGCTGTCTGGAATACTTGTAGAATGTGGATTTTCTGATGTTTGTTTACGGTTTAGCATTTGCATATATTTATAGAAGAAACTTTGCTACTTGCAATCTGATCATTATTTGGCACTTGATCAGTAGTTTTGCCTTAGAACTTCATGCACGAAAGAAGGTAAATAAGGCAGCAATGCAGCTAGTTTGAGGCCATCCAGAATACCAATGACAATGGATAAACATGCATTCTTGCCTAAGTCATCAAGAATTCGATCAGACTTGCAGATTTCCTAGGAAGGCATGAAACATTGTAACCACTTACATGGATTCTGATCTGGATCAAAAGTATAATTCTGCTAACATTAGTGTCATGATGGAAAGATGGAAACATTTAATCTGAGACTTTGCTTTTTTCTTAAGAATATCTTTTGATGTCCAACTAAATTAGAATCCGAACTACTTGGGTTAGAGTGTATATTGAACAAGCTTTCTAACGGTCCAAACCACGCGGAAATTGGAGTTCGGGAGTGTTCGAGACGAGACCACGAAGTTTGACATATTGTGTAGTTTTTTTGCGACTTAGGCGCATCTTTATGCGCCCAGGCGCACATCATTGCGCCCCAGGAGCATTCTCTAAAGTTCACAAAACGGCCAAACTTTGCGATCTTGCCATAGACACTCCGAAACTCCGATTTTGACGTGGTTTGAACCGTTAGAAAGTTTGTCAAACCTACTTTCTAACCCAAGTAGCTTGGAACCTAATATTTTGGTACATCAAATGATATGACAATTTTACCCTTAGATGGTAGAAAAACAAATATAATTTCGGCAAAACACTCACATCTCCCTCATTTTAAGTCGGATAAATACCTATGATATATCGATAAAGAGGGTTTGCAAAGCAATAAAAGATGATGCAATTCAAAAATAAAAATAATAAACCTTATGTTATGAAAATGGGGTTGAAAGCAGGCCGCTACTAATATCATTGAAACTTTTCACATTTTATCAACGCATACGGAAACTGTTTCATTACAAACCCAAACACTAAATAACACTATCTTTTTATCACTACGACTTCTGAAGTAACCTCACCACCACCATTTGAAATATGAGGATGTAAAGTTGAGATATCACTAAACAACTGCAACCTGAAGGTTTCAGGACATTCTGCACGCCTTCCAATACAGCTTGTCCATTGACATTGTGCTGGCGGCAGACAGTCTTATTGACATCAGAACCACCAATCAAGTCATTCTCTATCTCCCCGGTCTTCCGTGGGGTGAAAAACGCCCGCTTGCCATGAAGCTCGCATCGGACTGTCAGCTTGATTAATTTATGGAATTGGCAAGGGGAATTATATCAAGCACCGAACCAAAGCTCTTTTAGTAACAAACATTTGATTACACATACAAATAAGTATCATAGAGATATGGCCTCCATTTTTAGAAGGGAAGCAGGAACTATAGATGTAAAATACTCAAAGCCAAAGGCAGTAAATCATCAAAATAGGACATTATTTTTGCATGAAACAGGCATACCCAAACTTTTATCTTTAGAGGAAGAGAAAGGAACAGGATTTGTACACCGAACCACAGGTAGTTGCCTTCCTGCCCAGCAATTACTATAATTTTTCAACCAAGATCAGCTGCTTTGCAGCAGAAATCAGAAAGGTCGTGAAAGAACTGAGCTTAGTCAATGCCAATCACATCCAATGCCATCAATTACCAATATTTAAAAGACAATTTTGAAAGTAAAAACAGTTCGAACTCTTTTAGTACTTTTAAAACTCATTTTGTAAATATATAATAGGTCTTTATCGATTTAAAAGGAGGGAGACATGAGTGTTTTGCTCAAATGATTTGTTTTTCGACCAACTAAGGGTAAAATGGTCATATCTTTTGATGTCCAAATAAATTAGAATCCGAACTACTTGGGTTAGAGAGTAGATTGAACAAGCTTTCTAACAGTCCAAACCACGCAGAAATCGGAGTTCGGGAGTGTTCGAGACGAGACCACGAAGTTTGACATATTGTGTAGTTTTTTTGCGCCTCAGGCGCATTTGTATGCGCCCTGGCGCACATTATTGCGCCCCAGGCGCATTCTTTAAAGTTTACAAAACGACCAAACTTTGCGATCTTGCCATATACGCTCCCAAACTACGATTTTGACGTGGTTTGAACCGTTAGAAAGCTTGTCAAACCTACATTCTAACCCAAGTAGCTTGGAACCTAATATTTTGGTACATCAAATGATATGACCATTTTACCCTTAGTTGGTAGAAAAACAAATATAATTTCGGCAAAACACTCACATCTCCCTCATTTTATGTCGGATAAATACCTTTGATATATCGATAAAGAGGGTTTGCAAATCAATAAAAGATGGTGCATTTCAAAAATAAAAATAATAAACTTTATGTTATGAAAATGGGGTTGAAAGTAGGCCGCTACTAATATCATCGAAACTTTTCACATTTCATCAAAGCAAACGGAAACTGTTTCATCACAAACCCAAACACTAAATAACACTATCACTTGATCACTATGACTTCCGTCGGAACGTCTCCACCACCATTTGAAATATGAGGATGTCAAGTAGAGATATCACTAAACAACTGCAACCTGAAGGTTTCAGGACATTCTGCAATGCTTCCAATACAGCTTGTCCTTTGACATAGTGCTGGCGGCAGACAGTCTTATAGACATCAGAACCACCAATCAACTCAGTCTCTGTCCACCCGGTCTTCCGTGGGGTGAAAAACGCCCGATTTCCATAAAGCTCTCATCGGACTGTCGGCTTGATTAACTTATGGAATCGGCAAGGGGAATTATATCAAGCACTGAACCAAAGCTCTTTCAGTAACAAACATTTGATTACACATACAAATAAGTATCATAGAGATATGGCCACCATTTATAGAAGGGAGGCTGGAACTACAGATGTAAAATACTCCAAGCAAAAGGCAGTAAATCATCTAAATAGGACATTATTTTTGCATGAAACAAGCATACCCAAACTTTTATCATGAAAGGAAGAAAAAGGAAAAGGATTTGTACACAGAACCTTTGGTAGTTGCCTTCCTTCCCAGCAATTACTAAAATTTTTCCACCAAGATCAGTTGCTTTACAGCAGAAATAAGAAAGATCGTGAAAGAACTGAGCTTAGTCAACGCCAATCACATCCAATGCCATCAATTACCAATATTTAAAAGAAAATTTTGAAAGCAAAAACAGTGCAAACTCTTTTAGTACTTTTCAAACTCATTATATAAATATATAATAGGTCTTTATCGATTTAAAAGGAGGGAGATATGAGTGTTGTGCTCAAATGATTTGTTTTTCGACCAACTAAGGGTAAAATGGTCATATCTTTTGATGTCCAAATAAATTAGAATCCGAACTACTTGGGTTAGAGAGTAGATTGAACAAGCTTTCTAACAGTTCAAACCACGTGGAAATCGGAGTTCGGGAGTGTTCGAGACGAGACCATGAAGTTTGACATATTGTGAAGTTATTTTGCGCCTCAGGCGCATCTGTATGCGCCCAGGCGCACATCATTGCGCCCCCGGCGCATTCTCTAAAGTTCAAAAAACAGCCGAACTTTGTGATCTTGCCATAGACACTCCCAAACTCCGATTTTGACGTGGTTCGAACCGTTAGAAAACTTGTCAAACCTACTTTCTAACCCAAGTAGCTTGGAACCTAATATTTTGGTACATCAAATGATATGACCATTTTACCCATAGTTGGATAGTTGGGATTGTCCATTCTATGGGTTTTGACCATTTCGGCAAAACACTCACATCTCCCTCATTTTAAGTCGGATAAATACCTATGATATATCGATAAAGAGGGTTTGAAAAGCAATTAAAGATGATGCAATTAAAAAATAAGAATAATAAACTTTATGTTATGAAAATGGGGTTGAAAGCAGTCCGCTACTAATATCATCGTAACTTTTTACATTTCATCAAAGCATACGGAAACTGTTTCATTACAAACCCAAACACTAAATAACACTATCACTTGATCTCTACGACTTACGCGGTAACGTCACCACCACCATTTGAAATATGAGGATGTAAAGCAGAGATATATCTAAACAACTGCAACCTGAAGGTTTCAGGACATTCTGCACTGCTTCCAATACAGCTTGTCCATTGACATAGTGTTGGCGGCAGACAGTCTTATAGACATCAGAACCACCAATCAACTCAGTCTCTGTCTCCCCGGTCTTCTGTGGGGTGAAAAACGCCCGCTTGCCATAAAGCTCGCATCGGACTGTCGGCTCAATTAACTTACGGAATCAGCAAGGGGAATTAGATAAATCACTGAACTAAAGCTCTTTCTGTAACAAACATTTTATTACACATACAAATAAGTATCATAGAGATATGGCCACCATTTTTAGAAGGGAAGCTGGAACTATAAATGTAAAACACTCCAAGCAAAAAGCAGTTAATCATCAAAATAGGACATTATTTTTGCATGAAAGCTTGTCAAACCAAGCAAAAAGCAGTAAATCATCAAAGCATACGGAAACTGTTTCATTACAAACCCAAACACTAAATAACACTAGCACTTGAACTCTACGACTTCCGCAGTAACGTCACCACCACCATTTGAAATATGAGGATGTGAAGTAGAGATATCACTAAACAACTGCAACCTGAAGGTTTCAGGACATTCTTCACTGCTTCCAATACAGCTTGTCCATTGACTTAGTGCTGGTGACAGACAGTCTTATAGACATCAGAACCACCAATCAACTCAGTCTCTGTCTTCCCGGTCTTCCATGGGGTGAAAAACGCCCGCTTGCCTTAAAGCACGTATCGGATTGCCGGCCTGATTAACTTATGGAATCGGCAAGGGGAATTATATCAAGCACTGAACCAAAGCACTTTTAGTAACAAACATTTGAGTAAACATAAAAATAAGTATCATAGAGATATGGCCACCATTTTTAGAAGGGAAGCTGGAACTATAGATGTAAAATACTCCATGCAAAAAGCAATAAATCATCAAAATAGGACATTATTTTTACATGAAACAAGCATACCCAAACTTTTATCATGACAAGAAGAGAAAGGAAAAGGATTTGTACACCAAACCTCTGGTAGTTGCCTTCCTGCCCATCAATTACTATAATTTTTCCACCAAGATCAGTTGCTTTACAGCAGAAATCAGAAAGGTCGTCAAAGAACTGAGTTTAGTCAACGCCAATCACATCCAATGCAATCAATTACCAATATTTAAAAGACAATTTTGAAAGCAAAAATAGTGCAAACTATTTTAGTACTTTTAAAAGTCATTTTATAAATATATAATAGGTCTTTATCGATTTAAAAGGAGGGAGATATGAGTGTTATGCTGAAATGATTTATTTTTCTACCAACTTAGGGTAAAATGGTCATATCTTTAGATGTCCAAATAAATTAGAATCCGAACTACTTGGGTTAGAGAGTAGATTGAACAAGCTTTCTAACGGTCCAAACCACGCGGAAATCGGAATTCGGGAGTGTTCGAGACGAGACTACGAAGTTTGACATATTGTGTAGTTTTTTTGCGTCTCAGGCGCATCTGTATGCACCCAGGCGCACATCATTGCGCCCCAGGCGGATTCTCTAAAGTTCACAAAACGGCAAACTTTGCGATCTTGCCATAGACACTCCCAAACTCCGATTTTGACGTGGTTCGAACCGTTAGAAAGCTTGTCAAACCTACATTCTAACCCAAGTAGCTTGGAACCAAATATTTTGGTACATCAAATGATATGACCATTTTACCCTTAGTTGGTAGAAAAACAAATATAATTTCGGCAAAACACTCATATCTCCCTCATTTTAAGTCGGATAAACACCTATGATATATCGATAAAGAGGGTTTGCAAAGCAATAAAAGATGGTGCAATTCAAAAATAAAAATAGTAAACTTTATGTTATGAAAATGGGGTTGAAAGCAGGCCGCTTCTAATATCAGCGAAACTTTTCACATTTCATCAAAGCATACGGAAACTGTTTCATCACAAACCCAAAAACTAAATAACACTATCATTTGATCTCTACGACTTCCGAAGTAACCTCACCACCACCATTTGAAATATGAGGATGTGAAGTAGAGATATCACTAAACAACTGCAACCTGAAGGTTTCAGGACATTCTACACTGCATCCAATACAGCTTGTCCGTTGACATAGTGCAGGCGGCAGACAGTCTTATAGACATCAGAACCACCAATCAACTCTGCCTCTGTCTCCCCGATCTTCCGTGAGGTGAAAAACGCCTGCTTGCCATAAACCTCGCATCGGACTGTAGGCTTTATTAACTTATGGAATCGGCATGGGGAATTATATCAAGCACTAAACCAAAGCTCTTTAAGTAACAAAAGTTTTATTACACATACAAATAAGTATCATAGAGATATGGCCACCATTTTTAGAAGGGAAGCTGGAACTATAGATGTAAAATACTCAAAGCCAAAGGCAATAAATCATCAAAATAGGACATTATTTTTGCATGAAACAAGCATACCCAAACTTTTATCATGACAGGAAGAGAAAGGAAAATGATTTGTACACCGAACCTCTGGTAGTTGCCTTCCTGCGCAGCAATTACTATAATTTTTCCACCAAGATCAGCTGCTTTACAGGAGAAATCATAAAGGTCTTCAAAGAACTGAGTTTAGTCAACACCAATCACATCCAATGCCATCAATTACCAATATTTAAAAGACAATTTTGAAAGCAAAAACAGGGCAAACTCTTTTAGTACTTTTATAACTCATTTTATAAATATATAATAGGTATTTATCGATTTAAAAGGAGGGAGCTATGAGTGTTTTGCTGAAATGATTTGTTTTTCGACCAACTAAGGGTAAAAAGGTCATATCTTTTGATGTCCAAATAAATTAGAATCCAAACTACTTGGGTTAGAGAGTAGATTGAACAAGCTTTCTAACGGTCCAAACCACGCGGAAATCGGAGTTCGGGAGTGGTCGAGACGACACCACGAAGTTTGACATATTGTGTAGTTTTTTTGCGTCTCAGGCGCATCTTTATGCGCCCAGGCCAACATCATTGCGCCCCAGATGCATTCTCTAAAGTTCACAAAACGGCCAAAGTTTGCGATCTTGCCATAGACACTCCCAAACTCCGATTTTGACGTGGTTCGAACCGTTAGAAAGCCTTTCAAACCTACTTTCTAACCCAAGTAGCTTGGAACCTAATATTTGGGTACATCAAATGATATGACCATTTTACCCTTAGTTGGTAGAAAAACAAATATAATTTCGGCAAAACACTCATATCTCCCTCATTTTAAGTCGGATAAATACCTATGATATATCGATAAAGAGGGTTTGCAAAGCAATAAAAGATGGTGCAAATCAAAGATAAAAATAATAAACTTTATGTTACGAAAATGGGGTTGAAAGCAGGCCGCTTCTAATATCATCGAAACTTTTCACATTTTATTAAAGCATACAGAAACAGTTTCATCACAAACCCAAACACTAAATAACACTATCATTTGATCACTACGACTTCCGAAGTAACCTCACCACCACCATTTGAAATATGAGGATGCGAAGTAGAGATATCACTAAACAACTGCAACCTGAACGTTTCAGGACATTCTACACTGCTTCCAATACAGCTTGTCCGTTGACATAGTGCTAGCGGCAAACAGTCTTATAGACATCAGAACCACCAATCAACTCAGTCTCTGTCTCCCCGGTCTTCCGTGAGGTGAAAAACGCCCGCTTGCCATAAACCTCGCATCGGACTGTTGGCTTTATTAACTTATGGAATCGGCATGGGGAATTATATCAAGCACAGAACCAAAGCTCTCCCAATAACAAACATTTGATTACACAAACAAATAAGTATCATAGAGATATGGCCACCATTTTCAGAAGGGAAGCTGGAACTATAGATGTAAAATACTCAAAGCCAAAGGCAGTAAATCATCAAAATAGGACATTATTTTTGCATGAAACAAGCATACCCAAACTTTTATCATGACAGGAAGAGAAAGGAAAAGGATTTGTACACCGAACCTCTGGTAGTTGCCTTCCTGCCCAGCAATTACTATAATTTTTCCACCAAGATCAGCTGCTTTACAGCAGAAATCAGAAAGGTCGTCAAAGAACTGAGTTTAGTCAACGCCAATCACATCCAATGCCATCAATTACCAATATTTAAAAGACAATTTTGAAAGCAAAAACAATGCAAACTCTTTTAGTATATATAATAGGTCTTTATCGATTTAAAAGGAGGGAGATATGAATGTTTTGCTGAAATGATTTGTTTTTCAACCAACTAAGGGTAAAATGGTCATATCTTTTGATGTCCAAATAAATTAGAATCCGAACTACTTGGGTTAGAGAGTAGATTGAACAAGCTTTCTAACGGTCCTAACCACGCGGAAATCGGAGTTCGGGAGTGTACGAGACGAGACCACGAAGTTTGACATATTGTGTAGTTTTTTTGCGTCTCAGGCGCATCTGTATGCGCCCAGGCGCACATCATTGCGCCCCGGGCGCATTCTCTAAAGTTCACAAAACGGCCGAACTTTGCGATCTTGCCATAGACACTCCCAAACTCCGATTTTGACGTGGTTCGAACCGTTAGAAAACTTGTCAAACCTACTTTCTAACCCAAGTAGCTTGGAACCTAATATTTTGGTACATCAAATGATATGACCATTTTACCCTTAGTTGGTAGAAAAACAAATATAATTTCGGCAAAACACTCATATCTCCCTCATTTTAAGTCGGATAAATACCTATGATATATCGATAAAGAGGGTTTGCAAAGCAATAAAAGATGGTGCAATTCAAAAATAAAAATAATAAACTTTTTGTTATGAAAATGGGGTTGAAAGCAGGCCTCTTCTAATATCATCGAAACTTTTCACATTTTATCAAAGGATACGGAAACTGTTTCATCACAAACCCAAACACTAAATAACACTATCATTTGATCACTACGACTTCCGAAGTAACCTCACCACCACCATTTAAAATATGAGGATGTGAAGTAGAGAAATCACTAAACAACTGCAACCTGAAGGTTTCAGGACATTCTACACTACTTCCAGTACTGCTTGTCCATTGACATAGTGCTGGCGGCAGACAGTCTTATAGACATCAGAACCACCAATCAACTCAGCCTCTGTCTCCCCGGTCTTCCGTGAGGTGAAAAACGCCCGCTTGCCATAAACCTCGCATCGGACTGTCGGCAATATTAACTTATGGAATCGGCATGGGGAATTATATCAGGCACTGAACCAAAGCTCTTTAAGTAACAATAGTTTTATTACACATACAAATAAGTATCATAGAGATATGGCCACCATATTTAGAAGGGAAGCTGGAACAATAGATGTAAAATACTCAAAGCCAAAGGCAATAAATCATCAAAATAGGACATTATTTTTGCTTGAAACAAGCATACCCAAACTTTTATCATGACAGGAAGAGAAAGGAAAAGGATTTGCACACCGAACCTCTGGTAGTTGCCTTCCTGCCCAGCAATTACTATAATTTTTCCACCAAGATCAGCTGCTTTACAGCATAAATCAGAAAGGTCTTCAAAGAACTGAGTTTATTCAACGCCAATCACATCCAGTGGCATCAATTACCAATATTTAAAAGACAATTTTGAAAGCAAAAACAGTGCAAACTCTTTTAGTACTTTTAAAACTCATTTTATAAATATATAATAGGTCTTTATCGATTTAAAAGGAGGGAGATATGAGTATTTTGCTGAAATGATTTGTTTTTCGACCAAGTAAGGGTAAAATGGTCATATCTTTTGATGTCCTAATAAATTAGAATCTGAACTACTTGGGTTAGAGAGTAGATTGAACAAGCTTTCTAACGGTCCAAACCACGCGGAAATCGGAGTTCGGGAGTGTTCGAGCCGAGACCACGAAGTTTGACATATTGTGTAGTTTTTTGGACCTCAGGCGCATTTGTATGCGCCCAGGCGCACATAATTGCGCCCCAGGCGCATTCTCTAATGTTCACAAAACGGCCAAACTTTGCGATCTTGCCATAGACACTCCCAAACTCCTATTTTGACGTGGTTCGAACCGTTAGAAAGCTTGTCAAACC
Organism: Rhododendron henanense subsp. lingbaoense; assembly: GCA_020567845.1. Lineage (NCBI taxonomy): Eukaryota > Viridiplantae > Streptophyta > Magnoliopsida > Ericales > Ericaceae > Rhododendron > Rhododendron henanense. The sequence continues at coordinate 35,153,490 of CM036321.1, forward strand.
TACTTTCTAACCCAAGTAGCTTGGAACCTAATATTTTGGTACATCAAATGATATGACCATTTTACCCTTAGTTGGTAGAAAAACAAATATAATTTCTGCAAAACACTCATATCTCTCCCTCATTTTAAGTCGGATAAATACCTATGATATATCGATAAAGAGGGTTTGCAGAGCAATAAAAGATGGTGCAATTCAAAAATAAAAATAATACACTTTAAGAGATGAAAATGGGGTTGAAAGCAGGCCGCTTCTATTATCATCGAAACTTTTCACATTTTATCAAAGCATACGGAAACTGTTTCATCACAAACCCAAACACTAAATAACACTATCATTTGATCACTACGACTTCCGAAGTAACCTCACCACCACCATTTGAAATATGAGGATGTGAAGTAGAGATATCACTAAACAACTGCAACCTGAAGGTTTCAGGACATTCTACACTGTTTCCAATACAGCTTGTCCATTGACATAGTGCAGCCGGCAGACAGTCTTATAGACATTAGAATCACCAATCAACTCAGCCTCTGTCTCCCCGATCTTCCGTGTGGTGAAAAACGCCTGCTTGCCATAAACCTCGCATCGGACTGTCGGCTTTATAAAACTTATGGAATCGGCATGGGGATTTATATCAAGCACTGAACCAAAGCTCTTTAAGTTACAAAAGTTTTATTACACATACAAATAAGTATCATAGAGATATGGCCACCATATTTAGAAGGGAAGCTGGAACTATAGATGTAAAATACTCAAAGCCAAAGGCAGTAAATCATCAAAATAGGACATTATTTTTGCATGAAACTAGCATACCCAAACTTTTATCATGACAGGAAGAGAAAGGAAAAGGATTTGTACACCGAACCTATTGTAGTTGCCTTCCTGCCCAGCAATTACTATAATTTTTCCACCAAGATCAGCTGCTTTACAGCATAAATCAGAAAGGTCGTCAAAGAACTGAGTTTAGTCAACGCCAATCACATCCAATGCCATCAATTACCAATATTTAAAAGACAATTTTGAAAGCAAAAACAGTGTAAACTCTTTTAGTACTTTTTAAACTCATTTTATAAATATATAATAGGTCTTTATCGATTTAAAAGGAGGGAGATATGAGTGTTTTGCTGAAATGATTTATTTTTCGACCAACTAAGGGTAAAATGGTCATATCTTTTGATGTCCAAATAAATTAGAATCCGAACTACTTGGGTTAGAGAGTAGATTGAACAAGCTTTCTAACGGTCCAAACCATGCGGAAATCAGAGTTCGGGAGTGTTCGAGACGAGACCACGAAGTTTGACATATTGTGTAGTTTTTTTGCGTCTCAGGCGCATCTGTATGCGCCCAGGCGCACATCATTGCGCCCCGGGCGCATTCTCTAAAGTTCACAAAACGGCCAAACTTTGTGATCTTGCCATAGACACTCCCAAACTCCGATTTTGACATGGTTCGAACCGTTAGAAAACTTGTCAAACCTACTTTCTAACCCAGGTAGCTTGGAACCTAATATTTTGGTACATCAAATGATATGACCATTTTACCCTTAGTTGGTAGAAAAACAAATATAATTTCGGCAAAACACTCATATCTCCCTCATTTTAAGTCGGATAATTACCTACGATATATCGATAAAGAGGGTTTGCAAAGCAATAAAAGATGGTGCAATTCAAAAATAAAAATAATAAACTTTATGTTATGAAAATGGGGTTGAAAGCAGGCCGCTTCTAATATCATCGAAACTTTTCACATTTTATCAAAACATACGGAAACTGTTTCATCACAAACCCAAACACTAAATAACACTATCATTTGATCACTACGACTTCCGAAGTAACCTCACCACCACCATTTGAAATATGAGGATGTGAAGTAGAGATATCACTAAACAACTGCAACCTGAAGGTTTCAGGACATTCTACACTGCTTCCAATACAGTTTGTCCATTGACATAGTGCTGGCGGCAGACAGTCTTATAGACATCAAAACCACCAATCAACTCAGCCTCTGTCTCCCCGGTCTTCCGTGAGGTGAAAAACGCCCGCTTGCCATAAACCTCGCATCGGACTGTCAGCTTTATTAACTTATGGAATCGGCATGGGGAATTATATCAAGCACTGAACCAATGCTCTTTAAGTTACAAAAGTTTTATTACACATACAAATAAGTATCATAGAGATATGGCCACCATTTTTAGAAGGGAAGCTGGAACAATAGATGTAAAATACTCAAAGCCAAAGGCAATAAATCATCAAAATAGGACATTATTTTTGCATGAAACAAGCATACCCAAACTTTTATCATGACAGGAAGAGAAAGGAAAAGGATTTGTACACCGAACCTCTGGTAGTTGCCTTCCTGCCCAGCAATTACTATAATTTTTCCACCAAGATCAGCTGCTTTACAGCACAAATCAGAAAGTTCTTCAAAGAACTGAGTTTATTCAACGCCAATCACATCCAATGGCATCAATTACCAATATTTAAAAGACAATTTTGAAAGCAAAAATAGTGCAAACTCTTTTAGTACTTTTAAAACTCATTTTATAGGTATATAATAGGTCTTTATCGATTTAAAAGGAGGGAGATATGAGTGTTTTGCTGAAATGATTTGTTTTTCAACCAACTAAGGGTAAAATGGTCATATCTTTTGATGTCCAAATAAATTAGAATCCGAACTACTTGGGTTAGAGAGTAGATTGAACAAGCTTTCTAACGGTCCAAACAACGCGGAAATCGGAGTTCGGGAGTGTTCGAGCCGAGACCACGAAGTTTGACATATTGTGTAGTTTTTTGGACCTCAGGCGCATCTGTATGCGCCCAGGCGCACATCATTGCGCCCCAGGCGCATTCTCTAAAGTTCACAAAACGGCCAAACTTGCGATCTTGCCATAGACACTCCCAAACTCCGATTTTGACGTGGTTCGAACCGTTAGAAAGCTTGTCAAACCTACTTTCTAACCCAAGTAGCTTGGAACCTAATATTTTGGTACATCAAATGATATGACCATTTTACCCTTAGTTGGTAGAAAAACAAATATAATTTCGGCAAAACACTCATATCTCCCTAATTTTAAGTCGGATAAATACCTATGATATATCGATAAAGAGGGTTTGCAAAGCAATAAAAGATGGTGCAATTCAAAAATAAAAATAATACACTTTATGAGATGAAAATGGGGTTGAAAGCAGGCTGCTTCTATTATCATCGAAACTTTTCACATTTTATCAAAGCATACGGAAACTGTTTCATCACAAACCCAAACACTAAATAACACTATCATTTGATCATTACGACTTCCGATGTAACCTCACCCCCACCATTTGAAATATGAGGATGTGAAGTAGAGATATCACTAAACAACTGCAACCTGAAGGTTTCAGGACATTCTACACTGCTTCCAATACAGCTTGTCCATTGACATAGTGCAGGCGCCAGACAGTCTTATAGACATCAGAACCACCAATCAACTCAGTCTCTGTCTCCCCGGTCTTCCGTGAGGTGAAAAACGCCTGCTTGCCATAAACCTCGCATCGGACTGTCGGCTTTATTAACTTATGGAATCGGCATGGGGATTTATATCAAGCACTGAACCAAAGCTCTTTCAGTAACAAAAGTTTTATTACACATACAAATAAGTATCATAGAGATATAGCCACCATATTTAGAAGGGAAGCTGGAACTATAGATGTAAAATACTCAAAGCCAAAGGCAGTAAATCATCAAAATAGGACATTATTTTTGCATGAAACAAGCATACCCAAACTTTTATCATGACAGGAAGAGAAAGGAAAAGGATTTGTACACCGAACCTATTGTAGTTGCCTTCCTGCCCAGCAATTACTATAATTTTTCCACCAAGATCAGCTGCTTTACAGCATAAATCAGAAAGGTCGTCAAAGAACTGAGCTTAGTCAACGCCAATCACATCCAATGCCATCAATTACCAATATTTAAAAGAAAATTTTGAAAGCAAAAACAGTGCAAACTCTTTTAGTACTTTTCAAACTCATTATATAAATATATAATAGGTCTTTATCGATTTAAAAGGAGGGAGATATGAGTGTTGTGCTCAAATGATTTGTTTTTCGACCAACTAAGGGTAAAATGGTCATATCTTTTGATGTCCAAATAAATTAGAATCCGAACTACTTGGGTTAGAGAGTAGATTGAACAAACTTCTAACGGTCCAAACCACGCGGAAATCGGAGTTCGGGAGTGTTCGAGACGAGACCACGAAGTTTGACATATTGTGTAGTTTTTTGGACCTCAGGCGCATCAATATGCGCCCAGGCGCACATCATTGCGCCCTAGGCAAATTCTCTAAAGTTCACAAAACGGTCAAACTTTGCGATCTTGCCATAGACACTCCCAAACTCCTATTTTGACGTGGTTCGAACCGTTAGAAAGCTTGTCAAACCTACTTTCTAACCCAAGTAGCTTGGGACCTAATATTTTGGTACATCAAATGATATGACCATTTTACCCTTAGTTGGTAGAAAAACAAATATAATTTCGGCAAAACACTCATATCTCCCTAATTTTAAGTCGGATAAATACATATGATATATCGATAAAGAGGGTTTGCAAAGCAATAAAAGATGGTGCAATTCAAAAATAAAAATAATACACTTTATGAGAAGAAAATGGGGTTGAAAGCTGGCCGCTTCTAATATCATCGAAACTTTTCACATTTTATCAAAGCATACGGAAACTGTTTCATCACAAACCCAAACACTAAATAACACTATCATTTGATCACTACGACTTCCGAAGTAACCTCACCACCACCATTTGAAATATGAGGATGTGAAGTAGAGATATCACTAAACAACTGCAACCTGAAGGTTTCAGGACATTCTACACTGCTTCCAATACAGCTTGTCCATTGACATAGTGCAGGCGGCAGACAGTCTTATAGACATCAGAACCACCAATCAACTCTGCCTCTGTCTCCCCAGTCTTCCGTGAGGTGAAAAACGCCCGCTTGCCATAAACCTCGCATCGGACTGTCGGCTTTATTAACTTATGGAATCGGCATGGGGATTTATATCAAGCACTGAACCAAAGCTCTTTAAGTAACAAACATTTGATTACACATACAAAGTAGTATCATAGAGATATGGCCACCATTTTTAGAAGGGAAGCTTGAACTATAGATGTAAAATACTCAAAGCCAAAGGCAGTAAATCATCAAAATAGGACATTATTTTTGCATGAAACAAGCATACCCAAACTTTTATCATGACAGTACAAGAAAGGAAATGGATTTGCACACCGAACCACAGGTAGTTTCCTTCCTGCCCAGCAATTACTATAATTTTTCCACCAAGATTAGCTGCTTTGCAGCAGAAATCAGAAAGTCGTCAAAGAACTGAGCTTAGTCAACGCCAATTACATCCAATGCCATCAATTACCAATATTTAAAAGACAATTTTGAAAGCAAAAACAGTGCAAACTCTTTTAGTACTTTTAAAACTCATTTTATAAATATATAATAGGTCTTTATCGATTTAAAAGGAGGGAGATATGAGTGTTTTGCTGAAATGATTTGTTTTTCGACCAACTAAGGGTAAAATGGTCATATCTTTTGATGTCCAAATAAATTAGAATCCGAACTACTTGGGTTAGAGAGTAGATTGAACAAACTTTCTAACGGTCCAAACCACGTGGAAATCGGAGTTCGGGAGTGTTTGAGACGAGACCACGAAGTTTGACATATTGTGTAGTTTTTTTGCGCCTCAGGCGCATATCATTGCACCCCAGGCGTATTCTCTAAAGTTCACAAAGCGGCCAAACTTTGCGATCATACCATAGACACTCCCAAACTCCGATTTTGACGTGGTTTGAACCATTAGAAAGCTTGTCAAACCTAATTTCTAACCCAAGTTGCTTGGAACCTAATATTTTGGTACATCAAATGATATGACCATTTTACCCTTAGTTGGTAGAAAAACAAATATAATTTCGGCAAAACACTCATATCTCCCTCATTTTAAGTCGGATAATTACCTATGATATATCGATAAAGAGGGTTTGCAAAGCAATAAAAGATGGTGCAATTCAAAAATAAAAATAATAAACTTTATGTTATGAAAATGGGGTTGAAAGCAGGCCGCTTCTAATATCATCGAAACTTTTCACATTTTATCAAAGCATACGGAAACTATTTCATCACAAACCCAAACACTAAATAACACTATCATTTGATCGCTATGACTTCCGAAATAACCTCACCACCACTATTTGAAATATGAGGATGTGAAGTAGAGATATCACTAAACAACTGCAACCTGAAGGTTTCAGGACATTCTCCACTGCTTCCAATACTGCTTGTCCATTGACATAGTGCTGGCGGCAGACAGTCTTATAGACATCAGAACCACCAATCAACTCAGTCTTTGTCTCCCCGGTCTTCCGTGAGGTGAAAAATGCCTGCTTGCCAAAAAGCTCGCATCGGACTGTCGGCTTTATTAACTTATGGAATCGGCATGGGGAATTATATCAAGCACTGAACCAAAGCTCTTTCAGTAACAAACATTTGATTACACATACAAATAAGTATCATAGAGATATGGCCACCATTTTTAGAAGGGAAGCTGGAACTATAGATGTAAAATACTCAAAGCCAAAGGCAGTAAATCATCAAAATAGGACATTATTTTTGCATGAAACAAGTATACCCAAACTTTTATCATGACGGTACAAGAAAAGGAAACGGATTTGCACACCTAACCACAGGTAGTTGCCTTCCTGCCCAGCAATTACTATAATTTTTCCACCAAGATCAGCTGCTTTGCAGCAGAAATAAAAAAGGTCGTCAAAGAACTGAGTTTAGTCAACGCCAATCACATCCAATGCCATCAATTACCAATATTTAATAGCCAACTTTGAAAGCAAAAACAGTGCAAACTCTTTTAGTACTTTTAAAACTCATTTTATAAATATATAATAGGTCTTTATCGATTTAAAAGGAGGGAGATATGAGTGTTTTGCTGAAATGATTTGTTTTTCGACCAACTAAGGGTAAAATAGTCATATCTTTTGATGTCCAAATAAATTAGAATCCGAACTACTTGGGTTAGAGAGTAGATTGAACAAGCTTTCTAACGGTCCAAACCACGCGGAAATCGGAGTTCGGGAGTGTTCGAGACGAGACCACGAAGTTTGACATATTGTGTAGTTTTTTTGCGTCTCAGACGCATATCATTGCGCCCCAGGCGCATTCTCTAAAGTTCACAAAGCGGGCAAACTTTGTGATCTTGCCATAGACACTCCCAAACTCCGATTTTGACGTGGTTTGAACCGTTAGATAGCTTGTCAAACCTACTTTCTAACCCAAGTAGCTTGGAACCTAATATTTTGAAACATCAAATGATATGACCATTTTACCCTTAGTTGGTAGAAAAACAAATATAATTTCGACAAAACACTCACATCTCCCTAGTTTAAGTCGGATAAATACCTATGATATATCGATAAAGAGGGTTTGCAAAGCAATAAAAGATGGTGCAATTCAAAAATAAAAATAATAAACTTTATTTTATGAAAATGGGGTTGAAAGCAGGCCACTACTAATATCATCGAAACATTTCACATTTCATCAAAGCATACGGAAACTGTTTCATCACAAACACAAACACTAAATAACACTATCACTTGATCGCTACGACTTCCGCAGTAACGTCGCCACCACCATTTGAAATATGAGGATGTGAAGAAGAGATATCACTAAACAACAGAAACTTGAAGGTTTTAGGACATTTTGCACTGCTTCCAATACCGCTTGTCCATTGACATAGTGCTGGTGGCAGACAGTCTTATAGACATCAGAACCACCAATCAACTCAGTCTCTGTCTCCCCGGTCTTCTGTGGGCTGAAAAACGCCCGCTTGCCATAAAGCTCACATCGGACTGTCAACTTTATTTACTTATGGAATCGGCAAGGGGAATTTTATCAAGCACTGAACCAAAGCTCTTTCTGTAACAAACATTTGATTACACATACAAATAAGTATCATAGAGATATGGCCACCATTTTTAGAAGGGAAGCTGGAACTATAGATGTAGAAAACTCCAAGCAAAAAGCAGTAAATCATCAAAATAGGACCTTATTTTTGCATGAAACAAGTAGACCCAAATTTTTACAGGACAGGAAGAGAAAGGAAAAGGATTTGTAAACCGAACCTCAGGTAGTTGCCTTCTTGCCAAGCAATTACTATAGTTTTTCCATCAAGATTAGCTGCTTTGTTGCAGAAATCAGAAAGGTCGTCAAAGAACTGAGCATATTCAACGCCAATCACATCCAACTGCCATCAATTACCAATATTTAAAAGACAATTTTGAAAGTAAAAACTGTGCAAACTCTTTTAGTACTTTTAAAACTCTTTTTATAAATATATAATAGGTCTTAATCGATTTAAAAGGAGGGAGATATGAGTGTTTTGCTGAAATGAATTGTTTTTCGACCAACTAAGGGTAAAATGGTCATATCTTTTGATGTACAAATAAATTAGAATCCGAACTTCATGGGTTAGAGAGTAGATTGAACAAGCTTGCTAATGGTCCAAACCACGCGGAAATCGGAGTTCGGGAGTGTTTGAGACGAGACCACGAAGTTTGACATATTGTGTAGTTTTTTTGTACCTCAGGCGCATTCTCTAAAATTCACATAGTTAACCAAAAGGAACCCAGCCGCCAATAGATTTGTTTGGGTTGGAACGAGCAACACAACACCAATGCCAAACTCCTCCAACATGATTTGAGTAGCCTTAAAACAAAACAAAAAAACTGAGTCATTGTCTCAGAAAAGCTATGAAGGCCAGAATGTACAAAATCGACGTAAATGATAAAACAAACTAGGATGGGACATAATGTAGTTCAAATCTACGTTCTTGAATGTCTTTAAGAAAGGGAAAAACTGATAAGCCAAGTTGTAATCATAAGAGGGAAATGAGAGTCATTGTCTATTGCGACTGGGATCAAAATTTTGATAACCTTGGATCAGACATATCTAATTGCCCCAGTTAGACTTAGCTTAGTTTCCCAAAAGTGCTAAAGGGGCTTATTTCCCTTTGTATTTTGTGAAGGAAAATAAGCCCCTTTAGGACTTTTGGGAAACTAAGCCTTAATCAAGCACCAAATGCATGCTCTAAATTTCATATTCTTTGACCTGTTCACAAGAAAGTGAAGAAAAAGACATCTGAAACTTTTTGGAAAATATGTTAAAAAAGTGGCTGGATTATCTCCTGAGGAATACCTATCGTGGGAATTCCTTTGAATACCAAGAGGATTTCCCAACCACAAGTTCCTTGACTATTCTTGTGTCTTAACTCTTATGTGAGCTTGCACAGCCATCAGCAATTACAATTAAGGCCATTAGGTGCTTTAATGTTAGAAAAGGAGAAGTATATTAGTGATAAACTTGGCTTTTATCTCTTCTTTTCATACCAATAAACTATAATCTATAAAGAGTGCAAAGGCAAAAAGGCTAGGTGAAAGTGTATGATCAATGATGCTGTGACTCACTCATGTGCTACATCCAAATTATGAGATAGACTTCGTCTGGTCTTGGCAAGGAGATCACAGGCTGTTTTGGAAAAAGTAGTATTATTAGATGTGATGTAAAGCAATATTATTAGAGGTGAGTGTAAAGTAGTGTAATAGTATGATTCCTCCTTGTATCTCTGTATGTGTAGTCTAGCCTTTTAGTGTATGCGTAAATTATTGGTGAAGTATGATGTAAGCAAAATTCCTCCTTATGCCTATAAAAGGAGGACTCTTTCTCCGTTGTAAGAACCAAGTCAGAGCCTAGCACCAAATATGCCTGGCATAGTTAACACTAGTAATTAAGCAAATGCATGTGTTCCAAGTTAGGAGCAGGACTAAGAAAACTCAATATTGTGTGTTGGTAATCGATCGTTGGGAAGAATAAACCTTTAGCTTTGACCCAGATGTGCAACTTGCGATACAGATATTTTTCATACAACTGTCCGAAATTTAATAATGGCTTATTTATAGCGTACAAGAGCTAATAGCTTGACGTATTCTTGGGGCCATTTCCATCAGCTTAAGCTTTTGGAACAATTAGTGATCTAGTGTTGTACAGAGATGCAGGGTTTATACCTATTCCATTATTTGTTCTTGTGCGTGTTTGTGAACAACTGCACATAGTCGAATTCAGTTTTTCTGGCTTGCACTTGAAATGGGAAAAAGGGGGTGCTAGTGTCACAGTCTTGGGTAGAATCCAATCTAAAGCAAGTTGTATGAGGTGAGAGCACCCTCACACTCATGTACTGCACATTACTTTTGTACTCTGGCAACGTGGTACTTCACTATAAAGTCAGATTGCTTGGTTAAGTCATTGGATCTACTTCCTAACGATGACTACCATGCATGCAAGCAAAAGGTGCAGAATTCAGCATGTGGTTTAGTCAGCCCAAAATGTATACCCCAAAGGATGTATAAATGGAAACATTTGAGAAAACTACCACATAAAAAAGAAAGGAAAGAAAAAGGCATATGCGCATTAACAATGCAGTAAAGAAGAGACCTGCCCTACAGTTGACCAGTTTCACTGAAGGCATCAGGGGGAACACCACTCACTAGAAGAGGGAAGCCGCTCCTATTCTGCCCGGCAATTGAATGGTTAGCAATCGGCATGATGATGAGTTTTTGATAGCCATGGTTAGATATTAGCAGTCCAAACTTCCAATTGGTAACAACTATATTGGCACACTTCATTGCAGAATTTGACTGCCACACTTGTGTCTGACTCGAGTCACTCGACTTTAACATTGTTCATGCCTTGCTTAAGAATGATTGTGAGACCCCGATAGACTGCCAAAATTTCTGCTTCCAAACTGTAGTTGCTAGAGGCTTTGCTGTAGAAGCATAGAATCCACCTTCCAAAGCTGTCCCTGAAAACTCCTCCAAACCCAAATTTGTTGTTGAAGTTATAGAAGCAACCATCTGTATTCAACTTAACTTGACCCGGAAGAGGTAGCAACCAAGATATAAGATAACCTTGCCTGGAATCATTGATGAATATAGCCGACTCTTTTTAATTTCTCCTCATCCATAGTGAACTCTCTCTCGCTCCTTGACCCATTGAGTACGGTGGTCAAGTGGTCGAACCACAGCAACATTATTTCCAAATGGTTTTTTGTAAGAGTTCAAAGGTGTTCACGTTAAAAATGTTGGCGTGGGTGGGATTCAAACTCAAGTTTCGCATGCGGCACAAGTGCTCCTTACTGCTGAACTACTCGAACTTCCTTAGAAAATAATTGACATACATAATATTTATTAGGTTTATGCTATTTGGGGGCCCTATGATTGGGCCCAAAATGGGAGGCCCAAGACAGTCGCCTGGTGGGCCTACGCCCAGGGCCAGCCCTAGGTGAGAGGATGCAAAGGCATAGGAAGGAGTCACAATGTCCTTCATTTTTTTCGCAAGGTAGTTTATACTAACAGTCAACAGAATTTGGTTATCTGGAGGCCACGTGAATACGTGACGAGACCACCCAATTGCATAGATGCCAGTCCTATTATAAACTGCAGATTATTTAACTGATCAGGGCTGCAATTTTCTTCCTAGATGTTCCTTAAAAGCTGTATGAAGTTCATTGCTGCTTCTTTTTTGGTTTGGTGGAGACCACATCAACATGGAAATTATGTTTTGAAACTTGGAGCTCCAAACAACATGGAATAACCCTCAAAACCAAGAAACAGCCAAAACATAAACCAACCCATTGTGACAAAAAACCAATATCCTGAGAAAAATACATAAACGACCACAGTTACAGCATGAATTTTCGAGACATTCCCCAAGCCTCCCCAGTAGTCCTATTTTACCCAACCTTATTCCAGGATTCTGTATAGGATCTAACAACGCTCGCGATAATCAACGTAACAATAGGATAGTCAAGGCTTTCCTTCTGAAAGAGTCTGCTAATGGTTTTCCATTCCCCCATACTGTTATGTAGTTTTGGAAAATACTCCACACTAGACCAGAAAATGCTTCCAATGTCCAAACCCAACATTCAAGAAAGAGATGGCTGTAACACTCCACACAAAACTGGACAGAGCATGCAGCCCTCTATTAGTTGTGCACCCTTGTACTATAGGGTCCCGGTTTCTGTTTGAGGGATTTGCAAAATGAATCACTTCCCAGTTCTGATCATGGAAAACTTATTAAAATTAAACGATATAGCTGCTTTATGACCCCTTTAACCATTGATAATGTGGCTGGAAGTTCTTGATGTAGCTGCACTAATTAGGTGCCGATGTTTTTTGTTTTTTTTGTTTTCATAACCGGATATCCAAGCCAATTTGCGCGCACCCTGCCACCCTCACTAAATTTGGGGCCATGAGAGGAGTTTATGTGTGGTTGTAGAAGAGTTGTTATCGATATTAGTGTTATTTTCCCACATCGAAGAATTTAACACAACATTTACATCTATTAAAGGGAAAAATAAACTCAAAAAACTACGGTATTGATTGGTACCGGAAAAGAAAAGTAAATTTGAAAGTAATCTGGTACTATCCGGTATTGACCAGTATCGACCGGTATTTGTGCTGGAAGAGGTGTGGAGTACCAAATTTGATCAATACCAGTATGTGTCGGCCGGTACGATACTCAAGTCCTTGGGTACAACTACACGATTACTATCTCCAACTTTGTTATGTTAAAATGTTTCAAAAGCGTTCAAACGGTTAAAAGGAGGTTCCACATTTGTGCTATAGTCTGCTACTAGCCTGTTTTGTAATGTGTACATAGATACTTTAATGGGCTGGTTTATGGTCTCAAATGGCAAGTCCACTATCTCAAGAACATTATTTTTTTTTACCCTTTTTTTATTGCAGGTCGCGGCTCCAGAAAATTGCAAGCGGAGATCAAGCACATGTTTAGATAGGCAAATCGTTGTGCGGATGATATTGCTAAATCTAATATCGTTGGTAGTAGTTTAGTTCTCTTTAATTCTATACCAAACCATGTAAGAAAGCATCTACTTGATTATGCTAATGGGGTTGAATACCTTAGAACTATGTCTGTTTTATCTTAATTTATGCTAGTACCTTTTTTTTTTTTTTTTGATAATCTGCTAGTACCCTTATAAATCAAAAAAATAAAAAATCCAGTTGGTGCCAAAATTACTCCATCGAATCTCTGGTTTGGTGGTAGTTCAAAAGAAAGCTATGGATGATAAATACATCAATGGGCAACTCCAGGGGATTTGGCCAAGTGGTTATGAGAAAGCAATATATAAGTGCTCCACCAAGTCGTGCCAGGCAATCAGCAGATTGATTTGCTTGACGAAAGATGCATGTGGGCAATGGTAGAACTGGTTCGAGTTGCAATTCTTTGTGTCTCTTCAACAATACAGCGCTGGGGATGATCAGGAGGTGACCCTTCATTGCAAAATTTGACCACCACGCTTGAGTCTGACTCGACTTTAACATAGAAGCAACCATGCTTAAGAATGATTGTGAGACCCCGATAGATCACCCGAATTTCTGCATCCAAACTGCAGTTGCTAGAGGATTTGTTGTTGGTCATAGAAGCAACCAGTTGTTTGCAGCTTAACTTCACCTGGAAGAGGTAGCAACCAAGATATAAGATAATTGCCTGGAATCATTGACGGATATAGCCAACTCTTTTTAATCACTCCTCGTTCATAGTGAATCCTCTATCGCTCCTTGACCCGTTGAGTATGTTTGAGCTTATACTTGGGCGATAATTGGATTATCAGTAAAATTTGATACTTCGTAAACGCCCTTACCGATATCCTATTAAGCTGATTTTTTGTAGGAACAATAAACAATGTATTTTAAACAAAACGAGTGGCTCTGAATCCTCCGATCATTCTTTTGGGACCCAAAACGGGTCCAAAAACGATCTCTACACGTGGGCACAGATTTTTTTGTCCGTGTGAATACTGATATATATACCAGGAAATTTTTTTTTATTCACGTGAAAGTATTAAATTGCTCTTCATATGGGAAAAAGTGACTCAAGAGGTCAGGGTCATTTAGTACATAAATAAAAGACAAAAAAAACAAAAAAACAAAAACAAGAGTGCCAATGGCGGAGGAAAAAAAAAAGAAAGAGTGCCAATGGAATGTGAAAATCACTTCCCTAACTTGAATAACTCAACCACAAAATCAGAGTATACTTGACTAAAGCTGCTGTTTTTTTGTTGAATACTTCACTATCAAACTCATGCAACATTCTATGATCTTTAGAGCTCAACGATTACCATATAGAGAGTTCAACAGAAATTTCGGAAACATAAGAAACCAGCACCTCATCAAGTGTCAGTAATGGCTGGCAAAATTTCTCCCCAAATACACAGAGGTTTCACAAATTGTAAAGCAAAAATACCAACCAGATTTCTAAACTGTAAATCATTTTAGCAACAGAAGTCCAATAACGCATCAATCTACTTTTTTTTCCGCTTATACTTGGGCTTTGGAAACTCAAGTGGGAGGGAAAGTGTAGCCAACCACACCTTGTTCTCGCTCGCAAGCCTGCAACCAAGTTCTTCAAAATGTTTTCTCGCTGTATACTTGTCCATTCTCAAGTCCTTGGCAATATCTGAGAGGGCCGTCGTGAAGCCATCAGCAATCAGAGTAAGAACCAAGACATATCTGATCAGAAGATCCCTCTCCTCATCCACAAGCCGTTCTCTATCTAAACCGCCAAACATGGTTGAAAACTTTTGAGATAAGATGCTTGGGATTTTATGATGCTGCGCGGAGGAGAAACCTTCCCGCGAATGTTTATCCTTGAACTTTATGAGATGGTTGATGTATGAGAACACACAAGCAAGCCTCTTCTTTTCCACCTCATCCTAAAATCGACGACACACATCAATAGGTTATAGAGACGGTCTCAAACGCAAATGAGAATGAATGGGAATCTAAGATGCCACTCAATAGAAAGTTGCAAGGGCAATATGAAATACAAGAAATATGAAGGCACCAGTGCACGATTGATAAATGATACTCCTTTCTTATAAGGGAAAATTTTAAGTATGGCAGACAAAACCAGAACTCAAGTCTATTATCTGTAGGAAAACAGTGGTTGGATTCCGGAAATGATGGCATATATGCCACAATCTGCCTGTGTTAACTTAGAAACCTAGTTCAGTATCACAAATTTACCAACAGACCAAAGGAATTACAACCCAATCATAAATCAGAGAGCAGAGAGCAGCAAAATTTTAAACCTCTTGCTTACCTTTATAGATTCCAACCTATGAAGTCTGTTGCAAATAAAGCTTGGGTAACCATCAGGTGCTACCTCTGCTCCATCTTGCAAAAGCTCGAGAATGTCAACGAGGTAATCCCACTCTCCCTTGGAAATAATCTTGTCCAACGGATAAGCCATCTGTGGTGTGGTAGCAGAAGAATCAAGAGGTGGAGTATTACGAGAACTGTGCGTGACAGCACTTTCAAGGGCCTCTTTGTTTATCTTGACTCCCTCAAATTTTCTGCTTAAAGCTTCCGGATCTTCTTTTGGATGTAAAGCCTCAAATTCAATCATCTGCAACGTGAATCACATATTTAGTTAAATTGACAGAAACTGCTGAAAAAACTTAACTGCTAAAAAGAATAGAAGCCACAAAAGACAAACTCCAGAAGACATCCTCCAGAAGATATCCTCCTTTCTCATAGGTTCAATAGACTATGCTGTCCCCCATCTGATGGACCTTAGCAGTTAATTTCAGGCAGCTGTAAAAGCTTCGGATGGCCGTAAAATTGGCAATCTTATTAAACTGCTTTCACAATAAACTACCATGATTCTAATTGCAGATTGAGATGACCTGCACTTCTGCAGATTAACACACATCCCTCAATAACGTAAATGACGGGGTTAATACCTTTTTTATCCTCTTATTCGTTCCAAAAATGAGTGTGGTGTCTCTCATTTTCTTGTGCTTCTTCTCTGGAGTGAGTTCTTCCTGGGAAGGTTCCTTGACAGATAAATCCAGTCCTCTGACCCTTGGTTCCAATCTAAATATCTGCAGAAACATGCCCAGCAAAGCCAAGTCTCTTAATATTAGTTCTGCGTACACCACATAGATCATTTATACATACGCAGAAAAGTACAGGGAGCTAGGCCCTTGTGTCAAAACAGTCCCGAGAAAGGACCCTAACATGAATATCTGAAGTTTCACAGTTCCCTTCTTTTGGTAGTTTGATTTCCTCTGAAATTGTACCCTCTAGGCAACAGTAATCATCTAAAACACTCCCAACCGTCTTGCACGGCAATGAAATTACTAACTAAATCAATTGGCATAACCCTTCACGAGGTTTCCATAGCATTAATTTACAGGTAAAAAACTTGGCAATCGTCCATGGTGTTTTTCTCTCATTTTAGTTTTGTTATGTGAAAACCCAATACCATCTCTAAACTGTACCGGAACATTAAGGAGCTTCATCTCAGCTTACCTGCTAGCAGATGATGCTTCAGTCACAAAACAGGACAGAACATCTCCAGCCCTCACCTTTCTTTTTCAACTCAAAATTTGAGCACCCTTCACTCAAAACTATTACTAAAAATTCAATTTTTACTTTTTAATCAAATTTTGCATGCATATTTTTCCCTACCAAATTTATAATCATGCCATTAATGAAGCTTCTACTCAAATTTATGCTTAGATTTGGGTTTGCCCATTGGAATGCTTTTCATCTTACGAAATGAAGCTTTTACTCAAATTTTGCAAGGATACTATTTCCTTCAAAATCTACAGTCATGCCATGAATAAAGCTTTTACTCAAATTCGTGCTTAGATTTGGGTTCGCCTATTGGAGTGTACTCAAATTTTGCAGGGATAATTATTCGCTACAAAATTTACATTCATGCCATGAATGAAGCTTACACTTAAATTTGTGCTTGTATTTGGGCTTGTCCATTGGAGTACGTCATACACTCAAATTTGCAAGGATATATTCCCCCCTACCATATTTACAATCACACCACGAACGAAGCTTTTACGCAAATTTGTGCTTAGAATTGTTGTTGCCCACTGGAGTGCTCCATGAAGCTTTTAATCCAATTTTCAAACATTTGACTAATTAGATTTGGATTAATCCGTTGGAGTACGTCATACACTCAAATTCGCAAGGATATATTCCCCCCACCATATTTACAACCACGCCATGAACGAAGCTTTTACTCAAATTTGTGCTCGGATTGTGCTCAGAATATGTGGTTGCACATTCTACCAAATGAAGCTTTTAATCGAATTTTTTTTACTTGCATTTGAAAAAAAAAAATTACGAGTAAGGGCTAGAAAATTACCTTGTTGGAAGCAATGGGAACAATTTTGAGCGTTTGCAACTGCTTATCAAGAACACCAAGAGCATAAGTACAGAGCTGTGGCGCAGTGGCCTCACCCGAATAGTTAGTACCGACGAAATCAACTTGAGACCCGTTATTAGGGCTCACAACGAGCTGCAACCGTTTGGTCCACTTCTCGTGCCTGAAAACCCTAACCGTGGGTCCGTCGGCTTGGTTCTTGAGAGTGTCGAAGCCGGAGGGGAAGTATCCGACGAAAGGCAAGGCCTTGTTTTGGTTCTCGCCAAGGGTTTCGATCTTCACTCGGATTTCTTCCTCCTCTTTGTTAGTATTTTTCTTCGTTTTCTTGTGCTTTTTTGGGTTGTTCTGTTCTTCTTCTTCCGCTTGGATTGCTGGTTTCTCTTCGTTCGTTTCTGCCGTGTGGACATGATCAGTCTTTGCCATGGTTTCTAGGAGTGGAGGTTCCTGCAATTTAGGGTTGCATGGGTTGCATGTGAGCTTTATAAGGTTGGTAAGAAAATGGGGTGGTTTTAAGGGAACACAGTAACACACTAACAATGGGCCGAGCCAAACCGTAATGTCGCCAAACCCTAATTTCGAGTATGATGAGGTGAAAAATGAGTTTTTTTTTTTTTTTTGTCTTTATTTAAAATTTTTTCCTCATTTGTTTCTTTTGCGTCAAACTTTTGTAACTTATTGAATCGTCTCTTCGATAGGAACCGAAAAAGTAAAAACAAAAATTTGATTGAAACTCGTATTTTTTTTAAAAGGACAAAAATAAATCGAAAAGACGGTCTCTTTATACTTATTTTTTTGTCTTTATTCAAAAAATTATGAGTTCCGATAATGATTTTTTTACTTTTCCGATTCGTATAGGCAAGACGAATCAATAAGTCACAAAAGTTTGAAGCAAAACAAAATTTGCAAAAAATATTTGAATAAAGATTTTTTTTTTTAAAGTTACTTAACTTATTTATCCAAAACCAACCTGATTTTGGTTTCTGTTCTTTGTAAGTGAAATTATGCTGAAGCGTTCAATCTACTCCTAGAGGGGGGTGAATAGGAGTTTTGATAAAATAAAATAAAAATACCAATTTTCTAATTTAAAAATTAATATAGATGAACGGGTTGATTATCTCGATTAATCCAAACCAAAAATCAAGTACTGCAGTAGAATAAAAATTGTGACAAGAGACGCACGATTTACGTGGAAAAACTTAGGGTCCTAAATAACCCTAAGCCTACTGCTTTATTCTATTAATCGAAAAGAAGTATAAATTGCGAAATAGCAAAAACCTTACCCAAGCCTTTACTTATTCTCGCCAATCTCCGATGCTTCTAGAGCTTCTTCAAGATCCAATAGGATGCACCACGGACTTCACGCCCGATTTCCGAATTCAACCAGCTCTGAATCAAAGATTCGACTATAGCAGCAAACTGCACCAAAAACAACGAACAGTGAATGGATGAATGATATGATGAGAAGTGTGATCTAAACAACCCAAAAAAAATTTTTGAAGATGCATGAACGAACAAAGAGTGGGTTGCCAGGAAACCAATCAATCTTGCCTTCACCAAAAACCCATGCAACCCTTTCTTTCCTTCTTATAAGCAAAAAAAAAAACTCTCACGCCTCTCTGTATTTTTTCAAATGAACAACAAGGGTTGCTGCCAAACAAGGGTTGTTACCAAAGGGTACTTGCCGCCAAACCAAAAAACTCTCTCGGGGTCAATCTTACTCTATGGTTGATTAACCCCTTTTATACTCATATTTGCTCTCAAACGAAAATCTTTTAATGATGCAAATATGGAAAGCAAATTCTCACAGAATTTTTGGAAAGGCAAACGTGCAATATTCTTTGTGTAATGTTTTTACTGCTCTAGAAAGAACCTCTCGTAATGATAATGATATATATATATGGAAAACGAATTTTTTTCAAAGAAAAACGTGCAGGAATAAATTTCTAATCTTGGAAATAATATGCATGATGTGTAATGTTTTTACCTCTCATGCAATTGGATCGATTTTGCAGTGGTCAATTTGGCGCAGAAAATGGGAGGAGCACCGAGCGAGAAACTACCCTCTAAAAACCTACCCATTACAATCAAATGGAGACAATATTGCAAGGACAACAATGGAGGTTTTGGACACCCCGGAAAGTGCCTAAATATCTAACAGTAAGGAATAATCCTGTAAATATGTGTTATTTTCTCTATTCTAGATATATTCCCTTTGTCTACCTAATTTGCTTTCCACCAACAGGTAGACCGCAGACGTAATACTCCTTCCTAATTTTTTTCAGCAGCGTACCAATTTTCTTCGGATCAATGGGTAAAAGAAAAAGAAAGTGACCAGGGGTTTGGTTTTTTTGTTTGATCATAAAAGGATGGGAAGGGGCGACTAGCGTAGTAACTCTCCCTGTGTGTGACCATACAGTTCCCGACCGATTGTGAAATATCCGGTTCGAGCCATAGTTACTACCCGTAAGGGCAGACCGTCACCACGGCACCACTTAGGTACTAGATGGAGAAGGGCCACTCACGCGAAACCAGTCAAAGTCCCACAAGGCAAGGAACAAATCCTTGTTTGGCGTCGGACTCAAACCGTGGACATGGAGGGAGGAGCTTTAACCCACCCCACCTTTGCCATCTAGACTACCACCATCGGTGTTGACCAGGTTAGTTGGTGATGTAGTTTTTTGCCTTCCTTTTTCTTTCTTTTTTTGGTAATTACCTTCTTATGTTTTATTTTAAGAGGCCAAATGTTAGGAGTTGGGTTGGATTGGAAGAGGGGTTAGTCGTAAGTCACTGTGACTGGGATAGATTGGTCTCGAATTACACTGATGAAATTATGCGGAAGCGTTCAATCTACTCTTAGAGGGGGTGAACAGGAGTTTTGATAAAAATTACCAATTTAGAAAAAGATTAACAGATAAATATATAATATAGCTGAATGGGTTGATTATCTCGATTAATCCAAACAAAAACTCAAGTAGTGCAGTAGAATAAAATGGAGACAAGAGACGCACGATTTACGTGGAAAAACTTAGGGTCCTAAATAACCCTAAGTCAAAACCACAGCCTAACACAACTAATTTATTCTACTCCCTCCGTCCCAAAATCATTGTCCATTCCGCAAAACGGAGTCTTAAAAATAATACGATTTTTGCAAGAAAAATTCAAAAGTTTTTTAACAACTTACAAGATATCAATGAGTTCTATTAATTGGTGAAAAAAAATTGAATTTTTTCTTTAAAAAATTGCATTATTTTTAAGACTCCGTTTTGCGGAATGGACAATGATTTTGGGACGGAGGGAGTATTAATCAATCGAAAAGAAGTACAGATTGAAAAATAGTAAAAATCTTACCCAAGCCTTTACCTATTCTCGCCAATCTCCGATGCTCCTAGAGCTTCTTCAAGATCCAATAGATGCACCACGGACTTTACGTCCGATCTCCGGATTCAACCGGCTCCGAATCAATCTCCAAAAGATTCAGCCACAGCAGCAAACGGCACTAAGAGTCACGAACAGTGAATGGATGAATGATATGATGAGAAGCGTGATCTAGACAACCAAAAAAAATGTTCGAAGTGCAAGAACAAACAAAAATATGGGCCGCTAGGAAACCAATCTCGCCTCCACCAAAAACAAAACAGTCGTGCAAAAACGAAGAAAAAAGAACATGGGCTGCAACCAACACTTTACAATCTCGCCTCTCTGTATATGTTTTATTTTCCGTGCTTGTCACTTTGTATATGACCTAATAGTCGATATATATAGGCAGATCAAAAAAAAAACGAGCCCCCTTTTTTTTATTATATAATAATTGTATCGATAACGTATTTTCCGGAGAGTTAATATATAGAAAACATGATTTTTTTCGGAAAAGGTAAATCACCTAGTCAAAGGAAATTAAAACAATTAAGGAGTGTATATATATAAGAATTTTGAGTAAGAAAAATCCCCTAATCAGTAAAGAAGACTAAAATGATTTTGAGCTAGATAATACTATGCATGAGATGTCGTGCAATGCTTTTACCTCTCACACAATTGGATCGATTTCGCAACGGTCAACTTGGCGCAGATAATGGGAGGAGTATCGAGCGAGCAACTATCCCATAAGAACCTACCCATTACAATCGAACGGAGTCGGTGGAGGTTTTGAACAACCCCGAAAAGTGCCAAAAAATCTAACAACTGAGAATTGAGAAGTGTTTTCAATTAGGGTAAATCTAAATATTACATTAAATTAAATGTTTTGCAAAAATGTCCCTCTCATAACTTTTCTTAGTGGCACATTCAAGGGTTGTGATTTAATATCAAATTTGTGATTCAATTGATCCAAGAGTTCTTATCTCTTGTTCAAAATTAAAATCCCGTATAGATAGGATTTCTATTCAACGACTGGGATCGATACCTAATCAATCTTAGGGATGAGATCATTCCCAAAAATCTAAGGGATTCTATTCCCCAAAAAATTGAGATGCCTCCCATGCCTCCCCAGACTCTTTCGTTTCATCCTCTCTCTCTCTCTCTCTTAAAGAACTTGGTTGGGATAGGAATGAGATTCTCTATTATTTTTTTGTGCTAATAGCTAAATGTTCAAGTGATAACAATAAGCTCTATACTGCCTTAAGAACAATTTACGTGATATGTTAACCTTTTCAATTATTTTATTTTTTTTGTTTGTTATTTTTCATTGAAAGTTTGACTGTTCCAAAACTATATATGATGCAATCTGATAGGAAAATGGAGACATGTGGAAAGCAAAAGTCCTCAATGTGGTAAAAAGCTTACGGTGACAATTGTTCCACAAATTTTGAATTGTATTGTATGAAAAAACACTTAGATGGGGAGCTTGAAAGCCATCCCTGTGCTTATGTGAATCTTTGGAGCTATCCCTGCAAGATAGATTCTTTGAGCAGGAATTGTCATGGGTAGTAGTGCATTTTTTTTTTACCATGGTCAAGGCTTACTCCCTTTGGGTTTGGATGAGGTAGGAGGTATCAAGTTTGAATT
The DNA here is from genome assembly GCA_020567845.1 of Rhododendron henanense subsp. lingbaoense. Classification (NCBI taxonomy): domain Eukaryota; kingdom Viridiplantae; phylum Streptophyta; class Magnoliopsida; order Ericales; family Ericaceae; genus Rhododendron; species Rhododendron henanense. The sequence goes on from CM036321.1 coordinate 35,175,814, forward strand.
GTGCCACTGGCACCCTTCTCGAAGTTGGTCTTTCTCTATCTAGCTTTGGCCCGCTAGCCCTTGGTAGGACGGTAGTTGCTATGGCTCTTTGGTCCCTCCTGAGATCCGCCGCAGATCTGGAGTCCCTATGGTCACGCCCAATGGAGGGTTGCTATGCCCGGTCACCCCTCCTCCACCCTTTTAGCTTAGCAAAAAATAAGCTACATACTTTTTTTAAACATAAAACTTACTCTACTAGTTTCATCCATAGGTCACATGTTGGGAGATGCTCCCAATCGGGGGTGCTTAGCAGCGGTGTCGAGTGGCTGATTCAGTCGTTCATCTCGACACGGACAGCTCGGATCTAATCCTAGCATATAAAAATCGAAATCGTCCGTTGCTCAAATTAAGATTTGAGCCGTCGATTGTTGAGATTAACAGCCGGATCGACTGCTTGGCACTACTACCAAACGGGGTGCTTGGCAGCCCTCCGCTCTTACCCTCAATCAATCTTCGCTCTCACGAATTTTAATAGTTTGAAATGTTTTCGATCAACAATTTCAAGCTCCCACTGGCACTGTCACACATGCGTACTACGTTGGAATAATATACATCAGGTCTTATCAAATTTTGGAATAGCCAGCTAAAGACGGCCCTCCGCTCTTACCCAATCAACCTTTTTTTCAGCGTGCACGCATGAAATTAATATCACAAAAATACATACAAACAAAATCAAACAAAATGCACTAAAAGGCGAAGCTAGTTATTCATTTAACTCAAAATTTTGGGCCATGTAACTGTTTATATCCGTTTTTGGCACCAAAACTTTGGGCGAGCGCTGGAGGACCATTTAATTGAAATTCAATTAACCTGGGCCATAAATTCAAAATGTTTGGATATAAAATTAATGGGCCAAGACAATATAGATTAGGCCCAGTTAATTTTAATCCAATTCGGATGGGTTTAATTTAAGTGGGCTTCATTAGTTGTGTTAATTTGAGAAAGCCCATGGCCCACGGATAATGATGGGTAATTCCAGAATGTTCTTTAAAGGGGAATTGTTGATGGTTATTTGTAAAAGGCCATTTGACCAAATCAAATGGCCCATTACCTATTGACCTGCCACAGAAGAGGAAAACCAGGGAGCCCATGATCTTGGCTCAACTGCAAGTAAACACCCACGATTGGAGAAAAGCACATGGGCAATTCAATTAACTGCTAGGAACCACCAACAACTTGATTCGTGGGACACTTGGCACCGCAAGAGCAAGGCTAGAAGATACACCTACATGCAAAACCGTGAAACCTCTCCCCTATAAATTCAAGTTCTCAAGACAGAAAAAAAGATCCAACACCAATCAAAGCCCAACGCTTCAAAACACTTTCCTACTTTCAGCAAAATAGACTATCGAATACCTAGTATTCACTAGCCCTCGTGCCACCCCTTTTTACTTTTATTTGCACTCAAACTTTATTATCATGGTATAATAAAGTCTACGTTTTACGATCACTTTTCTATACAACTAGAAAATTCTAAGTCCACAACCGTGTGGCAAATCACGAGCCTCCTTGTGATCATTACCCTTTGGATCACACGCAATCGCTTTACGAGTTAGAAGTCAAGATTCACGGCAATCTTCATCCAAAGTTAGGCACTACAAGTCTTGTCACGCCCGCACTCAACCAACGCCTGCAAACGCATCTGCGCCTTGCTCGGCGTATGTGTGTCAAAAACGAGAATTTTCAATAACCAAAAAAAAAAAAAAAAAACACCTTTGAGTCATTGTTTTATTCATGCATCCCATGCAACACATGCCATTATTTTCATAGGATTCGGTGCATTAGTGTTAGTATGATCGCACCCACACATGGCCTTATTGGAACTCGGGAAAGACGTAAAAACTTACAACAAAAAAAAGCACACCAGTCACAGTAGTAATTTACAGCCGGCCATACATTGAAAGCAAAGCCCTTAATTTCCTTGCTTCAGTCCCCAAGCTGTCAAAACTCGAGGAACTAGGTATCCTCCAACTCCAGTTTCCAAACTGCATACAGGTAAGAGATACTATTACACACAAGCAGATGTAGGAAATTCATTAGAAGTATAATTCACAAAACCTTTTAACCTCTTTATTGTTAAAAGATGCAACAAGATAACTAGTCGAGCATCCAGAACGAAAATATTCGATGCTCGCATAAAATTTTCTGATCCTTTGGTCATTAAAGGATTCGATAAGAATCAATCAAAGATCTTAATTCTTAAACCTTATGGTATTTTTTTTTTGTTTTGTATTCAAAGATGTCAAAATGCAACTTCTAAAGATAGTTAGGCTTATTTTTACCATGTATTATGCATTGCCGTTTTATTAAGATAAAAATAGTTCAATACGATGCAAGTCAAATCAAACGAACTCAACTTCTGCAAGAAAATTTGCTTACTTTTTCTTAGCAATTAGACGATAACTCGATTAGTTATGAATCTTGGTAAGTATGATATCCTCCATGAATACATGATTTCCACAAAAGTAGCTCTTAAAACTCTTGTTTCCTATAATTCCTAAATTGTAGCAAAACGATCCCATAAAGGATACTAAACCCCGAAAGTGACCCACATCTCGTGCCATATAATGAAGGGTAACTATTAGAAAGTAGTAGTTAGTTTCCACCAAAACCTTCCAATTCTTTTTCGATAATTCACCTTTAGTAGCTAGCATAAACTATACTCCGTACTTCAAAAACATTCTCCGAATCTTAGGATTTACGATAATATACTGATATTCACAAGCCAAAGAAAGGAAATTTTGATTCATGGTCTGAAAATTGCCTTGCCACTTTTACATGAGTCTCAAGAGCCTCTCCACTTTGGACTTTGAGTTGAATTTTTTAACACAGTATCAGAACTAGGTTTTTCGAAGCTTACAGACATACATAACACTTGGTTGTTAATTTACTCATTCCTCCTTAGTTTGTGTCATAAGTGCACTTTTTTCCATTGTGATCACTATGTTACTATTATTCTTTTATTTACTTCTCCACACGCAAGTCATGAGTCACACGTGTGACGAAATACAAGAGTTTGTTAACTCTATTGCTTATCGCCTCTCCAACTAGTAAATAAGTTTGAGAAGCTTCTCCACTCATTGCAAATTGGCTTCGAGTGGGATGCTAATTGATGTTTCACTTCACCATTTTGCAAGCAACGAAGAACCCAAAAAATATTGTCAAACGGCCAGCAATTCACCTATAATTTTCTTTTGGGCTGACACTGCTGAACCTTATTCTGAACAAACTTCAAAAAAGAGGGGAAAAACCTAGATGAATCATGCGCCACAGGATACCACTCTACCTTTGAATCATGACTCAGAAAGGCCATGACTAAAAGGCTAAGATCTAGTTAGGCATAAAACATTTGAGGCATAGCATCAAGTACGAATATAAGTCTCACCTGAGTCGCAGGAATGTTCATCCTAGCAGAACTCCCCAGCCCAAGGATATCTTGCATGGGTATTATTGCAGTTCGGGCCACAGAAGAGAGTGCAGCCCGTATTAGTGCCCATGAAATATCCTCTCCACTTATTGAAAGATACTCCAGTACCTGAAACAAGCAACATCAAAAAACCAACATTCTAAAAGCTGCTAGGCGCTAGTAGGGCGGCCGGGCACCGCCTAGCACCCACGCCTATTAATCAAGGATTAATCGGCGCCTAGAGATTAGTTGGGTTTTTCCCCCTTTTATAATTTCTTCAAAACTTCTTCTCCCCCCTTCCCAAATTTTGAGTATGATGAACAACATAAGTAGAACAAAACATTTTATAACATCCAAACAGAAAAAGTAGAGCCTACATGCACAAAATTTCACAAAGAAACAAAGCCTATATACACGTAACTTCACTACATTTTATACAGTGTAGAGTTATACATTATTTCTATATTGATTTAGGTTTAGATATATATCATTTATATTGTATAGTGTGGATGTATACACTATATTAAACTGCACTAAAACCCTTAGTATATTACCACAATGTTTACCCCTTAGATTTGCAAAATTACATATTTAACCCACTATTAATCCCGCCTAATTGCCTAATCCCGCCTAGTGCTGACTAATCGTCTTGCCGCCTAATTTAGTGCCTAGGCTCCAAGTCGAGGCGGCAGACCACCGCCTAGTGCCTAGGCGGCCGACTTTTAGAACACTGAGCAAAACAAAAGCATATGATGAAATATTGTTCTAACTTGCTAAAAGGAATTCATGGGTTAATGGGAGCTATCAAATAATTACCACAGAAATATGAAAAATGATATAAGATACTCACATTGGACTTCTCTTCTTGCTGCAAGCTGTCCCACCAACCTTGAATCTAAAATAACAAGAAACCAGTAGCAGACTGATTACAAAGTGAAAAATAGACTAAACTAATCTGATCTGAGATTCCATGTGTGAACTCAAATATTCAGTTTCCTATTCATTATTCTGCTGGGTAATATCGGAATGGGGACATTTTCCTGAATTATTTACTGATAAAGGTACTAAAAGGGTGCCAGAAGAGATCACCAAGGAAACAGGTGTTGTGCAGTAAGCTCAACAATGCACACAAACAAATGAATTTTGCGTGGTTCGGCCTGTACCTACTTTCACGCGCAGCATATTTCAAAACATGGAGAAGATAATATTACAAAGGTTTCCCTCATCAAAGTCCCAATATTTGAAACTCAAGCCAATATCTCTCCCTCACCAGTCAACAAACAAATTGCCACACTTGAGCTTCACAAACCATCAATACGTATAGGCAAACAAAAGCTTCATAGTACATTTTGCATTTGATTTAAAGTGGCGACAAGGGAATCAACAAAAAGTGGCTGGTGTTGATCTTCACTAGAAATTCAAGCCAACTTTGGGTTTCTGCAATGTGAAATGGAATTGAAGAATCCATCCACTTGCAACCATATCTTCAAAAACAGAAACGTTATGTATTGAAAGCAAAGCAATTACAAGTACAAATCAACTTGAAAATAATTAAGTATTTCCCAAAAGGGCTTTTGAGGAAATTTCCTCAAAAGAAGTTTCAAGAAGATTTACCAATGGTAATTCCTTTACTGTTTTCATATCTTTGTTTTCAAGAACAATAACCAGGTTTTCAAAAGCACCTGGTACAGGCCCTACTCTTACTATGCCTCCTATAAAAATAATCATCTTTGATGACAGACAAACACAAGGCGAAGAGGATTTTACCGTGTCATTATCATGAGTCCCGGAATAGACAACTTGATTGTATTCATGATTATGAGGCAAATGGGGATTACCAGAATCACTTCCAAACCCTGGATAGAAAATGAAAAGGTGGGACAACAATTCACAATGTATGTACGAACTCAATGCTGCTTTGGAAAGATATCCACACAAAAATGGCGAAAAAATCAATTTAACACGAAGGGACAAAGTAGGTACCAAACTGGAGGACAGCCATTCCAGGTGCCCCAATGGATTTCCTAAGGTCAACCACGTCCTCTGTGATTACTCCCTGTCATGTGACAGAAACAAGGAAAGAAGAGAAGCATTCAAGCTTAAGTAAGTTAGTGCAGAAAACAAAATATATTCCAGCACAAGATCATCTAAAGCTTTGTAAGTTTCACTAATGCTGAAAACAAATGCTGACAAATAAGCAAGCACCTATTACACCTTGCTAGAGGTCACATGCCGGTGCTAGACACATGTCCAACACTCAAATGCGAAGGGTCCTCTTTTTCTTTCCAAGATTTTGTCAAGTTGGACACTTCAGAAACACTCTATGTGCACTATACAGACAGAGAGTGGACAAAGGGAGAGGGGGGGGTGGGGGTGGGGGTGTAGCGAAAACTTAGGGAAGTAATATTATAAAGACACATGTGACATGTGAACGATGGAACACAATTTATCGGAACACTTGTGTGAATGATCTAACAACAAATTTGAATGAGGTAATGACATCTGTGAACAAAGGCACAGTTATATGCTTGTATGTTTGTCAAAGTCAGAGTTTTGTTTTCACACAATTTGTAACTTTTACTAGAACATCCAGTACATAATTAAACAAAATTGATATACTTTTTAAGTCGTGTCCTCCATTTTTCAAAAAAATGCTTGTTGCACCGCCGATGTAGTGTGGCTATATTGTACCCGTGATTGTGGACCATTGGTGACGCACAGACCAAGTAGCAGGCCTTAAAAAACTTACTGATATTAAGAACAGAAAACTGTCCTCATGAGTGAAGCTGTAAAGACATTAGGCCAGTTGTGATAAAAGGCTCCGTTTAGATAATTGAACAAGGATATAAGGTGCTTTCATTTCCAGGATTTGGCTTAGATTGTCCATCTAAGAACATGTGCAACTCTCTTGTCTTATAAGGTCCTCAATGATTACCCCTCTTGCAAAGCTCTCTACTAAGTTACTCTCAATGCCCCTCTAGCTAAGCTTTATTGCATTTGTCACAGATTTGTATTTGATACTACGTATATAAATAGTTGATAAGATGCTCAAAGGGGCGGAACCTCTGTGTACATAATTGAGTCTAATTCATCTCAACATCCACAAATTTCACAACACCTTACTCCATGAACTTCACAAAACGACGCAAGGTGTTGCCTTCCATGTTTTTAGGACTCTCTCGGAAGGATATCCTCTCTTCCCTGAATGTAGAGCTGCAATCTGAGGCCAGCATTATCCAATAAACAACCCCAAAAAAAAAAGAAGAATAACAAACCCCAAAGCTCTGTCACTGTTTGACAGTGACAAACCAGCACTCCATCATTGTGGCACTTACAACAGCTTTGGAAAGCAAATAGCCTCTCCTTCCTAGATTGCTAATGTTAAGGATGAAGCATAAAACTGCAGTCCAAACAAAAGAGGTACCTTTGAGGAAGAAGATGTTTTTAACTCCCTTGATGAGGAGAGAATAGAAGGATTTAAATGAAAAACTCCCACTCCTATCTCTCAACACCAAGACCTATTGTCACTCAACATCCATACGGGATCGAAGCCAAAGAACTCATCAACGGCTTAAAGCCACCAATCCTACCCCCGAAATCCTCAAGTAGTCTAACACCCAAGCTTTTTTGTCCACCACAATGCAGTATAACTCTAGAAACTCCTCAAAAGAAGGGCATCCTGAACCATGTTTCTTTCCAAGACTTAATCCTTCTGTTATCTCCAATGCAAATCTCCTGTGTTTGTTCAATGCCTTCCTAAATACAAATCCCTTTTATTCAAATACCTACTCCATAAGAGTTACCAACCTCTTTGGAAATCCAATGCCCCACTTCCGGACCATATTTAAAAATTATGACTCCCTCCCAAAAATAGCCATTCTGGATAGCAACCACCAAGTCACTTACCCCCGAAAGCCTCAATTCCTAGGTCACAGTCAGTTATGTCAAAAAATGGGTGTGGCTCTTCCTGGGTAATGAACAACCACAGAGCGAGTTTCCATTAGTACGGGAAGGATGAACATTGTGGTGGAATCTCACTTAACAGTCTTAACTCTCAATACTTTTTAATGGAGTATTCACCCTACACTCCTCATGTAAAATAACATGGAAAACATCGAGTACAATTGTCATCTGCTCCTCATTAACATAAGTTTGCTCTCCTCGAATCGTAATGAAACATCTAGAAGAAATAAAACAATAAATTTGGTAGAACTATCAGAAGCAGTATGGATCAATGCAAGAAACAGAGGACCAGAATTTAATTTGTGGAGATCCAACTTTCTAATATTTAGGAAATATTTTACACTGTACAATTCCACAAGGGCTATTATACAACCAGATTGGGACTTCAAAAGAAAAGACAGAAGAGTTGAGGCTCTAGATCGACTCTGAAGGAGTTGGAACATACCAAGTCCTCTGCTATTATATTAATTTTCCCGACATCTCTGTAGATGGCATCAAATAAAGACTTTCCAGGTCCCACCTACTGTCAATAAAAAATCATATGGAGTGAAATGGAGGGATAACCAGAGAAAATCATGAGATCTCGGATTTAACGAATTGACCTTCCATCGTCCAGCCATTGCAATTTTTGCTTCTGCAGATGTAGGAGGTCCATAAGACATTATTGTGAAATATAAAATAGTAATCACAACAATTTATATAAGTTCACACAAGCTCAAGCTCACCAGAAGGAACTGCCCAAAAGCCTGCAAATCCTCTGAAGTGATCTATCCTGAATTCATCAAATAGATTCTGTGCACGCCGTAATCGACATATCCACCAGGAATATCCATATTTCTCCATCGCTTTCCAGTCATATAGAGGGCTGTAAAGTCAAAGACGAAGTTGTTTAGTAAGAAGGTCAGAACGCCGAACTGTGAACATCATTCGACTGGCAGTTAAATGTGCATCCTCTAAATTAAAAAAATAAGGAACAATAAAAATCAAATACATACACTAAAATACGAGAAACAACAAAGGTTGTAAGAATAACGGAAGGAACTATTTGAGATCGAATGTTACCACTCTGCATCCTATGACAGCTGCTGTTTGCAGTAACCAGTAATTCAGCCATAAAAAGTTGGAGTCGATAAAGTGCCTAAAGAATTTTTGAATCGACAATTACAGGTATGAGGATAACTAAAACAATTGATCTAACAATTCAGACCAATCAATGAGAACGCGCTGACAAATTATCACAACTGTCCACTTTCCATGATATTTATTGGTAATCTTTTTGGGTGGCCGAAGTTCACATCCTTAAAATCTGTCCTCGCATCTTAACTTAGAGTTCTTAACGGTCAACAAGAATGCATCTTTGCAAATCAAGCTGCCATAACCAGGGAGCAGAACGAGAAAAGCTGTGAAGGCTAGAATGTAAAAAAATCAGCATAAATGATAAAACAAACTAGTATCTACATTCTTGAACGCATTTAAGAGAGGGCAAAACTGATCACTCAAGTTGTAACCATAAGGGAGAATTGAGAGGCATTTTCTGTTGCGACTGCACCCAAAATTTTGATAACCTTGCATCAGACATATCTAATTGCCCCAGCTAGTCAGGCCCCGGAAGCATGCTCTAAATTTCATATTCTTTGATCTGTTCACGAAAGGGGAAGAAAAAGACATTCTGAAACTTTCTGGAAAATTTGTTAAAAAGTGGCTGGATTATCTCCTGAGAAGTACCCATCATGGAAAATTCCTTTGAATACCAAGAGGATTTGCCTGTTACACAGTCTTGGGTAGAACCAACCCCAAAAGCTAGCTCTTGAAGTGAGGGTGCCCTCTCGCTTATATACTTCATATTACTTTGGTACCCAGGCGATGTGGGACTTTGCTTCACACTGCCAACCACAAGTTCCTTGACTATTCCTGTGTCTCATGCAAGCTTGTACAACTGGACCAAATTTAAAGTATTGTTCGCACACCACATGATTGTTCCAGTTCTAGGCACTAGAACTACCCATGTTCCAGCCATCAGCAATTACAATAAAGGCCATTAGGTGCTTTAATGTTAGAGAAGGAGAAATCTATTAGTGTTTAACTTGGCTTTTATCTCTTCTTTTTGTTCAGTAAACTATAATCTATGCAGAGTGCAAAGGCAAAAAGGCTAAGAGAAAGTGTATGATCAATGATGCACCCATGGAGAACGTCTGGTTGCAGGCATGTGTCATGATGTGTGACTCACTCAAGCGCTACATCCAAACTATAAAATAGACTTTGTCAGGCCTTGTTGAGGAGATTGCAGGCTATTTTGGAAAGCCTAGCACCAAAAATGCCTGGCATAATTAACACTAGTAATGAGTAAACTATTGTGTTCCATGTTTTGAGCATGACTAAGAAAACTCAACACTGGTAATTGATTGTTGGGAGAATGATATACCTTTAGCTTTGACCCAGACGCGCAACTTCTGATACATAGATATCTCATATAATTGTGTAAAAGTTAATAATGCTTAATTAAACTGTCCAAGTTTTAACAGCTAGACATATTGTTGGCGCCATTTCCCCCGGCTTAAGCCTTTGGAACATTTAGTGATTTCGTGTCGTATAGAGCTCAGTCTCCAAAAGGTGCAGGGTTTAAACCTATTCCAGTGATTGTTCTAGTGTGCGTGTTTGTGCACAACTGCACATAGTCGAATTCAGTTTTTCTGTCTCGCACACAAGATGGGAGAGGGGGTCCTAGTGTTACACAGTCCTGGGTAGAATCCAATCGTAAAGCTTGTTTTTGAGGTGAGAACACCCTCACACTTATGTAATGCACCTTACTTTTGTACTATGGCAACGTGGGACTTCACTTTATAGTCAGATGGCTTCGTATAAATTTTTGGACCTATTTCCTAATGCCTCAAGCTTTTGGGACCAATTTGTAATATGACACCATGCACGCAAGCAAAGTTCGTCAAATACGGCAGACCAGTAGCGAAAGGTGGAGAATTTAGTATGTGGTCTAGTCTGCCCATAAGTGTATATCCAAAGAATCTATAAATGGAACCATTTGAGAAAAATACCACATATAAAAAGAGGGAAAGAAAAAGCTTATTCACATCAGCAATGCAGTATAGAAGAGACCTGCCCCACAGTTGACCAGTTTCACTGAAGGCATCAGGGGGAACCCCACTCACTAGAAGAGGGAAGCCGCTCCTATTCTGCCTGGCAATTGTATGGTTAGCAACTGGCATGAGGATGAGTATTTTATAGGCATGCTTAGCTATTAGCAGCCCAAACTTCCAATTAGTAACAGCTCACCAGCAAAAATTGTTTCTTGTGTGCCCAAACATCTGCACTGTGATAACCAACATAAATGGGCATGTCTCCCATTACACTTATCCCCCTTAACTGTGCATAGTCACGGACTTTTTTCCATTGCCTTTCGAATAGAAACTGTTGCGCAATGAAAATGTCTATCTGCACAAGTGAAATCACAAACTGGATCGTCACTATTCAGTAAGTGCCACCAGAATTAACACAAGCTGTAGTGCAAAAGTATGAGCCCACAATCAAAGGCTTAGGCAGGACTTACAAAATCCTTTTGGCTTTGATAAATTTCTTCCAAGGCTGCCAGATGGCGATTTTTCAACGGTTCAGGCCAATTATACCAACTAAATGTATCTAGATGGTTGTCAATGGCAGCAAAATAAGCTGCATCTTCAAGCCAACCTGCACATTCATAAAAGTTATGTAAAACACTTTCTGGGCAAAGCCCTTTGCAGACAACTATCATAAAATTCACAGATATTGATTTAGCTATCGCATTTGAGTTTATTTTGGTTGAATCGAAAGTAAATAGGGCAAAAAAGTTGAGACTGTCTCTCCAGAATGTAAAATGGGAGCATATGAAAATAGAAGTCGAAACTTGCTGGAAAACTAAGTCCATCAATAATGATTACAAAGTCAATCATTGAACTTGTTGAATAATTAAATCCATCTTGCCATATTTTTTGGTCTTCAACTTTTCTGTGAGTTTCTTCACACCAGAACTTTTCCAGTGAATTTATTCATCTATAGCAGGACCTTTACTGGTCCATATGAAATATTCCATGGAAAAGGGACATGGCAAAATAACGGAACCCATCTAGTCCCCTATCATTGGGGTTATGGGAAGGGAGGATTGGAGACGGACCTAACCTTTGGCAATATATGCACAAAGTGGCTGCTCTCAGAATACCACTGAAACAGTGGCCCCCCTATACCTCTAGGAACCGATGAGCTAAAGGGACGTTTTGCTGCGAAACCATGCCCCCAAATCAAAGCCGAAAGACATTAGTGAGGGCAGGCCTAGAGACCCAAATCAATTTTGTGCACATTACCATGCTTCCTTCTTTCATAGTCCAGAGCATTGGAAAGCACAACGAAAAGGGACATGGCAAGGTCAAATAAATTTATGGTTGAGGACAAATTTCATCAAGTTGATCCTCCAATGTGTGGGCTAGCATACACAAGTATAATTGCTATTTAATAGGTGCTTGTTGGTGTACGAATATATAGATACAAAAAGCAAAACAAATATTAGCAAGTATAAAAACTCTAGACCTATGTCACATGGCCTTGACAAGTGTTTGGCTATATTTTTAAGTGCCAGAATCCTCTAGGTTCTATACAAGAACACGAGGAGTCGGGTACACGCCAAAATGCTATCATTTTTTTAAACAATATATCTTTTATTTCCTAAGCTGAATAGTAGTCACAAGGTGCCTTAGGCATTTCATGCATAATATAAGAAAGTGGACAAAGTATGCATGCTAGATGATGTAAAACTAAACACGCCATGCAAAGATCTCATACGCTTATTCGAGTGTCCAGTGTCCAACGAGGATACTTTATACATTTAGAAGAGTATGTATAACATAGCTCCAAACAAGAGTCACTAGATAAAGAGAATGAAGGATATCAAATTACTTAACAAGTGTTGCCATGAAAATAAACTTCCAATGAAGAATAAATTATTTGGAGTCTATTGATGCAAATAAGCTTCTTATTTTTGGTAGGTTGTGACTAGGCAAAGCGTAGTAACTCCATTCGTGATATTTTATGTGAGAAACCCGTCAAACAATTCACAAAAATAGTCTGGCAAATCAAAGGCAAGGTAAAAAAAAATTACCATCAGAAGTAACAAAGCGACATTTATCTAAAGCCCTTAAACATGGCAATACCTCAATATAAATGACTTGCCTTGTTGATCAATAATCAACAATCTCAGTGATTGCTTGCTACCATGTTATGTCATCTGACTTGTTTGCATGAGTAATGCAGCAGCATGAAACAATGAGACATACAAGCATGTACCACTTCTCCAGTAAATTTTAACTACTAAGAATTACAATTACAATTTCAATGTCTTATTCTGTAATTCTTCACCTATTTTTTATTATTATTATTTTTTTAGTTCTGGTTCACAGAAAGTCATAAAAGGAGGAGGGGGAGGAGGAGGAGAATATTTACTTGTAACATCAGGGTCTTTTTTGAACTCTTCAAGCTGACATTTGAGATCCCCTTCACTCAGAACCAGTCTCTTTGCAGCCTAAGAGATTCATAGAAGAGCCTTTTTCAACAGGGGCCCAAACTCAAAATTTGAAACCCGAACAGGCAGATACATTTAAAAAAGAGAACAACTTGGGCACCATATATGTATCGAGCCAACTAAGGCTCCAAATATTCCAGAACATGTAAAATAGATATCTCGCAGCACAAAAAGAAACTTAAAATGTATAACCCAAGTACTACAAACAAAAGCAGAAATAAACAAATTGGAAAACAGAAATAAAGGCGTTGTATCTAGCATGCCCTCTGAAAGTGGCATTACAGAGTCGATCCCACAGCCTAAACAATGGGATTCATAATGTGCAGGTTTAGCATGACATAAGGCACAAAGAACGCAAGCTAGTTATATTCCGACACTGAGCTTTAACATTGGAAAACACTCACAATAACTTTGGAAAACCAAAACAAGACAAGGGCAGAACGTTGTTAAATGATGCAAAATTTCTAAATATCAATTTTGAAATGAATGATGAACTCCTTTGAGTGACAGAAGAGGAGTTACACGTAAAAATATTTGCTTGTGCTAATTTAAGCATATCTTTTTATATCAAGAGTGCATATCTGATAAGTACAAGCTTCAAACACATTAGTTGGGTTGGCCCATTCCTACATACATTATAGTAACATTTAAATTTTAGTATTTGTACTGTTGGAGTAAATTGTGGACTGTATATTGCTTTTCTAATTCATTATAACTACTGGAGAAGGGACCGAGTAGTCAATTCTTGAGTTCTATGAAGAATGTCACCAATGAGTATTCTGGTAAGAGCCGTTTTATCTAAACCAAACCAAGTTATCCAATGAACCAAATTTTTTTTACTCAAATAAAGGGACACGTGGTGTGTTCACCGTGAAACAAGGGAACTAGTTAGCTGCTAGCAATTAGTTAGTAAGAGTTCAGTCAGCTAAAGGCAGTTTCCGGTAGGTGCTTCAGTCAGCTACTTTGAGATCAATTGCTTTATTTTGTGTCCCTGTTATGTCTTTTTCCCCGTTGGTGGTTAGTCTTTGAGTCCATGCCTTGTAGCAATCTGTTTCTAATGTATTGGACCTTTTGTTTTCCTGCTGCTTGCTGCTACCTTTGTTCATGATTGGGATCACTTGATTCTATGATTCTTTGAAGCTACTGGTACTCATATTAACGTATAATCATTTGCTGTTATGGGCTTCTCTTCTACTGCTACTTTTGTCATACTCTGCTGCTGTTATGGATGGATCTTTTGCTGCCATGAGGTTTTGAAGTTTCTTTACTGCTGCTGCTGCTGCTACCATAGTTTTCTGCCATGAACTTATGGCCATTTTCTGCATGATATTGACACTCTACTCCTGCTTCTGCTCATCTACTGCTTGTTATGACTATTTAATGTCATCTTGCAAGCCTATGCTGCTCATCCACTGCTGCAATGGTCAGTTGCTGTTTCCTTACTTCACAATGTTAACTTTTTGAATTCTCTATGTCCTGCTGCTGCTCAAGATGCTGCTGCTGTTGTTGCTCTACACGTTGTTACTTAAGTCACTGGTTCATCTCAAACTTTAAATACTATTTGCAGATAATTGAACCATTGTTCTCATACGATGGTCAAATGCGATTAACCCATTCAAATGAGTTAGGCAAGTTTATGATTATGTCAGTTTAGGTTAATTGGATTCAAATTAAGCAGCCTAAGTGGAAAGAGCTTATAAGAAGGATGGCAGTACCTTTTTCCTCATTCTTCAACAGGATTTCTCTCTCTCGGCAGCAGCTCTTTGGAGACGATAATGGCCAGCACTTCGGAGACAATAATGGCTAACCAAGGTATGTTAAAACCCTTTGTTGATTAGTTTAGCCTAAACCCTTTGTTGATGATGTATCTCGTTTGTCTTTCTCTAGTTTGGTGGCTGGGATCTTGCCATCCTTATTTGCTTCGGGTTTTGAGCGGCAAGTGATTGTCCATTCCATGGGTGCCAACCTAGTTGGGATGTATGGTTATGGTTGTGATGCCTTTTGCGCTTTTCCCTTTAATCATTGTAATTGTCTTCCATTTATGGTGATTAATAAAAAATTTTGCAGGTGGGATTGCAAAGGATTACATATGGAGGGGATGTTCTTCAAAATCATTTGAAGTACCTCTAACCTTAGATGAAGACAAGGTTGCTCAGTTAGCAGTCGGTACGGTGTTTTACATTAATACCCGAGCAGTTAAGAGGCCTTTGGATAAATTTGTTTTTAGGAATGGGAGATACGATATCCAAACAAAGGTGTTCCGGTGGGATACTAGAAGCAAGGGGAGGTCTTTAGGAAGGGATTTCTTGCAAGAGCTCAAGGGGTAACTCACATCAGAAGTTACTATTCTTTAGAGGAGCACGTCACACAAGGCGGTTTGCCTCTTGTTTTTGATCGACACATCCCCACAGCTTTGTTTCAACCTCTCCAAATAAATTTTAGATACCGGTGCCCCCTCTAAAAAGCGGAAAACTGTGTATCGGTATGAAATATATGCTCCTGGCGGCATTCTTGTTTGTCCTTCTATGGGTGATAGAACCCGTGCAAAATGAGATCTCATTTGTGGATGGTATCGCCCCGCGATACATCCGTTCTGCTAAAAAATTCAAGCTTGTAATTGCTGAAAATGACGTGAGGTAATATCTATGTTTTACTTTAGCCCTATACAAAAATCTATGTTTTACTTTAGCCCTGTACAAAAATCTGCACAAAGCAGATAAAAATCCAAGGGAAAAGAATTTATTTACAAAATTAAAAAATGACTTGTAAAGAATTTCTCACTAAAAGTCATTTTTTATTTTTGTAAAAGAAATTATTTTCCCTTGGATTTTATCTGCTTTGTGCAGATTTTTGTACAGGGCTAAAGTAAAACATAGATTTTTGTATAGGGCTAAAATAAAACATAGATTACCTCACGTCATTTTCAGGAATTACAAGCTAGAATTTTTTTGCAGAACGGATGTATCGCGGGGCGATACCATCCACAAATGAGATCTCATTTTGCGCGGGGTAAGGATTTCTATCACCCATAGAAGGACAAACAAGAATGCCGCCAGGAGCATATATTTCATACCAATACCCAGTTTTCTGCTCTTTAGAGGGGGCACCGGTATCCAAAATTTATTTGGAGAGGTTGAAACAAAGCCGTGGGGATGTGTCGATCGGAAACAAGAGGCAAACCGCCTTGTGTGACGTGCTCCTCTAAAGAATAGTAATTTTTGATGTGAGTTACCCCTTGAGCTCTTGCAAGAAATCCCTTCCTAAAGACCTCCCCCTTGCTTCTAGTATCCCACCAAAACACCTTTGCTTAGATATCGTATCTCCCATTCCTAAAAACAAATTTATCCAAAGGCCTCTTAACTGCTCAGGTATTAATGTAAAACACCGTACCGACTGCTAACTGAGCAACCTTGTCTTCATCTAAGGTTAGAGGTACTTCAAAGGATTTTGAAGAACATCCCCTCCATATGTAATTCTCTTCAAGTGAATTGCCAGCGGCCCAACATTAATAGAATTGTTCAAGGCGGCAACATACAATTTTATATGGTGTGTCAGTGTCAGCAAAGAAAATAAGAGTTGGGACTCTAATCTCCTACACTGAAAAAACGTCCAGGCCTGAAACACACGGACACTTTGAAGGTGGGTGTGTCATGTCGGACATGGACTTTCGTCAGACACTGATTAGCACACCCGTACATGCATTTCTTATTATTTTGTATAACTGCAATTGCAGAATCATTTGTGCACAAACTTAAAATTCAGAAAGTTCTAGAGCTCAAATTGTAAATTTAGGAACTTCCAAGGGCTGAAATGTAAATTTCTGAAACATGCAGGGGACCGAAGCATAATTTCAGGAACAATCCATGGCAAAACAGTCAAACTTACAAGATGTCCAAGTTCTTGAAACTTACAAAGGAAAAATAGCCACTCCCATATTATTGTCTCTAACTTTAGTCTCCACCACTCCCACAACAAACAATTTATAAGAAAAAAAAAAGGGAATTAACAGTTAAGTTACCAACTCTCCCAAAAGCTTAAGCTGTTAGGAAATGGGCCCAACAATTTATATCAAACTATCTAACACCCTCTCTCACATACAACCCCGTCTTCCACGTGGAGATGCAAATTTTCCAAGACGGAACGAAATAGAATACGAACGGAAGAAGCAAATGCAACCGGGAAACAAATGCAAACAACCTGAGCTCTAATACCATGTTAAGTTACCAACTCTCCCAAAAGCTTAAGTTGTTAGGAAATGGGCCCAATAATGTATATCAAGCTATCTAAAACCCTTTCTCACGTGCAACCCCGTCTTGCACATGGAGATGCAAATTTTCATAAAAAGAGAGAAACAGAATACGAAGGGGGAAGCAGAATGCAAACGGGAGACAAATGCAGACAGAGGGACTTGAACCCAAGACCTCTCGCAACCAGAGCTCTGAGTAGTCCAAAAGCTTAAGTTGTTAGGAAATGGGCCTAACAATCTATATCAAGCTATCTAACATTAACCCAATACCATGTTAAGTTACCAGTAGTCCCAAAAGCTTATGCTGTTAGAAAATGGGCCCAACAATCTATATCAAGCTATCTAACATTAACCTCTTTTTGTTTAGGGGATTGTTAAGGCCCCTTATGTTCCAAGCACCGATTTTGAATGGTTAAGAAGATAGAACCTTACCACCCGGACCACCAGGGAGAGAAGCAACAGAATCACCATCTTTCATAGGCTTCTTTACACCCTTACTACAACCCCTTCCCTTCTTCTTAGGTGGAGAAACCATAGAGGTCAAATCAAGAGTCATACCAGCATAAAATTCCTCATCAGTGGGTAAAGTAATAGGATCACCACCAGAATTTTCCAGAGATACCTGGCCCTCGTCACCTTGCAAGCTTTGCAAGACAGAAAACATATTCTCCCCATCTTTTGTACCAGAAGAAGAGCCATGTGACTGGGACAGAAGCTTTCGACCATGATTAGACCCTACCATAGCAGCCTTCCTCTTCGAATCCATAACAGGAGCCACCCCAACCTTAGAGATCTCCATTTCACCATTATCAGTACAACCATCAGCAATATCATCCAGGTGATTCATAGGAGGAGGCAACACGATTGGAGAAGCCACCACAAAACCACCGGCTAGAGGACTAACTTTATTAGGAGAAACAACAGCAGCTAAATTGGTAGAAGGGGCACCAACAACACTAAGTACGGGAGGCTTAGCAATCCACACTTGTTGTCTAGAGACCATTGGAACCTCCTCAGCTTCACAACTTTTGTGACCAAAAACATGACAGGAATCACACTTAAGAGACTTCCATGGATACCAAACCCTAGTGGGAAAAGAAGCCCCTGAAGGTAAAGACAAATCAAAACTCTCATGCAAAGGGGCAAAAGCATCAACCTCCACACAAATCTTGGCAAATCCTCTTGCAAGATTCCGATAGGTGATCAGCATAAAGAGGTTTCCCAATAGCACTTGCAACATGACTCAACCCTCCTCAGTCCAAAGTTCCAAAGGAACATTGTAAAAGTGGGCCCACAGTGGAATCTTGGCAAGTTGCTCATTGACAAGATTCAACTGAGGGTGCCATTGTTTGAGCACCATAAGCCTACCCCCAAAATGCCAAGGGCCAGATTCTATCACCTGTCTATAAGTCCCAGCCTTATCAAATTGGTAAAAGAAAAAGCCATCCTCATTCGGAAGCACCTCCATAAGGCCAAATTTGCCCAAAATTTTCTGAACAATACTCTTAATAGCAGTAAATGGTAGTTTCCTGTCAACAAGTATCCAACAACCCAATCCTCCCACCTATCTACCCCAGCACTATCAACCGCCTCAAGAATATTCACAGAGTTTATTATCAACAACAATAGGAGGGCAGAAATGCAAATTCATACATGAAATTAAGGGATTGGCAGGAGCAACCATATCCTTCCAAGACATAGGGAAAGGGATCTTACCATCAGTAGCAATCGGAGGCTCAGCAGTAGGAAGAACAGACCTAGGGCTAACAGAAAGCCCCTTCTCTATCAATGCCTTTCAAAGCATATTAACCTCAGCAGATAATTCCATAATTTGAATTGCCATAGGGCCATCAGAGTCCGTAATCAAGAGATGATCATAGGTCGGCGTAGTTGCCTTCTCCAGAATTACAATCAAATCCACACGACCATCACTCGAGACAGGCGAAACCCAAGCACCACGAGCAAAACCAGATTATTTCATCAGCAAACCATCCAAAACTGGAAAATTAGTTGTGCATATCCATCCTCATCTGAATCCAGCCAGAAACGAACCAGAATGAACGAGAGAGATCTCGCGCAAATCACCGACCAGCCAGAAATATTTGGATCTGGAATTCCTTGAGCTCAAAACATGAGATTCAGGTAGATCATGATTCGATCATGATTCAATTTCAGGTAATCTTCACGCGCGCACGCGCGAGAGAGAGAGAGGGAGAGAGAGTCGATCTGGAGATGAGAACAATTTGACGGAGGGCAAGGAATTTACGCCTTAGTCACTGGAATGGTATGTTTGAGTCCCACATCGGCTTCAAAAAAGAGTAGAAGTTCTCATTTACATTATAAATATGCACCTAGGCCTTAGGGAATCTATAACGTGGCTGAAATGGTTAATAGAGACCTACCAAACTAGTGTTTAGAGTTAAAATCTTAACACGCCAGTTCGTTCGAGCCATTTGTGGCTTTGACGATTCAATCGTCAAATCTTAACACGCCAGTTCGTTCTTGAGAGCGGTTCATTCGAGCCAGTAACGGCTCCGATGGTTCAATCGGTCCTTGAGAGCGCTTCTTTCGGGCCAGTAGCGACTTTGCCGGTTCAACGTTCGAGCCATTAGCAACTTTGCCAGTTCGACAGTTGAACCGGTTCTTGAGAGAGGTTTTGATAAAGTAGCCTGGTTTTACAAAACTAACAGTTACTTAGTCAAATCAACCCGGTATACGCAACGCCGACGTTCAAGCCATTAGCAACTTCGGTTCGACAGTTGAACCGGTCCTTGAGAGAGGTTTTGATAAAGTAGCCTCGATTTACAAAACTAACGGTTACTTAGTCAAATCAACCCGGTATACAAGCCGGTTAACGGGTTAACCGGTTTGACTGTCCGGGTTTTGAAACATTGCTCAAGGGATTTTTGAGAGACTTCAATATGGAAAAATCAAGGGTTTAAAGCTAAAAGGAGGGCGTATATTGATTTTGTTAAGAGAGTTCGCTGATAACGTATTGATAGAATACTACATAATGTTAGTTTGGGCTACATTATCAGGGGTATTAAGGACTAGACTACATTATGGCCTCGTTTGATTCGCGGACTGAAAATGATGGGATTAACAGTCCTAGGATTAATAGTCCCTGGATTATTTGTCCTGGATTAATTTCATCTCTAATTTCACCCAATCCCATGTTTGATTCGCGTGGGATTAATTATGGGATAAGGAATAATATTTTTTTTTTTAAATTCAAAAACATTTTTCGAAAAAGGAAACTTTTGAAAAAGAAACATTTTAAAACAATTAATTTTGTGAAACATTTTTATTACAAAACAATTTGGGAATTTTTTTTTTTTTGACCTAATATTTTTTTTTAAAAAAAATTTCTTTAAAAAGTTGAAAATCAATTTTCTGAAAGAAAAAAAAAACTAGTTTTTCAAACTTTTTTTTGAAAAAAAAAGTTTTTTGAAAACATTTTTCAAACAAAATAGTTTTTGAAATCATTTTTTGAGAAAAGAAAGTTTTAGAAAACATTTTTGGTATTTTTTTAACAAAAATAATTTCTGAAAACATTTTTGAAAAACATGAAATTTTTGAAAATAGTTTTTTTTTAAAGTTTTTGTAAAATAAGAAAAGTTTTGAAAAAATATATTTTAAAAAAAAGTTTTTTCAAAACAATTTCTGAAATTAATTTTTTTTTTTTAAGGTTTTTTAAAAACATTTTCTGAAATTAATATATTTTTTAATTTTTTTAAAAAAACATTTTCTGAAATTAATATTAAAGAAAATAACTCTGAAAATGCTTTTTGAAATCAATCTCAATATCATCGAAATATTTTTGAAAACAATTCCTTATTTGTTAATCCTACGTAATCCCACCTCCCCCTCTAGGATTATTTAGTACCCCCCATATAGGGATAAAATTAATCCTGCGAATAATAATCCCGACAGTCATTTCGGGAACCAAACGTGAGATAACTCAGGATTAGGTACATTTAGTCTTATCCCAGGCAGTTAATCCGCGAATCAAACAAGGCCTATGGGTATTAAAAGTTCTTGGTGGTTGTTTGGGCTAACTAAGGAATAGGCTATGAGGTTGACGAGGAGGAGGAGTTTTGGGGCAATGTGGAGGAAAAAATGTTATATGATGACGATTTAAATACTCACGGGGGCCGCTGTGGTGATAAACGAGAGTGGATATGTTATGACATGCATACACTTGTTGCCTGATGGTTATATAGTAAAAGTGTTTCAACCAGGTGATATAGATGTTTAGGAGGCAAATGTGCTTCATATCGACAGGGATAAAGATTTAGCTATTTTGAAAGTGAAGGAAGCATAAGATGTCGCTTTTCACTTCTATGAATTTGGTGATAGCAAATCTATACGCATGGGTGGGAATGTATTTGCACACACATCTTGACCAATGGAAATACGATTTTGTAGTGGGTGAAGTTGTTCATACTAGCAGGACAGTACGCCATAATCCTAGTTATCATTTCGAGCATGGAATCCCCGACAACAGATTAAAGTACATTCAAATCAACAATATGCATGGTTTGAAATATGGTTCACATGGAGCTCCAATTTTTGACTCAAATGGAAAAGTGGTCGGGTTGATATGTTACACCAAAAGCTTTGATTTCGCTATCCCGCTTGAGACTCTAAAGAATGTTGTTGAATTCAGCAAGGAAAAGCTAAAGGAAGGCAATTAAGATATTTAAATGTTGACACTCAATAGTTTTACTAGCATATCTTGGAATCATGATGTAGTAATTTTTTTTTTTTTCGTTTTCTTTATTTTATCCGGTTGATTGTAGTGGTTTACTTTGTTACAAAGAGCTACAAACCACTACAATCAACCGGATAAAATAAAGAAGAATAAAAAGAAAATAAAAACACTACATCATGATTCCAAGATATGCTAGTAAAACTATTGTCAACATTTTAAATATCTTCAATGGCCTTCCTCTAGCTTTTCCTTGCAAACCTCAACCACAATCTTTAGAGGCTCAAACGAGATAACAAAATCAAAGCTTTTTATGTAACATATCAACCCGACCACTTTTCCATTTTAAGTCAAAAATTGGAGCTCCATGTGAAACATATTTCAAACCATGCATATTATTGATTTGAATATACTTTAATCTGTTGTCGGAGATTCCATGCTCAAAATGGTAGTTAGGAATATAGCGCACTGTTCTGCTAGTATGAGCAACTTCATCCACGACAAAACTGTAATTCCATTGGTCAGGATGGCTGAGTGCAAATACATTCCCACCTATGCGTAAAGATTTGCTACCACCAAATTACGGAAATGAAAAGCGACATCTTCTGCTTCCATTCACTTTCAAAATAGCTAAATTTTTATCTCCATCGATACGAAGCAACCCTGCCTCCTAATCATCTATATGACCTTGTCGAAACACTTTTACTATATAATCATCAGGCAACAAGTGTATACATGTCAAAATATGTTCACTCTCATTTATCACCACACCATGAGTATATAAACCGTCATCATATAACATTTTCTCCTCCTCCTCCACCTCCACACTGGCACAAAACTCCTTCTCCTCCTCGTCAACCTCGTAGCCTAGTCCTTAGTTAGCCCAAACAACCACCAAAGACTTTTAAGACCCATAATGTAGCCTAGTCCTTAACACCCCTAAAAATGTAGCCCAAACTAACATTTTATAGCATTAGGGAACTGAAATTGAGAAAATCAAAACCTAATTGTCAACCGTGTATAACACCCATCAAATTATTCCTTATAAATTGTCACTTTACCATATTGACGTTAGGGATCACAGTATTCCCCATCCCATCCCAACCCCGCCCAAACCCTCCCCAATTAGGGAAGTTCTCAACTTTTTTCCTACGTTCGGGTTTGGGGAAGAAATAGTAATTTTCTTCTGGTTTCGGTTGGAGTTGGTATCATCTAACTCCGCACCATTACCAGCATCGCACCAACCCGGGAAGAATAGTTATAAATTTAGAGTTTATACACCCTTTATCAAATACTACATTAGAAACCTAAGCCACACCTTTTTATAACCTTGTAGGTTGTTTAGCTATTGCTAATCAAGAACCATACTGTAATTTTTTATTTTTTATTTTGAAAACGTCAATCCATTGCAAATGGAGAAGCCCAAAGGCATACTGATTACATCACAAAAATCAGAAGTGAACCAAAACTACCAAAATCTAGACACGGAGCACATCCACTAGGAGGCTCCAAAGGCACTACTGTGAATGCAGACTGTACAAATGCAAGGCTTAGAAAATATAGGATCCCTCAGGGATCCACAGCTCAAACCCATGCTCTGCACAAGATGTAATCTGGCAGGTAGGGTATCCAGCATAATGCTCAACACCGGCACGCCCATATCATCAGACCGTGCTGGTGAAGCACAGACAGCAAACCTAACAAGTATGGGTGGGACACACCAATGCGAGCCTTGCTGACACTTCAGGCTCTAGAACAACCCATGCTCTGCACAAGATGTAATCTGGCAGGTAGGGTATCCAGCATAATGCTCAACACCGGCACGCC
Source organism: Rhododendron henanense subsp. lingbaoense (assembly GCA_020567845.1). Taxonomy (NCBI): domain Eukaryota; kingdom Viridiplantae; phylum Streptophyta; class Magnoliopsida; order Ericales; family Ericaceae; genus Rhododendron; species Rhododendron henanense. The sequence continues at coordinate 35,199,566 of CM036321.1, forward strand.
CATATCATCAGACCGTGCTGGTGAAGCACAGACAGCAAACCTAACAAGTATGGGTGGGACACACCAATGCGAGCCTTGCTGACACTTCAGGCTCTAGAACAACCCATGCTCTGCACAAGATGTAATCTGGCAGGTAGGGTATCCAGCATAATGCTCAACACCGGCACGCCCATATCATCAGACCGTGCTGGTGAAGCACAGACAGCAAACCTAACAAGTATGGGTGGGACACACCAATGCGAGCCTTGCTGACACTTCAGGCTCTAGAACACGACTGCCGGCAAGGCAAACCCACGTGACCACGACGAAGCACCAAACACCACACCTGAGCACCAAAGCTTCTAGCAACCTCCCAACACACAACCACAGTTGCCGGCACAACCCAAACACACAAAAGGAACACAACAGCTGAAAACTTCAAACAAAGCAACCGAAACTAAACCTAAAATTATTACCCCACCAACAACACCCACTGGACCTAGGAAAACTAGACCAGTACAAGTCGGACCGGGAGACCAGCCGAAAACTATTAGGCCAAACGGCCGGCAAAAGGAAAAGAAAAGCAACAACAAAACGAAGCCCTAACTCCAGCCTCACCTTTATTATCCATACCGATGCCCGCCGCTTGCCGGACCACCACGCGCCACGCCTACCTAGCTTTGAGCTGCACCAGATTCGCCGAACAACACAGACGGAACCCCATCACAAGTGTCAAACCACCGGAGAAGACACAGAGGATCGGAATCGAACGAACGAGAGGGGGAAGCGGGGAGGAAAATGACGGTAGGTAGATCGGGGGGGGGGTTAGGGTGAAGGAGGCGGAGGCCCCCCTCCCCTAGATCTGGTTTTAAGGTTCTCTCTCTCTCTCGTGGCGGAGCTTCTCTTCTTTTCTTTTTTTTACATCAAACTAGATGAAACACCATCGATTAGGATATTTTATTCTAATGAATTTCAACATTGACCAATTATTTGTTGCCATAAGTTGAATCAGCCTATCAATTTTTTTGTTCTTGGCATGCATTGTACTCTTGTTCAATGCTTTTTTATTCATATCGTAATCCATACAATGGCTTCATTTGTGTAATTTCAGAGCCTCTTGTTGTCAGTGGCGATTATAGGAATTTTTCGCCAGTGGTGTCATTCAAAACCTCATTATACAAGATAGGTAAAATAATAAATTCTTTTACTTTCAAAATATACCATGCAATTAAACTTCTCAACTAAAAAAGGAAGGGAAATTTTGAAGTAGTGTTAAATTTTAAAAAAAATATGCGCAAACACTTGGAAAATAGTAGAAGGGTGAAAACACCATCTTAATTACATAAAGATTTGCAACTAGCTAGAAATGTCAAAAGTCAAAACGTTTGTATCTTATCACATCAAGTCTCATGTATGACTGTGTATAATGTATAGGTCTTTCTCTCATCTTTTTCAACGAAGTGTTGATTCGGGCTAGTGGGTGGACTCTCTAGAACCGAATTGAAAAGGGGTGCTTGTAAACGCAGTCCTTCAAATCCGCTCACCTTTTTTATATACTACAACAGTTCCTATGTAAGTACAAGTTCTGTAATTCCTGTGGTGGCTATTATTACAGAACGTATGTAGAATCTCCCACTATTATTACAGAACGTATGTAGAATCTCCCACTAAACAAAAGTTATGAAAGGCATTATAATTTGCCACTCCACTTTTAATCTTTCATGTGATTACCATAATAACAGTTGTGGGTTCAAACCAACAATGATGGCTATACTGTCTTTACGAAGCGTACCTTTTGACTCTTACTAGTTCTATGTTTTAGTCTCAGTTGGACGCGTAACAGTGCGCCATGAATTGAGCAAGGAACTCCAAGCTGAGGCTCCCATACCCCGTCGACCCTCCGGGGCCCAGAACCCTTGTAGAGTCAAGACAAGTTTTGTAATTTTTCCAATACGTATGGAATACATTAAATTTCATTATGAGCCCTCAAGCAACCTCTTTGCATCCTCTTAGATTTGGAATGGATTATAAAGCAAAAAACAAAGTTTCAACACCAACAAGCAAGGGTGACGTGTCAGTTGAACCTGTCCAAATTTTTACCCTACGTGACTAACACATAGGTTCTACCATACCCTTCCAAAGTAGTCTTGAAGTTTTTGCATATGGGCAGGCGTCAAAAAAGCACAAGTGTGCCCGCCTTGGGGCGGGACATGCATAGTCAACTCTTTAAGCATGCATTGGTCGCATGGAATGGAGAAAACGCATAATGTTTCTTTGTGTAGAGGATGTTTACTAACTTCGTAGCAAATAACAATAATTACTTGGTAGTTCATACCCCATAAATAAGCACCTAGGGGAAATATTGCTTGTTCCATGTAAAAGTTAAACACCAGACCAAACTAATAATGATTTCTTGTACTTTACCTTGGCTATCAGAGGATCTTTGACGTCAGCAACAGTTGAGTAGTTTACACGGTCTCCATCACTGTTATGATGGCGTAATGAGCACAACGCACCCCATATGGCCAATACATAAGGCAAATATGATCATGCCCTTTCAAATCAAGATACTCACATTGGTTTTGGAAGCTCTTCCTTCATTAAAAGACCATCCTTTACGAGCTCCTCAAGAGAAATCAAAAGGGTATTACCACAATTTGCATCCTGAAAGCAATCACCAAGACCAGTTACTGTCAGTACTCAGTAGAACTTGTTCTCCAATACCTAGAAAGATCATACTATATGCATTCTAGGAGGTGAAGGGATCTAGTGAGCAAATGGATCTTAAATAAGAGATTCTGAAAATCAGAGAAGTGTGTCTTGATGCCTAGAACCATCCACATTTATTTCTATTTGTCAGCAGAATTAGAAGTATCGAGGTGATGCTAGGGAAGTAGCACCGACACTTAAAAGAAGGTGGCACGTGGCTGTGTCCGACAAATGTTCAATACTCTTTTTTCCGCGTCCATTATTAGAAAATCCAAATCTTAATTCGGACACGTGCCTGATACTCTTTTTGTGACATGTCCGACACTTCTTTGGTGCCTATCACTAAGAAATAAATGTGAATGACACTTCTTAGACACTTATTAACAGTTGATTATCAAGGATTTCGGAATCTGACATTTCACTATGATATGCAATTGGAAGATTTAAATTTCATTAGCAAGACTTTTAAGGATTTGCTGACTGATAACTTATTGTATCTCATCTACTATATAATTTGGCACGTATACTTATGGTATATATAAACATAACAATATAGTTGATATACATTAGTGAACGTAAACCCAACATCTCCGTGTCCTACACTATTGAGAAATAACGTATTCGCGTGTTCGTATCATGTCGTTTCGGTGTCGCGTATCTCGTGTCCGTTTCCGTGCTTTTTCGATACACACCAATAGCCTTCAAAATGTTAGCAACGCAAATAGTGTAAAACAAAGCATCACTGTACAGACTGCCAACAGATATCAAGCATGAGTTGCCCAATAATAACTGCTGCAGATAACCTGCTGCCTCCAATAATCTAATCTTCCTGGTTTTGTGTTGAATTTACTTTTAAATGCTTTCTAGGTAAAGAAAACACTGTTGACAAACTAAATATTTAGCGAATGTTGTAACCTGTCCAGAGTATGGGGAGCCATCTTCATTACCTTTCCGCCCTGGAGGAACCAGAGGAAGAACCTGCAAAAAAAGTTTAGAAATAAGAGTAAACATTGATGAACACACACATTGGTAATATACAATTTGGAAAACAATGTGGATGCACCTGTAGAAAATAAGAACCTTCAAAAATAGCAACACAATATCAGAGAGGTATTCAGAAGGAAATCTCTTGAATGTTTATATACAAGTGGAAAGTAGTATATTAAAATTATGGAGTACAATTTTTAGATGAACTATGTTGTAAAAGTACCTAAACATCTAAAAATATTAGACTACAAGTAAACCAGCTTGTCCCTTCAAATCTTCTGATTTGGAAGTACACTCTGACTGGTATCAAAACCTAATTCTTCATCTTGTGAAGTGAACGTTATGTCTAATGTCACGTGTCATTTTCAACAAAAATGACATCGGTTCATGGTTCGTTCGAAAACCTACTATGTGCATTTGAGAAATCAAGACCCTGTTTGGTTTGGGTTATGAGGGAGGTTTTAAAGTGTAATGAGTGGAGAGAGAGATAGAGAAAATTTATTGGGCCAGCACGCATGGGCTTTGAGTACCCCAAATGAATAAGCCCCAAGTGATTATCATGTACTTCAAAAGATACCATAAGATAATTGTGAATTTTCTGAAGCTGGTAAGTGCCTAGTCCAATAGTGTACTCCCTCTATCCCAAATTGCCCGCCCTTTTTGGGGAATTGTGCATTTTGCATGCAAAAAATAATGTATTAGCATGAATTTTTTTTTCCAAAATTTTTTAGAACAATTTAAAGATTTCATTGAGAAGAAAAAGTTGGTCTACATTTTTTTGATAAATAAAATCACATAAACACATGATTTTTGCGTGCACAATGCACAGTTCTCCAAAAAGGACAAGCAATTTGGGAAGGATGGAGAATTTTTTCTTTTCTTGGAAACCGGGGGTAGCACGTGCCCCCCCTCCCCCGATTAAGGTCCACCCCTACTTCCAACTAGTGAGAAGAAGAGAAAAGACGGAGAAAAAAGAAAGAAGGTAATGTTAATTAGAATTCGATTGGCCCAAAAGATTGATTTTGGAAAACTATCTTCCATACCTATATTAAGTTAAACATCCTTTACTTTTTCTTACAAAGTTCTTTCATGTTCTAGTTAATTTTATAGCAACATTGAGAAGCTTGTGAGATATGAGAGATGTTGGGCACTTTCCAATATGATTTAGCTGAAATGATTTAAAAAAGTAAGGATTGTGGCATTGTGTTGAGTGGCAGATATAATGAGGGACGATGAGTCACATGCTCCCCTAGATTTTTAACCCCAGCAACAATACCCCTACATATAGTTCCTTTAAATTATCTTCTTAAATAATTGCACAAGTGCCCATTCTAAGTTAATTTAACTTCTTCCCAAAAAAAAAAGCAACAACAAAGCACCTCCTATAATCATCAAATCTAACTTAAAAAGGAGGACTTTCATGTTTAGAACATCTTCATATGGCTAAGTTTAAATACTTTCGGAAATTGGCGTTCAATACTCTTTTTTGGTGATGAATGTTTGAGTTGGTTGTTACATAGCTGTGCGCATGTTGAATAACTAGATTCGCCACTGATTAGAGTGGTGGAGCATCCTATTCTTAAGTTAAAATAGGCTTTTCGAACAAAAAAGCCACTGTGCTTAGGCCTTGTTTGTTATTATATATTTTCTGATTATTCGCTTCAAAGACTTAATATAAGTTGCAAACATGCTTGGTGTGGCTATTTATAACTATGGATAGAACTTTAAACTGTTTGGTTAAGTAAGTTGTAGAATAGCTTGTTACCAAACCAATGTCTAATTTGATGCGGTAACTTTGTCAACTCAAAATAAGTAACAAATCTACTAATCTTACTTTTTTTAGCCTCACTTTATGTAGTTCAGATAAGCTAAAAAAGCAAAATAATTGATTATCCAGAATTGCTAACAAACACTCCCATCAACCAATAAGTTGGGATAAATCCGCTTATAGGTGCTAGCATCCAATACAAAATAGGTGAAAAGATTGGAACTCTTGGACCACCTCACCCCGTGTAAGCCTATGAAACGGCTGTGGGTAGGGCTCAGCAGCTCGTGGCTCGGCTCGGCTCGGCTCGTTTAGTAAACGACTCAAGCTTGAGCTTGATTTTTAGGCTGTTTACTAAATGAGCCAAGCTCGACTCGGCTCGGCTCGCAAAAGCTCGGCTTGTTTGTCTCGACTCGTTTAAAGAGGCTCGTTAAGTAAATTAATTAGCAAGGCTCGGCTCGTTAAAGGCTCAGCTTCAATATAAACGAGCCGAGCTAGAGTGCATTTCCAAAAAAAAAAATTCACCTGCCAGAGGGAGCAACCAGCGTCGTGAAGCCAATCGATGAACCGAAAGGCCTGTTCACCTAAATCTCCAACGCCGTAGGAGCCGGGAAACGATGTCGGGTGGAGGAGAACGCCGGCTCTCCGTCGGACGTATGGATCGGGTTTCGGAAACCAGTCGGCGTAGTCTTCCGGCAAGTCTTCCCCGACGGTGGCGGAGAGGTTAGAAACCGTGAACTGGGTGGAGCGAGTTATGAGCGTGTTCAATCGAGTGGAGGGGAAGAGGTGGACAGCGGTGGTGGCGGTGGAGGGGTTGGAGAGTTTGGGAAGGGGAGAGAGAGAGGAGGGGAGGCGTGAGGGTGAGTTGCGAATCGCCATGGAATTGATCTATATCTGTATTTTACTCCTAATTTATTATGCGGAAAGAGACCTAACATAATCTTGAATTCAACACACCTTTTTTCTTTTGATTTGATAATCAATAAGGTTGTGAGGCAATAAGAGTAACAACTCTCCTTGAACGTGGCCTATCTGCCGATAGAATGTCCGGTTCAAGTCATAACTATTATCCGAAAGGATAGGTTGTTACCATGGCACTACCTGATGCACAATTGGCATAAGCTTCCACCCCCGAAGACTCATCCGTAACGTGAGGCCAAGCCACCTGTTGGGACTCGAATCCACGTCTATGTCAAGAAGGATAGTGAACCCTGCTAACTGTGTTACCACCTCAGTGTAATCAACACACCTCAAAAAATAATAAATTAAACCTATATTTGTTAGCCATCGAGATAGATATAGCCAATCCCTCGACTAGAAACTAGAAAGGCCTTAATTCTAGACTCACCTTTTTTTTTCTCTAGAAACTAGAAAGACCTTAATTCTAGGTTCATCTTCTTTTCTCTGAGATTGTTGTTCTTTTAAAAAAATCAAAGTGGCTTATTTTTTGTCTTTATTCAAATTTTTTTCGTATCACTTGGCTTATCATCATTTTTTGAAGGTTACTACATCCTCATGACGAGAGGAATCTAAAAAGTAAAAAAATTTGATCGAAATCCATTTTTTTTTAATAAAGACGAAAAATAAGCCAATAAGCCACTTTTTTCGTCTTTATTCAAAAAATATTGGATTTCGATCAAAAAAATTTACTTTTTAGATTCCTCTCGTCATGAGGATGCAATAATCCCCAAAAAAATGATAATAAGCCAAGTGATACGAAAAAAATTTGAATAAGAACAAAAAATAAGCCACTTTGTCTTTTTTAGAAGAACAAGTTATAAAATTAATAAAAATACTGTAAAAATAATGGACGGGTATTCTCTGTATCTATAAAGAAGATAAGAGCGTAGATATAACTATTAAAACGGATCAAAAAAAAAAGATATAACTATTAAAAGACTTGTCCATCAAGGTCTCTTTTTTTAGTTAAAGTTTTTCTTTATCTAAAATTCTAATTATTCTAATCAATATAAAGAGTGAAGAAAATGGGATAAATTACAAAATTTTCCCTCAACATGCCACATCCATAATAAGAACTTTGGAAGCATATGGATTATTATGAATAATGAATATTTAAGTCTAATTTTGGATAATTGTAAATATTCACTCTTTATATTAATTATTCTAATCAATATAAAGAATGAATATTTAAGCATATAGATTATGCTATACATTATGAGTAGTTGTGCCTATACAGTGCGAGTTTTAGTGAGATGATAAGTGTTTGATCCTAACAAGTGATATTAGAGCCCAGCTCAAAGGTTCAACTCTCTTAAATGGCATGCTGCTTGTGGAAAAGTGCAAGAGGGGTGATTCTTGGGCGAAGGCTTGGTAAGCGAAGTCTCAATTGACCCATTGGTGTTTAAGAGCGTTATAGAAATGAGTAAATAAAGTTGCACCTTCATTAAAACCTATGGATTTTGAGGAGATATTAAGCACTTCGATACTAACAATACCGTTTAAAGGACCCTGAATTCCACTCGTTAATTGATTGCAAAATAGAAAAAGGGCATGGTGTCAATCAACTAGTATTATTTTGGCCAGTTAACTCTAGTGTTTGTGTTATGGTGACATTACCTTAATGCCCATGAATTTTGTAATCTGGTTGTACCAGTATTCATTCTGTTGTGATCAACAGTAATTTGTCAATTCAAATAAGTATTTTAGAAAATGGGTGAAAGAGAGATCCTTTTGTTTGGACTTGGAGAAATCAAGTTTCTGGAGTTGTCCTTGAATGCATTAGAATTTAGATCAGATAATATCGAGGGGAATTTTGTCCTCTATTCAAGGACAGAAGGAAAACCCCAGTTGTTTTAAGGTATTTATTGTAACGATCCGAATTTTTGACCCGAATTTTTTTTTATAATATTAATTGTAATAATAATAACATTAATATTATTAGGTTTCATAATATACATACATGCATTTATAATTTATAATATATATAAATATATATATATATACACATGCATGCATCTCTCCTGTCCCTCTCCTTCTCCTACAATGTCTCTCTCCTCCATCTCCCATAGCTCACTCTCTCTCTTTCTTAACCTCCAAGAAAACCATGTTCATCTCCCCTCACACAAAACAAAAAAATTTCCTTCATACCCAAGAAAATCCGAATTCAATTCATTCCTATCCATTCCTCCCTGACCTTAAATCAAGCCCAATTCGTCCATTCCAAATTCAAAGAACCCACCCTCCATAAAATTCAATCTTATCCAACCTCTCCAAAATTTCCTATATAAACCCCTACCCACTAACCCACGGGCTCACATACCATATTCCCACACTCCACCGACCAGAATAGAAGAGAAAAATAGAAGAAAACCAAGCTCCAAGCTATGGAGTGGTTTTTAGGTATTTTCGGTTATTATGTGGCATTGATGAATTCTGTTTCATTTTTACTGTTGAAAAGTTCAAAACGCGTAGCAGAAGAGAAAGTTAAGAGTGTCTGACATTAATAGGTAGACTGACAGGACCCGCTCCTTCTCTCTCTAGAAAGAAAACACCCGATCCTTCTCCTTCTAGGGTTCTCTCCAGCTGCCGCCGCCGCCTGGGGGGGGGGGGGGGGGGGGGGGAGCTCCTCCTTCCCTCCTCCCCCTAGGCCGCCGGCGTTTTGAGGATGTTCTCTAGGCTGTTTTTAACTTTGTTTTTGCAGGTGTCTCTTATTTCCAAAATCGATCGGTAAAATTGCGGTGTTGATCGGCGATGGCTGTTTCCGGTGGTGGGGAGGTGGATGTGGCTCTCGTGGCTATTCTGCTCTGGTCGCTTTGTGTGCCGAAGTCCGGTTGGTGGCCATTCCGAGTGCTCAGTCGGGCGTGGGGTCAACAGTTTGTCGCTTCCCGGCCTTCTATTGCAGGTTGAGATCGTGGTTCATGGGGTTTGTGATGGGGCTTGATGTGGTGGTGGTGGGTTCCTCTCTAACCTGGTTGCTTTGGTGTCCATTTCCGTAGGCCGGTCTCTGCCGTCGGTCTCTACATCTGGGAGAAGCCGGCTCAGCTTAACAGCGAGGTCGGACTCCGGTGGTTTGTGCGGCGGTGGGCGTTGAAGTTAATTAGGTTTTGAGGGTTTGGTTTGGGAGGGCCGGTCCACGGTTTGGACCGGATTAGGGTGTTTTGTGCTGATTTGTTTTCTTATTTGGGTTTAGGATTGGGCTTTATTGCTTATCTTTTTGACCTTTGTAGACCTTTGGGTGTTCCGGACTCTGCCCTTGTGGTGTTTTGTCCAACTCTTTGTTGGATTCCCTTCCCCTTTCCCCTTTTTAATAAATTTCAATTTTGTCGATAAAAAAAGAGTGTCTTACATTTATTTGGTATTTGTTTTTGGTAGTGCTACGGGTAAAGGTATGTTTGGTGGCAATGTCAAGAACTTTATGGGTCAAATATGAGCTGTTATTTTGTCCATTTTTTTTTTCCCTTTCTTTCTGCATAGTTGGCACAGGCCGTATTTATTGGGATGATTTGCAAACTTGTAGTATAGAAAAGTGTATACGTTAAAAAAAACGCTACGAGCACAGATTTGGACACTAGTTTCTGGAACCGTCCGATATCTATGAGGCCCATATGTTGATGCTTTGCATGTTAAGTTTCACTGGTTTTCAGTATTTTGAAGTATAGGAAAGTTGGTGCCATTACTTTGAATCTCCCCAACATTTATGTCTGGATATATATTATCCTAATGTTGAATGTGGGGAGTCCTTCGATTGAGTAGAGATAAAGGCTGACATCCCTTGTTAACCACTCATTGGAAAAATAATTTAGCCTTCATTGTCACTTTGAATAAAGATAAAGGCTGACATCAAAAAAAGCCTTCATTGTCACTTTGAAAGATGCAAATGAAGTGGTAATCATATTATTGAGCATTTGATAGGTTAGAAAATCATTTGATTGAGCATTTTATATGGAATTTCTTATCAAAATCATTTTATATGGAAGCTCAGTTTTTATATCTATATTATGGGCAGTTTTATTGGTAATAACAACAAAGTTGAAAGACCAACCACATATTACTCACTCATTATAATTAGGTTTGTACTCTCTCTTTCCTCCTTTTTATTTCCTTGTTGAGGGTGGGGCAGTTTTTTTTTTGGTGAGTGGGTGGGTGGGACAGTTGTGTTAAAACATCCAACTCCAAACCAATTGGCAAAGAGTGGAGAGGCCGCCCAGGCTCATATACTAGTTTTGGAGGAGATAATTAACCGATGTGGGACAAATTCCAACAAATTGTTCTGATCTAGGTTGGAAATTAACTAACATATTTGTGTCATACCACTGCGGAACTTATTAGATAAGGTGAATACTAAATGACATCGAAAATTTCTAAAGGATTACTCGAAACCGGGCATTTAATTAGGTGGGAAAACATCTTCCGATCAGGTATACCCTTTGTAGCATGGGTACTTTGTTGGAGGTCACATAATGGTGTCAGACACTGACACTCTCTGGACACACGTGTGTGACACTCAATTCCGAAGTGTCCTAGTTCTTCTTAACATTTTCTATTTGAAGATTGCGGGGACACTCTAAAAAATGATGCTGACACTCGCAAAACGATTTAGGGGTGTTAACCGTAAGACTATACTCTAATTAAAACTTTTTGAAGTTTTATTTTTTAATTGTACAACGGATGATGTTTTATTAACTATGAAGATGCGTAAATGATGAAATATTTTTGGTTGAAATACTTTTGTGAATGTGCAATGATAAATATGATTTAAGGTATATATGGTGTTACATCTACAACATTATTTTGATTTTTTTTTAATATGTTTATATGTTTAAAAATGCGCCCTCCAACTTGTTGTATTCTCCATTTTTTTTGAAATTTTTTGTGAGTGTCAGCGTCGTGTTGCTTTTCTATGTCGGTGCTATGTAGAATATACCTCATTGATGCCTTGACGGTCACATAGTGAATTCTATTTACAGTAATCTTTTTTCATATTGACGGGTGTACCCTGATTTACCAATTGAGTGGTAAACTGGTAATCTTTCTCTTGTCAACTGAAAATTATTGATGAAATTAACTGTTAGGGACCTAAATTTTGTTATGTCATGTGTGACCATCAGGCGATCAAGCAACCAACACAATCCTAATTCATCCTTAGGCTTCGCACAACTCTTGGGCTTTGACAAGACTTGGCTACGTGGAGTAGAGAGAAATCCTACCTTCACTGTGGCACCAGCTGATCCAGGAATGAAAGGAACTAGGAGGTGTCAATGATAGAAGAATAGTATACACCACTCAAAGGACCCTGAATTCCACTCGTCAATTGATTGCAAATAGAAAAAGGGCATGGTGTCAATCGACTATCATTCTGACCAGTTAACTTAGTGTTTGTGTTTATGGTGACATTACCTTAATGCCCATGAATTTTGTAATCTGGTCGTACCAGTATTTGTTCTGCTGTGGTCAGCAGTAATTTTTCAATTCAAGAAAATATTTTAGAAAATGGGTAAAAAAGAGAAACTTTTGTTTGGACTCAGAGAAGTCAAGTTTCTGGAGTTGTCCCTGGATGTATTAGAATTTAGATCAGATAATATCGAGGGGAATTTTGTCCTCTATTAAAGGACAGAAGGAAAACCTCAGTCGTTTTAAGGTATTTATTCCTCGAGACTAGACATTTTGCTTCTTGATCCTTGTCTTAGGATTGTATCTTTATTGTTGACTACCGTTTCGGTACAGTATTTTTTACTTATATAAGTTCCAAATTTTCTCTCTTATTTCTTGGAGTCAAATTCGATGAATGACCAAGGAGAATTGGAGTGAAGTTGGAACAAGAAAACAGACGATAAATTCAACATCAGGGCATGATTATAATTTGAAAAGCGAAGATAGGAGCCTGAAATTGAATACGATAACTTGGGATCAACTTTATTGCAACTAACACCCACCATTGTAGTTTAATTTTTTTTTTATCTGATATTTTAGGTCCAATTGGCCAACCAAAAAGGTTTTACTGTCTCAATAAAAAAAAAATTGGCCACTAGAGTGAGTTTATTTGAAAAGGAATCTAGTAAAAATAGAAGATCAAGAGGTGAATGTGAACTGAATCAACTGATCTTTTCAATTAGAACTCTGCAATGCCAACTGGGACCAGAATATGACATTCTAAGAATGGCCTTTCCATTCTTTTTCTGATTTCCCTTAGGCCGCCCGCCGCCCTAGGTTCGATATTACCACCCATGCCATTATCTAGGGTGGGCTAGACAAGCTTTTCTCAAGTGTTTGGGCTTGGATCCCCCCTCGAGTAATCCTTCCTCCAACACCAGACACAGAAAAGAAAAATGATGTATGCATCCCTCCCTCTGGCTCTGTGCACTCAGATACATAGATCGATGTATCTGTCACATATAAGCATATATCTGAATAGGGATGATGCTATGGTGTCCCCGGTCATTTTGGGGACACGGTAATTTTTGACATAATTTCACCATTATGAGAATAACTAAAACCCATTACAAGCATAACATAACCCAAACAAGGTATAACCAAAGAATATCCAAAAAAACCAACCAAGGCATAACCAAACCCAACCAAGGCATAACAAACAAGTTATGCCTTGTTATGATTCTATTATGCTTGTTATGGGTTTTGGTTATACTCATAATGGTTTTGTTATGCCAAAAGTTACGGTGTCCCCAAAATAACCGGGGACACCGAAGTCATTCCCATCTGAGAAACACACGTTACCAAGATACGTGAACAAAAAAGGGTGTGAGTGAGAGAATTCGGACCCAAACCTCGCGGACAATTCAAACGGAGAACAAAGTTGTATCCGTTGCATTACTATCAACTTCTCTATATGTAACACAACTTCGAAAACATCGCTGACTATCGAAAAGTCGGGGAAAGTACATTGAACTGCTGTAAAACTATGCGAAAATTCGCATTAGCAGCGGCACTGGTTAAATTACAATTGACAGACATATTGGGATACGGGTGTTAAAAAGAGATGCAATGGTTCAATGAATCAATATCTTCCACATTTTTACGCCATCTTGGGTTCAATATCCAAGTATTCTGCTCATTCACTTTTCAATCATTTCAAGAACTCTGTTAAAACACCTTCCTTTGAAAAAAACAACCTAACCACCGACTTCCACTGTACCATTTTACATACATACAGAGATGAAAAAACCAACCTAAGGACCAACTTCCACTGTACCATTTTACATATATCCAGATGGGAATGACTTCGGTGTCCCCGATTATTTTGGGGACACCGTAACTTTTGGCATAACAAAACCATTATGATTATAACCAAAACCCATAACAAGCATAATAGAATCATAACAAGGCATAACTTGTTTGTTATGCCTTGGTTGGGTTTGGTTATGCCTTGGTTGGTTTTTTTGGATATTCTTTGGTTATACCTTGTTTGGGTTATGTTATGCTTGTAATGGGTTTTAGTTATGCTCATAATGGTGAAATTATGCCAAAAATTACCGTGTCCCCAAAATGACCGGAGACACCATAGCATCATCCCTCGGATTATTAAGGGTTTGATTTTAACAGTAGAAAAGTTCGGCAATTTGGCCTTTGTACCAAGAAAAACCTTGACTCCGTCGTCTTCAGAATTTCCTTTTTGAATGACGACGCCAATTCCCTGTATGATTGGCATATGCTTTGATTATCAATAAATCACAAGAACAATCTGTTAAATTTGTAGGAGTGGATTTGCGTATCCCAATGTTTAGTCATGGTCAATAATATGTGACGCTATCCAAATGCACATATGATGCTATGGTGTCCCCGGTCATTTTGGGGATATCGTAATTTTTAGCATAATTTCACCATTATGAGTATAACTAAAACCCATTACAAGCATAACAGAACCCAAACAAGGCATAACCAAGGAATATTCAAAAAATCAATCAAGGCATAACCAAACCCAACCGAAGCATAACAAACAAGTTATGCCTTGTTATGGTTCTGTTATGCTTGTAATGGATTTTGGTTATACTCATAATGATTTTGTTATGCCAAAAGTTACGGTGTCCCCAAAATGACCGGGGACACTGAAGTCATTCCCCTTTTGATCGTATTAAAGTCCTTCTTTCCAAGGATGAATTGGATTCCACAACAAACATTGGTTATCCCGAAGTTTTGTTATAAATTATGTGGTAGCACAATCACTACTTCTATTGAGGGTATGCCGTTTGTGGGTGGAAGCGGGTTCTGCGAGGTCGCTTACGTGTACAAAAGTGAGCTGGAGAGGTTCGATTGGTCGATAATCAGTACCAAGGGGAAAAGAGGAATAATCTCGTGGGGTGAGGGCTAGAGCAAGAGGTACGGAAAAGACAAAGGCAACGTGTCTCCTTTGTTCTCCGCGGGGGTGAATGACGTCTGCCCTTTCTGGAATTAGATGAGTGAGGTCACCTTCTCTCCGGGGAAGAATGTTCTCCTTCCTCAGAACCAGCGCTCTCTCTCTTTCTCTTTCCAGAAAAGTCAGCCTCTGGCAATCATTGGGAATGTCAGGGGTATTTATAGGGCACATGGGCCTAGGTCAGGCCCAGGACGGCGCTCCTATAAGACCCCAACACGTGTCCCTCCCGTACCTCCAGGTCGCGGAAGACTTGTCCTCCCGCGGAGGACTTCCGCGGGGGACCCGCACTTCCGTGACGCTACCTCCATCCCAAGCCACCAAGCCACAAGAGCTTCCCCAATTCCCGCAAGAGCGAGGTCGCGACCCGCGGCGATCGTTTGCCTCCCGCGGGGTCCTTTCCGGGCCTGCCTTTTAGGCCAGAATAGGATCCCGGGGTCTTCTTACAGTTTCTGTACCAATTCCGATTTCAGTATGTCTTTCAGTTCTCCCTGGCGGGACCCGCGGAGGGGTCCCGCGAGATCTTCACTTCCGCGGGTCACTTCCGCGGGGGCTTCAGTTCCGCGGGTCGGTTCCGCGGGCGTCCATCTTAATGTGCTACGTGTTTCATTTCCATTGGTCAGTCAGATGTCTCCTTTGAATGGTGTTTTGACTAAGATTGACTTCCCGCGTGGACCTGGTCGCCACGTGTCCACGGCCGATAGGCTGGTCAAAAGGTCTTCCCTGATGACATGTCAATAGTTTTGACCGCGCCTACATATGCCCCCCGCGCGCGTACGGCAAGTGCACGTCGTCCGCGTGCGTACCATCCTTTTAGTAAGTTTCCGCGGTCGCCCCGAGGTTGTTCCGCGGAGCAATGGGCATGATAACTGCTAACGTCTCTTCGTGCACCATCATGACCCTTGGTGTACCATCATGACCTTTCGTGTATTGACGTCATAAATGTCCCCACCGTTTGACCACTATATAAACCCTTTGTCCATTATTTCCTTTTTTCACCAAACTCCAAATTTTCGTCGAAGTGCTGTCAATTTCCCTTCTGACTTTCCAGCGATCGTCTTTCTTGTCTCTTTCCACCTCTCGCGGTCAACACCTTCCTTTTTCTTTCACTTTACTCACAAATGGCTGCGCGTGGTCCAATCGTCGAGATCCCGGTGCCCTCCGCGGACCAGTGGCAGAGGGCCCCGTATCTGCGAACAGTTGGGGACCCATTCTGGGCCCTTGCAGGGGCGTATCCTGCCTTTGGCCCCCCCGTGGTTAACCCTATCTTCTTCACGGCCCCTGCCGCCCCGGAGGATGCAGAGCCCATCAATCCCTCCTCGGTGCTTCGCCTTTGCCTTGAGCGCGGGGATTTCCCCTATGTGGAATGCCGTTTTGGGGCCCAAGCTTCTGTACCCACTGACTGGGCGGACTGGGTTGATGACGTCGTCAATAACCCCCGCTACAAGCAGGTGTTGCTGGTCTCCGCTACTCTCGAGGCCGTTCAATTGTCGCGACGTCTGAGCATTCCTCGACAGGGGGCTGCCAACAAGAACTTGGAGTTCGCGTGCTCACGCTGGAGCAGTGATTCCCACTCTTTTGCATGGGCATGGGGGGAGAGTGGACTTTCGCTTGAGGATGTGCATATCCTCACCCGCTTGTCTCTACGCGGGGGCAACACCCTGGACTTCGCCAAGCTCTCGCGGGCGGAACGAGACGAGGTGGGGGCCTTGAGGGAATTTCACAAGAAGGCCTAAAACGGGCCAATCTTCACCCCTTAAGGGGTCCGTAAGGATCACGCGGCCAACGCCAAGAAGACCTCCCTCGGCAGCTGGTTGCGTTATTTTTTCAAGGACCTTCAGCCCGCGAGGACTGTCGCTCCCGGTGCTGAGCGAGATTTTGATGAGGGCCCCCAATACGGTCAGCACTACTACATGGCGGGCTTCTTTTCTTACTTCCTCTCGTACTTTGTCCTGCCCGACTACCCCGCTGATGGCATTTCTCAGGCGGTCTTCCCGCTGGCCGTCCTTCTCGCCCGCGGCCAGCCTGTTGCCTTAGCGCCGCTGTTTCTGGGGTCACTCTTCCGCCAACTGGACCTAGTTCACGCGGACTATGCCAGGTCCCTCGGAAGGTGTGACCACTTTTCGATGGCTCACTCCACCTTCCTGCTCGCGTACTTCTTCGAGCATTTTCGCGCCGTCACCCCGGAACCCCTGGCCCTTCATGCCTCGGGAATACGCTCCCGCGCGGAGCAGTGGCATGGGACCAATAGCGAGGCCTTGTGGTACGAGGCATGCGACGTCGAGGCCAACTTCGCTCCTCGTCCTTACAACATTTCCCATCCGGGCGTCATGGGCGTAGGCCAATGCCTTCTCCCAGTCGCTTCTTCCCTCAATGCCGCGAGTGACAACACTCCCACGGCGCGGACGGTGATCAACTCCGCGCTCATTGCCCTTCCGGGGTGGCTCCCGACCTTGTCCAGTGAGGGATCTGGGGCGGCGGTGTACCGCCCGGATCGCTTCGCAAGGCAGTTGGGTTTCGACCAAGGGGTACCCGGTCCTGCCCCCGCGGTGTCTTCTTTTGCGGAGTCGCAGCTCCGGTTTATGAGGGGGGAGCTTTCACCAGTCCTGGTTCAACTTGGGAACCTGCTCATCCCCGAGAGGGATAGGGTTTCACGCTACACCCACGAGTTTCGCGTATTCTGGAGGAGGAACCTTGACTCCTTCTTGACGTTCGTCCGCGGGCAGGCCGTGGTTCCTGAGGTGCCTGAAGTCCGGACTCGAGATACCTCTCTGCGGGCCATAACTGCAGTAAGGGCGACTGAGTGGCGCGGACCTCGCGGTCAATGGGCCGTGATCCACGCGGAGCCTATGAACAGGGTCTTCCCGGAGGAAGCCCCTGCACCCGCTCAAGCTGCCCCGGGACGAACCCGCGCGCGGGGACCCCGCGGGCGGACACAGCTACCGCCTCCTCCACCAGCAGGACCATCCCAACCGTCCTTCTCTCAGGCGCCTGCGGCGGGGGGACTCCGCCTTCGAAAGCGTCTCCGCAATGTAAGTGCAACCATGTGCTCAATCATTTCCTTGCAATGCTTTTGCCTCTTTGTTCTCTGGGACTTACTCCCTCTGTATTGCTTCTTTCCTTTCTTTAGCAGCGGGAGCGGGATGCTAGCACCTTCGTGGCATATGAGCCAGAGGCAGCCGCGGTAGCGGAAGAGGTGGCGGACGAGGCAGAAGAGGATGCCCCAGACGCTCAACCAAAGAAACGCCGCCTCGATGGTAAGCTTTGTTTCCGTTGCCATTTCCGTTGCTTCGTGGCTTTCAGCCCCCTGACTTGTATTTTTTCGCCATGGTTTCTGAAACAGTTCTGACAGAGTCCGACGAAGAGGCGGACGAGGGCGAGGAGGCGGGCGATGAGGACGAGGATGACGATGATGATGATGATGACGACCTCCCCATCAGCGCCTTGCAGGCCCGGGCGTCTGCGTCCGCGAAGGACCCAGTCGCGGCGGCCGTCAGTATAGTGGAGATTTCTGACTCCCCGGAAGAGCAGAGGGCAACAGAGGTGATTCAACCTCGAGTGGATCCAGTCCCTTTTCTTCATCCGGAGCCTGAATCCTCCGCGGTTATCGGAGGTATGTTGCCCGACGAGCCTTCCGTTGTTGACCTCGGGGGGGATCCCAACACAGTCTCCTCTGAGTCGTGTTCTTCCCCGGAGGAATCTGGTAATGTGATAGTATACTCTGCTGATCGAGATCCTTCTCCATCCCATGCAGCAGCTTCAGAGGCTCGCGAGGCTCCGCCGTCGACGGCTACTCGCGAATCCGTGGGTCAGGCCGATACCGCCGCGGATCCTCTCAATGCGGCGGCTGCACGACTGCTGAGGGAGGGAGATGAGGACAACCTTGAAGAGCTTCCTCGCCCTACCGCCGGGGGGTCTGTCGCGGGGCAACCCGAGGTGGCTTCAGCTTCCACCCCTTCTGGCTCCCACCAACAGTCCACTAGTGCCCGCATCCGGTCAACGGAGAGTTATCTGGGCCGGGTTGCTGGTGGTTCCCCAGGGGTTTCCAATGCCTCGTTTCTGCAAGGCCCGGGCTCGAACGCGGAGCGGGATACAGCCATGGATGCCGCCAGTCCTCATTCCCCGACCTGCTCTACCTCGCAAACCCACTCTCCTCTCCAATCCGCGAGACGCCCGCCGACCCCGCCGGCCGAGCCTTCCGCTCAACCTTCAGACCGACAGCTGGAGGTAAATGAAGAACTTATTGGTGGCCCCACCTCCATTACTGACTCAGATTTCCATTCCTTATTTAAAGATATGGACTTCTTGCCAACTGACGATGTTTTGGGGGGACAGGGGAGCCAAGCACTTGGGGATTACGAGCTCGATTTAAATTTGGAGATGGGCGAGGAGAGGGAGGAGGTTGAGTCGAGAGAGCAGTCGCCGCCCAGGCAGCCTGCATCAGATCTGGGGAAGGGGCCCATGGATACTGAGACCACGGAGCCCATCCGCCTCTTTCCCGCGGGCTATGATGTGCCCGCGGAGTACTGGCCGCTGCTGAACGCCATAGCCCGGTCTCACCCGGAGACTTTCAGCTCCTTCAACCCGCGGTCTGCCCGGCTCGGGGTGATCTACCTCAGCAGCCTCCACAACGTGCTCACTCCTTGGGGGCAGCTTCGCTACAGGGATTTCAATCCCGGGACCGAGGCTGAACTGCTGGAGGTTGCCGCGGATATGCAAGTCTTTGGGTTTGACTTGGCTTGGCTGTGCGCGCGGAGTTCTGCGTTGAGGACCGCGGGGGAGAGGGCCGCTCTGAGGCCTGAAATCCAGGGCCTGGCTGCCCAGTTGGAGTCCACTCGCCAACAGCTGTAGTCTACCCGCCAACACTTGGCCAATCTGGAGGCCAGCTTTGCTCGGGTGCTGCAGCATGATGCGGAGCTGGCTGCTGCCTCGCTGAATCTAGCTGACCCTGACCCGGACGGGCTTGTTTTCTTGGACTGGCAGGCCTAGAAAGTGCTGTTGTTGTACTTTTTCTTTCTTCTTGTGTTGTTTTTTTTTTTTTTTTTTTGGAACACATGTACTATTTTTCTTTTGTTTTATTTGAATAAAACAGTCTCTGTGTTGATAATATCATGATAGCTGTACCTTTGTTGGGGTCCGCGAGCCATGCTCTGACTTCTTGTGATCTGTTTATCATTTTTGTTCAACAAATAGTAAGTCTGCCATTCGGGTCGGGCCTTGCTCTGGCCGCTTAAGACTTAACATTATCTCTTTTTCGACAATTACTAAGTATAAACCTCGCGGATCATGTTCTAACCTCTCGCGACTTAGCATTGACGGGGGCCATGTTCTGGCCATCCGAGGCTTAACATCATCTCTTTTTGACGATCACTAAGTATAATCTCGCGGGCCATGTTCTAGCCTTTCGCGACTCAGCATCGTCTCTTTTTGATAATCGTTAAGTTTGGAGGAGTGGATCAGAGCCATGTTCTGGCCGCTCAGGACTTAACATTATCTCTTCTCGACAATCACTAAGCACGAGTCTCGCGGGTCATGTTCTGACCTCTCGCGGCTCAGTATTGTCTATTTTGATAATCGTTAAGTTTGGAATGAAAGAATTACAAAAAGGAGTTGATAGTGCCGCGGAAATGTTCTCTCCGCGGAACCTCATCACTTTACCTTAACGTAAAAATAAAAGAAAGTTAAACACCAGTGTCGATTAGGAACAAGTGCCCATCTTTTCATTAACGATAGATCCAATCGACTTGTTACAATAGGGGAGAAAGAAACAAACTGTTCTAAAATCAAAGGGGGGAAGGCTGGCAGGGCAGGACAGCGGCTTTGTTCACTTCCAACATTTCTCTTCAGGGGTAGAATTTCTTGACATACTTAGCGTTTACCGCGCCTGTCTCGAAACCATCTTCGACGCGGGCCAGGTGGTAGTACCCGCTGGCAGAGGCACTGATCACCTCATAGGGTCCTTCCCATCTAGGAGTGAATTTAGGTGTTTTCATGTCCCTCATTACTGCCGTGGTAGCCTTCCAAACCAACTCCCCGATTTCAAATACCCGCGGCACTACGCCCTTGTTGTAGTAGCGTGCCACGGACTCCCAGTATTTCTCGTGGGCAAGGGCCGCCGTCGCTCTTCTCTCTTCTAGGGCTTCCAGGTCTGCTTTCCTTCCTTCCGCGGAATTTTCCATCGCGAGTATCATCCGCGCGGAGGGGACGCTTAGCTCTGCAGGTAAGACCGTTTCCGCTCCGTATACCAAGCTGAAGGGGCTGGCGCGTGTAGACTTCCTTTTTGAAGTACGATAAGCCCAGAGAGCTATTGGCAAGTGATCCGCCCAAGTACCCCCGCGCTCGTCTAACAGTTTGCTCAAGATTCTGATCAAGGTCTTGTTTGTTGCTTCCGCCTGCCCATTTCCCTGCGGGTAGTAGGCGCTAGATGTACGGTGATCAACCGTGTATTCATCGAGGAGGCTTCCCACATGATGATTGATGAACGGAGTACCGTTATCGGAAAGGATCACCTTGGGTATGCCAAATCTGCAAATGATGTTTTCTTTGATAAATGCTGCCACCGCGTCTCCTGTAGCCTTCTTCAGCGGAATAGCCTCGACCCACTTAGTATAAACCTCCGTTGCAGCCAAGATCCATCTGTTCTTCCGCGATGCTGGTCTAATCGGTCCGACTAGATCCATCGCCCAAGTGTGGAAGGGATAAGGGGCGCGGACGGAATGCAACTCCACAGAGGGGGCATGAACCAAGTTCCCAAATTTCTGGCAGGCCTGGCATCTCCGCACGTGTTTCTTCGAATCCTTCTCCATGGTGGGCCAGAAATACCCCAGATGAACCATCTGCTCGTGAAGCTTCTTCCACCCTTGGTGCTCAGTTCCGTGAGTCTTGGCCAGAACCTCTTCCGCCTGCTCCCTGTCCACGCATATTTGAGGCATTCCATCGAGGGTTCTTCTGAATAGTAGTCCCTTTTCCAGGAAGAAACGCCGCGCACCGCGGACGACCCTCGCGGATTCGGCTCGCTCGATGGGTAAGGCTCCTTCTCGTAAGTAATCGATGTAGACTTGTCTCCAGTCCACCTCCTGGTTGTCAGTGTTTGCCATCAGGCACTCTGGCTGGGCCATGTACAGGGAACACCGAGTGCAATTCTTCGTAATCAAATCAGCCTCTTTCTTCATAGCAGGCCAGTAATAACCTTGCCTCTGGATTCTCCTGTATAGGGCTATCTCGTTGTCCGCGCAGTTGTCAATGTGGATCCTGTCCAATACTTCTTCTGCCTCCTTCGCGCCAATACACCGCGCGAGCCATCCCTGCGGGCCGCGATAATACAATTCTCCGCGTAAAACTATAAAACTCGATAGTTCCGTGGTGGACAGATGCCCTACGCTGGTGGCTAACTGTATTTTAATAGATCCGCGCCAATCTTCGGTCGGCTCCGCGAAGTCCTCCACCGCGGACGGTTCAAACATCTTCACAATTTCAATGCAGGCTCTGTCTTCCTCAAACTTCGTCTTTGCCCCCAGCGTTGCGAGAGCGTCCGGGAAACGGTTCTCCGATCTGGGCTTGTGGACGATGCTGACACCTTTGAAGAATTTCATCAATTTCTGCACTGCTGTTCGGTATGGTGCCAGCGTTGGTTCCTTCAGCGCGTAGATCCCTTCCGTTTGCAAGACTACCAGCTTTGAGTCTCCCGCTATCCTTAGGTGCTTGACCCCTCTCTCTTTTGCTGCTATTAGACCCAAGATTAACGCCTCGTATTCTGCTTCATTGTTGGAGCATGGGAAATTCAGTTTGTACGCCAGGTGCACTCTATCTCCTTCTTCTGTTTGTAATACTATACCCGCGCCTCCTGACCCACTACCCGCGGCCCCATCGAAGCTGAGCGTCCAGCGCTGTTCATCTGTGCTGGCCGTGAGAGCTTCGAAACCATCTCCGGGTAGACAATCTTCTAGCGGCTCGCACTGTCCGCTTGGAAACTGAGCTAGCAAGTCCGCTAGAGCTTGACACTTGATTGCTTTTGGAGTAACGCACGAGATGTCGAATTCCGCGAGTGCCAGCAACCAGCGGGCAATCCGTCCCGTAAGGGCAGGCCGTGACAGAAGAAATCTGACGGGGTCGCACTTAGTGATTATCTGGATGGGAAAAGATAGGAAATAGTGCCAGAGCTTCTGCGCGGTAAAGACGAGGGCCAAGCAATGTCTTTCTATGGCGGTATATCTTTCCTCCGCTCCATGTATCTTCCTGCTGATGTAGTAGACTGGGCGTTCTGTCCCATCTACCTCTTGCGCTAACAGGGCCCCAATGGATCTCGGGGTAGAGGTCAGATAAAGGATCAGCGGCTTCCCCGCGACTGGTGCCACCATCGTCTGAGGAGAAGTCAATGCCGCTTTAATCCGCTGGAACGCCTGCTGGTGGTCTTCCTTCCATTCAAACTTTGCATTTCCCTTTAACAGGTCCGCGAACGGCGCCGCGATCTCCGCCATCGCGGGAATAAAACGACGTAGGTATGATACCTTTCCCAGGAATCGCTTGAGTGTCTTCTGTGAGTGGGGCGGGGGCATTTCCGTGATAGACTTGATCTTGGCCTCGTCTGCGTCGATCCCGTGGCGATGTACCAGGAAGCCCAAGAACTTTCCCGCGGTGACTCCAAATGCGCACTTCAGCGGATTCATCTTGAGATTGAACTTTCTGCATCTCGCGAAGACAGTGGCTAAGTCCGCGAGATGGTCCTTGCGCTCCTTGGATTTCACCACCAAGTCATCCGCGTAATCTTCAATTATCTTGTGCATGAGGTCGTGGAAAATTGCCGTCATGACCCGCTGGTATGTTGCCCCCGCATTCTTGAGCCCAAAAGGCATGACAATGTAGTAGAAATTACCCAATGGTGTTCGAAATGCTGTCTTCTCCGCGTCCTCCGGGGCCATCTTGATCTGGTTGTACCCGCTGAAACCGTCCATGAAAGAGAACATTTGGTGGCCGGAGGTAGCATCCACCAATGTGTCGATATGTGGCAGCGGGAACTCATCCTTTGGGCACGCTTTGTTGAGGTCGCGGAAGTCGACACAAACCCGAATCTGGCCATTTTTCTTCTTTACAGGGACAATGTTTGCCAGCCACTCCGGGTACTGGATCGGGCGAATGAAACCTGCCTTCCGCAGCTTCTCGACTTCCTCTTTGATCTGTCCTTCCAGATCGGGGTGATATTTCCGCTGGGACTGTTTCGCGGGCTTAGAATTTGGGAAGGTATCCAAGTGATGCGTAACCAGCTCTGGATCCAACCCGGGCATCTCCTCGTAATGCCACGCGAACACGTCTGAGTTAGCACGTAGTAATGTTATCAGTTTCTCGCGGAACTCTCCGCTCAACTCCTTACTTACGAACACCGGCCTTTTGGGTCCTACCCCGTCGCTTAAATCAACTTCTTCTAAAGCCTCTTGCTGCGGCCTGGGTTGGTCCTGCATGCATTCCGGAGCGGGCTCCGGCTTGTCTATTACCTCTTCTTCTTCCGCTGCGGCACATGCACCACCGGGGCCAGCGGTTTCATGATCACCCGCTGCCCCGGTGGACCGTCACAAATGGTACACTGTCTTGCCCCCCTCCTTCGTCTTAGTTATCTTCCTGGGGGTCGCGGCGTCTGTCGCGGCAGGGTCTCTCCGGCGCGTCTCTGGCTTTTCATCTCTGATATCCTCCCATCTTGGGATCTTGACCGCGCGAGGCTTGGCGGTGATCGCCTGAGATACCTCGCCCAGCTCCGAGAAATAGACTGCGTCTGATAGGTGTGTCTCATTGGTATCAAATGGGTTTTCCGACGCGCGGACTGTGACCTTCTTTCCCGCTCAGATCCCCTTCAAACATTGATGGTAGCTAGAAGGTACAACCGCGTACTTGTGCATCCAACTTCTTCCGAGAATAATCTGGTAGTTCGGATCCGCGTTGATTAGATGAAATTTAGTGGCCGAGCGGATTGCCCCCACTTCCAGGTCCACCACCACGTATCCCAAAGACTGCTTCCTATCTCCTCCAAACCCCGTGATGGTTATTGGAGATTCCACGATCCTGTTGGGCTGTATTCCCACCTTCTTGAATGTTGACATCGGCATCAGATTGATGGAGGCTCCGCCATCAAGGAAAGTTCTCTTTAGCTCCATCCCGTTGACACAGGATGTGACATACAGCGGGCGGTTATGGGGGAAAGGCACCCGTCGATCCACGTCCGAGAAGGTGACTGAGTTTGATTCATCGCGGATCGTCCGCGGGACTGACCCCTCCGCGGTCATGCATGACTCCTGATGGACCTCCGCGATGTTGACAATCGCCTTGGTAATTTCCAATCTTGCCGCCGGTGTGAACCCGAAACCGTCGAAGAATGCGCGGAACTTCGCACTGTTCTGTAATGTTTTGGCCGACGCATTGGGGTCTGGTATCACCGCGGGGGCTGGACCTTCCCCGAATTCTTCCGTTATTTCGTAGCACGAGACCATGTAGGCCCCTGCTTCTTCATCGTCTTCTCCCATGTAGTAGTTGCTTTCGGCCTCATCATCCTCATTGTACATGAACGGGTAGCACTCCGCCATGTTGACCTCCCCATTGTTTCCGTGAGCTGGATAAGGCTCGTCGCGGACGTCGCGCCGCCCTATCCTTAGCTCATTCGCGTTCTGCTTCCGCTTGAACAGCCTTTTCAACGACCAGCAATCGCTTGTCGGGTGCTTGGTGTGCCTATGGTACATGCAGTACCTTGGGTGTTCGCGGTCCTCCCGCGTTGGTTCGTACTCGACAGGGGGGAGTGCTAACTCTCCATCCTGCACCCAAGCGTTCACCAAGGCTCGCACCTCATCCATCGTACACGGGAAATCTAGCGCCGGCCCCATCTCGCGTTCCCGCCGCTTTCGTGCACGCGCGGCCTGCTGAGTCCGCGGCACCTCCGCGACAGCCACGGTGGCGCTGGCGGCCTTGCCCTTCCACGCATCCTTTCTTGCCGGCTTGACCACATGGCGGATGTTGTACGCCGATTCCAACAAGGCCGAGAATGTTCCCAACTTCAAATTAATAAGCAGCATTTTAAACTCGTCCATCATCCCACCAATACAAATTTCCACCAGTTGTACCTCCTTCGCGGACTCGGTGCAATCAACTGCACGATCCTGAAACCTCCTGATGTAGTCCACCACGTCTTCTCCGCTGGCCTGCGTCTCTTTCGTCAAGCTGATCACTGTCACCTTTTCGCGGACCTGGAAGAATTTGGCGTAGAAACTGTTCACCATTTCTTCCCAGGTGGTGATCGAATAAGGCTCCAGGTTGACGTACCAAGTGTACGCGCGCGAGGTGAGGGACTTCGAGAATTCCCGTAGCCGCAAGTTATGATCGGACGCGTGGACCCCCAGAGACTCCATGAAACGGACCACGTGTTCCTGGGCACTTCCTTCCTTTCCGTCGAACTTCACAAATTTTGGTGGGGTATACCCTTCCGGGTATGGGAGTGACAGGATCGTCACGGGGTAAGGCGGGCGAATATCCGGGCTAGGGAGAGAGGGCAAGACCATCTTGGTTTTCTCCTTAGTGAGGAGGGCTTGTACGTCCGCCAGGGTGATGAACTGCCCTGCGGATGAGGCCCCAACTTCAGTAATGGCCGGCTCCTTCCTGCTCGCCTCGCTCGCCTTCTGCTGCGCTAGCAGGGCCTGAACTTCCGCCATGGTAATATAGGGTCCCGCGGAGGGCGTGCTAGCACCGTCAGCGGCTGCTTCTTTCTGGCGGTCTCCAGTGTTATTTCCCGCGATGCCTCCGACAAGTATAGGGCACAAGTGGGGAGGCACCGTTGGGGGAAACTGGGGCTGCATTGTCTGGCTAGTGCTGCCCCCCGCTTGGTTTTGTGGCGGTTCATCGTTTTGACCGACCGCGGCCTTTGGGAGCGCCGCTGAGATGACCTCGGTGAGACCAGCAAAAGCCGCGAGCAGCTGTCGCTGCGTCTCGAGGAACTGCCGCTGGCCGTCCTGGAGGGCTCGCAGCGCTTGCGCGGCCACGCCCGCGCTATTGGTTTCCTCGACCTCCTCGATAATCGTGCCGTCGTGTTGTGCCGCCATTGCGTTACGGCGTGATAGCGGCTGCTCGATGTATTCCGTGGAACGGGTACTAACCATAAACCAAAAGACACCTCCCCAGCAGAGTCGCCTAAATGTGGGTGGAAGCGGGTTCTGCGAGGTCGCTTACGTGTACAAAAGTGAGCTGGAGAGGTTCGATTGGTCGATAATCAGTACCAAGGGGAAAAGAGGAATAATCTCGTGGGGTGAGGGCTAGAGCAAGAGGTACGGAAAAGACAAAGGCAACGTGTCTCCTTTGTTCTCCGCGGGGGTGAATGACGTCTGCCCTTTCTGGAATTAGATGAGTGAGGTCACCTTCTCTCCGGGGAAGAATGTTCTCCTTCCTCAGAACCAGCGCTCTCTCTCTTTCTCTTTCCAGAAAAGTCAGCCTCTGGCAATCATTGGGAATGTCAGGGGTATTTATAGGGCACATGGGCCTAGGTCAGGCCCAGGACGGCGCTCCTATAAGACCCCAACACGTGTCCCTCCCGTACCTCCAGGTCGCGGAAGACTTGTCCTCCCGCGGAGGACTTCCGCGGGGGACCCGCACTTCCGTGACGCTACCTCCATCCCAAGCCACCAAGCCACAAGAGCTTCCCCAATTCCCGCAAGAGCGAGGTCGCGACCCGCGGCGATCGTTTGCCTCCCGCGGGGTCCTTTCCGGGCCTGCCTTTTAGGCCAGAATAGGATCCCGGGGTCTTCTTACAGTTTCTGTACCAATTCCGATTTCAGTATGTCTTTCAGTTCTCCCTGGCGGGACCCGCGGAGGGGTCCCGCGAGATCTTCAGTTCCGCGGGGGCTTCAGTTCCGCGGGCGTCCATCTTAATGTGCTACGTGTTTCATTTCCATTGGTCAGTCAGATGTCTCCTTTGAATGGTGTTTTGACTAAGATTGACTTCCGCGTGGACCTGGTCGCCACGTGTCCACGGCCGATAGGCTGGTCAAAAGGTCTTCCCTGATGACATGTCAATAGTTTTGACCGCGCCTACACCGTTTAAGATAGTTTATGTAGGAGTATTTTAGAAGGTAATTTTTCAAATGATATACTATTTATGTCTACTTTTACATGATTGGTTTGAAAATACAATGGAGTTGAGGAAGATTAACACCAACAGATTGCTTCAATGGCATTGTAATGACTAATGAGGTAACTTCAATTGCACATACACCATTTGTGATCTATAATATTTAATACTAATTGTCATGAATAACTAGATTGTCATGCATGCTTCAAGATGGACAAAAAATATTCAACTTGGTACATGGACATTTTGAAAAGTAATGATGAGAAAGTTCAAAGACATTCATCGTTGTACATGTTTGAAGATGACACATTATTTATGAAGAAGATAGGCCTTCAATGTGAAATTAATTTCCTTACACTCTTTCTCTAGTATCCAAAAGAGAGTGAATTAATTATGTGTACAATTTTTGCTTAATAAGCCAATTGACTTCTTCTCTTCTTTATTCCATTTTTTTCCGCCTTTGTTAGTCAAAATGGCCTACAAAGAAAATAAAGAAAAGTAAGAAGGAAACAATTTTATCATATTTAATATTAAAGAGAAAGGATAGAAAATAATGGAGTATATAATATGAGAAGAAAAAAGAAAAATAAAAATAAAAGAGCAAGTAAAAGTACTGAAAACTGATACCCAATTTTTGGGCTAATAATTTTCAGATTTTTTTTGTTTATTTGTCCATATTTTATTCAATTAGATGGAGCAATTCTATATAACCACTGGGAATTTTTTATAACCCTTTTTTGTGTAAGAGTAAAAATGGAAATGGATACTTTCAATCCAATCCTATCCTATGTAAAACAAACATACAAATAACAATCCTCTCTTCTAATCCGGTGCAAAACAAACATGCACATAGGATTGACCTTCTCATTAGCAATTCCATCTCATTTCCAATCATAATCCTAATCTCATCTCATTACCAATCTCACTTATCAAACGAGGCATAAAAGCCAAATGAGTTTCCTCTCCTCCCTCTTTTGAACCCTAGAAACCCAGCAAACAAAATTCTCTCACCTCGTTTGGTAGCCTTGCTTAATTTTCTGTTTTAATTTGCATAAACAAAGACAAAACACCATTTCCACCTGCATCCAATGAAGCAAGTTACCGATATATCTTTGCATTAACATTGTCCTGAGTTTAATTTTATGGAATTCACCTTCGGCCGGGCTGAAATGTAGAGGATTTATAGTGGGTAGGGTGTGGTAAAACCCCCTACAGCTTCTTCTCTTCTCTGTTTGTGGCTATATTTGCATCAATTTTTCTCCCAAACAGATTCCTCACAAATGAGCTAGCTCTATTTAGTTTCAATTGCCTATAAATGTAGGTCAAAGGAATAAATTCAAATTCTTTTTTTCTAGTTTGGATTACTGATAAGTTGGTGAATAATGGAGTTTTGGCTTCTTTAACACAAAAACTAGAAATTTTATTCCTGGTAAAATGTTTGATTGGGAGAGGGGGAGAGAGGGATGGAATGTGAATCATAAAGTTGGAACTTGGAAGGGTTGACCAATGGAGAGAGGGATGGCGTGTGAATCATATAGTTGGAACTTGGAAGGGTTGACCAATGGAGGGTAAAATATGTATTGTAGCTGTGTTTAATGCTGATGTCATCATGAATCCACCGGTTGTGTTAAATTTATGACGGAATAGTAACGAAAGGGAGAGTATTAACAATGTTAGCAAAGGCAAGGGAGGTCAATGTAATTTTGAAACCTCAGGGGAAGTCTCTGCACTTGTCAGAAACCTCAGGGGAGGTCAGTGAAATTTACCCTTTTGAAAAACCTAAGTCCTAAAATCCACTATTCGAAAAGAATGAAATCTTAACACCCCAAATGAACGTTCCCACATATAACATGTATTTACTAAACACATTCTAGACAACAGTGAGTTGAATGAAAAGAAAAAAAGAGGCCCAATCTAAATTTTTTTTGGGTCCAGGCCTACTATGTATTCGGAAATAACTGGGGCCCCAAATTATTGAACCAATTTTTGGGGGCCTAAAGCCCATGCTTTGTTAGTCGAGGGCCAGGACCGGTTGTGATTAGGACACCCTGAGTGGTAGGGGTGGCGAATTAAACCCAAATCCATTAAACAATCCAAGTTCATTCAATAAAAAATGAACCCAATTCAACCCATTTATTAATTGTGTTAGAATGGGTCCAATCTATCTAACCCATTTATGAATTGGATCTTAATTAGGTCTTAACTGGATCAATTAAAATGGCCCAATAGGCAATATACATGACCCACCACAGGGAATGAGTAAAAAACCATGATGGAATTTACTTCTCTCATGCTCACTGTATATCAACCCCTTCTCTCTCTGTTCTTTTTTTTGGATCAGTTTTTCTTTTTTTGATTAGACATTCAGACCCTCCCTCCCTCTCTCTCTCTCTGGCATCAAAAAATTTCACAAACTGCCTGTAGGTGCGGTCAAAATCATTAAACTGTGACTAGTAAGACTTTTTGACTCTCCAATTGGCCGCGGGCACGTGGCATCAGGGCCCACGCGGAAAGAGAGCCTTGGTCAAAGCTCCATTCTAAGAGCGATGGTTGACCACCCAATAGGAGAAGAACACAAGCGGAGTATGAAAAAATGACACTCGCGGAATTGGTCCGCGGAAAAGGAGCCACCGCGGGACCCCCGCCGACTCCGCGGAAGAACCAAAAATGTACCGAAATGAGTGCAACGGCAGAGAACCGCAGGAAGACCCCGGGGTTCTATTTGGGCCTAGAAGGCAGGGTCCGAAAGGAACCCCGCGGGAAGCATGCGATCGCCACGGGTCGCGACCTCGCTCTAGCGAGGATTGGGGAGATTTCTTGTGGCTCGGTGGCTTGGGAGGGAGGTAGCGTTGCGGAAATTCGAGCCCTCCCGCGGAAAAGATCTATGCGGGAGGGCGAGTTTATTCAAGACCTGGAGGTACGGAAGGGACACGTGTTGGGGTCTTATAGGAGTGCCGTTCTGGGCCTGACCTAGGCCCAGGTGCCCTATAAATACCTCTGACATTCCCAATGATTGAGAGAGCTGACTTTTTCGGAAAGAAGGGGTGTGAGCACTGATTCTGAGGAAGGAGAACATTCTTCCCCGGAGAAAAGGTGACCTCACCCGTTCGAGTCCAGAGAAGGTCAGACATCACCCCCGCGGAGAACATAAGGGACACGTTGCCTTTGTCTCTCTCGTACCTCTTGCTCCTTCCTTCACCCCACAAGATCTCTCTCCTGTTTCCCCTTTTACTAATCATCAGCCAATCGCACCTCTCCAGCTCACATTTTCACACGTAAGCACAGTAAGCGGAACCCCCCTATATCACCCACACTGCCCAAATTGGAAACTCAACAATTAAACTAATCCCACTCAAATTAATCAGAAAGTCTAAAGGTACAGTGCGTACAAATCTCTTTTTGGGCCCATTTTGAATTTCAAAAAAATAATCGAAATCGCTCATTTTATTTAAAATAGTTTGCTTATGGTTCTTGCAAAAAATAAGCTCAATTTGATATCAGTAAAAGCATTTACTAAACGTCCAAACTTTGCTTTAGAATTCAGGCTTGAATTCTGAGACAAAGTTGAACGATTTGTAGACGCATTAACCGATACCGGATTGAGCTTATTTTTCGTAGAAGCCGTAAACAAAGTATTTTAAACAAAATGAGCAATTCCGATCATTTTTTGAGACTCAAAACGGGACCAAAAAGGAATTTGTACACACTAGTACAGATTTTATATATGTACCAATAGCACCTCTGCAAATTAATTCCGCCAAAAATATTCCCATTCTCTCTATCTCATATTCAAACTCTAGTTACTTATAATTTTTGATTTTGGGAAACAATCCCCCTGGCCATCACCCATACCCAAATTCATGGCAATGACTCTAGTGTGGCAGTTGCAATTGACGATTTCAGTGTGTATTTGAAAGATTCAACTAAACAAGATTATAGATTAATTATTACTTGTCAAAAAAACAAAGATTATAGCTTAATTTGATCATATTTTAGACCAATTTTGTTGTGGATGAGATGTGCTGGGTTTGGATGATTTTGTTGTGGTGATTGTGAATGACCAGTAACACTAGATTGGAATTTGTCATTTTAATGTAATGGGGTAATATGGTCATTTTAGTGTACATGCGGATTTTAGTCATTTTAAATTTTAATTTATATGTAATTGGGTTAATGGGTAGGTTGGGTTTGATTTTAAATAAATGGGTCGGGTTGGGTATGAGTAACTGAACTCATAAATAATTGGGTTCTAAATGGATCATGACCCATTAAAGACCCAACCCACATACAATTTACCCAATTTGGCCCAAACCTGCCCATTTGAGGTACTGAACCGGTCACGAATTACACTTCTCGGGGTTTGGGTTGCAACAGTATCATTGACAACGTATCACTTGGCAAGGAAAAAACCCCAGAGAATACGATTGACTCTAAAGAGCCACTCTCTGAAACCCGAGAATTCAATCGACTCTAAAGAGCCACTCTCTGAACGGATGCTTAATCATAGCATGCCCAAACCATATAGAACAAATAAACATAGTGCACAAATGTATTCTTTGATGAAAATGTGTATGTATAAGAAATTGCAAACACCAAATTCTGACCAAATCGCATGAGAAGGTTCCGGCTGGTGATACCCTAGGGATAGATTAGGATTCCAGTAATCATGCCTTTTCAATTACGAATTCAATTGTGTATAAAATTGTCAACTAGCAACAAATTAAAGAACAATGAAGCTTTGCTTTAATAGTGACTAGAGGCAACGCACGTGCTTCGCACGAAATTGTCATACCCGTTGGTTTAATTTTGGTATTGTTTTTGGATGTAACTAGGTCCGGCCTCGTGCAAGGCACGAGAATCATGCCCGTTGAAGAGGGCTTTTTGGTTTTATAGAGTTTAAATGGATGTGTTTTAAATTGTTTGGGTCGGAATGTGGGTGCAGAGTTAAAGCAGTTAGTAAAGGGTAGGGAAAAATAGCAGTTTGAGAACTTAAGAATTGGAATTTTTACTTATAAACTGGGAGCACATATAATATGCTCAGGATAATGCAAGCCAGCAGCTAACCATTAAAGTTGGGATTTTTACTCTGGGATTTTATTTTTGTACTGGCCTGAAGTAGTAGCCGGTGATGACTTACCAACGCTAAACCCATTGCATTACTATATTAAGAAAAACAACAAATTAAGTAGCATAAAAGGGCACAAAGGTTGACAGTGCAGGAATATGAAAATAACCAATGTCAACAGTAAGTCTAATAGTGAACCTAAGCATTACACATAAACACGCTCAATTCCATTCGCGTCAAAAACAAGCATCCAGATCTCGTCAGGTCCAAGAGCTGCAACGTAGATAAAACCATTGACATGCAATCCCAAATAATGTAGTAATAGCAGAATGCTATTGTGCTCGAAATGATCACCTTCCCTTGGTAAAGCCAAGTCTTGTGTCCTATCAGGAAGCAAATATTATTGAGTTCTGTGATTTCCAGAAAGCAGCCAAAGTGCAACACTAGTTCCTGTATATACTAAATATATTAGATTTTACGCAAATCAGAATAAATATGTAGTAATTGATACAAGAACAGGTTATTAGGAAGCAAATATTATTGAGTTCATGTGTTTGGCAAATTAAATGGCAATTGCAAGAGGAGAAATCCAAACACAGATAAAGCATTCTCATACATTCTTTAGTTGCACATGCTGCAGGTGGAAATAACCAAATTTGAGCACAGTTGGAAGAGCCATGAGTGTAGAAGGCAAACAAGCACTCTGTAAATTAGCTACAATAAAGCAACCAACAATGGAGAGGTATTAATGCAATTTTACCATATGTAGAAAGAATGGTTAAATGAAACCAGAGGGAAAACATTTCTTAGGATATGGTTGTAACTTAAAAGACAACTGCATTCACCTACAGGAGGATGTATATCTTGCCAATAACCATTTCAATCAGACCAATCGAAGACAAGTTCCTAATCATGCCTATCAAACATGATAGTGTGAAAGATCCATCTATGCTCACAAGCTAAAATAAGCTTATAGTCTAAGAAATTCCCACTTGGTTTCAGCCACGATCGTGGAACATGGTACCTGCAATGAACAAAAACCATCACCATTGGCCTTTATAATGACAATATATCATAGCTGCATCATCCTTAATGGATTTTCATATAGAAGTTGTATCTGTTGATCATGTTCCTTATAATCTAGAACATTATTTACCATCTGTGGGAGGCTTCTCCACAATTACTTAGGCCTTTCTTCTTGTTAAAAGTTCTAGTATAGCTACAGCAGCCACAGTTACCATGCGCTATGTATCGAGGCCAATGGAATTGATTTGAATGCCGTCAGTAGAAGGCCACCAAGGCATTATTGAGCTATTTGGAGGGTTATTACCTTGTACCATGTGAGGGTTATTAACTACTTATTTATGAAATACACGTGCTTATATCTCCATATTAGGCTTTATGATATCTCACTACTGTTGGCTTTGCCAATCTACCTTGAGGTTGGGTTTGAATGTCAGATTTGTCGAGGAATTCGTGGAGGGAAAGCAAAAACTGGGGGCTGTCTTCATTGTACAGGAAAAAGAAAATGAAGTAGAGTCCGTTGTCTTCTTTTCCCGTCATAAATCATTCCACAAATCCAAGATCCAGAAATACATAAGAGATTTTGTAAGTTCCATAATTGCTTATGCAGTCTAGCAAAAGAAAGGTGGAGCAGAAAAATATCAAGAAAAGTGAAAACAAACCTTGTAGGACCACATTTGATTTGTTAAGTCTCTTGTCCTCTCATTGTGACCCTCTAATGTAACCGAACCAAGAACCGCAGTATTCCATGTCGCATAATGCACACCAACATTCTGAAAATGAATGGTATGATAATGAGTCCAATACCATGATTGCCATCCAAAGAACACAAACTTTTGTTAGAAAGCGAGAACCAACCGGAAGACCAACAACAACGCTTAACAAAGAAATCTTGTTAATTCCAGCTCTCAACTTCACATTGTTGCTAAATGTCAGTTTTGGATTCTCTAGCGCCCCGTAAGAGGTTTTTAAATCAGGGTAAAAAAGTAAAGCTTATTCTATGGAAGTGCCTTTTTTTCCATTATGTGAGGAATGCTAAAGAAGTGACCAGCTGACATTACCGTGAGAACAGGGAGAACACGGAGTCTCTGATGGACCAACGAGGCAGATCATATTGCGTATTCTAAAAGGTGATTTTTGCGGCAGAATTGGTGTGATAGTTTGCAAGGAATGCAGCACAAGAAGCCTTTCACTGGAACACATGAACCTAGAAATAACAAACAATTCAAGATAATGCTAGGTATGTCAAAAGAGTGATGAGTACATTTCTGTTAATGGGCATAGATACATTGAATGATTGAATCTACCTCCAGAGTTTTTCCAGGCCAAGTCATCGTGGAATACATGGAAAGTAAAGCTGGTTCACTTAGCTTGATTGCTTTATGCAAACCTCTCAAATGTCCCCACTCTGGTTCCCTTGGTAATCCTTCAATATAATCAATTTTTTGCCATCGCAAACGCCAAGATCATCAGAGTTCGCACCAGAAATGAAGAGACCAACCGTTGTCCGGTGAAAATTCGTTCTTCAACTAAAAATCACATAGTAATCAATAAATACACACAAACACACTGAATAAGAATATACTTGATCAAAACCATGTTGGTCAAAAGAGGAGGTCTAAAGTTTAATGTTCTTCACTGAATGGGAAGTGAGAAATTTCAACAGAGTACATGGGAAATCCTACTCAACCGAGTATTACAACAAAGATGGAAATTTGTATCACCTGATGGAAGAACTCTTTTTTCCCCTTTGCAGCATTTCGTCAAACACGTTCCATGCACCTATTATGTATTGGTCTCAACAGTCCAAATGAAATCTCTTTCTAACCCATCAGAATAGGTTTATACCAAAATGAATACGGAGTTTTTAAATTATACTTATGTTTCTTAGTTCTGTTGGAAACACTTGACATTAAAAATTCTATGAAAAATTTGGTTCTATTATGATTCAGTACCATAACCTCATTCATCTATGAGTAACGTCTTACAAATACCTCGACAGTGTTCATGGACAGCTTGGTTGTGGAACTTCTATGGATATATAGTGGGCTTTTCAATCGCGCATAGCCATCGATATCCAGAGTAGCGATTTTTTTGTTGAGCTTTCTCTTTGTACCAGTTGAGAAACCCTAGCCCTTTTTTTCTGTGTCAAGAAGAATGCCTTGAGCACACCCCAAAGAAGAATCCAGATGCCTGGTAACCATGGGCGGCAAGAGAGAGAAGTGGGTATGTGTGCATCTGTGTTGTGAGAGCATCTCCAATAGACTCAATCCAATTCTAGGCCAAAAGACTACCCAAAAGACCAAAATTAGTGTTTAGCTAGCCCTTACAAAAATCCAGAACCCAACAGCCTAAGTAATTGGGCTATTCAAAACCCAACCCAAATCAAAATTAGGGTTCTACACAGGTATATACATACACATCCATATATATCCATACACAGGTAAAATCAAAACCACCAAAAATCGAGTCTACAAAACCCAGAAGAAATTACCTCTGAAGCAAGAGTTGCGTCGTCGCCGTCCTCAACGCCGTCGCCGTCTGATTACTCCTTGTTCACGATCAGCCCCACAAAAGCCCCACAAATCTCACATGCTGAAACCCATATCTCGGATTAAATCGCACAAATCATAGAAGAAGAAGAAGAGGAGAGAGAGAGACATGGGTTAACCTTTCTTACCTTCGCCGGAACAACACGACTGCAACTACGCCGACCTGCTGGTTGTGCAGGCGAGGAGAGGGAGAGGGAGAGAGAGAGAGAGCGCCATTGTGCGTCTGTGTTGTGAGAGAGAGAGAGAGAGAGAGAGAGTGAAGAGGCAGAGTAAAACGTGGCCATTTGTAATCAAGACTGGGCAATCCGTAAAATGGTTGAAATTAAAGAGTAAAATGGTCCCAAATTGAAAATTGTCCCTTACAAAACCGGTTCTTTTTATTTAGGAGGAGGATATAAGCTCTATAGTCAAGCCTATTGGTTTTTAAGTAGAAAGATAAGTTACGTATCACAAGGCTTAACATCTTACCTGAGTAACACCAACAGCCGCAACATTTTTCAGATGCCAACACCGATTCACACCTGCTAGTTAATTTTTGGACAAGTTAATTTTGTAGGAAATGGGAGATTTAAACAGAAGCGAACACAGAAGAATGGAAAGGAATACAATGCACAATACAACGTAACAAATGCAATAACATGCTATGGTTTGACAATACCATCATTGCTGCACCGCAGAAATGAACAGTAGATAATGTTGTCCAACCATGCCTTTAGTTGATAGCTATAATTCCACATGAGAACATGGCCCAAGGGTCTGAAAGGCAGAATGTCTCGATAATTTTCCACGAGATCGCCAAATACCTGGTAAATCAGCTGATTTCCTTCGGTACATATTGCAAGTGCAGCAATTACTTGCTGGCCTTGAGCAGTTTCTAGATAATAGAGAGCTTTCCTTGAAGATTCTTGTCATCGGGTTTTAACACAACCCCAACGCAGAAACGGAATATTGACCACCATCCCCACATTCAAGCACTGTTGAAGAACATAATGATACAAGACATTTTAAAAAAGCAAGAAAATCAGACAATATATTCTATAATTATACAGTAGTTGCTCTGAAAAGTTTACCAAATTTTGCAGTAGGCTGATCTGCACAAGAGGTGCCTAAGCATAGAGTCAGTATTAATGATTAGAAGAAGCCGCCTTGTGCAAATAGTCACTATAAATTAGTAGAAGAAGAGGTAGCTGCAGAGAAGACTTTTCATACACAGAAAGTCGCTGTCAAAGGGAAGGAGTAGGAGAAGAATTCATTTTGTAGAAAAAATCAACTAAACCTGCCAACATATACCGAGATTACACAACACGAACTTTTAAAAACCTGTGCAAACATAGAGCTATGGAAATGTGCAAGAGATATGGAGATGAAAATTTATTAATAGTGATTAGGCAAAATAATGATCTGCAAATGGCAAACAGTGATGAGCAAGGAAGACCATGGCAAAGTGTTTTGTCCAAAAATGTACATCACATAACACTAATTTGTGAATATTTCTATACATGCATAGCTGGCGTAATCCAAGAGAAGATGGTAATGCAGACAGCTATTATCAATGGCCAGTATCAATATTCTCTACATGAATACTTCAATTACCTTTTGTATTCTACTACTATTTTTTTTTCCGGTCAAACGGAAATTCTACTACTATTAGACATAGATTTGATGGGATTTGGGAAGGTGTCATTTGGTTTGCTTGCTAACCAGATCAATGGATCTGCAGCAATACACATTATAATCGTAAGATGCATTCAATAGACCTGGTTTGGCTCTTTTTTTAAAATTGGCACTGCAAAAACCCATCCTTTTTTCCTAAGGAGGAGGACACACACACACACTATATATATATATATATATTTACATAGTTTATTGTATTTCTCACCTGTTTGTTTGTTTTTCCCTCTTGGAGTAACATAAAATCCTGAAAATCTACATAGGAAAACCAAACACACCTAAAAGAAACGTCAACATAAAATCACCGAAGCAAAACAACGCTAAAACTCTGTTAAAGAACCTAAGTTTGAACAATCCACAAAAAAACACCAAACTCACAACCACCTTACACGAAATTTACCGAAGCTGAAATCATTCAAAGCCAAAAGTACCCAAACCTCAGGGAATAACTCAAACGAACTCAACCCATACAAAAAGGTCAATATTTTTCAGCTAAAAGAGTTCCATTTATCATTGGACTTGCTCTAAAGTAAGTCTCTTGAAACCAAACGAAGTCTCTTGGAACCATAGGAACTCTTTTGAGCAATTCCTAGATATCAAGGAACTCTTTTAGCCCGATTTGGTGATGTATACAATATGTGAAGTTAATTTATGCAGCCTGTTTTTTTGAAACAGCAGCTTCGAACAATGCAAGAAGGCAACAGTCTTTTTCTTTTTTTACGTCTGTTTTTGGCTAAACATATACTATGAATGCAATTTTTTATGGGTGGGGAAAACAACTTTTTAGAACAACTTACGAAATAATAAAATAAGGAAAAAAGATTCAGTTATTGAGAAACTCAGGTTGTCTTAAGGACTGAATACATTCCTTAGGCGCAACAATAACACAAAAGAACTGATCAAGACATGCGATAATCACTTAAAGTTTCAAGCTACAATTTGCAATCCAATTTTCACTTCTTCACTATCAGAAGACCAAACCTGCTACCTTAAACCATCAGTTCACATTTGAAAAGGTTTATGGAGCTATGTGTACAAATGTGAACTGATTGTAAATTTATTTTACCTTTTCAAATGTGAACTCATATATAAATTTATTCTAACATTTCAATGAGTACATAATAGGCCTGCCACTTTATGGAGCTATGTGTGCATTGGAATGAACCATCCTCAAACTATAATGCATGTAGATGCAGTTGGAATTGAAAATTCTCATCCATACCTCCTGCTTCATTGCAATCTCCTCTGTCTCCCTCTAACTCTATATCGAGTTTTGTTCTGCACTAAAATAATCCTCCTCCTCTTGCTTTCCAATTACTAATGTTTGAATGTAGACTATCCATTTTTTCCCTTTTTTGGA
Source organism: Rhododendron henanense subsp. lingbaoense (assembly GCA_020567845.1). Classification (NCBI taxonomy): domain Eukaryota; kingdom Viridiplantae; phylum Streptophyta; class Magnoliopsida; order Ericales; family Ericaceae; genus Rhododendron; species Rhododendron henanense. The sequence goes on from CM036321.1 coordinate 35,239,095, forward strand.
ATCATGGAACTTTGATTATCAGATTGTGAAAAATACCGAGAGAGACGATAGTATTGGAACCCAAAAAATTAGGGTTATTTTTCATTATGTTAGAGTTATATAAGACTAAGAGAATAATTACACTGAGACCCTTATCTCCTAATCTAATTACACAAGGACTCATTTACACGCTAATTATACATACACCCGTAACTTAACACTCCCCCTCAAGTCGGTGCGAAGATATCAATCAAGCTCAACTTGAACACAACGGGGTGGAAACTCTTGCTACCAAGCCCTTTTGTGAATATGTTAGCTAATTGATCCTCCGATTTCACAAAAGGCATACATATCAACCCATCACTCAGCTTCTCCTTGATGAAGTGCCTGTCAATCTCTATGTGCTTCGTTCTGTCATGTTGGACAGGATTATGAGCAATGTTGATGGCAACTTTATTGTCACAATAGAGTTTCATAGGACCACTATCAGAAATTCTCAAATCACGTAACAAGGTTTGGAGCCACAAGAGCTCACAAACACCATGAGCCATAGCTCTATACTCTACTTCTACGCTTGATCTGGCAACTACTGATTGCTTCTTACTTAGACAAGTAACCAAATTTCCTCCAAGGAAAGTACAGTAGCCCAAAGTAGAGCGTCTATCATCCACAGATCTAGCCCAGTCAGCATCAGTGAAAACCTCCAACCGCAGGTGACCATGATTAGAGAACAGAATTCATTTCCCTGGAGCTGACTTGAGATACCTCAAGATACAATAAACTGCATCCAGATGTGGAGTACGAGGATCATGCATAAACTAACTAACAACACCAACTGCATAAGTAACATCCGGTCGAGTGTGAGCTAAGTATATCAGTCGACCCACCAGTAGTCGTTGATACCTCTCCTTATCAGTGTGCTCCCCCACATCTCCACTAAGATGATGATTCGCCTCAATAGGAGAATTTGCAGGTTTACAACCCAACATACCTGTTTCTTCCAAAAGATCAAGTATATACTTCCGTTGAGAGATAAAAATACCTCTATCAGACCTCGCCATCTCCATTCCTAGAAAGTATCTCAGTGATCCCAAATCCTTAATCTCAAACTCTTGAGCTAGATTAGACTTAAGATTAAGAATCTCGTCCACATCATTGCCTGCCATTATTATATCATCAACATAGACAATAAGGACAACAATCTTACCAGCAGCCCCCTTGATGAACATAGTATGATCTGCATGGCTCTGTTTGTATCCAAATGTCAACATAGCCTTTGAAAATCTACCAAACCAAGCTCTAGGTGACTGCTTCAACCCATAGAGTAGGTTGACCTTTCCTTCAGTCTCAAAGGAAGAAAAACCTGGAGGTATATCCATATACACCTCCTCTAATTCACCATGAAGGAATGCATTCTTCACATCAAACTGCTGTAGAGGCCAATTCAAATTTGCAGCACAAGATAGTAGGGCTCGTACAGAGTTCATCTTGGCTACCGGAACAAACGTCTCCTCATAATCAATACCATAGGTTTGAGTAAAACCCTTGGCAACAAGTCTCGCCTTGTACCTCTCAACAGTACCATCAGCATTCTGCTTAACTGTGAAAACCCACTTGCATCCCACTGATTTCCCTTCTGGAAGTGATACTAGCTCCCAAGTGCCATTCTTTTTCAAAGCTGTCATCTCCTCTACCATAGCTCCTTTCCACTTAAGTATCACCAGTGCATCCTGCCAATTCTGTGGAATAGATATAGAAGAAAGAGATTAAACAAAGGCATGGTATGAAGGAGATAAACGATCATACGAAACAAACTGGGAGATAGGATGTAGAGTGCATGACCTAACACCTTTCCGAAGAGGAATAGGAAGATTATCAGAATCAATAAAAGGAGGTTCAATGGGAGAAGATTCATTACCAGATGATTCGGCTGAGGTATCTAGAACTGGAGCAGGCGATTGTGATTGACAAGGTGGCATCACACAGGAGAGCTTTCCATTTTTCCGTCTAGTTCTAGTATAGAGCTGCAAGTCAGGCCTTTGCCACCGTTGTGATCTGTTCTCGATATCACCACAAATGTCATGTGTTGCTCTTTCGGCAGATACTGGTTCCTCTTCAGATTTTTCCTTCTCCCCCTCATCATGATTAAAAAATAATTCCTCCCCCTAACCATGACTATAAACCTCCCTCATCTCTTCCTGCCTATGCTCCCCCTGAAGAGATGGAGCGGAGGGAGAGTAAAAAGGCTTTGTTTCCCAAAAAGTGACATCCATAGAGACCAAAAATTTCCTAGAGCTAGAGTGAGGATCATAACACTTATAGCCTTTTCGAGTAGGAGAGTACCCAATGAAGACACATTTATTGGCTTTAGGACCTAACTTGCCAGCAGAGGGGTGAGGAGCATGAACAAAACATATACAACCAAAGACTCTCGGAGGAAGAGTCAGGACACGAAAACTACTAGGAAGACACTCAATGGGAGTTTTGAAGTGGAGAACACTGGATGGCATACAGTTAATAAGGTAAGTTGCAGTCAAAATCGCTTCACCCCATAAATATTTAGGAACATTCATGGTAAATAAAAAAGAGCGAGCAATCTCAGCAAGATGACGATTTTTGCGTTCAGGAACTCCATTTTGTTGTGGAGTGTCAACACAAGTCGTTTGAAAAAGAATGCCATTTTCATCCAGAAAGGTCCTAAAAGTTCTATCGATATACTTAGTGCCATTGTCACTACGGAGAATTTTTATATTTGCATCAAATTGGGTGCGCACCATCGCATGAAAAGATTTAAAACAAGTAAAAACTTCACTCTTTGATTTAAGTAAATACACCCAAGTAACACGAGAATAACAGTCAATAAAAGTGACAAACCACCGAAAACCTTTAAGAGAGGTAACAGAGGAAGGACTCCAAACATCAGAATGAATAACCATAAAAGGAGAGGCACTCCGTTTATTAATAGGTGCATAAAAAGAACGTCTATGTTTTCCAAACGCACAAGCTTCACAAAAAAACTGACTCCTAGAACAATGCTTAATTAAAGTAGGGAAAAGTTTCTCTAAAATCCCAAAAGAGGGATGACCCAATTTACAGTGCCACTGATATAACATAGAAAGAGTTGAACTCGTATCTACTTGTAGAGCAAGGCCACATGTCAGAGGTGAACGAGGTGCAGACTCCAAAAAATAGAGGTCATCCTGCGCTTTACCACTGCCAATCACTTTGCCCGTGTCCAGTTCCTAAAAAACACAATGAGTAGGAAAAAAGGTCACTAAACAATTTGCAGAACGAGTAAGACTACTAACAGACAGAAGGTTAGTGGCAAAGTTTGGAATATGTAGAACTGAAGAGAGGGAGAATAGCGAACGAAACCTTTCCCTAAGATAGCAGAGAATGATCCATCGGCTATCCTGATCTTATCCTTACCAAAACAAGTAGAGTAAGAATCAAATACAGAGGAACAACCTGTCATATGATCTGAAGCACCGGAATCTATAATCCAAGGAATAGCAGAAGAGACAGTAAATGCACTAGCCGGAATACCTGTGTGAGCAAAATAGGAGGAAGTGGAACTCACTGTAGAAGTAGGAGCGATAGTAGATGGAGAATCAGCCCGAGCCATTAGGCGCCTGAGAGCTTGTATCTCCCCCTGAGAAAAACCACTAACATGATTAGAAGACGCCTGAACCTCAGTACTGAACCCAGAATCAGGCACGGTAACCCATGTAGATTCCGAAACATGGGCCTGAGCTTGAGAACGCATGGGACCACGACATCGACCACCGCGTCCACCCCCTCGCCCACGAGAGGGACGGCCATATAACTTCCAACAGAAATCCCTGGTATGGCCGGTGTTGTGGCAATGATCACACCTGAGTGACTCTCGACCAATAGGCCCACTGATAGCACCAGACTGTGATTTACCACTCTGTGGAACAAGCCCACCTTGAGGAATGGCAACCAAGGCAGAATGCTCAAGAATAGGAGTGTCCAACATAGCACCCCTCCTACTCTCCTCCTGCTGAACAATGGCATAGATCTCTCCCAATGAGAGAAACGGAATACGACCCAACACCTGCACTCTAATCGGATCATATTCTATATCAAGTTCAGCCAGAAAATCATAAACATGTTCCTTCTCCAACCGCTTTAACCAAGCAGCTGCATCAACAGCACAAACAGCCTGAAATCCCTGATAATAATCAAATTCCTGCCATGCTCCATTCAAGTCAACAAAATACACAGCAGCAGAACGATGATTTTGTTCCAATGTACGGAGCCTCTTTCTCAACTCAAAACACTGTGCATCATTACCCTGTTGAGAATAGGTTTGAGTTGCAGTAGTCCAAATCTTATGTGGAGTATCAAGAAGCAGAAAAGTATGACGAATATTTGCTCCCATAGAATTAAACAACCAGGTCATAACTAACTATTTTTTAGATTTAAATTTCTTCAGGTCAATAGCCTCAACAGGTGGAGTAACAGGACCCTCGATAAATTCTGACATCCCTTTGGCCTCAATAGCCAATGTAAAAGTACGAGACCAAATCAAATAGTTGGTACCATCCAACTTAATATGGCAAATATCCAGAGAAAAATTATCTAGAGTCCCTACACGACTCAACTCATCATTGTACTAGCGGAAGACATTTATTTATCCTCCGACATTTCAACAAACCCAGATTACGACAAACGATGTAAAATAAGACAAATAGAGTTCCGAAAAAGCTGATTATTCGGCCCCAAACTCAAACCAGTGTAAATAGCTCTTACCCAAGCCAAATGAGGACAACCAGATCTGACGCAACTCCAAGAAACACAAGAAAACCTGAACTGGAGGCAAACCAGTGTGGAGTGAAGTCGGGAAAAAGCAGACAGTGGCTGTACGGTGTCGGAATGGGCTGTATAGCATCGGAATTGGCTGTACGGCTTCGGAACTGGTTGGGATCAACTGGGTGACGTCCAAAAAACGATCGAAACTCAAGGCCTGAGTTCGTCGGAGGTTGAAAGAGGTTTGTCGAGCAAGAACCTGACTGGTCGGACGTCGTACGGCAAGAACAGAGCAGCGTAAACTATCAACACGTCAAGTCAACAGGTCGTGAGCGTTGGCAAGCCTTCAACTGGTGCTCGACAGGTAAGAATAGAGATGGGTTTTACTCGGCTGTATCAACAAGTCAAAGATCGGTGCTCTAATACCATGAAAAATACCGAGAGAGACGATAGTATTGGAACCCAAAAAATTAGGGTTATTTTTCATTACGTTAAGAGCATCTCCAACCCATGCTCTATTCCTCCATTTGAGAGTATAAAACTCCTCCAACCCATCCTCTCAAGCCTCCTCTATTTGAGAGGATGGGAGAAAATATGGAGGATCTCTATAACACTATTCACCTTTTAAAATGGCATTTGTATCCTTAGAGCATCTCCAACACATGCTCTATTCCTCTATTTGAGAGTATAAAACTCCTCCAACCCATCCTCTCAAGCCCCCTCTATTTTAGAGGGAAAAATAGAGGGTTTGTGGTTGGAGTAAATAGGAATAGTGATTTCCTCTAAAATCATTTTATGAATAAAATAGAGTATTTTGATACTCTCAAATAGAGTATTGGATTGGAGATGCTCTAAGAGTTATATAAGACTAAGAGAATAATTACACTGAGACCCTTATCTCCTAATCTAATTACACAAGGACTCATTTACACGCTAATTATACATACACCCGTAACTTAACAAATTGAGTTTTTCATAGAAGTATGGCGGTACGGACCTAAAGGAATTGGATCATCAGAGTGGGTTGGAAAGAACCCACAGCAAAAACGGAAGGTATACCCGACAGGGTAAGGTGAATATTATTCTGCTGTCAATTTGGAATTCAGGGAATGCCAGATCTAAGCTGAATTTAAGATTGCGAGGAGCTGAAGACCAAGCTTGCCTTTAAGCTCCGACATTAGACCTTCAAGCAGGTCCCTTTTAGTCAAAAACTGCAACAGATGTACAGTTCTCATCCTAACCACAAAGCCAAACAAACATATAGTCTCGGTAAGTGGTCTCGTGGTAGAGAACTGGAAAAATATACACATTTCTATTACTGGTCTCACAAGCAACTGTTGCCATGTTCTAAATTGATATAGAAACTTTGTCGTATTTCAGTTACCACAAATATATGAACGGAAACAATGGAGATACCAGACATATTATGGGAAAAACGAAATATTCCAGAGAAGATAATATCCAAATAGCCTCAACCTACGAGTAAATGGGAAAAAAGTAGTCTTAACACTGAAATCAAATTCCTTTCTTACTTCCAGAAAGGACTCTTAACTGCGAATATACATGGAACGGGAAAAAGCTGGGCCAATAGCAAGGGCTGGAAACCATAATGTGGACTTAAGATCACATAAATCATAGAAGGGTCCAAAGACCAAAACCCAATTACTTTCATAGTTAAACAAGGGAAATTCATCATTACCGAAATCCTAGAAATTCTTAAATTTGGATACCGAAGGGATGGAAAAGAGTTGTTGCTAAAAGAAGTCGTTAAGTCTACTTTCCAAGTCCACACTTAAACCACAATTAGTTTGTTACATACTGAAGACCAAGTAAATTCTAATGTCAAAAGAATGAATAGCACAATTCAAAAAAGCTATATAAAACTTCGATAACATATTTTCATTTCCAACATTAGAGGCAAATGCACTTACAGTTTGATTAGGCGGCTTGTCAAGGTGTTTCAGATCAGCTACTCAACCAAACCAACGAAATCCACTTTGATCTGACCGAAATAGGGCAAACCCCTGTGGGCATTTGAAGTTTTAGATCTAAAAACCTATGAAACCACACTTTTTACAAATGCATATATACTGAAGAGTAAGCGATTATACCTTTTGTCACCAAGGAACAGGGCTCTGTCACTAATTTTCAGTATCCTTGCACCTTATTGATCACTGCACAGCGAACATATCTTTCAAAGAAAAAGGAAGAAATAGACATGACAAAGATTAGCCCAACATATCGCGCTCTTCTACCATCACCAGCTGAACAACATCTTTGACCAGACGTGGCCGATAGCTGTTCTGCTGCTGTCAGGAATCTTTTAAAGTGTCGAATGGTACTCTAAAGTGCCATGCGGTGTTCTAAAGTGCCGCGCGGCCAAATGAGACAACACAACACTCTAAACTTTAGGGGGGGCGCTTCGGACACTCCCGAACTCGGATTTGAGCACGGTTTGAAGCGTTAAAAAGTAAGTTGAGTCTTCTTTCCAACCCAATCGGTGTCCTTTTTGAACAAGCATTAGGGCCTATACAGAGTGCCCTTTAACAAGTTATCAACGCATCAACCCCTTCATCAGGCAACAAATCAACCCTTTGATTAGGCAATCTGCCAACTAGTCTCTATATATCAATTTCTAAGAGGTAATCAAATCTAAGACTTCAAGCATCATTCATAAGCTATTATAGTACCTCCAAGACTTTTGACACTTTAATCACATGCCACTGACACGCAAGGTTTATCATTACAAGTGCATTACATGAAATAGTCGCCATCAGTTGACAGAAGTAACCATCTACGCGAAGTGCAAAGGGACAACCCCATGACAGCATGAAAAAACACCCTAAAATTAATATCCTTCACTCCAAAAGATAATATCAAACAAGTAAAAAAGACAGATACAAGATGGTAATGAAGCATTATCAACGAAATCCAAACAACTAATCACGAAAAAATAAGAACAATCACCTTGTTACTAGTTTTCCAGCCAACATTCTTTCTATCCACTCCAAAAAAATTCGACCAATCTAATCTAAAAGAAAACATAACTCAGACAACTCCTAAAGCAAATGAAAACCCACCCTCCCAATCAAAATTATGATACGAATTTCAATAAAAAAGCAAAAACAAACCAGAAATTCAAGCACCTTAAACCATATTTCAAGCTTATCAGTCATGCTTAATTCAAGAATTAGCAAGAAGGGCAAAATACAATATTGAAGGAAATCGTCCCAATCTTCAGGAAAAACCTTTAAGTTACAAAGCACCTATAGCATTGAATCCCTGTTTGCTTCCCGAGAAATCACAGGAAAATGGAAATAGCTAAAAGCTTGACAATAGACATCTACTCTACATATGTACTGCACGTATAGAAGAAGAGGCAGATGTTGCTTGCCAGCAGGAGACACACAGAAATCTATATATATACACACATACATACCTGAAATGTAGTAGAACAAAAAATCCCTTAAAGTGAGAAAATGCCCTTACGACTTGAGCTCGGCTTCCGAGAATTAGTCAAAATCCTGGTTCCGAGAATTAGTCGAACGTCCAAATGTGAGCTCCGAGAATTAGTTGAACGTCCAGATGTGAGCTCGGCTCGAATGGTTCGAGAATTAGTCGAACGTTCAGATGTTCAAGCTCGGCATGGCTGTCACAGCTCAAATGGCTCGGAAAATCAACCTCTCAGCTCAAATTGCTCGGAAAATTAGCCGAGCTTCGGACAAAACAATAAGGCTCAGCCAGTGAAAACCGTCACAAAAAGACGGTAGAACAGAGAACCGTTCGCTCACTATAGTTGAGCGCCCAAGGTGAGTAGGTGGGAGTGGCAGACGTGCAGGCCCTCCTTACTAAAGAAAAGGCAAAGACAGTTCTACCATCCCTTCCTAGCCCAGATATCCGCCCGCGCCTACCCCATGACGATCTTATCACTACCTTACCCGGAAGGGTACACCCCACCAAAGTTCGTCAAATTTGATGGGAAAGAGGGCAGCGCTCAGGAGCACGTGGTCCGTTTTATAGAATCCCTTGGGGCCCACGCATCCGACTCCAACTTGCGTCTCCGCGAGTTTTTGAAGTCTCTCACTTCCCGCGCGTACATGTGAAATGTCAACTTGGAGCCTTACTCGATCACCACTTGGGAGGAGATGGTGAATAACTTCTATGCTAAGTTCTTCCAGGTCTGCGAGAAGGTGACGGTGATTAGTCTGACAAAGGAAACGCAAACAAGCGGGGGCGATTCCAAGATCGTGCAGTCAACTGCACTGAGTCGGTGAAGGAAGTTCAACTTGTCGAAATCTGCATTGGCGGAATGATGGATGAGTTCAAGATGTTGCTCATCAACCTGAAGCTGGGAACATTTTCCGCCCTGCTGGAATCCGCGTACAATATCCGCCACGTGGTTAAACCAGCCAGGAAAAATACCTGGAAGGGCAAAGCCACGGGTGCCACCGTAGCTGTCGCGGAGGCGCCCAGCAAGCCCCGGGAGGAAGAAAACGCGAGATGGGGCCAGCACCGGATTTTCCCTGCACCATGGATGAAGTACGAGCCTTAGTGAATGCGTGGGTACAAGACGGAGAACTGGAACTTCCCCCAGTGGAGTACGAGCCAACGCGGGAAGACCGCGAGCATCCGCGGTACTGCATGTACCACAGGCATACCAAGCACCCAACAAGTGATTGTTGGTCACTAAAGAGATTGTTCAAGAGAAAGCAGAATGCTAACGAGCTGAGGATAGGACGACGCGACATCCGCATCGAACCTTATCCGGCCCACGGGAATAACAATGGGGAAGTAAACATGGCGGAATGTTACCCGTTCATGTATGACGATGAAGAAGAAGCCGACAACGATTACTACATGGGAAGAGAAGACGAGGAAGCATGGGCCTACATGGTCTCTTGCTATGAAATCACGGAGGAATTTGGAGACGGTGCAGCCCCCGCGGTTACACCAGATTCCAACGCTTCGGTCAAGACGTTGCAGAACAACGTAAAGTTCCGTGCATTTTTTGATGGATTTGGCTTCACACCAGCGGCCAGATTAGAAATCACCAAGGCAATCGTCAACATTGCAGAGGTCCACCAGGAATCTTGCATGTCCGCGGAGGGGTCTGTCCCGCGGACGATCCGTGATGAATCCAACTCTGTCACTTTCTCAGATGCGGACCGAAGGGTGCCATATTCCCATAACCGCCCGCTGTATGTGATATCTCGTGTCAACGGGATAGAGTTGAAGAGAACCTTTCTGGATGGTGGGGCCTCCATAAACCTCATGCCCATGTCAACATTCCAAAAGTTGGGAATACAGGACAACCGAATAGTGGAATCCCCAATCACTATTGCAGGATTCGAAGGAGACAGGAAGCAATCTTTGGGATGTCCGTGCCTAAAGGCACCTGAAATGTATCATTATAGTCTTAACTTAAATAAATTGCTCTTATGAGATAATTGTAATAATCTCCACAAAGCGTAGGCAACATTATTTTACGTAGAGATACATCTATCTACCTAATAAACACAAGGGTGTGAGCCTCCACACAAACACAAGTTGATCCGAGGGCTAAGATTCATTTGATCTAAGGGTTGAGAGGCATTCTTCCAACTCTATTGAAGTGCCCATTGTTTTTGCCTAAATTACAAAAATGCCATCGTCCGGGAAAGGTTGAGTATTCTTCACAGCCATCTGTTGCCTAAATTCAAAATTCACAGCTGAGCACTCTTCACAGTTCTCTCTCTCTCTGGAGTAACCACTGTCAATGACTTTGCTTCCTCCATAGCACTTCTCCTCGACAGAGGTCTAAAATCGATCGTTGTCGGTGGTTTAATTGCGGACATAGAGACCGCTTGAGGGTTTTCGACCGGGAAAGGCTCGACCTTTGAGAGGTAGAGGAGGTCGCAGCCACCATTGGAGCTGTACACTGCAGCTGTGGAGGACAGCTTGAACTTGAGAGGTATTTTCTGTTGCACACCATGTAGAGCCAAAGGAAGTTAATCCACGTAACCAACAGTAACAGTATAGGAAGTTACCAATTGCCATCTCCCGTAATTACTCTCTCTATTTCATGAATATAGGAAAACGTATTTGACCCTAAGGAGAAATAATTATGGGCGCCTTGTGCAAATAAGAAACCTCATGGATGTGTTACATGTGTAATGACAATACCACCCCATGTTAGGTTATTAGTTTCCATGTGTATTTGTTCACTACCGCCTTCATTTTTCTTTCACTAAGTCCTCCCTCTAGCACTTCAAAATGGAAATAACTTTCGAAGAAGAATTTATGGGGAGCGGCGGTCGCCTTTCGCAACAGCAGAGGGAGGAATTCTACGAAAAAATGAAAAAAGTTGCTGTTCAGATATGTGTTGTTGATGAAGATTATGTAGGTGAAGATAGGAAATTTTGGATCAGAGAATCCGTACGTGGTTCGGGGTTTCTTGTAAGTAAAGATGGTCGTATTTTGACAAATTCCCATGTTGTAAATGATCATTTACGAAATATTGTCTTTATTTGTAAACCTGATTCAACTTTAATGGTCAAAGCAACCGGTGAAGAAGATATAGTGATGTATGACGACCCCACTTCAGATGTAGCGATATTGAAAGTTAAGTATCTAGTGCATGAGTACAATTATGCCAAATTGGGAAAAGAAGAAGACATCTTTGTTGGAATGGAAGTATTTTCTATCTCACATCCGCAATAATTTCACTTTCTTAATGGGATATGTGGCATGTCCTCATAGGTTATTTGGAGACTGTTTCAAAGATGAGAAAGGGCACACCGGTAGCGAAGATGTTTCGCTACCCGTGATTCAAATAAAAAACTTGCATCTTGGTGATGGTGCGTCTGGTGGGCCCTTGTTTGACTCAAAGGGAAGGGTCATCGAGATGAACATGTGTGTCTTGGATATAGACGGTTATGATTTTGCTATCCACATACAAAAGCTGTCTCAAATTTGTTTAACATGTTTGACAACCTCATCCTCCTCAGACAAACAAAGTTTCAAAAGCTTAATTTTTAAAAACATCCAAGATAAAGTCCCAAAAGCCGATTGTTAGAATTTATCTTAAATATTACAAAAAATATTAGGATAAAAGTAAAAAAAATTTACTTTTTTGAAGGGAGGAGAGAGGGAAAGGAAAACCCCACACACAAAACGGGTCGGGTCGGACGGATTTGGGTTTGACTTGACCCGTATTTGATCCGATCCATTTCAACTCATTTACTTTTTGACCCATATTCGACCCGTCCATATTTAACCCACGATCAGTTTCAATCCGTCCAGCGACCTCTGTATATCATTCTCACTCTCTCCAATCCTCCCATGGACGCCGCTCCACCTTCCCTGGACCCCCTCCACTCCCCCACCCACAAACCACTCCCACCCGCCGCCGCTGATTCCACCCAAACCACCTCCATCCCGCCACCCTCAAAACCCACCGGAAAACCCACCTCCACATCCACCAAAACCACAACCAAAAAACTCAAAAACAAGAAAAAGCTCTCTGTAGACGGATCCGAGGCGCCGTCGTCCTCAACGTCGTCGAATTGTTCCTCCTCCACCTCGCATCCGGTGCAGAGAGGGGTTCGATTACGAAACCCTAGAGTCTTCATCGGCTCGGCTCGGCAGAAGGAGGGCGATGTCGAGGCATTGTGTTCGATAGTTATAATGACAAAAACAAAAGCAGCAAAATAGATCTTGCCTGAGCGACAACTGCGGCAATGGACATTCCCAGAGGAAGAGCCAACGCCTCGACATCGCCCTCCTTCTGCCGTGCCGAGCCGAGCCGATGAAGACTCTAGGGTTTCGTAACCGAACCCCTCTCTGCACCGGATGCGAGGTGGAGGAGGAACAATTCGACGACGTTGAGGACGACGGCGCCTCGGATCCGTCTACAGAGAGCTTTTTCTTGTTTTTGAGTTTTTTGGTTGTGGTTTTGGTGGATGTGGAGGTGGGTTTTCCGGTGGGTTTTGAGGGTGGCGGGATGGAGGTGGTTTGGGTGGAATCAGCGGCGGCGGGTGGGAGTGGTTTGTGGGTGGGGGAGTGGAGGGGGTCCAGGGAAGGTGGAGCGGCGTCCATGGGAGGATTGGAGAGAGTGAGAATGATATACAGAGGTCGCTGGACGGATTGACATGTGTTGTCTGAGGAGGAAGAGGTTGTCAAACGTGTTAAACAAATTTGAGACAGCTTCTGTATGTGGATAGCAAAATCATAACCGTCTATATCCGAGACACACATGTTCATCCCGATGACCCTTCCCTTTGAGTCAAACAAGGGCCCACCAGACGCACCATCACCAAGATGCAAGTTTTTTATTTGAATCACGGGTAGCGAAACATCTTCGCTACCGGTGTGCCCTTTCTCATCTTTGAAACAGTCTCCAAATAACCTATGAGGACATGCCACATATCCCATTAAGAAAGTGAAATTATTGCGGATGTGAGATAGAAAATACTTCCATTCCAACAAAGATGTCTTCTTCTTTTCCCAATTTGGCATAATTGTACTCATGCACTAGATACTTAACTTTCAATATCGCTACATCTGAAGTGGGGTCGTCATACATCACTATATCTTCTTCACCGGTTGCTTTGACCATTAAAGTTGAATCAGGTTCACGAATAAAGACAATATTTCGTAAATGATGATCATTTACAACATGGGAATTTGTCAAAATACGACCATCTTTACTTACAAGAAACCCCGAACCACGTACGGATTCTCTGATCCAAAATTTCCTATCTTCACCTACATAATCTTCATCGACAACACATATCTGAACAGCAACTTTTTTCATTTTTTCGTAGAATTCCTCCCTCTGCTGTTGCGAAAGGCGACCGCCGCTCCCCATAAATTCTTCTTCGAAAGTTATTTCCATTTTGAAGTGCTAGAGGGAGGACTTAGTGAAAGAAAAATGAAGGCTGTAGTGAACAAATACACATGGAAACTAATAACCTAACATGGGGTGGTATTGTCATTACACATGTAACACATCCATGAGGTTTCTTATTTGCACAAGGCGCCCATAATTATTTCTCCTTAGGGTCAAATACGTTTTCCTATATTCATGAAATAGAGAGAGTAATTACGGGAGATGGCAATTGGTAACTTCCTATACTGTTACTGTTGGTTACGTGGATTAACTTCCTTTGGCTCTACATGGTGTGCAACAGAAAATACCTCTCAAGTTCAAGCTGTCCTCCACAGCTGCAGTGTACAGCTCCAATGGTGGCTACGACCTCCTCTACCTCTCAAAGGTCGAGCCTTTCCCGGTCGAAAACCCTCAAGCGGTCTCTATGTCCGCAATTAAACCACCGACAACGATCGATTTTAGACCTCTGTCGAGGAGAAGTGCTATGGAGGAAGCAAAGTCATTGACAGTGGTTACTCCAGAGAGAGAGAACTGTGAAGAGTGCTCAGCTGTGAATTTTGAATTTAGGCAACAGATGGCTGTGAAGAATACTCAACCTTTCCCGGACGATGGCATTTTTGTAATTTAGGCAAAAACAATGGGCACTTCAATAGAGTTGGAAGAATGCCTCTCAACCCTTGGATCAAATGAATCTTAGCCCTTGGATCAACTTGTGTTTGTGTGGAGGCCCACACCCTTGTGTTTATTAGGTAGATAGATGTATCTCTACGTAAAATAATGTTGCCTATGCTTTGTGGAGATTATTACAATTATCTCATAGAGCAATTTATGCAATTTATTTAAGTTAAGACTATAATGATACATTTCAGGTGCCTTTAGGCACGGACATCCCAGAGATTGCTTCCTGTCTCCTCCGAATCCTATAATAGTGATTGGGGATTCCACTATTTGGTTGTCCCGTATTCCCAACTTTTGGAATGTTGACATGGGCATGAGGTTTATGGAGGCCCCACCATCCAGAAAGGTTCTCTTCAACTCTATCCCGTTGACACGAGATGTCACATACAGCGGGCGGTTATGGGGGTATGGCACCCTTCGGTCCGCATCTGAGAAAGTGACAGAGTTGGATTCATCATGGATCGTCCGCGGGACAAACCCCTCCGCGGACATGCAAGATTCCTGGTGGACCTCCGCAATGTTGACGATTGCCTTGGTGATTTCTAATCTGGCCGTTGGTGTGAAGCCAAATCCATCAAAAAATGCACAGAACTTTACGTTGTTCTGCAACGTCTTGACCGAAGCGTTGGGATCTGGTGTAACCGCGGGGGCTGCACCGTCTCCAAATTCCTCCGTGATTTCATAGCAAGAGACCATGTAGGCCCATGCTTCCTCGTCTTCTCTTTCCATGTAGTAATCGTTGTCGGCTTCTTCTTCATCGTCATACATGAACGGGTAACATTCCGCCATGTTTACTTCCCCATTGTTATTCCCGTGGGCCGGATAAGGTTCGATGCGGATGTCGCGTCGTCTTATCCTCAGCTCGTTAGCATTCTGCTTTCTCTTGAACAATCTCTTTAGTGACCAACAATAACTTGTTGGGTGCTTGGTATGCCTGTGGTACATGCAGTACCGCGGATGCTTGCGGTCTTCCCGCGTTGGCTCGTACTCCACTGGGGGAAGTTCCAGTTCTCCGTCTTGTACCCACGCATTCACTAAGGCTCGTACTTCATCCATGGTGCAGGGAAAATCCGGTGCTGGCCCCATCTCGCGTTCTCTCCGTTTTCTTCCTCCCGAGGCTTGTTGGGCCCGCGGCGCCTCCGCGACAGCTACGGTGGCACCCGTGGCTTTGCCCTTCCAGGTATCTTTCCTGGCTGGTTTAACCACGTGGCGGATATTGTACGCGGATTCCAGCAGGGCGGAAAATGTTCCCAGCTTCAGGTTGATGAGCAACATCTTGAACTCATCCATCATTCCGCCAATGCAGATTTCGACAAGTTGAACTTCCTTCACCAACTCAGTGCAGTCGACTGCGCGATCTTGGAATCGCCTGATGTAATCTACCACATCCTCCTCGCTTGTTTGCGTTTCCTTTGTCAGACTAATCACCGTCACCTTCTCGCGGACCTAGAAGAACTTAGCATTAAAAACTATTCACCATCTCCTCCCAAGTGGTGATCGAGTAAGGCTCCAAGTTGACATACCACGTGTACGCGCGGGAAGTGAGAGACTTCAAAAACTCGCGGAGACGCAAGTTGGAGTCGAACGCGTGGGCCCCAAGGGATTCTATAAAACGGACCACGTGCTCCTGAGCGCTGCCCTCTTCCCCATCAAATTTGACGAACTTTGGTGGGGTATACCCTTCCGGATAAGGTAGTGATAAGATCGTCATGGGGTAGGACGGGCGGATATCTGGGCTAGGAAGGGATGGTAGAACTGTCTTTGCCTTTTCTTTAGTAAGGAGGGCCTGCAGTGTCTGCGCTGCCGCGCCTGCGCTGTTGGTTTCTTCGACTTCCTCGATAACCGACGCGCCGTTGTCTGGTGCCGACATTGCTCTGCGGCGTGGTGGTGGCTGTTCGATGTATTCCTTGGAACGGGTACTAACCATAAACCAAAAGACACCTCCCCAGCAGAGTTGCCTAAATGTGGGTGATCGGGGTTCCGTTGGATGTGCTTACATGTAGAAATGTGAGCTGGAGAGGAGCGATTGGCTGATGATTAGTAGCAAGGAGGAAAGGGAAATAATCTTGTGGGGTGAGGGAAAGAGCAAGAGGTACGGAAAAGACAAAGGCAACGTGTCCCTTTTGTTCTCCGCGGGGGTGATGTCTGGCCTTCTTTGGACTCAAAGAGGTGAGGTCACCTTCTCTCCGGGGAAGAATGTTCTCCTTCCTCAGAATCAGTGCTCACACCCTTTCTTTCCAGAAAAATCAGCCTCTGGCAATCATTGGGAATGACAGGGGTATTTATAGGGCACATGGGCCTAGGTCAGGCCCAGAAAGGCGCCCCTATAAGACCCCAACACGTGTCCCTCCCATACCTCCAGGTCCCGGATAAACTCGCCCTCCCGCGGAGGTCTTTCCGCGGGAGGACTCGCATTTCCGCGACGCTACCTCCGTCCCAAGCCACCAAGCCACAAGAACTTCCCCAATTCCCGCTAGAGCAAGGTCGCGACCCGCGGCGATCGTTTGCTTCCCGCGGGGTTCCCTTCGGACCCTGCCTTCTAGGCCCAAATAGAACCCCGGGGTCTTCCTGTGGTTCTCTGCTGTTGTACCCATCTCAGTACGTCTTTTTAGTTCTTCCGCGGGGCCAGCGGGGGGGCCCGCGGTGCCTTCTCTTCCGCGGATCATCTCCGCGAGCATCATTTTTATGTGCCACACATGCTTTCCTTCTATTGGGTGATCAACTGTCTTCTTAGAATAGAATTTTGACTGAGGCTGACCTTCCGCATGGGCCTTGCTGCCACGCGTCCGACTCCAGTTGATAGGTCAAAAGGTCTTTTCCTGCTGACATGTCAATAATTCTGACCGCACCTACAACGGTTTTCACTGGCTGAGCCTTATTGTTTTGTCCGAAGCTCGGCTAATTTTCCGAGCAATTTGAGCTGAGAGGCTGATTTCCTAGCCATGCCGAGCTATGACAGCCATGCCGAGCTTGAACATCTGAACGTTCGACTAATTCTCGAACCATTCGAGCCGAGCTCACATCTGGACGTTCAACTAATTCTCGGAGCTCACATTTGGATGTTCGACTTTTTCTCGAAACCAAGATTTTGACTAATTCTTGGAAGCTGAGCTCAAGTCGTAAAGGCATTTTCTCACTTTAAGGGATTTTTGGTTCTACTACATTTCAGGTTTGTATGTGTGTATATATATAGATTTCTGTGTCTCTCCTGCTGGCAAGCAACATCTACCTCTTCTTCTATACGTGCAGTACATATGTAGAGTAGATGTCTATTGCCAAGCTTTTAGCTATTTCCATTTTCCAGTGATTTCTCGGGAAGCAAACAGGGATTCAATGCTATAGGTGCTTTGTAACTTAAAGGTTCTTCCTGAAGATTGGGACGATTTCCTTCAATATTGTATTTTGCCCTTCTTGCTAATTCTTGAATTAAGCATGACTGATAGGCTTGAAATATGGTTTAAGGTGCTCGAATTTCTGGTTTGTTTTTGCTTTTTTATTGAAATTCGTATCATAATTTTGATTGGGAGGGTGGGTTTTCATTTGCTTTAGGAGTTGTCTGAATTTAGCAAGATCACAAGAAGGGAGGTATCGGGTGAAATATTTCTCTTGGGTGGGTCTTCATGAGTTATGTTTTCTTTTAGATTAGATTGGTCGAATTTTCTTGGAGTGGATAGAAAGAATGTTGGCTGGAAAACTAGTAACAAGGTGATTGTTCTTATTTTTTCGTGATAAGTCGTTTGGATTTCGTTGATAATGCTTCATTACCATCTAGCATCTTAGGGTGTTTTTTCATGCTGTCATGGGGTTGTCCCTTCGCACTTCGCGTAGATGGTTACTTATGTCAACTGATGGCGACTATTTCATGTAATGAGCTTGTAATGATAAACCTTGCGTGTCAGTGGCATGTGATTAAAGTGTCAAAAGTCTTGGAGGTACTATAATAGTTTATGAATGATGCTTGAAGTCTTAGATTTGATTACCTCTTAGAAATTGATATATAGAGACTAGTTGGCAGATTGCCTGATCAAAGGGTTGATTTGTTGCCTGATCAAGGGGTTGATGCGTTGATAACCTGTTAAAGAGCACTCTGTATAGGCCCTAATGCTTGGTCAAAAAGGACACCAATTGCTTTAGGAGTTGGTCTGAATTTAGCAAGATCACAAGATCAGACGTATCGGGTGAAATATTTCTCTTGGGTGGGTCTTCATTAGTTATGTTTTCTTTTAGATTGGTCGAATTTTCTTGGAGTGGTTAGAAAGAATGTTGGCTGGAAAACTAGTAACAAGGTGATTGTTGTTGTAAGAGTCTGTAAGAGTTATCCATTTTTCATTTTTAGGCCAAGGGCAAGGGAGTGTAGTGAAACTTGGTAGTAGATGTAACTAGCGTCTTGGCTATTTGATGAACGGGGAAGGAAAAAAAAACCTAAGAACCTTTTTTCCTATATATTTGACATTTCGTAAAAAATGTAGAATAATGTGAAAATTCCATGTAGAAGAGAGAGAGTTAAAGGAGGTAGCTTCATTTTATTTTACGTAACTACATTCTTATAGTATCGTACAAGCGTCATACCCGTGCTATGCACGAAAGCAAGTAAAACAAATTAGGTTATTGACCCCTCATTATTTAGGATTTAACAGTAATGTAAAAGTTTAATGAAAGAATATTTGAGCATGAAAGGGAATTTGAAAGTTTTTATCATTATTTAACTTTTGGTATTATGGCGGATCAAAAAAAAAAAAAAAACTTTTGGTATTATGCCAAGTGTACGGGAAAAAAATGAATTTTATTATGTGAATGCCACGTAGGAGAGAGAATTAAGGAGAATGCTTCATTTTATTTTTAGAAATTACATTTGCTTAGTATAAAGTATAGATTAGTGACGGTTCTCCCGGTTGGACTGTTCAACCGTCTTACTTTGCATTGCTAGTTACACTACTACACTTGGATGGTTAACGCTCTTGTTTGTATTGTTGGGAAACGATTCCTAGAACCCAATAATGACGCGTACAGATTGAACAACAAAAGAAAACGCAAAAACCCTACAAGGCAGAACTAGGGTTTTACCTCAACTCTCGCGACACGAACGTAAACGTTGGTTGACTTGTTTATTTGTTGAACTCGACTGCTACAGCACACCAATTATTGTATGTTACAAACTTTGTTCGACCATAGTAAGTCTACAAAGACCACTACAACTTCAAATTAAAAATACAAACACCAATGACTGGAGATGGCAATTGGTGTCCTTTTTGGCCAAGCATTAGGGCCTATACAGAGTGCCCTCTAACAGGTTATCAACGCATCAACCCCTTGATTAGGCAATAAATCAACCCTTTGATCAGGTAATCTACCAACTAGTCTCTATATATCAATTTCTGAGAGGTAATCAAATCTAAGACTTCAGGCATCATTCATAAACTATTATAGTACCTCCAAGACTTTTGACACTTTAATTATGCCACTGACACGCAAGGTTTATCATTACAAGCTCATTACATGAAATAGTCGCCATCATGATGCCATCAGTTGACAGAAGGAACCATCTACGCGAAGTGCAAAGGGACAACCCCATGACAGCATGAAAAAACACCCTAAAATTAATGGCCTTGTTCGTTTGGTAATTTTGGGTATTTTAATTTTGGTAGTGGATGGGGAGAGAAATATGGTAATGATTGGAGAGAGGGGGTAATGAGTGGAGAGAGAGAGAGAAATGAAATTAATAATTGGAGAAATAGGAGAATGATTGGAGAAACATATAGGGTAATGATTGGAAAACAAAGTTAAAACAAAGTAAAGATGGAAAACGAACAAGGCAAATATCCTTCCCTCCAAAAGATAATATCAAACAAGTAAAAAGGGCAGATGCTAGATGGTAATGAAGCATTAAAATAAGAACAATCACCATGTTACTAGTTTTCCAGCCATCATTCTTTCTATCCACTCCAAGAAAATTCGACCAATCTAAAAGAAAACATAACTCATGAAGACCCACCATCCAAGAGAAATATTTCACCCGATACATCCCTTCTTGTGATCTTGCTAAATTCAAACAACTCCTAAAGCAAATGAAAACCCACCCTCCCAATCAAAATTATGATACGAATTTCAATAAAAAAGCAAAAACAAACCAGAAATTCAAGCTCCTTAAACCATATTTCAAGCCTATCGGTCATGCTTAATTCGAGAATTAGCAAGAAGGGCAAAATACAATATTGAAGGAAATCGTCCCAATCTTCAAGAAAAACTAGAAATCACAGGAAAAGGAAATAGCTAAAAACTTGGCAATAGACATCTACTCTACATATGTACTGCTGCACATATAGAAGAAGAGGCAGATGTTGCTTGCCCGCAAGAGAGACACAAAAATCTATATATTATATACACACACATACATACCTGAAATGTAATAGAACCGAAAATCCCTTAAAGTGAGAAAATGCCCTTACGACTTGAGCTCGGCTTCCGAGAATTAGTTAGTCAAACTTCCAGATGTGAGCTCCGAGAATTAGTTGAACGTCCAGATGTGAGCTCGGCTCAAATGGTTCCAAGAATTAATCGAACGTCCAGATGTTCAAGCTCGACATGTCCCTCACACAAGCTTAAATGGCTTGGAAAATTAGCCGAGCTTCGGACAGAAGAATAAGGCTCAGCCAGTGAAAACCGTCACAAAAAGACGGTAGAACAGAGAACCGTTCGCGAGCCGGCTCAAACTTGTGACGAGCAGGACTCCTATTCTCAAGCTCGGCTCAGTAATTCTGATCCAAGCTCAAGCTCAGCTCACAGTAGTAAAGCGCTCAAGGGGCTCAAGCTGAGTAAGTGAGAGAGGCAGAGCTTTCTACTTTATAGAATACTCTTTCACTTCCTTTTCTTGCGCTACCGATGTGGGACACGGGGTTGCTTTCTCTTGAGAATGGGTCTCGTGTATGAACCGGACGCATGATGCCATAGATGGGGTTGCTTCACCAGAGAGAGAAGAGAGAGATTGGCTTTACCGTAGGATTCCAATCGATCGAGAGAGAGAGGCTTTACCGTAGGATTCCAATCTCATTGTGGACATCGAATAGAAACTTGGGGCTTTTCGTTTGGGGCTGAGACTTATTACAGTACTGAGGAATAATTAGGAGGAAATCGTTGAGCTTCGAGATTCGTACAAGTAAGAAACAAATAGAAGATTACCCCCAAAAAACCAAACAAATAGAAGTACATTTTAACTTATTAAAACAAGTCATTCCATTAAAATTTGAACCATCCAATTAACTTTAGACGCGCGCGATCTGGGCTCCGTAAACCATTTTTCGCGGAAACGACCCCAAAGAAGTTTTTCTCTTTATCATATATACAATCTAATCACCTTCGTTGTGGTGGAGTTAAGGGTTGGGGCCAATGGCGAACCCAAGATTTGCCTTACGTGAAGGCACATTGAACTAATAGCCTTAATAAAAAATCAAAATTAAACGCAAAGCCACAAGCTATGAAAAATTGAATTGTAAATTTCAATCATTGAGTAAAAACCAAGTAAAGAAAGAGTAATTGAGCAAGGGAGTCACTCTACTAGTGCAATGTCATTTTAGCGAAGCTACAGTTTTTCCTTTTTAATTATCTCCCATCAGTCAACTCTCATCTACTCGACAAAGATCTTTTCTCAACCTCCATTTTAGCAACTTAATAAAAACTACATACTTTTTTACAACATAAAACTTACTCTACTAGTTTCATCTATAGGTCACATAACCCTCTGCTATTATCCTCAATCAATCTTTTGCTCTCACGAATTTTAATAGTTTGAAATGTTTTCGATCTACAATATCAAGCTCCCACTTGCACATGCGTACTATGTTTTGTTTTTAGTTGAATTTTCCCTTCTCTTTCTCCCCTTATGCTACTTCAATGAATTGATGTTCTAGCCGGGGGCAGGGGACCAAAGCCGCATATTTCAGGAATAGCGGCTAGAGGCCGCCAGAATGAATAAAATAACTTTTTCATGTGTGGGCGCGTGAATCTAATATCACAAAAATACATACAAACAAAATAGGAAAGACATAAAAACTTACAAAAAAACACACGCCAGTCACAGTAGTAATTTATAGCCGGCCATACATTGCAAGCATATCCCTTAATTTCCTTGCTTCAGCCTCCAAGCTATCAAAACTCGAGGAACTAGTTATCCTCCAACTCCAGTTTCCAAACTGTGTACATGCAAACAAAAGATATTACACACAAGTAGACGCAAGGAATTTTTACAAGTATAATTCACAAAACCTTTTAACCTCTTTATTGTTAAAAGAAGCAACAAGATAACTAGTTGAGCATTCAGATTTCAGAATGCATATATTCATCTTTAGTAGCTAGCATAATTATACTCCGAACTTCAAAAACATTCTCCAAATCTTATGATTCACAATAATGAATCTATTCACAAGCCAAAGAAAGGAAATTTCGATTCGTGGTCTGAAAATTGTCTTTGCCACTTGCATGAGTCTTAGGAGCCTCTCCACTTTGGACTTTGAGTTGAATTTTTTAACACAGTATTAGAACTAGGTTTTCAAAGCTTTGGGACATAAATAACACTTTGTTGTTAATTTATTCATCTCTCCTTAGTTTGTGTCATAAGCGCACTTTGTTTCATTGTGATCATTATGTTACTATTATTCTTTTATTTACTTCTCAGTTCTCCACGCACAAGTCACGAGTCACATGTGTGACGAAATATAGGAGTTTGTTAACACTATTGCTCATCGCCTCTCCAACTAGTAAATAAGTTTGAGGAGCCTCTCCACTCAACGCAAATTGGCTTCGAGTGGGATGCTAATGATATTTCACTTCACCATTTTGCAAGCAACGAATAACCCAAAAAGTCTTGTCAAACGGTCTGCAATTCACCTATAATTTTCTTTTGGGCTGACACTGCTGAACCTTATTCTGAACAAACTTCAAGAAAGAGGAGAAAAAGCTAGATGAATCATGCGCCATGGGATACCACTCTACCTTTGAATCATGACTCATAAATGCCAGGACTAAAAGGCTAAGATCATAAAACGTTTGATGCATAGCATCAAGTACAAATACAAGTCTCACCTGAGTCGCAGGAATGTTCATCCTAGCAGAACTCCCCAGCCCAAGGATATCCTGCATGGGTATTATTGCAGTTCGGGCCACAGAAGAGAGTGCAGCCCGTATTAGTGCCCACGAAATATCCTCTTCAGTAATTGAAAGATACTCCCGTACCTGAAACAAGCAACATCAAAACCAACGTTCTAAAAGTTGCCAGGCAAGCGGCCGGGTACCGCCTAGCACCTAGACCTATTAATCAAGGATTAATCGGTGCCTAGAGATTAGTTGGTTTTTTGCCTTTTTTAAAATTTCTTCTCCCCCCTCCCCAAATTTTGAGTATGTAGAACAACACAAGTAGAACAAAACATTATAAACATCCAAACAGAGGAAATAGAAATAGAGCCTACATACACATAATTTCACAAAGAAACAAAGCCTATATGCACATAACTTCACTACATTTTGTACAATGTAGAGTTATACATTATATTTATCAGTTAGCTTTTTATAAGGGCGTCCTTATTTTAGTTAAGTTGCGGACGTCCCCTTTTCTCCCCTTTCCCGACCAAATTTCAATGATCCGAGCAGTTCAATGTGTTCTGAACGTGATTTTAAGGGTACCCGCGAGAAATCAGCAAAAAAAGACCGGGAAGGGCTTCATCCGAGCAGTTTTTATTTTTATTTGAACCGTTCGATAAAAAATAAACAAAAACTGTTTGGATGAAGCCCTTCCCAGTTTTTTTTTTTTTGCTGATTTCTCACGGGTACCCTTAAAATCACGTTCTGAACATATTGAGCGGCTCGGATCATCGCAAATTGGTCGGGAAAGGGGCGTCCTCACTTTAATACGGTAAGGACACCCTTATAAGAAGTTTTGTGTTATATTTATATCGATTTAGGTTTAGATAAATATCATTTATATTGTAAAGTGTGGATGTATATATTATATTAAACTACACTAAAACCATTAGTATATTACCACAATGTTTAACCCCTTAGATTTTCAAAATTAAATATTTAACCCACTATTAATCCCGCCTAACTGTCTAATCCTACCTAGCCGATTAGTTGCCGCCTAGCCTATTAGTCACCGACTAATCCGGCCTAGTGCCGACTAATTCAGTGCCTAGGCCCCAAGTCGAGGCGGCAGACCATTGCCTAGTGCCTAGGCGCCGACTAGTCAGCCGCCTAGGCCGACTTTTTGGAACACTGATCAAAACAAAAGCCAATGTTGAAATATTGTTCTAACTTGCTAAAAGGAATTCATAGGTTAACAGGAGCTATCAAATAATTACCACAGAAATTTGACAAAAATGGTACAAGGAACTCACATTGGACTTCTCTTCTTGCTGCAAGCTGTGCCACCAACCTTGAATCTAAAATAACAAGAAACTGGTAGCAGACTGATTACAAAGTGAAAAGTAGACTAAACTAATCTGATCTGAGATTCCATGTGTGAACTCAAATATTCAGTTTCCTATTCATTATTCTGCTGGGTAAAATCGGAATGGGGGACCTTTTCCTGAATTATTTGCTGATAAAAGGACTAAAGCCAGAAGAAACACCAAGGAAACAGGTGTTGTTCTGTAAACTAAACAATGCACACATACACAAACAAACAATTTTACGTGGTTTGGCCAGTACCTACTTTCACGAGCAGCATATTACAAAACATGGAGAAGATATTACAAAGGATTCCCTCACCAAAGTCCCAATATTTGAAACACAAGCCAATATCTATCCCCCACCAGTCACTATACAAATTGCCACAAGTGAGCTTCACAAACCATCCATACATATAGGCAAACAAAAGGTTCATAGTACGTTTCACGTTTGATTTGAAGTGGCGACAAGGGTGTCAACAAAAAGTGGCTGGTGTTGATCTTCACAAGAAATTCAAGCCAACTTTGGGTTTCTGCAAGGTGAAATGGATTTGAAGAATCCATCCACTTGCAGCCATAACTTCAACAACAGAAACTCTTTCGACATCTGTTGATCAATATGATATTGCAGGGTTTTTCGGAATGAAAAAAATTCCATATGTATTGAAAGCAAAGCAATTACAAGTGCAAATCAACTTGAAAATAATTTGAGTTAAGTATTTACCAAAAGGGCTTTTAAGGAAATTTCCACAAAAGAAATTTGGAGAAGATTTTACCAATCTAATTCCTTTACTATTTTCATTTCTTTGTTTTCAAGAACAATAACCAGGTTCTCAAAAGCACCTGGTACAGGTCCTACTCATACTATGCCTCCTGTAGAAAAAATCAACTTCGTTGACAGACAAACACAAGGCGAAGAGGATTTTACCGTGTCATTATCATGAGTCCCGGTATAGACAACTTGATTGTATTCATGATTATGAGGCAAGTGGGGATTACCAGAATCACTTCCAAACCCTGGATCAAAAACGAAAAGGTGGGAAAACAATTAACAATGTATGTACGAACTTCAATGCAGCTTTGGAAAGATATCCACAAAACAATGGCAAAAAAATCAATTTCACACGAGGGGACAAAGTAGGTACCAAACTGGAGGACAGCCATTCCAGGTGCCCCAATGGATTTCCTAAGGTCAACCACATCCTCTGTGATTACTCCCTGTCATGTGACAGAAACAAGGAAAGAAAGGAGAGAAGCATTCAAACTTAAGTAACTTAGTGCAGAAAACAAAATATATTCCAGTGGTCAGAACATGATTTTAAGGGTACCCGCGAGAAATCGGCAAAAAAAATGACCGGAAAGGGCTTTTGATTTGAGCAGTTTTTATTTGAACCGTTCAATAAAAAATTGTTCGGAACTATTTGGATGAAGCCCTTCCCGGTCTTTTTTTTTTGCTGATTTCTCGCGGATACCCTTAAAATCACGTTCTGAACACATTGAGCGGCTCGGATCATCGAAATTCGATCAGGAAAGGGGAGTCCGCATTTTTACTAAAATGTTAGATACACACCACTAGCCTTCAAAATGTTAGCAATGCAAATAGTGTAAAACAAAGCATCACTGTACAGACTGCCAACAGATATCAAGCATGAGTTGCCCAATAATAACTGCTGCAACCAAATCCAGATAACCTGATGCCTCCTGACTATCTAATCTTCCTTGTTTTGTGTTGAATTTACTTTTCAATGCTTTCTAGGTAAAGAAAACCCTGTTGACAAACTAAATATTTAGTGAATGTAGTAACCTGTCCAGAGTATGGGGAGCCATCTTCATTACCTTTCTGCCCTGGAGGAACCAGAGGAAGAACCTGCAAAACAGTTTCGAAATAAGAGGAGAAACATCAATGAACACACACATTGGTACTATACAATTTGAAAAACAGTGTGGATGCACCCGTAGAAAATAAGAACCTTCAGAAATAGAAACACAAATTCAGAAGGAAATCTCTTGAATGTGTATGTACCAGTGGAAAGTAGTATATTAAAAAATAGAAACATAACATCAGAGAGGAATTCAGAAGGGAATCTACCAAATAAGTCAAATTATGGATCTAAGAAAAATATGGAGTACAATTTTTAGATAAACTATGTTGTCAAAGTACCTAAACATCTAAAAATATTAGACTACAAGTAAACCAGCTTGTCCCTTGAAATCAACTGATTCGGAAGTACACTCTCATTGGTATCAAAACCTAATTCTTCATCTAGTGACGTGAATGTTATGTTTAATGGATGACAAAGTCACGTGTCATTTTCAACAAAAATGACAGCAGTTCATGATTCGTTCGAAAACTTACTCCGTGCATTTGAGAAATCAAGCGATTATCAAAAGATATCATAAGATAATTGTGAATGTTCTGAAGCTGGTAAGTGCCTAGTCCAACAGTGTACTCCCTCTATCATTGAGAAGAAAAAGTTGGCCTACATTTTTTTTGATAAATAAAATCACAAAAACACATGATTGTTGCGTGTTCTCCAAAAAGGACAAGCAATTTGGGAAGGATGGAGAATTTTTTCTTTTTTTTGGAAACCGGGGGT
Organism: Rhododendron henanense subsp. lingbaoense; assembly: GCA_020567845.1. NCBI lineage: Eukaryota > Viridiplantae > Streptophyta > Magnoliopsida > Ericales > Ericaceae > Rhododendron > Rhododendron henanense. The sequence goes on from CM036321.1 coordinate 35,266,424, forward strand.
AGCACATGCCCCCCTCCCCCAATTAAGGTCCACCCCTGCTTCCAACTCGTGAGAAGAGGAGAAAAGACGGAGATAAAAGAAAGAAGGTAATGTCAATGAGAATTCGATTTGTCCAAAAGATTGATTTTGGAAAACTATCTTCCATACCTATATTAAGTTCAGCATCCTTTATGTTCTAGATTCTAGTTAATTTTATAATATTGAGAAGCTTCTGAGATAAGAGAGATGTTGGGCACTTTCCAAATATGATTTAGCTGAAATGGTTTTAAAAAGTACGGATTGTGGTGAGTGGCAGATATAATGAGGGATGATGAGTCACATGCTCCCCTATATTTTTAACCCCAGCAACAATACCCCTGCATATAGTTCCTTTAAATTATCTTCTTAAATAATTGCACAAGTGCCAATTCTAAGTAGGTTTAACTTTTTCCAGGAAAAAAAAAAAAACCAACAAAGCACCTTCTACCATCAAATCTAACTTAAAAAGGAGGACTTTCATGTGCATAATATCTTCATATGGCTAAGTTTAAAAACTTTTGGAAATTAGCGTTCAATACTCTTTTTTGGTGATGAATGTTTAAGTTGGTTGTTACATAGCTGTGCACATGTTGAATTACTGGATTTGCCACTGATTAGAGTGGTGGAGCATCCTATTCTTAAGTTAAAATAGGCTTTTTGAACAAAAAAGCGATTGTGCTTGGGCCTTGTTTGTTATTATATATTTTCTGATTATTCGCTTACAAGACTTAATATAAGTTGCAAACATTCTTGGTGTGGCTATTTATAAGTCTGAATAGAACTTTAAACTGTTTGGTTAAATAAGTCGTAGAATAGCTTGTTACCAAACCAATGTCTAAATTGATGTGGTAACTTTGTCAACTCAAAATAAGTAACAAAGCTAGTAATTGAATCTTACTTTTTTTTAGCCTCACATAATGTATTCAGATAAGCTCAAAAGCCAAAATAATTGATTATCTAGAATTGCTAAAAAAACACTCCCCATTAACCATTTTAAAGTAAGTTGGGATAAATCCGCTTATACGTGCTAGCATCCAATACAAAATAGGTGAAAAGATTGGAACTCTTGGACCACCTCACCCCATGTGTAAGCAAGCACGGACCCAAAGATGGTCACGCAGGGGCACATGCCCCCACTTGATTTTTGTAAAATAAATATTAATAATTTTAAATATTTATATTATACCCAATAAATTTTTGATAATGTTCTAATAAAACTTCTCTTCATTTTCTTTACAAGGATTTTTGTCTGACTATTTCTTAGAGTGCGAATTTTCACTCAATCTCTATTATAAGATACAATTTCACAACGAACTTTTTACCTCTAGGTCCAGAAAATAGAAAGTAATTCCCACCAGGTCTCCTCTAATTAATGAAACACTGAAACCCTATGAAAGTGTCTAAAACCTTAACCCCTAGGGCACCCTGAAAGTGCCTAACCCCTAGGGCACCCTATGAAAGTGCCTAAACCCTAGGTACCCTATAAAAATGCCTAAACCCCTAGGGTACCCTATGAAAGTGCCTAAACCGCTAAAACCCTATAATAGGAAAGTGCACCCTAAAACCCCTATGAAAGTGCCTAAACTTAAATCCTAGGGCTCTATGAAAGTGTCTAAACCTAAACCCTAGGGTACCCTAAAACCCTGAACTTATTATCTTCATGCCTCTTTGAATACTTCCAAGCAGGATCGGTTCTATTCGACATCTATAATATACATACAAACAAAGGAGATAAAACATAATTCATAAAATCCAGAAACTATAGAGTATAGACTATAGAGATGGCAAATGCAGAAACTATAGTGTATTTATTTACTCAATAAATTACTTGTGATGTTGACTTTAATTTGTTTCTATGTAATAGGCAAGAGAGGGCTTTTTCTTGTGGGTTATTACCGTGTAAGTGTGAGTGTGAGTGTGTGTGTGACTAGATTAAATAAAAAAAAAACTGTGTATGTGTTTACTGATCAATCGATCAGTAGAGAAAGACAGAAAGCAGAGAGCTTACACTTGGACGATCGAGAGGAGAGAGAGAGAGAGAGGGCTTTGATGTTTGATCACAGAGGAGAGACAGAGGGCTTCGGATCGCAGAGGAGGGAGAGGCGGCTTTGATCGATCACATGGGTATGTGTGTGTGTAAGTCTTATTTTGCTCTTATATTATGTTTGTGACCTGGACGACGCCTAGGCGAGTGCCTCGCGACTAGGCGCGACTTCACCGACTAGGCGGGCGCCTCTTCCACGGTCGCCTCGCCTCACACCAGTGAGGCAGTGAGGCGGTGAAGAGTCGCCTCGCCTAGGCGCGTTTTTTAAATCACTACCCTAGGGTACCCTAAGATTTAAGATACACAAGGGTACTAGGGTACCCAAAAACCCCGTTCGTTTAAGCGTTTTGGATTCTAATCATTATCCTATTTCTCTCCAATCATTACTCTCATTTTTTCCTCTATATTTCCAATCATTACTCTATTTCTCTTTACATTCATTACCTACAAATCCAAATCCAAAATTTCAAAACGAACGGGGTACAGGATACCCTAAAACCCTAGGGTGACACTTCCATTAATGGTAAATGTATTTTTGTAAAAGTGGACCTAGCGGTAATTAAGTATTCCATCTCTCTTTAATGGGAATTAAGTTTCACTTTTCTGTGCTTAGAGGTAAAAATCTCTCCCATATAGTCACCAATTTGTTATTATAAATTGTATTCATTAAGGAATTATGGATGTATGGGGTAAGTTTACTAATTTGTGTGCCCCCACAAACACAAAATTCTAGATCCGTCCCTACGTGTAAGCCTATGAAACGGCTATGGGTAGGGCTCAGCAGCTCGTGGCTCGCACTCGATTTTTAGGCTCATTTACTAAACGAGCTCGGCTCAACCCTCAAAAGCTCGGCTCGTTCGTTTGTATAGACTCGACTCGTTTAAAGAGGCTCGTTAAATAAATTAGCCAGGCTCGGCTCATTAAAGGCTCAGCTTGAATAGAAACAAACCGAGCTCGAGTTTTTGGCTCATTTAGCAAATGAGCCGAGCTCACACCCTATAAAGTTCGGCTCGGCTGGACTCGTTTACACCCCTAGCTGTAGAAGAGGCTGTAGAAATTAGTCCGAAGCCCACGCAAGCGGACCGGGACACCGTGCATTTCCACACAAAAAAAAAAAGGGCGTATTATTCACCTGCCAGAGGGAGCAACCAGCGTCGGGAGGCCAATCGATGAACCGAAAGGCCTGTTCGCCTAGATCTCCAATGCCGTAGGAGCCGGGAAACGACGTCGGGTGGAGGAGAACGCCGGGTCTCCGTCGGACGTATGGATCGGGTTTCGGAAGACAGTTGGCGTAGTCTTCCGGCAAGTCTTCCCCGACGGCGGCGGAGAGGTTAGAAACCGTGAACTGGGTAGAGCGAGTTCTGCGCGCGTTCGATCGAGTGGAGGGGAAGAGGTGGAGAGCGGTGGAGGGGTTGGAGAGTTTGGGGAGGGGAGGGGAGGATTGAGAGTGAGTTGCGAATCGCCATGGAATTATGCAGAGAAGAGACAAACATTTTGAATTAATAACACACGTCGAGAACCATAAATTAAGGGAACATACACATTTTAGCCATCGAGATAAGAGATAGCTAAGAGCATCCGTACATGCTAGGGGTATACACGGTCCGGATTGATCCGGTTCACTAGAAAATCAGTAACCAGACCATTTCAAACGGTTCTAGAAAATTGGGAACCTAACCAATATATTCATGAAACCTAATCAGAACCAAACTGCAAGATCGGTCCGATTTTGGTTCGGTTCCGATTCTATCCAAAAAGTATCCAAACACTTATTCATAAAATATGAACTCATAAAATTAAATAAATAGGAAGATAATCTGCTTGAATAGGAAAGGAAGGAAAAAAATAAAAGTTTTTCCTAACAAATGAGATTTCATCTCTAAATAAATTAAATTTAGCAAGGAAAAGATTAACCTACTAAATTCAAATACATATTTAATTACACACATATGTATTTCTATATTTATCTTAGTTTTAAACGATCCGGTTCGGTTCTAACCACAATTCATTAATTGAGAACCAGTAACCGAACCAAAATTAACTGTTCTTATTTTTTTGGAACCATAACCCGATCGTAAAATCGCAGAACCGGACCAAATAGGACGGTTCGATCCAGATAGGACTGATTTTACTGTTCGAACGATTTTCTTGAACACCCCTAGTACACATGACTCTTTGAACAACTCTCTAAACTAAAGTAAAGAGCAAAAATGAGAAAATGGACAAAAAATGCCTTCCACCAGCCTCTCTTCCTTCCTCTTTACTTTGCAAAATAAATAACTTTGCTACAACAACGACTCTTTGTTTTAAAGAGTCACTATTCACCCTTTTAACTATTACTTGAGTAGAGAAATGTGGGACTAAATGAAGGAAATATAAAAATATGAATATTTAATTGAGTACAAAGTGAGAGTAAAACGTTTGATGCAATAGACATTTTAAAAGTGAGTAGCTAAAGTAATAAAGTGGATTTTTAAGGTGTAATTTGATTCAAAATTTAAAAAGGCTGATGCGGATGTTCTAACCCCCTAACTAGAAAGACATAATTTTTTAATTGTATTTTTTAATATATAAACGGTGTAAAAATTCATTATAACCATTTAAAATAAAAATGATCAAAAAAATAAGATCTGGCATTGGTTCAAACAAATTGAAAATTGAAACACATAATTTTTTAACTATATTTTTAACATATAAACAGTGTAAAAAAATGAGTGTAATTTAGTAACTTTGCCCTAATGGAGACAAAGAGAGGAGCGCCTCCGGAGAAAATTGGATCGTGGAAATAATCCTCCTTCCATAAAAACTGACAAGTGCTTGCGTTTTATATTAAAATCATCCTCTTTCCAATTTTCATCCTCCTTCCATAAAATCATAATGGATTTTTACACCATTTATATATTAAAAATATAGTTAAAAAATTAAGTATTCCAATTTTCAATCCATTTGAACTGGTGCGAAGATCTTATTTTTCTGATCATTTTATCTTAAATGGTCATAATGGATTTTTACACTGTTTATATATTAAAAAATACATTAAAAAATTAAGTGTTCCAATTTTCAATCTGTTTGAACCAGTGCCAAAATCTTATTTTTCTGATCATTTTATCTTAAATGGTCATAATGAATTTTTTGCTCTAAGGCCTTTCAATGGACACCCTAAGAGAGTCATAAAACTAAAATCAAATTTTCCATTAGTTTCATTCACGGTGTGAACAATTTTACCAATTTGGAGTATAAAACAAACTACAGGGTTTATTTTGTAGCAATTGAAACTAAAGGGACGAAATTAAGCCAACTGTAAAACTAGAGGGACGACTACGAAAATTTGCCCTCATTCTTAAAAGGAGTGCTAGGTACAAAGAAAATATACCCAGAATTATCCCGAAAGGATAAATCAATGGTAATTTCCGCGTACATTTTCTTTGTACTTAGAATTTCTCTATTTTTAGAGCCCCATGGGATAAGTGGTGGTTTAAAAACTCTTCACTAACCCACTTTCTTAATTATGTTTAGTTTCCATGATGGAGGGAAATGTTTAATTCTAGGCTAACCCCATAACTAGAAAGACCTAATTCTAGGCTCACTTTCTTCTCTCTAACATTACCTACCTTTCTAGAATAACTTAATAATTTTAATTAATAAAGGGCGGATATTCTCTCTATTTATAGAGAAGAGAAGAGGATCGTATATATAATTATTATATTAAAAGACTGTAAACACTCTAATTCAGGCCTCCAAATAATTTTTAAGTTCTCCGATGATAAAATAAGAAAAAACATACCTTCAAGGTTTGGACCGCTATTCCTTTTCTACTCATTCACTAACCTCAAGAAAACCCCTTTTCAAACATATAGGGTGGCTCCTAGTTCAATTGCAAAAGAGAAAGATGTGTTTACTTTGTCAAAAACAATTTTTTCCATGACACATTGAAGGTAAAATGACCACACATTTCAATGTATAAAAATCTTTGAGTGAAACTAATTGGGTTAGAAAGAGGACTCAACAAGCTTTCCAACGCTTCAAACCGCGCTCAAATCCGAGTTCGGGAGTGTCCGGGGCGCCCCCGCGAAGTTTGGTGTGCTGTAATGTCACACAATACTGCGCAACATTTCAAAACACCGCGCGGCATTCTAAAAAATCACTCCAGTGCACAAGATTTCAATATACCGCGCGGCCTTTTGAAACACCGTAAAAAAGAGCGTCTAGTAGATTCCCATGCACGTCAGCAGAGTGGTCAAAGCGCGTTTTTTGCCTTTGGGTGCACTCCAAACATATATCTGACTTCTACTTCCCCCTGTAAATGACCCCTACTCCTAAAAACCACTATATATACACCAATTTTTAGCCATTTCAGGATACCAGATACATCTCTTTCTCTCTCTACATCAACCCACAAGCTGGTCTATTACAAAATCAGTCTCAAACTGATTTTTCTTCTTATTCTTTCTACAAAACTCACTCAAATCTCCCCTAAACTCAGAAACCCAACTGATTTTAGGGATTTCCAGTCCAAATCAACCTCCGCTCCTCTATTTTCAAGCACATCCAAGTCTACAAGAAGGTATAAATCGATTTCCTTGAGCTAAACCACATTTAGCTTTGAGGGGAGTCGACCGAGGCCCTTCTCGGTCTTTCTACACTGAGTTTGGGTCTCAAACGAGCTTCAAAGCAGAAAATAGTCAAAAATCAGAAACTTCACTAGACTCAATGAATCGTATGGTGCTTTAAGGCACCAGAAGGCACCAGATGGTTTACTGAGGAACGCCGTGCGGTATTTTAGCCTTGGTTTCTAGGTTCATCAATACTTGTGAGATCTGAGGAGTCTTCAAATATTTTCCAGAATAGCTCTTATGTTAAGAACCATCTTTGTGTCTTGAGAGGCTCTTTCAAAAAAGGTCCCATAATGGCTTTTAACATATCGCTATGTGATAAAACAAGCCTAAAATATTAAACAAATTGTTTTCAGTATGTTCAAGGAGCCTAAACTAATTGTTTATGGTTAATGGTTCATTTTATCACATAAGAAACAAAGTTACAGTGGAAGACGAAGAAAAGAAATACCGCACGGTATTCTAGTTGCGCGGCACGGCATTGTGTTGTGTCGTGCGGTATATTTTTATCATTGCATGTCCCGTACGTCTTATGCTGTATAACGTTTTGCCCCTAATGTCTTTAAGCTAATGTCACTCAGAGGCTTCATAGGCATATCCCAGAACTGTTCCAAGTATTAAAAATCATTTTTGAACCTTAAATAAGTCTTTTAATGTCTTAAAGTGATCTTTAATGCCCTTTTGCATACTAAAATGAACCCAAAAGGCCACCAGAATTGTTTTCAGAATTTAGAGTATGCATAAAATATTTTTTAGGCCCAAGGTTCATTTTACAAGTGCATTACCTAGACTGTTCTGAGATATGTGGGGCAATATACCGCACGGTGTATTGGTTGCACCGTGCGGCGTATTGGTGTATCATGCGGTATTTTACTTTCCAATGCTATTCTCCGTTATCTTCTGTTACATGCATGATCATCTTTCATATTGTTCATCATATCATTGGCACAGTAGTATCGTAAATTAGAATATCATCCATTATTTGTCTTCATGCTCAAACGTTGTTTTTGCAAAGTTAAGTTCTTCAAATTATTTTGAATCCCCCATTTAAAATGCTTAGTAGAGACCGATTTTTATCGAGCGAGCGATGTGCTTTTTTAACAAAACATTCTCTGCTCGTAACGTGGCTCCCGAACCCAAGATTTTCACAAGACCAAAAGCCTTATCACTTTTCTCTAAAACAAACCCTCGATTTCTCGAATCATCCATCTCAAAAATTTGGTGGCGACTCTCGAATCCCGGTGGGGGAGCCCACAAAGACACTTGTCCATAAAGGTCTCTTTTTTTAGTTAGAGTTTTTCTTTATCTAAAATTGTAATTATTCTAATTAATATAAAAAGTGAAGAAAATAGAGGATAAATTAGATATATATTTTTTCTCAATATGCCACATCCATTCTCCATTTTGAAATTTAATTTGAAAATTGGTTGGAGATCCTCAATGGCTATTTCTCTGATTTCACGATACGTTTGAATATTGCATCATTTTGTGCACCATTGTTCTCTAGTAGTAGTATTATGGTTCAAAATTCTATGAGAACCCGGCGGGGTTAATTGTGACAGTGCACGTGAAAAAAAATTAGCGATGGACTTTTACACTTTTTGCTTATATTAAGAACTGTTTTTTTTTTTTTTTTTTATCAACGCAGAAACATAGTATATATATAAATAAAAGGACACTATCGGTCCGAAGTACAAACTACAAAACAAAATAACAAACAAAAACAAAAATACAACAGAAAAAACCAAAAAGCCGCAAGGAACCAAAAACGTCAGAGCCGGACCCATCGATCACACTCGTGAGGGTGGGTGGAGTGGTCAAGAGAGTGGCCAGGTATGAGAAGAGCAACTCTCGAGATAGACCCGCCGCACCAGTTGAGCACATGCCCACCGCAGGATTTCAGGCCGAAGCCGCCACCGTCACCGCTGTTAAGCTGATTCCGAAGACCCAGATCTAAAACCCTAGTCTAAGGGTCATCATTTGGCCCACCGGCCCGTCCAAAGCCCGCCCGGCCCATCGGGCTTTTACCCGGCTCAGGCCCGTCCAACGGGCGGGCTAGCCCAGCCCGTAGTTTGTAATGGGCGGGCTTGGGCCTATGAATTTTTACTCGGCCTGCCCGTAGGCCCGGCCCGTGAGCCCGCCCGTGGTACCCGCCTACGGGCCCGCACATTAGCCCCAAATCCCACAAAATCCTTTTTTTTTTCCCTTGGTTTAGTTTCTACCCAAGGAAATTTAAGCCCGCCGGGCTTTTGGCCCGCCGGCCCGCCAATTGAGTAGCCCGTGGGCCAGGCTTGGGCTTCAATTTATGGTAGGTAGCCCGGCCCGCCCGGCCCGAAAAAAAGAAAAAGCCCGGTCGACCAGGCCCGTGGGCGGGCTTGGGCATTGACTTGGCGGGCTGGGCTGGGCCGGCCCGGCCCGATGATGACCCTTACCCTAGTCTAGATCTGGAACCCCGCCCTGTTAAGAACTTTGGAAGCATATGGATTGTGAATAATGAATATTTAAGTCTAATTTTGTACAATTGTGAATTGTTACTATATGCCTGTTGTGAATAACAGTGCCCCGCTATACCCCGCCCTCTCCCCGGGCGCTAACTATACATTATCGGTTTCAGAACTACTATCCACACAAACAAAAGTGCACAGATTGTTGTATGGGGCCCACCACGGGTCCCACACAAGCGATCCGAGCCGTTCATTAAATGTAAAACACTTTTTCAAGATTCCCCGTGAAAAATCAGCTCAATCCGATACTTATAAGTTCTCGATCCAATCATCTAACTTTTTATTGAGATTTCAAGATAATGAAAAGTTAAATGATTGGATCGAGCACTTATAAGTATCAGATTAAGCTTATTTTTTACGGGGACCCTTGAAAAAGTGTCTTGCATTTAATGAACGACTCGGATCATTTGTATGGGACCCGTGGTGGGCCCCATAAAAAAATCTGTGCACAATCTGTACATGAAATGTCTGTGTTTACAGACTTTCTGTATCAGTTTTAATCATCCTTTCATATCAGTAAGTCTGTGTATCGCACACAGATCCGTGTGTGGGGCCTACTTCGGGTCCCACACAAACGATCCAATCTGTTCATTAAAATCAAAACATTTTTTCAAGGGTTCTTGTGAAAAATCAGCTTAATTCGATACCTATAGATGCTCAATTCAATTATCTAACTTTTCATTATCTTGAAATCCGAATGAAAAGTTAAATAATTAAATCGAGCACGTATGAGTATTAGATTGAGTTTATTTTTAGCGGGCCCTTGAAAAAATATTTTACATTTAATAAACGGATTGAATTATTTGTGTGAGACCCGTAGTGGGCCCACAACAAATCTATTCACTTTTGCAGTGTGTGTAGCATTATTGCTTTCATATTACTCTCTTCTACTTCAATTGTTAATTCATTCTGACAAGTTCAATTATATAGTGCGAGTTTTGATGAGATGGTAAGTGTTTGATCAAATTGATCCTAACAAGTGATATTAAAGTAAGGTCCCAGGTTCAACTCTCTTAAATGGTATGCTGGTATGCTGCTTGTGGGAAGGTGCAAGAAGAGAATTCTTGGACGTAGGCCAAGTGAGTCAAGTCCAGCAATATTCTACTGAGATGGAGGCCAGGTGAGCCAAAAGTCTCAGTTGACCCATTGGTTAGGAGCGATATGGTAATAAGAATAAAGGTTCGCCTTGATTAAAACCCATTGGTTTTTGCATTAGGCTACTCAAAATAGACCAAGGATATAGAGTAGGAATGAATACCTCATACATGATAATATATTATTTGACTTACAATTCACTATTGTTTTTTTTGCAAACTCAAAATCCAAACTGAAAACATACAACTATAATTTGTCATAAAAAGTAATTAATATCTTCTCATGTGAATCTTCATGTGACGCAACATGAAATCCTTTATGTTACATTCGACGAGTTGAACAAAAACAAATTAGTTCTCAAAATATTCATCATCCATGCGAAAAATCAGGTGTATCGAACATCTGTATTTACTTGAACAAAACATATTTGGGCAGAGCTTGACCATCCATTACTCTTAAATTATACAAAAATGATGCAACAAAGGCTTTTTCATTACGGTCCTGCTAACAATTGCCCCCGGGACATAAGTTTATCCATAATAAATGTAGTACGATCTCGCTATTTACTTTTTTGGTCCCCAAATTATGCGCGAGTTGTCAATTTGGTCCTCAATCTAAACATTGCGCCAATTTTGTCCCCAACGTTTAAAATGTGAGTCTAAAAGGTCCCTGGCACAAACGCCGTTTCTCCTTTCCGTCAAAATAGGGGGCATTTGTGGTATTTCACCCTAAACCTACCCACTTCCCTTGGGAAATTCTATTCCCACCCCCCTCTTTTCTCAATACCTACACTAAACTCAAAAATTCTTCATAAAACCCCAATTTTTTTGTCTCATTACCCACACCTACAACCCCGGAACCCCATCCACCATCTCCAAAAACTATCACCCACCACCTTTCACCCTTCAGTGCCGCCACGATGCCACTCCCACCCATTCTTCCCTTATTTTTTTGTTCTCCAATAAACATCTCCCTAATTTCAACCACGAACTCGTCCCCACGCTGCTGGAAATTGGCGCCGCTTCCGTCATTCTCATAGAAAAGGAAGATCTGAAACTTTGACTATTCTATTGCAATTATCAACTCAGTAACCAAGAAATCAATCCCAATTTCGAAACTAAACCATTATAGGAAGAAATCAACGTCTGGGTGCCTATCTCCAAACCCATGCCATTGATTCTCTTATTTCAAAACACTAAACTTATTTTTTTCTTTTGTCCTATTCTTGAATTTGTAAGAAGAAATTGGGAGATTTGAGTCGAACCCAAATGCGAGAAGCCCTAGTTTTGCCTAAAATATTGATTCTTGTTGTATGGATTCGCCGTTATTGACATTCTATGTTGCTTTGGGGTTTTGAGGTTTTCTTGAGCTTTTTTCACCCCGGCCGCGGAGTTAGCACAATCTCTTCTAGCTCCTTCGAGAGCTTCGACTCGATCTCGACCAGGTTTCTCTTAGCCTGGGCATGTGCTCTACCAGGTCGAATAACGGCTTCGTGACAACGGTTGGCAACGTCAGTTTTGCTCAATGTCAAATTCGGCATGTTTGGGACCGATGCTGGGGAGTGTTGACTTAAGAGAGGATCGGGAATGTAGTATGGTTTGGATCGATTGCAATGGACAGCTATGTATGTATATGTTTGTATATATCGATCGGATTGTGAGTGGTGAAAGCTTTCGCAGTGGTTATGTACTGCTTAGATTTGTTGGTGAAATACCTAAAAAGCCCCTTATTCTAACGGCCCAAATGGATGGCGTTTGGACTGGGGACCAAATGGACACACATTTGCAACTTTGGGGACTAAATTGATGCAATGTCTAGTTTGGGGACGGATTTGGTACTCGCGTGATACTTTGGGGACTAACAAGGTAAATAAGCCAGTAGGATCTATTTACACTATACTCTCTAGTCTCTGCATCTATAGTTTTGTAATCAACAACTATCATTAAATTAGGAAGAATAAGAAACATTACATGCATCACTAATTGATTCCTTAATATTATTTAGACGAATATAAATTTGACAAAAATATAAAATATACTACTCATTATATTGTTTTTTGAAATCTGATGTACAGGTTAGCTTGCCTGTAACTCGACAAATTCCAAGGCCCTTAAGTTAACCTCTAGGCAAACCCTCTTTGGCACCAAGATTTGGAGTGTTTGGCCTCTGTGGAATTCGTACATGCGACCTCATGGAGGAGAATCACTTACTATTTGTTTTTCTCATGCCAATGCCAACTTTACCAAACCCCTTGGGATTGGGTTACTACCCATTGTTATTCTCAACTTTACTAACATCAAATTTTATACACCCGTAAAAATCAGTTCATTACAAAATAAATGCCCGCCAATACATATTTATATCTGTAAAATAAACAATTTTTGTCATTAAATGACATTTGTTTTGAGTCCCACATTCTTTGTCTCGCGCATCTCCCCGAGCAATCGTCACCAAGATACCGAAATCGAATGACAGAATCACAAGAGTTGCATTGGTAGCTTTGATCGTCTTTTTATAGTGCAGGATACGCGGAGGACGGGACAACATATCACTTCCTCCGTTCCAAAATTCAAAACATCTTTTATACCTCCAAACACATTATGGTCCCTATTAAAGGATTTTTTGTATACCCAATCGGGCCAATCTCTGCTCCTAGAATTAGGGATCAGCTTAGGATCAGGGCGGAGGTATACAAACCCGGTCTGAGTTACTCCATTCGTTTAAAGGTTTTGGATTTTAGATTCTAATTATTATTTTATTTTTTTTCAATCATTATTTTCATTTTTATCTCTATTTCTCTCCAATCATTACCCTTATTTTCAATCATTATTTTATTTCTCTTTACACTCATTACCTACAAATCCAAATCAAAAATCCCAAAACGAACGGGGTCAATTTTTTTTTTTTTTTGCACTTCATTCCCCAGACCCAACTCAAAAGCAAAAAAAATTATATTCAGGGTCAGCATGCCCCAATCGGAAGGCCCTATCCTTTTATTTTATTACTATTTTAGTCTCAAGTTGTTATATCATTTTGATCCCGTTCGTTTAAGGGTTTTGAATTTTAGATTCTAATTATTATCCTATTTCTCTCCAATCAGTACTCTCATTTTCCCCTCTATCTCTCTCCAATTATTACCCTTATTTTCAATCATTACTTTATTTCTCTCTACACTAATTACCTACAAATCCAAAATCTCAAAACGAATGGGTTCTTTGGGTCATAGTAATCACCTTTGGATAAAGTAATACTCCCTCCGTCCCTTTTTAAGTGTCCTACTTCGTAACTCCAATTTATTAAAAATGCATCATCATTATACCTTTTACATCAATTTTTTCCTCCACTTTTTCTACTTACCCATCATCATTACACTTTTACTCACTAACTTTTCAAAATGGAATCTACTTTTAGGGACAAAATAGATAATTCATCAACTTTTACCCACTAACTTTACAAAATGGACACTTATTAAGGGACAGCCCAAAATGGAATACTGGACTCTAAAAAAGGGACGGAGGGAGTATATGTTTTCGTGATAAATTGTTCAAATATTTTATTCCGTTAACTTTTGGAAAGATCTCAATTAAAATTTTTGAAGGGCGTAAGCAAATTCGAAAGTTTTTTTTTTTGATAAGCAAATTTTCTTTTATAAATCTTTGAAAGTTATTCACGAAAACATAAATATGGTTTTGAACGGCGTAAGTAGATTCGAAATTTATTCACAAAAATATGGTTTTTCTCCTCCTTTTTTTTTATTTTGGGATAGGCTACTCAAAATACACCAACGTCGACGAAGAAGCTCATACACGAGAATGTATGATTCCACTCACGTTTTACATAGAGTATGGTAGGAACTTATGGAAAGAAAAAGAAGAGAAAATTGTTAAGAAATAAAGTGTGTGAAAAACGTAGACGAATTAATTAACTTGTACTGCTCGAAACCAAATAACTCGAGGGAAATTTTTTTAATTTTAATTTCTTGCCTTTCTTTCCATAAGATCCAAATTAACTCATAGTTTTCTTCAAATTCAAAATCCAAACTAATTAAAAACATACGACCAAAATATGTCATGAACATTATAAAAAAAAAAGTCAATTTTACTACCACCTCTAGTGCTATATGTATGTATGGGCTTACTCATATCGTGACTGTGTGTAAGTTTGTGTGTATGTGTCTCAGTAAGTGTGTGCGCAATGCTTTGTTTGGATTGATTTTTGAAAAAAAATTCTCAACTCAAAAAATAATTATTACCCCTGCTTTCAATTACGGAGTATTACTTACCCCTATCTCTAATAATTATTCTTATTTCTGTTTCTATCTCTCTTCAATCATTACATCTCTTCCAATCATTTCTCTCTCCACTCTTAACCCTACAAAATTTCTCAAAAAATTCTAAAAAACTCATCCAATCACAACATAAGTGTTTCAAGTTGTACGTGTTTGATTTTCAAAATCTTAACTTGAAAAAAAAAAAGAATTTGGTTAATTGATAGATGGAATAATCATAAAATCTTCCTTTTGGTACAGCAATAGGCTAGAGTTCCCACATTTTAAGGTTCCGAAGACCTAGCCAAAGCCTCACAAATACCAATCTCCAACTTAAACCACCACAATTTCAGGTCCTCTGGCAAAATTTCTCAAACCAACTCTCTCTCTCTCTCTCTCTCTCTCTCTCTCATGACAATCTCCCATTGCTGGCCCTGAACCTCCAGCAAATGGGGGACCCAAAACCCACCTCCTCCTCCTCCGCCACCGCATCGTCCAAACCTCCACCGCCGCCGCCACCTTCCCAACAAACCTCCCTCGTCCAACCCTCCAACAAGAAAAAGCACAAACCCGTCAAGGCATTCCGCGTCTTCCGATCCGTCTTCCGCTCCTTCCCCATCATCTCCCCCATGTGCAAGTTCCCCTCCTTGCCCGGCGGCGCCCTGCCCGACACCCACCACCGGACCTCCTCCGCGGCCGGAAACCGCGTCACCGGCACCCTCTTCGGGTACCGAAAGGGAAGGGTGAACCTGTCCGTCCAGGAAAACCCACGGACGCTGCCGACGCTGGTTGTGGAGCTGGCGATGCAGACCAACGTTCTGCAAAGAGAAATGAGCGTGGGGATGGTCCGGATCGCGCTCGAGTGCGAGAAGCGGCCGGAGCGGGACAGGACGGAGTTGCTGGAGGAGCCCCTGTGGAACATGTACTGCAACGGGAAGAAGTCCGGGTACGGGGTGAAGAGGGAGGCCACGGAGGAGGACTTGCAGATAATGGAATTGCTGAGGGCGGTTTCGATGGGGGCCGGGGTTTTGCCCGGGAAATCCGACGTGGAAGGGCCGGACGGCGAGCTGGCGTACATGAGGGCCCACTTCGAGCGCGTGGTGGGGTCCAAGGATTCGGAGACCTTGTATCTGTTGAGCCCTGATGGGAATAATGGACCCGAGTTGAGCATTTTCCTTGTGAGGGTTTGATTTTATTAGTATTATTTTCCAAGGTACTTTGTTTTGGTTTAATTATTGAATTTTTATTAGTTTTTGTAGGCATATTTGAAATTATATGGATTTTATAGGTGAGGCATGCAAGATAGAGAGAGAGAGAGGGAGGGAGGAGAATAGTGTGTCGATAATTGTTGTTTGTTCCTTCAAATGTATTCAGACTTGTTTGTCGCTGATTTACGGATGTATATACTCTTCTTTCTTCTATATATTCTTGTCTTCTTTTATATAGATGGAGTTACAAAAAAATATATATATATATCTTACTTTTTTCTAATATTGTTTCAAGATTCCAAGTGGTTATATATAGTCTATAATGAAGAACTTGATTTTAACTCTTGGGCTCAGGAATTCCTACATAGCTTTGAGCGATACAATGAGTATGTTTTATTAATATAAAGGAAGAGATACAAGAAAAAAATAGAAAGTGAAGTGGAAGAAAAGAAAAACAAACTAACAAAAATCACTTTCTTGCATGTCTTTGCCTTTGGTCATTTGAACATTTGTATATTTCTTTCTTGATTGCAAAGTTTGTAACCAGACTTTTTATTTGAGTTATAAACAAAAAATAAAATAAAATGGGTTACAATGAAGGTTAGAATAAAACATCATGTATTTACCTCGATTAAACTTGTGTATTTAGAATATGACAACTTCCTAAAAAAGCTATAAAAAAAAATAATAATAAGTTTTGTGGGGCCCCCCTTGGGTCCCACAAAAATGATTCGAATTGCCCATTATTTTTAAAATATTTTTTTTATGGAGCCCTGTAAAAAATCAGCTCAACCCGATATTGGTAAAGATTTTTTCTAAATTTGTGGGGGCAAAACTACAAATTCAGAAAAAAAATCCTTACTGATATCGGATTGAGCTGATTTTTTACAGGACTCCATAAAAAAATATTTTAAAAATAATGGACAGTTCGAATCATCTTTGTGGGCCCCACAAAATCCATATGTACATAATCTGTACATTCTGTATGTACATATGACTCATAAAACAAATACTAGTATTTTTTTGCAAGTTGATGGGAGTGCATGCAATGCATATAGAGATCAGAAGTGAGTAACTTTCCTGGGGATAGATCATCCATCGTGTCTATTCATAAATTGAAAAGGAGAGTGAGAAGGACGGAGAGGAAGACTAATAAAGAAAGAAACTTCTTGCCGAAATTGGGGTTAAGGTTGATAACAATCCAAGAAATAAGAGGGCCCCATCTACTTCTTTATCTTTCGATGGTATAGGGAAACTCCATTCTTTTCAAAGATGCTCGAAGGAAGATGGATCTAGGTGCCACATTGGGCGTCAATTTTAGAGGGGGGAGAAGAAACTTCATTAATTTAAAAGAATTCATTGAAATGGAGGAAAAAGAAATAGCAGAAGATCAATGCTGTCAATGACTTGAATGAAGATGATTTCATGGAGGAGGCTAATGATTTCGAGGAAAGGGTTTTCTCTTTCGTTGAAATTTTAACTTCGAGGTTTTGTCAGTTTTTTTTTTTGATTTTGTCCCTTTGGGTTGTTCTTGTTTTTTGGTGTTGATTTGGTTTTTGGTTGTAGGTTTCAGGTTTATTTAGGGTGTGCGGTTGGCTTATTGCCTTCCTTTGATTTTGGTAATCGGGTGGCGTTTTTGCTGATGTGTCCGAGATCCGTTTATTCTTTGTGTTTTTTCTTCAAAAATTAATAAAATCTAAAAAAAAAAGTACATAGAGCATTTGCTCAAATATATAAGTCAACTCTATCCGTTCTAAAAAATACTACTCGATCCCTACCTGTATAGTTGGTGGAGGAGTACCTCTAATTAATTTCCTATTCTTTGTAAAAACAAATATGAAATCCATCCCTAGTCCCACATCGAACGTTGCCTAATATATAAGGTAATACTCATTAATTACTATTAATTAATCTGAATTATAATTTTTCAGCCACGTGATTAGACTATGGGTTAGCAGGATCAGCTGGCGGGTCGTTACTGATGATAAATTAGAGCTAGCCTACACCTATCAGGAGTGTGGGTGTGTTTGGCATTCGCTCATCATTGTCGTGTCTTAATTATTGTAACGACGATTTCACGTTGTACTTTCTTTTTACTATCAATGAAGTTCATTGATCTTCCTAAAAAAAGTGTGTACTTCTATCCCATCTAATTGAAGGACGGACCGGGGGCATATGAGCACGAGCGACCGCTCTACCCACGTATCAAATTTCAACTGAAATATATAGTACTAGTTTTTACCTCAACAACGTTAAAATTATAATAAGTTCACCCGCCCATGCATCATTTTGAACAATCCAACACTCATCAACCACGAGTTTGGGGGAAAAAAAATGAAGTTAGTTTTAGAGATACTTGTATTTCTGATGTTCTGTTTTAAAATAGATTCGGATACACAAGACTGTATGCAATTTTTCCTATTATTATAGATACTGGTCTCTTTGTAATTGAATAGCAAACAAATAAGTAGGTATATAGTTATATTTTTGGTATCATTTTTAGAATTTATATTGGCAAACTTAATATCGCCTTTACATGTAACAATTGTTTTTAATATTTACCCACCCAATTTTGAAGATAAAAAGAGAGTTTGGGAGATCAGATAAATGGAGTTAAAAGGGAACATATGTTACCTTATGCTTATCCAAAAAAAAAAAAAAAAAAACATATGTTACCTAACCCACACAGAAACAACCATAACTACGAATTAGAGTTTTCTTTTTTTCTTTTTATCCCTTAAACTATGCTCATTTTCTTTACTTAGTCCTTAAACTATCAATTTGATGATTTTATCCCCTCAACTATCATATCGTTACCTACTTAGTCCAATAGATAATGGAAATTAGAAATTTGGACGGAAAATATCAAATAAGGCCCTGTTTTGGGATCCTGTAGAACAGATAATTGATTATGGAGAAAATTTCTTTTATATCCCTTCGACTTTGACCAAAAATTCATTTTGGTCATTTATCTTTCAATTTCGGCATAAAAATACTTCATATAGAATTTAGTCGGTAATTTTAATTGTCTAATTTTGTCTTCTTCCATTGGTATAAACTAGCTTCAGTAACGATCACATACCAATCATAATAATATCCACCAACAGTTGGTCTATTTTGAGTAGCCTAGTCCCATGGGAATGGCTTCTCTACCGTTTGTGTTCGAACTCCAGAGAGAGCAACTTGTGTAATCTCAACCGCCAAAAGTATTTTTAATGATTAGATTGTGTTGAAAGACTTTTCGCAGGAGGAAACTATTTTCCCGCAAAGAGTCTTTTTAAAATCTAAATCATTGATTCCTGAGATGAACGGACGAGATGAGATTGAGTTTAGAGAACCGGATTTTTTCCCTGCCCACCCTTAATAATTCATCTTTTTCCCGTGAAGCAGTTTCTCTCCGGTCCAATTGCAGAGAAGCCGAATCCATCTCTTTTTTGGTGGTTCAAAATTGGCTGTTCAAAAAGGTAAAAGTACTGATCAAAATAAAAAGAAGGTAAAAGTACTCACTTGCATTATTGGGGCGGTTGCCGCCACACCGCATAGCCGCTTTCCACCTCACGACCATCCAGTTCCAACTTCCAACCAAATTGATCTAGTAATTCAGAGGGTAAAATCGACAAAAGCGTAAAAGTTCGAGGGAGTAAAATGAAATTTCCCTCAAAATCAAACATTATATTTTTACCTCCCAATACAACCCCTACAAAAATTCCTCGGCATTCCTCCTCTTCCCTTCTCTCTCTCTCTCTCTCTCTCTCTACTCTCACACCTACCATTCCTCTTCTCCAGAATTTAAAAACTCCCAAGTTTGCTATGTTTGATTTTGGGGACGACCTCTTCATCGGTAGTCACAGAATACCATGGCTGGTATGGATCCAGCTGATAGTCATGCTTCTCCTCGTAATACTCCTCTACTATTTCATCGCCTTCGCTTTGGGACTAGATCCCTCCCCCGCCGCAGCCTCCGCTTCCTCTTCCGCCGTCCTCCGCCGCAGCGAAACCTCCAGTCACCGACCGCCGCCCATCGCCACCGCCGCTTCAAGCCGATTAAACACTGCCAAGGTGCGTAATCAATCACGTGCCTTAGGCGTGCCTCTCTCTTGTCTTGGTTTCTCTCTCTAGGTTTAGGTCCTTTAGGATTAGTTAAGAGTTTTTTCTGGAAATAGATTTC
This sequence comes from Rhododendron henanense subsp. lingbaoense, assembly GCA_020567845.1. Taxonomy (NCBI): domain Eukaryota; kingdom Viridiplantae; phylum Streptophyta; class Magnoliopsida; order Ericales; family Ericaceae; genus Rhododendron; species Rhododendron henanense. The sequence continues at coordinate 35,286,341 of CM036321.1, forward strand.
TAACGGGCTTGGCTCTTGTTATGTTAGTAGTAGCGCTGGGTGGAAAAATAAGAGTAATCGGACATTGATGACCACGTCATCTGATCAAGATTCTACCATGGGAGGTATTTTCTCCGGCCTCAAGTGGGCCCTGTTAGTGGACGATGTATTTTATGATCTTTCAGGATTAGTCGAGATGGCGTAAGCTAACCGGACACCTAGTTATCAAGAAAATGTTTCTACCATGGGAACGCATAATAACAAGAAAAAGAATATGTGCGCATAATTAATGGAATAATGGATGATTAATAAAAGTTTCAAATTGGCCCGAAAGAAGAGTTTGGGGCACCGCCACATGGTGCCCCAGGGGCATGGAATAATTACTCCTAGGCCGCAGTGGTTTTTATGTATTTTTGGTTGTTATGTGGCATTGATGAATTCTGTTTCATTTTAACCGTTGAAAAGTTCAAAACGCGTAGCAGAAGACAAAGTTGAGAATGTCTGACATTTATTTTAGCTTTTGTTTTTGGTAGTGCTACAGGTAATGGTATGTTTGGTGGCAATCATGGGCGGAACCAGTATAGGGCAAGCGGGGTCACTTGACCCCGCTGAGTTCCAAAATACCTTTAGAGCATGTATAGTTTTGAGGAGTATTTTGCCCCAAAAGATATGTAATTTTGCCCCAAAAAATATATTTTTGCCCAGTAGGTCTCACAAAATTACATGTGTTGTAGATATTTGACCCCACTGTAACTAAATCCTGGGTCCGTCCCTGGCTGGCAATGTCGAGAACTTTATGGGTCAAATATGAGCTGTTATTTTGTCCATTTTTTCCCCCCCCCTTCTTTCTGCATTGTTGGCACAGGCCGTATTTATTGGGATGATTTGCAAACTTGTAGAATAGAGAAGTATATACGGTAACAAAAACGCTATGAGCACAGATTTGGACACAAGTTTCCGGAACCGTCGGATATCTACGAGGCCCATTTGTTGATGCTTTGCACGTTAAGTTTCACTGGTTTTCAGTATGTTGAAGTTTAGGAAAGTTGTTGCCATTACTTTGAATCTCCTCAACCTTGTTTATGTCTGGGTCCTATGTTGAATGTGGGGAGTCCTTCGTTTGAGTAGAGATAAAGGCTGACATCCCTTGTTAACCACTCATTGGAAAAACAATTTAGCCTTCATTGTCACTTTGAAAGATGCAAATGAAGTGGTTATCATATTATTGAGCATTTGATAGGTTAGAAAATCATTTGATTGAGCATTTTATATGGAATTTCTTATCAAAATCATTTTATATGGAAGCTCAGATTTTATATCTATATTATGGGCAGTTTTAATGGTAATCACAACAAAATTGAAAGACCAACCACATATTACTCACTCATTGAAATTAGGTTTGTACTCTCTCTTTCCTCCTCTTTTTTTTTTTCTGGTTGAGGGTGATGCAGTTGTTTTTTTTTTTTTTGGTGAGTGGGTGGGTGGGTGGGGCAATTGTTCTGATCTAGGTTGGAAATTAACTAACATATTTGCATCATACCATGGTGGAACTTATTAGATAAGGTGAATACTATACGACATCGAAAATTTCTAAAGGATTATTCGAAGCCGGGCATTTAATTCGGTGGGAAAACATTTTTCGATCAGGTATACCCTTTGTAGCATGGGTACTTTGTTGGAGGTCAGTCGGATACTGACACTTTCTGGACACGTGTGTGACACTCAATTCCGAAGCGTCCTAGTTCTTCTTAACCTTTTCCGTATGAACACTGCGGGGACACTCTAAAAAATGATGCTGACACTCGCAAAACGATTTGGGGGTGTTAACCGTAAGAGTAGACTCTAATTAAAACTTTTTGAAGTTTTATTTTTTAATTGTACGACGGTTTTTTTTTTCTTTTTTAAAACTATGAAGATGCGTAAATGATGAAATATTTTTGGTTGAAATTCTTTTGTGAATGTGCAATGATAAATATGATTTAGGGTATATGGTGTTACATCTACAAGGTTATTTTGATTTTTTCAATATATTTATATTTTTTAAAATGTGCCCTCCAACTTGTCTTGTTCTCCATTTTTTTTGAAATTTTTTGTGAGTGTCGCTTTTCTGTGTCGCTTTTCTGTGTCGGTGCTATGTAGAATATATCTAGTTGACAGTCACATACTGAATTCTATTTACGGTAATCTTTTTTCATATTGACGGGTGTACCCTGTTTTACCATTTGAGTGGTAAACTGGTAATCTTTCTCTTGTCAACTGAAAATTATTGATTAAATTAACTGTTAGGGACCTAAATTTTGTTATGTCATTTGTGACCAATGACCATCAGGCCATCACGCAACCAACACATTTCTAATCCATCCTTAGGCTTCACACAACTCTTAGGCTTTGACAAGACTTGGTACGTGGAGTAGAGAGAAATCCTACCTTCACTGTGGCAACAGCTGATACAGGAATAAAAGGAACTAGGAGGTGTCAATGATAGAAGAATAGTATACACCAATCAAAGGACCCTGAATTCCACTCGTTAATTGATTGCAAAATAGAAAAAGGGCATGGTGTCAATCAACTATTATTTTGGCCAGTTAACTTAGTGTTTGTGTTATGGTGACATTACCTTAATGCCCATGAATTTTGTAATCTGGTTGTACCAGTATTCATTTTGTAGTGATCAGCAGTAATTTGTCGATTCAAATAAGTATTTTAGAAAATGGGTGAAAGAGAAATCCTTTTGTTTGGACTTGGAGAAATCAAGTTTCTGGAGTTGTCCCTGAATGCATTAGAATTTAGATCAGATAATATCGAGGGGAATTTTGTCCTCTATTCAAGGACAGAAGAAAAACCTCAGTTGTTTTAAGGTATTTATTCCTTGAGACTGGACATTAGGGCTTGTTCGTTTGGGGTACTCAAAATCCCTGTGCACGGTCCCCAAAATTTTTTCTCTCTCTCTCCCCACTCATTACACTTTAAAACCTCCAATTGCTTCTTGATCCTTGTCTTAGGATTGTATCTGTGTTGTTGACTCCCGTTTCGGTACAGTATTTTACCTATATAAGTTTCATATTTTCTCTCTTATTTCTTGGAGTCAAATTCGATGAATGGCCAAGGAGAATTGGAGTGAATCTGGAACAAGAAAATAGACGATAAATCAACATCATGGCATGATTATAATTGGAAAAGCGAAGATAGGAGCCTGAAATTGAATACGATAAGGGAAAATGACAGCCAAGGACGTCAAACTTAGACCAACACTCAACATTATAGGTTCAATTTTTTTAATCTGGTATTGCAGGTCCAATTGGCCGATGAAAAAGGTTTTACTGTCTCAATAATTATTTTTGGCATAGTGATGATATTTTAGTGCTAGTTCTGGTTGTTATTTATTCCTATCGGGTTGGAATGCAACAAGTTTTACGGTCAACTCCGAGGAAAAAATTCGTGGATAATTAAGTTAGGTTATGAAATGGTAAAATTTGGAGTGTGATGCGCTTGTGAGATGCTAGACTCGAGCGAGTTTATTTGAAAAGGAATCTAGTACAATAGAAGATCAAAAGGTGAATGTGAACCGAATCAACTGATCTTTTCAATTAGAACTCTGCAATGCCAACTCGGACCAGAATATGACATTCTAAGAATGGCCTTTTCATTCTTTTTCTGATTTCCCTTAGGCCGCCCTAGGTTCAATAGACTGTTTTTAATTTTTATTTTCCAAGTAAGCTATATATTGATTAGTACATGAACCACATTGTGGTAGTTCATACGGGGTATAATACTTGCAGGCGGGTGAGAGCCATAGTATTAAAGGCGATGCGGGAACAAGCTCAAGCAGAAGAAGAGCAAGGAGAGAAGAAATCCAAGAGAGGGAAGGAAGCTCTTCAGCAAAGGATGCAACTGATGCCCCAGTTTTGGATCGATATTACCACCCGTGCCATTATCTAGGGTGGGCTAGACAAGCTTTTCTCAAGTGTTTGGGCTTGGATCCCCCCTCGAGTAATCCTTCCTCCAACACCAGACACAGAAAAGAAAAATGATGTATGCGTCCCTCCCTCTGGCTCTGTGCACTCAGATACATAGATGTATCTGTCACGTATAAGCATATATCTGAATATATGTAAAATGGCACAGTGGAAGTTGGCCCTTAGGTTGGTTTTTTCATCTCTGTATGTATGTAAAATGGTACAGTGGAAGCCGGTGGTTAGGTTGTTTTTTTCAAAGGAAGATGTTTTAACAGAGTTCTTGAAATGATTGAAAAGTGAATGAGCAGAATGCCTGGATATTGAACCCAAGATGGCATAAAAATGTGGAAGATATTTGATTCATTGAACCATTGCATCTCTTTTTAACACCCGTATTCCAATATGCGTGTCAACTGTAATTTAAACAGTGCCGCTGCAAATGCGAATTTTCGCATAGTAATACAGCAGTTCAATGTACTTTCCCCGACTTTTCGATAGTCAGCGATGTTTCCGAAGTTGTGTTATATAGAGAAGTTGACAGTAATGCGACGGATACAACTTTGTTCTCCGTCTGAATTGTCCGCGAGATTTGGGTCCGAATTCTCTCACTCACTCACATCCTTTTTTGTTCACGTATCTTGGTAACGTGTGCTTCTCGGATTATTAAGGGTTTGATTTTAACAGTAGAAAAGTTCGGCAATTTGGCCTTTGTAGTTTGTACCAAGAAAAACCTTGACTCCGTCGTCTTCAGAATTTCCTTTTTGAATGACAAGACGCCAATTTCCCTATATGATTGGCATATGCTTTGATTATCAATAAATCACAAGGACAATCTGTTAAATTTGTAGGAGTGGATTTGCGTATCCCAATGTTTAGTCATGGTCAATAATATGTGACGCTATCTAAATGCACATCTTTTGATCATATTAAAGTCCTTTCCATGGATGAATTGGATTCCACAACAAACATTGGTTATCCCGAAGTTTTGTTATAAATTATGTGGTAGCACAATCACTACTTCTGTTAAGGGTATGTCGTTTAAGACAGTTTATGTATTTTAGAAGGTAACTTTTCAAATGATATACTATTTATGTCTACATTTACATGATTGGTTTGAAAATACAATGGAGTTGAGGAGGATTAACACCAACAGATTGCTTCAATGGCATTGTAATGACTAATGAGGTAACTTCAATTGCACATACACCATTTGTGATCTATAATATTTAATACTCCCTCCGTCCCTATTTAATTGTCCACTATGGTTTTGCGTGCATTTTCGATGGCTTATATCTCTCAACATATATTGCTAAAAATATGCAATATGGATTTTGTTTGATAGATCTCAATTTCTTCTATAAGACAATAATTTCAAAAACATAAAACATAATATACGTTGAGAGATATAAGCCGTTGAAAATGCATGCAAAACTGTAGTGGACAATTAAATAGGGATGGAGGGAGCACTAATTGTCATGAATCACTAGATTGTCATGCATGCTTCAAGATGGACAAAAAATATTCAACTTGGTACATGGACATTTCGAAAAGTAATGATGAGAAAGTTCAAAGACATTCATCGTTGTACATGTTTGAAGATGACACATTGTTTATGAAGAAGATAGGCCTTCAATGTGAAATTAATTTCCTTACACTCTTTCTCTAGTATCCATTTTCGTTTTTATTTGTTAGTATATTCCCATAAGAGATTTGCTTATATTTGTAGTATTTTATTACAACAAATGTGCTATTTTTATACATTTTTAAGAGTGCTTTGAATTGAAGTGTGCCACAATTTTTTAACATGGTTTTTTTTTTTTAATATTTTAACATGGTTGATTAGATGAACTCTGTTTAAACCTTATTTGAAAACATTACGTATAGAGAAGTCGGTTTGGTTGGTAGGGCGGTTAAAAGTAGGAAAAATAATTTAGTTAATTTATGTAAAGCGTGCTTTTGCTTAACACTAGTCTATATAATATGACAGGGTGGTTTTTGAATCTCCTATTTTTTCTCCTATATTTTAGACCCTAGGATCGGTACACATTTTTTCGACGGCCGAAATTAAAGTGTAGAAATCCGAGGGATAAATTGGGAAATACTACTGGAATGCTAAATTTTCGGCTGTGATTCAGGAAATTAATGTTACCAGATCAACTACCATGTCGGAAATCTTAAAGTCATTACAATCGAGTTTGCCGATTGCCGGCAAATATGGATCTTGATTGTAATGACTTAACAAAACCAAGGTGGTCTAACAATTTAACAATCAAGACCACATTAACAACCAAGTTTGCCTCTGTTCAAAAAAAAAAAAAATCAAGTTTGCCGAAAACTTTATTCAATTATGGACTTAAAGATCCATATTTGCCGATTGTAATGATTTCCGAAATTGCCGATTGTAGTTGATTTGGGTGGAATTAAAGACTTGATTGTAAAGACTTGCCGTTGATTGTAAAGACTCATTAGGAAATGCCAACACATTCAATTCAATCACATTCAATACCGAATTAAAAAAAAAAGGAGGAAAGATTTGTTGTGAGTGTAAAAAAAATAAAATAATTGTAATGACTTAAAGATCCATATTTGCCGAAATTGCCGATTGTAATGACTTAAAAATTGATTGGGTGACTTAAAAATTGATTTCCGAAATTTCCGAAATTGCCTATTGTAGTTGATTTGGGTGGACTTAAAAGACTTGATTGTAAAGACTTGCCATTGATTGGGTGAGTATTTCCGAAATACAAATGGGTGATTTCTGAATTTGCCGTTGATTGGGTGAGTGCTATTACGTATCCCAAAAATATCTTCGCAAATATACAAGTTCCTTCTTCGATCTCTTCCTCTTCTCCAGCAGATTAACTTTTTCCTCCTTTAAACCACAAACTCAAGCAAATTAACCATTTTCCTCTTCCCCAGCAGATTAACCATTTTTCTCCAGCAAATTAACCATTTTTCTCTTCTCCAGCAGATTACCAGGTTTTGTTTCCTCTCTCTCACTCTCCCTCTCTACCTCTTCTCCAGCAAATAGAACTGGAGTGACGGCTGTCTTGAGTATAATATTTGTATCTTTTTTTTTTAAGAACATACAAGCAGGGAGAGGATTTCAATCTGAGCCATTTAAAAGTGCATTGGTAATGAAGAAGTTCATTCTATAGGATTGAAATGAAGAAGTTGTTTTTTTTACCCTCACAACAAATCAGGATATCAGGATTTGGAAAAAGTTTAATCATAATTGCCCTCACATAATGATTTCCCTCACGGATTTTACTTTGTTTCTATCCATTTGGTTATGAAATTCTACGACTTTCAAGTTATTTGCCATCATCGAATTCGTGCATAGCACGGGTCTTATGAGATTCCCAAATGGGATAGTCAGTAACACAATTGAACAAAAATGTCGAACATCATTTTCTTTCGGTTTATACTCAACCACGATGTTCTCTCTATCTCCCTTTTTAGAATTGAGTAAATATATTTGGGATCCTTCTATGTTACCCATTTTCTTTTGGTTCAATTTTTCCTCCATTTGGATTTCCTGTCTAACAATTTTTATGTTCCCCCTACCATCCATATTTTTTCTTCAAGGACAGGGTGGGTTCGAATCTATTCTTTATCGGGCGTCTTCACATGTAGAAATAAGAGAAAAATGTTTGAATCTTTTTTTTAAAATAAGAAACTGTTTTTAAGGAAAAATAAACCAGTTTATTTTTTAAATCACGATAGTTATTTAGGAAGAATAGGGCCCTGCTTTTTTGCATTTTCGATTCTTCATTTTACATTTCTGTTTTTAAGGTTCATAGACTTCATACAGAAATACTAGCAAATTGGTGCGGCAAGTGAAAGGCATCCATATTCCTTTTATCAATGTACTTTTAAAAACTTTTGATCATAAATTTTTAACTTAGAATGAGGAACACAGTTATGTCAATCTTTTTTTCTACTAATGTAGTTACCCATCTTCATTTTTTTGGTGTCCCGTTTACAGGATGAATAATGCGAATGAAATTAATATACAAATTGACCCAGTGAAGAGCAAAACATTCAAATTGAACCACCAAACAGTAAGACTTCTAAACTGCACTTTTTACTCCACTAACAATACCGACTTTCTTTTGTTTATATATATAGATGAAGAAAGCATTTGTCAGCATGAGAGTGTTCACGAAAAAGATAAAGAAAAAAATGGTATGCATTTAGAGTAATATTGATTTGCAGTTGAGTTTTTGTGTCCCGTTTACATGATAAATCGTGATAATGAAATGCTACCAGTGAGCGTAGTCGAGATGAATGAGGATGCTCATGCGTCTGTTGAAGATCAAAACATGGAAATTGACCCACCAATTGGTAAGACTTCTAATTACAAATACTAAATTTGCAAAACTTGACCATAGTCTAAACTGTGCTTTTTAGTATTCTATCAATACATACTTTCTTTTGTTTATATCAATACATACTTTCTACAATTCTAAAAAAAAGGGAGACACAGACTGAAAATTTTCTACTTCTTTTTTTAGTTATGCAAACCTATATTTAGTCACTAATTAATTAGGATGATCCATATAACAAGGGAGGGGAGGTATCTAAAAGATTCTACAAAATATTCCTTTTCCTCCCATCTCAACCCTTCATTTCTCTACATCCAAGGGTCCAAAAAATGTCCCTCTCACAAACTAACTTTACCATGGCATTACTGTAAATACTTGGCATTTTTAAGGACAAAATTAGAGCACATCAATTTACTAGCTCGCCTCACGCACCAGATCTGAAAAATCTCTCTCTCTCTCTCTCTCCAGTTCAAAATTCAAACCACACCCACAACACCGTTCTCTCTCCCTGCCTCCTCCCTCTCCTCTCCCCTCCATCCCTCCCTCCCCACTCCCTAAAAAATGGACACAGTCAGGTAAGTTGATTTCTAGCACTCTGAAAGTCTGATTCGTGCTTATCTATTGTTTGGTTGGCATCTAAAAAGAAGAATCAGACTTTGATTTTCAAATTGTATTCTTCTTTCATGAACGATCTTTCTATCCTTCAACCAGGAATTTTAATTTCTATTTTTTTCTTGCTGCAGGTCATAAGATTAATAACTTCTTCAGGTACTTTGTATTATCAGAGGTTACTACTTTGATTCTTCTGCGTATATTTGTTCTCCAACTTTGGTCCAATGTGTTTTACTAGGCAATTGGGTTGTAGCCTTTTCATTTTGGGTGTATTGGTGATGTTTAACATGGTAGCTTTTGATTCACTTATTTTTGATGAATCAAAAGATTTTCTTCTTCTGTTTAGTGATTATTTGGGACCTGATCGTTGCCAGTATAAGAGTAAGGCATCATCTGCCAGTAAATGTTTGACACTGGTAGAGGAAACTTCTTCACTTTGGTCCAATGTGTTTTACTAGGCAATTGGGTTGTAGCCTTTTCATTTTGGGTGTATTGGTGATGTTTAACATGGTAGCTTTTGATTCACTTATTTTTGATGAATCAAAAGATTTTCTTCTTCTGTTTAGTGATTATTTGGGACCTGATCGTTGCCAGTATAAGAGTAAGGCATCATCTGCCAGTACATGTTTGACACTGGTAGAGGAAACTTCTTCATACTCTACAATAGAGATTTACTACGGAAAGGGTTAATTTTTTTTTAGAGAGACACTTCTGAGTTCGAGTGCTCAACAAATTCATGCTATCAGTATATTGTTTCCACGATGGAAGATTTTTTGGCTGATCTTAGGTAGCTTTCTTACAAGGACTCCTTCAACTTTTGTGCAATGGTCCTAATTTTTCCTCCATTAAAAGTGCAAAGCTTAAAAAATTTCCAGGTACGAGTACAACTGAGTTATTATTCATTCCCTGTTCCGAGGTGTTTTTTCCTTCGAGGATACTCGATTAGTAAATGGTATAAACAAGAGAGGAAAGAGAACACGGTTTATTGTCCAATGCTTTGTTTTATGGGTTTTCATTGCCCAAATTGCTTTTCGCAAAGAAACCTGAATATTGGATGATAACTTTATATATTGGTCTTAAATATGCGAGCTTGCTTCTTTGTGGGAAAAACCTGTACAATTATGTGAAAAGTGAAAACCTTTGCTTCTTTTCTTTTTTTTTCCAGATGAATGAGGAAAGGATCTACATGGTGGATGTTCTACCATACCCCAAAATGGTCCTCTCAATGCTAATGAGTGGATAGGTAACTTTCTATCTCTTACTCCTGTATTGCTTTGTGTATGGATAAAAATAACTTGGAAGGAAAATGGAACTATGATAAGAAACTCATATAAAAATGTATAGAGAGGTGACACATTATGTACAAAAGCCTTAACAATGGTGTACAGAGCTTTTCAGCATCCACAGTTTCTGAAGGTCATTGAATCTTATGTGTGGCTTACGTTACGGATTGTCATGATTATTCTATGGAATACTGTGATGGATAACTAGAATAAACCCAACCAAATCAAATCGAGCCTTATATCCTAATCAATTGGGGTCGGCTACATCAATCATTTTTCTTTATTGAGCTCTGTCGTAATCATATTTGGATTCATGTCTTAAAGATCTGACGGACTTTTTACGTATTGGTACCCAACACACAACCCTTTTCCTTTATCTGGGCTTAGACGGGCTGAGAAAAAAATATAAGGCTCTCAGCACGAACCGGGTGGAGTTGATGGATGAATGAACAATAGTTATTCGCAAGGAGCGGGAGGAGTTAAATTATGTTACTAAGGAGCTGCATGAGTCACATTAAGAGTGAGAGAAGTACGCACGACTGTGGTAATGGCTTAGATTACACGATGGAGATGGAGTATCACATAATTGTTATATAGGTTGTTGCTTACTTGGTTACAAAGAAGCTTGAATATTGGTAACATAAGCTAAATGTGTTCTTAATTTTTGCATCTGTGATGTGTGCTTTTCTGGATGTGTGATTTTTTTGCATTGCTTTGAAACATATTTTTAGCAAACAAATACACATATTTTTGATGCCCAGATTCGAAGACAAACACGACAGGTGACTCGGACAGATACAGGGCACTACAATTCTAAAAAAAAGGGAGACACAGACTGAAAATTTTCTACTTCTTTTTTTAGTTATGCAAACCTATATTTAGTCACTAATTAATTAGGATGATCCATAAAACAAGGGAGGGGAGGTATCTAAAAGATTCTACAAAATATTCCTTTTCCTCCCATCTCAACCCTTCATTTCTCTACATCCAAGGGTCCAAAAAATGTCCCTCTCACAAACTAACTTTACCATGGCATTACTGTAAATACTTGGCATTTTTAAGGACAAAATTAGAGCACATCAATTTACTAGCTCGCCTCACGCACCAGATCTGAAAAATCTCTCTCTCTCTCTCTCTCTCTCTCCAGTTCAAAATTCAAACCACACCCACAACACCGTTCTCTCTCCCTGCCTCCTCCCTCTCCTCTCCCCTCCATCCCTCCCTCCCCACTCCCTAAAAAATGGACACAGTCAGGTAAGTTGATTTCTAGCACTCTGAAAGTCTGATTCGTGCTTATCTATTGTTTGGTTGGCATCTAAAAAGAAGAATCAGACTTTGATTTTCAAATTGTATTCTTCTTTCATGAACGATCTTTCTATCCTTCAACCAGGAATTTTAATTTCTATTTTTTTCTTGCTGCAGGTCATAAGATTAATAACTTCTTCAGGTACTTTGTATTATCAGAGGTTACTACTTTGATTCTTCTGCGTATATTTGTTCTCCAACTTTGGTCCAATGTGTTTTACTAGGCAATTGGGTTGTAGCCTTTTCATTTTGGGTGTATTGGTGATGTTTAACATGGTAGCTTTTGATTCACTTATTTTTGACGAATCAAAAGATTTTCTTCTTCTGTTTAGTGATTATTTGGGACCTGATCGTTGCCAGTATAAGAGTAAGGCATCATCTGCCAGTAAATGTTTGACACTGGTAGAGGAAACTTCTTCACTTTGGTCCAATGTGTTTTACTAGGCAATTGGGTTGTAGCCTTTTCATTTTGGGTGTATTGGTGATGTTTAACATGGTAGCTTTTGATTCACTTATTTTTGATGAATCAAAAGATTTTCTTCTTCTGTTTAGTGATTATTTGGGACCTGATCGTTGCCAGTATAAGAGTAAGGCATCATCTGCCAGTACATGTTTGACACTGGTAGAGGAAACTTCTTCATACTCTACAATAGAGATTTACTACGGAAAGGGTTAATTTTTTTTTAGAGAGACACTTCTGAGTTCGAGTGCTCAACAAATTCATGCTATCAGTATATTGTTTCCACGATGGAAGATTTTTTGGCTGATCTTAGGTAGCTTTCTTACAAGGACTCCTTCAACTTTTGTGCAATGGTCCTAATTTTTCCTCCATTAAAAGTGCAAAGCTTAAAAAATTTCCAGGTACGAGTACAACTGAGTTATTATTCATTCCCTGTTCCGAGGTGTTTTTTCCTTCGAGGATACTCGATTAGTAAATGGTATAAACAAGAGAGGAAAGAGAACACGGTTTATTGTCCAATGCTTTGTTTTATGGGTTTTCATTGCCCAAATTGCTTTTCGCAAAGAAACCTGAATATTGGATGATAACTTTATATATTGGTCTTAAATATGCGAGCTTGCTTCTTTGTGGGAAAAACCTGTACAATTATGTGAAAAGTGAAAACCTTTGCTTCTTTTCTTTTTTTTTTCCAGATGAATGAGGAAAGGATCTACATGGTGGATGTTCTACCATACCCCAAAATGGTCCTCTCAATGCTAATGAGTGGATAGGTAACTTTCTATCTCTTACTCCTGTATTGCTTTGTGTATGGATAAAAATAACTTGGAAGGAAAATGGAACTATGATAAGAAACTCATATAAAAATGTATAGAGAGGTGACACATTATGTACAAAAGCCTTAACAATGGTGTACAGAGCTTTTCAGCATCCACAGTTTCTGAAGGTCATTGAATCTTATGTGTGGCTTACGTTACGGATTGTCATGATTATTCTATGGAATACTGTGATGGATAACTAGAATAAACCCAACCAAATCAAATCGAGCCTTATATCCTAATCAATTGGGGTCGGCTACATCAATCATTTTTCTTTATTGAGCTCTGTCGTAATCATATTTGGATTCATGTCTTAAAGATCTGACGGACTTTTTACGTATTGGTACCCAACACACAACCCTTTTCCTTTATCTGGGCTTAGACGGGCTGAGAAAAAAATATAAGGCTCTCAGCACGAACCGGGTGGAGTTGATGGATGAATGAACAATAGTTATTCGCAAGGAGCGGGAGGAGTTAAATTATGTTACTAAGGAGCTGCATGAGTCACATTAAGAGTGAGAGAAGTACGCACGACTGTGGTAATGGCTTAGATTACACGATGGAGATGGAGTATCACATAATTGTTATATAGGTTGTTGCTTACTTGGTTACAAAGAAGCTTGAATATTGGTAACATAAGCTAAATGTGTTCTTAATTTTTGCATCTGTGATGTGTGCTTTTCTGGATGTGTGATTTTTTTGCATTGCTTTGAAACATATTTTTAGCAAACAAATACACATATTTTTGATGCCCAGATTCGAAGACAAACACGACAGGTGACTCGGACAGATACAGGGCACTACAATTCTAAAAAAAAGGGAGACACAGACTGAAAATTTTCTACTTCTTTTTTTAGTTATGCAAACCTATATTTAGTCACTAATTAATTAGGATAATACTCTTATAGAGTGCATTATCGGCTGTACATGCCTATATACATACGCAAATGTGCACAGTATTACTTTTGTGTCCCATTACTTCTGCAGTTACAAAAGATTTTTCCTGATAAATATTAAAATTTTTATAAAATCAGCATGTTTTGTCCCTTGCGTGTCAGCGTGTCCCACGATTACAACCATTATAATTTAATGGGCACACCCCATATGTGTCTCATAGGTGTCCTCGACGTGGTGCACGTCCCCGGAGTGTTAAACACGTGGCATTTTGTAGTTTAGCATTTGGACTTGGGAACTGATGGCCGATCAACCCTATGCTGGTGTAACATGAAAAAACAGCTTTCCTTTCCATTATTAGCTACCACTGCATAACCATCTATGTCTTAAGCATGAGTGCACGACCATGACCTCTTTTGTTAATCCACCAATTGTTAGTTCTGCTTTTGATTTTAAAATGCAAAGATTATTAGACCTCAGGTGCCCATGAAGGATGAAAACATGATTTCGGGGGGGGGGGGGGGGGGGGGGGGGGGGGGGGTTGATCAAGATTGAAACCTCTCACCTGAGCTCCTGGCTCACTATATGGGGATTTGTTCTCTCTGAGCTCGGTATGCCTGAGCCATGATGGCTGAAAATAATGGAAAGGTCAGTCCCCAACATGGACTGGTTGCTCCTGGTCTTCGTACCCGAGCGCTGGCTACGCTTAGCCTATAAGGCCAGGCATTGGCTCGGCCGTACCGGGCAGGTTAGTGGAACTTAACCGGGCGTTTTACATAGCGTGGCTGTTGTGGCCGAATCGTCAAATACACAAGATTGATTTGCATTCTTTGTAATATGGCCCCTCTGAGCTTTTCTATAATACACAAGATTGATTTTTTATTTAAAAAAAAAATTCAATTCAATAGGTCTTCTTACTAATATGAATGTGATTTTTTATTTTTTCAGGTGTCAATGATTTTGGAGATGGAGCTATTGGATCTTTTGTTAGACAGTTGAGGGCAATAGTAAAATAGAGTAGTTGGTATGAGCCTCAGCACATGAATGTAGTCAATTTCTTTGATTTGTATTTTCTAACTTAAAAAATTGCTTGATTGTTTTGGAATTCAATGCACTAAATTTTGATGATTCTATGTTGAGTGGTTGTGTGTGAGTGTTTATGTGCTGCTAGAATTTTTGAAAATTGAATGAGTCAGGGCTGTTGGTCAATGCTTTTGAATAAGTGCCTTCAGGCATGAGCTCATTTGCTATTAGAAATCATTCTTAGTTAGCATTCTCTGAAGGGGTGTGATGAAATGTGCAAGTTTTTGTATCTAACTTAATTGATGAATTGTTAAAACTGCTCTATGCATATTTTGCTGAGGTTAGAGAGGTTGAAAGAGCGGATCATTATGCAGTGGATTAATTGGCTTAGGTTGTGATCATTTTTTTATTATTTTTGCGAAACTTAGACAACTTTATTTTTGTTGGTAGTTGTACACTGGTAGTATGTTTTTTTGAATTTCACTTGCTTGAAATTGATTAGATGTACCCTTTTTTAGGCAGAGAAGTATAATTTGATGTAGTTATCTTTAAAACGTGTTGCGCCGTGCCTTCAGGCACGGGCTCATTCGCTAGTTAATATATATGAGAGAATTTGTGAATTTGTGTGATAAAGTGTTTGTGATTGTACCGTCATAGCATTATTGATATTTTCCAATGCGAGCAGTACTTGCATAGACTATTTTACATATATTGTGCACATACATTTTTTTGGGCCTATATCATATTCTACGAAAATAATCTGAATCGCTCATTATTTTTTAGATATTTTTTAAGGGTTCTTATAAAAAATCAGCTTTATAGATATCAGTAAGAATTTTTTTAGAAATCGTAGGCTGAAACAGACTAATTCGTCCTACGATTTCTGAAAAAAGACTTTATGGATATACTATCGAGTTGAATTTTTAAAGAAACTTTTAATTTTTTTTTAAAAAAAATCAAGGGTTCGAATCATATTGGTTGAACCTGAGGTGGGCCACTGGACCCTATAATATTGTGTATGTGCATGATCTGTTTAAAAATATCTGTGTCCTCAGATTTTCGTATTTTTTCCCTTCCTTACCACGGTGATACTGTTACAGATATAAAATCTGTACCAGTGTCTACAAACCACTTTTTTGTCCTGTTTAGAGTCTCAAAAAAATGATCGAAATCGCTCATTTTGTTTAAAATACTTTGTTTACGGCTCCAATGAAAAATAAGCTCAATTTGATATCGCTTAAGGCACCTACAAAACGTTCAATTTTGTCCCAGAATTCAAGCCTGAATTCTAGAGCAAAGTTTGGATATTTAGTAAACGCTTTTACCGATACCGGATTGAGCTTAATTTTTGCAAGGACCATAAACAAAATAAGCGGCTCCGATCATTTTTTTTAGACCCAAAATGGACCAAAAAATAGATTTGTACCCACTGGTACCATTAGACTTTCTGCTTACGTTTGCTCCCAAAAAGGATAGCCAGGTATAGAAACGGAACCCTGAACGCCACCCGGTCTCTCTCCCTCCTCCTCCTCCTCTCTCTCTCTGTACTATGAGTAAACTGAGCCGAGAAAGATGCAAACCCTGATTGCATACCTTCCTCTCTCACCTTCCCCTACTAACAACACTCTCTACTCTAAACCCAACAACTCCAAAAACATACCCAAATTCCTCTGTTTCTCCTCTTCTGTATCCTCTCTTTCTCACTCTCTCAGCATCTCAACTCCAACCTCAAACCCATCCCTCCAATTTCCTAATTGACTCCTTGTCTTTCTCTGAACCACTAGCCATTTCCATCTCCAGCCGCTTCCCATTCAGAAAATCCCTGGAAAAGCCACAATCCGTGGTTCATTTTCTCAAACAACTTGGCTTCTCCGACGCCCAAGGGCGGAAGTACTTAAGGGCTAAGGTGGGCTATAGCCCAGGTCACTTTGAAAAAAACCAAAAACTCAATTCACTTTTTTTAGCCCAACCCATCCCACCAATCTATTCTCTCTCTCTCTCTTACTTCTTTCTTTCTACTTTTTCTCTCGTACTCTCCCCCTCTACTACTGTCAAGGGCAGGGATTCTTGTTGATTGTTCAAAGCTGAAAACCCAGTTAAATTGACTCAAGAAATTTCATGAAACCTCATGGTGCTCAATATTTTGATTCGGATGCCACATGAAAAGCCCTAAAAAGCGACTTCAAGCTACCCGTTGGTCAAGATGTTGATCAAAATGGGTTCATTAAGCTACCATCTTCTAAATCGGGCGAAGGACTGACATCTAGGGTTTATGCTAAACCAAAAAATTGGGCTTTCATTCTTCAATCTTAGAGTCCATCACTTTTAGGCTTCGTTTGTTTCGGTGTAAAATGTTTTTTCAGAAAATAAACTTCAAACTTTTATTTTTCAGTGTTTGGTTGGTACTTGAAAAATATTTTTAGAAATAAACAAAATAGTGTAGAGAGAGAGAGAGAGAGAGAAGGGGGCTTAAACAGTGGAGAAATATGAGAATATTTGAATTGAACATGGCTCAGGACTGACGATCGAGGAAACTGAACAGTGAGAATTGCAGTAGAATACAGCATGTTCATTTCGGAAAATAACTTACGGAAGATTTAAGGGTAAGTCATTTTCATCTAATTAAAGGAAAATGTTTTACATGTAAAATGTTTTCCTCATTTTTTACACAATCAAACACCGAAAAATAAGTAAAACATTTTACCGGAAAACATTTTTACACCCAAACAAGCGGAGCCTTAATGAAGCTGGAACATTATCCTGGTCTCTAACAAGGTAAACATGCTACTATTAAAATCCTTGAATCTCTCATTGATGAGGAAAACTAGAATTTCTTTAATCTCTCATCTAGTTTATTTATTTTTACGTTTGAGCAGAAATACTATTCAAGTACGTCGAATTGCGAGGCTTCAGATCCATAAGTATTCCCTTATTATGCAGAGCACTGGCTGATATGTTTAGATTTGCTCTTATATTATTAAATGCAAAGCATTGCTCGATGTGCTTAGATTTTTACTGATTTACTTGAGATTTTTTAAATGCAAAACACTGGTTGGTGTGCTTAAATTTTAAATTTTTGGTTCTTACAATCTTATTTTTATAGGTTTAAATTATAATGTAAGAACAACAAAAAAATTTGAAGCATTTTTTGAGATTTTTTGATGTCCAATAATTTTTACGAGAGCGACTTTTTCATATTGTGCATTTAAAGACACCACTCTATTAACTCCTAAGAAATAGATATCCAATGTTCACACTCGTTACAATATGAACATTCACAATATGCGAGGTCAATAATATGATGATAATAGCCATACGAGTGGTGCATGGATTGGATTACAAACCTTATTTATTAGAGATTGCCCGTATGCATATTATATACACTATTTTGCCCATGGTTGTTAAATACCTTCAATACATTATACGTATCCTACAATTTGTATCGTCTCATTCTAAGAACGATACGTATCCCACCATGTATCCTTTTTGTATAGAAATTACACTATATGACCGCATATCCTATGATTTATACGCATATCCTAATTCGGTACGTATCGTTTGATATTTTTGTTGGGAAATAGTTAGACCTTATTTCACGAAGCGGAACCCTGAATGCATTAATCTAAGTCGTTTGATCTAATTATGGAATCTTTCAAACCATTTGATAGACATTCAATCTCAATATATAGCTTGTATAAAAGAAAGAACCATACCTTGATTGTATTTTGCTTGACTTTTCTTTTCCTAACAAAGGGTACAGAAAACCTTAATGTAATAGGTCTCAATTGAGAGACTTGAAATTTTGCATCTTTTTTTTTTTATAAAATAAGCATAATTGTTGGTGGTATCAGGTGTATCTACTTTTTAATTGTCTATTGATTATGATTAACTTTGTTGAACCAGAAACTAAATTTAGTATTTGACACAAGAAAGTTAAGTTCAAACAAGTTCAATCGACAAAATCTAAAGATAGAAGATATTATTAAAGAAGATATAAATAGTATCTAGTTTTTAGAAACTCTAAAATATCTAGTTTTAGAAACTTTAGAATATCCTTGTGAAATATCTAGAATTTTTTGTGAGAATTAGTCACATTTGTAATTCTAGAATTACCTCAAAGTTTATCTTATATGAAAATATATTTGTACTAGAATTTTCTATGGAGTAGTATAAATAGGGATGAGTTTTAGCTATTTTGTATCAACCCAAAAAACAAGGTTGAGTCCAAGTGTCTAATTCCCCACTCTTGTCTTTTGTATTCTTTTTTTTTCTAAAAATCTTATTCAACTGAATAATAGAAATTTCTACTCTTCCAATAAACGTATCTTAAGATATGCCATACGTATTCCGATACGATCTATATAATTGAAAACACTGGTTTTGGGTTAGCCCGGGGTAGAATCAATTCCTGGTTCCGCCCTTGCCGACGCCCACATTCGATCCGCCGTTCGGCTCACCCCCAATATCCTCTTCTCCGACGTGGACAAGACTTTGAAGCCGAAGCTGCAGTTCTTGCAGGACCTGGGTTTCACTGGTCCTGATCTGGGTAAGTTCATTTCAACCCATTCTCAATTTTTGAATTGTAGTTTGGAGAGCACATTGATACCCTGCGTTGATATAATCAAGAAAACCCTCGTAAGTGATGAGAACAATCAGGATTTGATTTGGGTTTTGCAGAGGTCCTATTGGGCCGTTGCGAAACCCGTATCGAGATTGAAATGCAACATTGCCTTCTTAGAGAGCTGCGGCATTGTTGGGTCCCATCTCTCAAAGCTTTTGAAGGTGCGACCTTGGCTTTTTTTATTGCAAGAGCAAGCTCTTAGGGACGTAGTTTCTAAAAGTCGCTAGGCACTAGTCGAACGGTTGGCCACCTTCGAACTTTGAGGCCTAGTAATTGGCTATTAATCGACGCATAACAATTAGTTGGATCTAGTCGGATAGGCCCCGCCAGTGATGGCGATTAATCGTTGATTTTTAGAACACTGCTCTTGGACCACCTCACCCACGCGAAAGTCTATGAAGGGCTGTGGTTAGGGCTTGGCTCGTTTAGTAAAACAAGCCGAGTTCGAGCTCAATTTTTAGGCTGACCAACCGAGCTCAACACTCAAAAGCTCGGCTTGTTTGTTTGCATAGACTCGGCTCATTTAAAGAGGCTCGTGAAGTAAATTAGCCAAATTAAACTTGGCTCGTTAAAGGCTCAGTTTAATAGAAACGAGCCAAGCTCGAGCTCTAGTTTTCAGCTCATTTAGAGCTTGAACAGTATAAAGTTCGGCTCGGCTTGACTCGTTTACATTCTTGGCTGTGGGAGGGAGGGGGCTATAGAAATTTGTCCGAGGTGCGCGCAAGCGGATCGGGACACCCTTCATTTTTGAAAAAAAAGATAGAGTATTATTCACCTGCCAGAGGGAGCAACCAGCGTCGTGAAGCCAATCGATGAACCGCAAAGCATGTTCGCCTAGATCTCTGATGTCGTAGGAGCCGGGAAATGACATTGGGTGGAGGAGAACGCCGGCTCTCCGTCGAACGTATGGATCGGGTTCCGGAAGGCAGACGGCGTAGTCTTCCAACAAGTCTTCCCTGATGGCGGTGGAGAGGATAGAATCCGTTAACTGGGTGGAGCGAGTTCTGAGCGTGTTCAATCGAGTGGAAGGGAAGAGGTGGAGAGCGGTGGTGGCGGTGGAAGGGTTGGAGAGTTTGGGAAGGGGAGAGAGGGGGAGGGGAGGAGTGAGAGTAAGTTAGAATCGTCATGGGCCCATTATGTGTAGGTCCCAAAACATGTGAAAGATGTGTTATAATTGTTGAATTGAAAATTGTCTCCCGTGAACACTAATGAGAGGTGGCTAGAATTATGCAATTAACAAGGACGTTGCATCCTTTAAGACAATTTGTGTAAAACCCATTTCGATATATTTTTGGGTCAACGAGGGCAGATATGTATTGAAAATCGAAAACCGGAGTGAACCGGAAAAGGAATCGCGTGGATGGGTTCACCGGTTCAACCATGGGTCAACTGGAGTTGAATTGTAATGTCATAATTATTATCTTTATAAAAAAATTTGTATGAAAATAAATAAATAAGAAAAGAGAGAAGAAAATGAGGCAAGCAATATGTTTTTTGCCTCTTACTTGTAGCCCCACATCCGTGAAGTTCAAGAAGTTAGCCCACCGAATGGGGTATAAAATAGCCAAAGGCTCAAAGCAGTATGGAAAGATATAGAGCATTATTTTCAGGCTCGGGGAACACCTTTCTACGCCAGAGTAGCGAGTGTAAATCTCTTGAAAGGCTTCAAGCCTTCCCACTTTAGGCTCGCTTAAACGCTTGAACGACCGAGAATTATACACGAAGCTACAGTACCTCAACAACACAGATGAGGCACTGTTTCCCTCTTGATGAGGCACGGTTTCCTCTCCCGTACTCACGGCGAATATCTGGCACAAAATCTGAACTCTCTTCTATAACGTTAAAAAATCAATACAAGAAAAATAGGAAAAAACAAAAAGAGAAATTTGTCACATATATAACGTTAAATGTCAAATGTAGCAGGTTCAATAAAAAAAATCGAGAAAAATGAAAAAATACGTTTTTGTTACACATATAACGTTATATGTGGCGTGATGGTGGTGGCAGCGACGGCGGCCGCGGTGGCAGCGGCGGCAGTGGTGGTGGCAGCGGCTGCTTGATTGCAACAAAAACGAAAAAAATGGAAAAAAATATATTTTCGTGTTAGCCAAACAAGGCTCTTGTTTCTTAGGTGGGGTATTTTTGTCATTAAAATTATTAGTGGACTTAGTGGGTTATGAAACTTAGAAGTGGACTAGATGGGTTTGAAAAGTGCTATAGTGGACTTATGAAAAATTCTCCCTTAGAATTATAAAAAACCACCTCTCTAATGATATCTAAGAGAGCACTTGTAGTCCCACATCGGTTACTTGAAAAAGGTTGCCCACAAAATGGGATATAAAATAGTGCTCAGGGGACCATGGAAAGGTATAGAGTTTTTTTGGAAGGCTCGGGGACGCTAGAGTAGCGAGGGTTTTTTTTTTAGGCTTGGGGACGCTAAAGTAGCGAGTTTAAATCCCCATTGAAAGGCTATAGCCTTCGCTAGAGTATCGAGTTTATATTCCCATTGAAAGGCTATAAGCCTTCGCTAGAGTAGCGAGTTTTAATTACCGGCAAGCATAAATATATGCCCAAGTAAAATAATGCAGCTACAGTTCTTAGGCATAAATACCTTAAATCCAATGGGAATTAAAACTCGCTACTCTAGCGAAGGCTTATAGCCTTTCAATGGGAATATAAACTCGCTACTCTAGCGAAGGCTTATAATAGCCTTTCAATGGGGATTTAATCTCGCTACTTTAGCGTCCCCAAGCCTAAAAAAAAAGCTCTCGCTACTCTAGTGTCCCCGAGCCTTCCAAAAAAACTCTATACCTTTCCATGGTCCCCTGAGCACTTTTTTATACCCCATTTTGTGGGCAACCTTTTTCAAGTAACTGATGTGGGACTACAGGTGCTTTCTTAGATATCATTAGAGGTGGTTTTTTATAATTCTAACCCATATTTTTTAATTCGCCCAAATCCATCTCTATTATAAAACAGAAGGGTGTGGGGACAAGTTGTTAGAACGGCTTAGATTCATTTGATCCAAAGACTGTAGTGCATCCTCCCACTTCCCGGTTAAGTGCCCATGATTTTCACCTAAATCACACAACTGCCATCTCCTTCCAACCGGAATGCGTAGTGCCGTAGGCACAGGTTAACACTAGTCCACTTATAATCCAGCCTAACCCGCTCATATTGTATAATGGGTTGATATGAGTTCATATCAACCCATATTTATATGAGTTTAGATGGATTAAAAATGGGTTCAACATGGGTTAAAATTAAAAGACACTGGTAGGAGATCCTGAAATCCCCATACTAGTATGTCGTGATTTTCTCAAACTAATGACAGCAAAAACAAAAATTTACTCCCAACTCCCACCTAACAGCCAATATCCTACGTGGATGGTGGGGCCTCCCTTTTTCCCCTCTCGTTCAAATTTACTCCCACACACATATTTTCTTCACATTCCTTAATTGCCAATAAAAATTTACATTTGTTAATTTTTTGTAATTTTTTTATTCATCTCGTTGAAAGTAATCAAAAAAGTAAAATTATTTTTTTGAATTAAAGGTAATTATTTTAGGAGAATGACATGTCTCTATTAAATCGAAAAATAAGTACTCAAAAAAAAAACCTTAGCGGAATTTGATCTGAGTTTCGATCATAATTTGACGCAAAACATTATTGTGCTTGGAGATAATGTTAACGACTTCGGCATAACTATCGATTAAAGTCCTCTTATTTTCAGTGAACATTTTGATCCAAAAGTTTTGTTTCTGACTTTCGACTACAGAAATTAGAGGATTTTGGCGAATGTCCATAACAGACAAACAAAGTTCCAAAAGCTTAATTTTTAAAAACATCCAAGATAAAGTCCCAAAAGCCGATTGTTAGAATTTATCTTAAATATTACAAAAAATATTAGGATAAAAGTAAAAAAGTTTTACTTTTTTGAAGGGAGGAGAGAGGGAAAGGAAAACCCACACACAAACGGGTCGGATCGGGCGGATTTGAGTTTGACTTGATCCGTATTTGATCCGATCCATTTCAACTCATTTACTTTTTGACCCATATTCGATCCGTCCATATTTAACCCACGATCAGTTTCAATCCGTCCAGCCCCGCCCGTTTGCCACCGATTCCACCCAAACCACCTCCATCCACTCCCCCACCCACAAACCACTCCCCCACCCACAAACCCCCTCCACTCCCCCACCCACAAACCACTCCCACCCGCCACTCCACTCCACTCCCCCACCCACAAACCCCCTCCACTCCCCCACCCACAAACCACTCCCATCCGCCGCCGCCGATTCCACCCAAACCACCTCCATCCCGCCACCCTCAAAACCCACCGGAAAACCCACCTCCACATCCACCAAAACCACAACCAAAAAACTCAAAAACAAGATAAAGCTCTCTGTAGACGGATCCGAGGCGCCGTCGTCCTCAACGTCGTCGTATTGTTCCTCCTCCACCTCGCATCCGGTGCAGAGAGGGGTTCGGTTACGAAACCCTAGAGTCTTCATCGGCTCGGCAGAAGGAGGGCGATGTCGAGGCGTTGGCTCTCCCTCTGGGAATGTCCATTGCCGCCGTTGTCGCTCAGGCAAGATCTATTTTGCTGCTTTTGTTTTTGTCATTATAACTATTGGTGTTGTATGAATTTATGTATGCACGTTTATGTGTAACTGATCGGGATTTCTCTGCCCTGTGTTTGTTTTCAATCGTAAAGTTCGCACTTTTCCCGATAAAAATTAGCTTTTGGTGTGTAAAGTAAGGTGTCTATTTAGTTTATTAGAAACGCCCCCTTAATATTCTGTTTCATGGAAGATTCCTAATTAGACATCCCAAACTTGTTTGATTGACGTTTATTTTCCCAAATTTTGTTTTCTGTAATATTCTGTTGGAAAAGATCCTGTTTTTATTTAAAAAAAAAAGATACTTGGAAGATGTTCTTCGTATTCAGGAAAAGGGTTCCTGCTGAAACAAATAATAGTAAGATATGAGCAATATTGGGTTTTTTCCCGTGTCCAAAATAGTTTCTGAAAGTGTTCTGCAAAGTTTTTTGGATACCTTTGGTGTCCGGGGCTAGCTTACGGGCATCTCGACTAATATTGGGTGACCAATCCCACCACCCACTTGCGGAGGTCCAATAAGAGGTTTTGAACCTGAGACCGTAAGAGGGTTAGGTTGTAGTAGTCTTTATTTTACAGCTGTTTTTTAAATGTTTTTGTGGCTTCCAAATTAGGTCTTCGAGTATAAAAGTAAGTCTATTAAGTTGATGAGCAGTTGGATTTTCGGGAAGTTCTGAAGAGGGTATGGTATTATAGTCATTATGCAAATAGAAAGAATGATTAGAACGAAGAATAAATTTGAAGAAATAAGGCTATGTTACTTTCATCACTCCCTCCATATTCCAGTTTATGGTACTAGAACTTTGGGAATATTGCATTTGACCATTTGTCCTTGGCAAATTTCAACATCAATTCGTACCATTGTCTATGAAGTTTGAATAAGAGAAAGATAAAAGCAGTCCCGTGGCATATGATGGTAATGAGCTTAATGGAGAAAAAATTGGATTTTGGAAACCATATAACTACATTCCTATGACCACCTTCCAAGGCTAACATCTACATTTGAGATTTACCCCATATAGTCGGGTGGGTACTCCGGCTTTTATTTGATGCAGAACAGCAGAAGTAGAGATTTTGGATTGCCTTTCACTTGTGAATTCCCATTTCTTAACTGTGATTTCTCTGCTTATATAATGGAATGGAAATTAATTTACTTCACTGAGCACCTTTTGATCGTTGGTTTCCATCTATGCGTTACTGAGGGTATGCTTTTATATTAAGAATAAAAGAATAGTAAATATTCGTCTTGATAACATGAATCTGTGCAATGGATGATGCGTTGATCGGAAAACTAATCTATTGATGTATACTATGGACTGTGGAGATTCAAGTTCTTTGGAATTACAGTCAAATTGTATAATAGTAGTTGACGACTTTGTTTACCTGTAATTTGTACTTGATTTTAAAAAGCTTCCAGTGACAAAAAAGAAAAACGAAAAGCTAAGGCAATGCTTTGCGATTCGTATCTAGTATATAGGAATCAAGTTTGTAATTTTGAGGTATTTCCGCCATGGTAGTACAAATAGTTGAGGTTATACAATATAGATTAAGAGAGGATTACTACTGTGTTTTCAGCTCTCATGTTTTGGAAGCAAATTGTCTAGAACCATGTAGGAGAAGTGAAATTGAGTGTTTTATGTCTCAGTCTAGGGCCCTAAAGAGGGGCCAAGCACTGACAAGCAAGCACTTAGGGAATAATCTCTTTCTTTTCTAAACAAAGTTTGAATCAGCATGATAAAGTCGAAAGGTGTATCCTTGATTAGAGGCGAAGAAAGAGGTAATTCAACACCCTATTCTCACATAACAGTAGATTCGAAACACTTGTAACAAAGCCAAAGTAGATTGAACAAGAATGTGGGATTAAAGTGAAAACCTTGTAATGGGCTTGAATGTGCTCTAGCTTTCCTATTTACATGAGTAACTCTTGCTCATGTAAATTTTAACTAGGTCAAGATGGACGCAACAGGGGAAAAAAAGTTCAGTTCCTACAAGCCTGCTCAGGGTTAGTACAAGAGCTCAAAGGGATTTAGACCTCTACGAGATGGAAGCGATACTTGCCCCACCACACCTCAATCGTCATATTAGAAAGAATTAGCCAACGATGGTAATGATTATAGACTCAAGGATATACACTCGGAACATGCCAACCTAACTCTTCACACGCTTAACCTTAAGTTCCCAAGGAAGAAAAACATTCCGTGCAGTGTCTACCCAACCTTTGGTTACTTAGTCTTGTGTTCTAACTTCTACTCCTATTGGAGTGGCGGCACTGGCCCATGATGTATGTTTATTTTGAAATCAGTTCTTCACTTTTATAATTAGATTTTGGCTACACAATATGTTTGTTGTTTGTATTCTGCCCTACTTATCAACCAGAAACAAGTATTGTTGGTAGTGCAGACCTTGTTGTGTAGGATCTTGTTCCTGTTCAGTTGATGTTTAATATTACATTTGCTTTCCTTACTAACATGGCTGTGGCGAATGTTGATCACAGGTTTTGGAAAGGAAGAATACTACGGGGGGAGTAATTGCAGTTGATCATCTTTCTGAGGTACTTCTCTACTTCTCTTTGCTGCACCTACTCTGTTGTGGAGTCTTTATCCTCACACAAATGGTTCCGTGCAGTGATGGACAAAGGTTCTCCCTTCAATGTGTTGTATCTTGGCATGGCACACCAATTTTCCCAAATTGCAGCGAGTGTTGAAATTACGTTGTATACGTATTGTTTTGCGGATCATCCTGGTGTTTCTCACTTGGGTTCTTGAAACACTTGGGCTATGTTTGGATGCTCAAAATGCTGGGTAGGAACGGGAATTGGTTGCGCAGAATCAAATTCCTAGCAAATCAATACCTGAAGTAATTCTATTACGATGGTTGAATTTATTTAGTGGTCTTATCTAGGATACATTGCTCTTGGAAAGTTATTAGATTGCATATTTTCTTTTTTAAAGTATTATGCCAGGAATCTAGGATTACCATGCGGCAGGGGAGGGATGAGATTCCCACGTAGTTTGTGATACATGGTACAGTATGTCATTAAGAATCACATTCCTAATCCAGTCTATTCCAAACACGGCAATCTTGTGGATATGGTATTACGTTTCCATTCCTCGATATCTTCCATCCAAACTGAGCCTTCGTGCATTGCGAGGCAAAACCCACCAATGATGGTGGGGTGGGGTCACAAATTTCCTTTTATTTACGTTGCACATTTTTGTCAGCTTTAGAAAAACGTGTGTTGAGTGTTGAAATTTAATCTCTCTCTTGCAGATCTGCACTTTGGCTGTCAGAGAATCTTTAGCCAATGTAAGCCAGACCTTAAATGCTGACTCGTCTGTTGACTGGTTGTCAAGTTAAGGTTCATTTTACAGTTAACCTTACCAAACAAGAAGTCGAATATGCTAAACTCACATTTTGTGTAATTATTGTTTGCTTCCTTTTGTAACGAGTGAACAGGTCTTCGGTCACAAGTTTGATTCGTTTGTGAAGAACTTTGAGAAGTCCTTCCGGAGCACCTTGATGACTCTTAGATTTATTAATGAGTCTTCTCAAAGCAACAGAGAACACCGAAGACATTTAAACAGAGAAAGCAATTATTTTTCAGATATGACTGCTCAAGTGTCTCGCAACGACGAACACTGTCTTACATGCACTTCTGGTGTAAGATCTTGTCAGCCAGAAGCTGTTGGGCCCACTATCAGTTCCGAGGAGCATTTTGGCATTCTAGGAGAGCAAAATACAAGATCAGGTTTACTAAACCGGGAGCTGGCTTTGAATGGTGGTGAAATTGACCAACAGTTGGTTGTGTTTCAAGTTCTTCAGTAAACCAGTCTATGTTTAGTACTTTTGAGAGATCTGTGATTGAGCAAACTCAGTTCTAACGACCTCAAGACATTTGAGATTGGTCTCACCATGAAAAAATTGCAGATGAAAGAGAAACAGCACACTCTCCACTCTGATTTAAATTTCTTGGAGAGGTGTAAATTATCTATGGGTACAAAAAGGGCGTCCTTTAAAGCCGAGAAATTCAAAACTGAATTAGAAGAAACAAGACATGCTGAGCTGCTGAAAAAGTGCACAGACTGTCTTGTTGCTGGCTTGCTCATCATGTTGGCATCAATTGGATACGGAACGTATGTTTATTCACACAGCAGGATAACTGAAGCTACTGCATCCTGTATGCCTTCCGAGGTAAGTACTATATCCTTGTTCTGGCTTTCATTGATCGAATGGCTCATTATATGCCTAACACTATTGACTTTACTATCTACGATAAATTATGGCGTCTCCATTTTCTTAGTGAAGTTACGGCACCATATTGTTCTCAATTAGTTATTTGGACATTACCATCAGCAAATCCCAATAATAAGTAATAACTATTAAAGTGGAGTTGTGTCTATGGTAAACCTGTGGATCATAAACTACCTGCTGCTTTTGAACCTTAGTTGCAGGATCCTCCTATTGGATATATGCATTTACTAAACACAATCTGATAATCTCTGATATTTATTCTTGTTAAGATATCAAAATATCCTACTATTATTTAACTTGTCTTTACTTCTGAAATACACATGCCCTCCGATAGATGCTCCTAACCTTGGGATGGTCCATATGTTCTTACGCGGCCTCCTCCGCTTTGTGCTACCAAGTTTTGAACACAACCAGAATAAAAAATGCTTATTCTATGAAAGTCCTGGGGATTTGCAAAGGGATGTGTGGAAGGGAAGGAACAGTAAACACACCGTTGATTCTAAAGGGGGCGTTAGAATTTCTTTGTTTCAGAAATCCTGGATCCCAATATTGCCTGGATAGGAAAAATGGAGATATGTTTGTTGGAAATTGTGGCAAAATACCATATTTTTTGATTTAATGATTCACCTGCTTTCCAATATCCAAAATGTTGGCGATATTGCCAATCTGGGAAAAATAAAATGAATCAAATACATAAGATAACAGCTCTTTACTTTTCTAATTTCAAGTTCTTTGTAATCAAAAGGTTTAAGAGAAAAGTAATACTTTTGGAATAGGTTGGAGGAGGGTCTCAGGTAGTTGCCAAAGATGGGTGCCTAATTGATAGTCTAAGTCTGGCTATTTCCTTTTCCTCTTTTATGCATTTAGGTGCTTAGATTAGTCCTTCTTGTTACTGTTCCGTTTCAGGAATCCAATTCATGGTGGGTCCCAAAGCACGTGTCATCATTCAATTCAGGACTACGGTTCGTATCATGTTATCTTCAAGTTTTGAGCCGTGTAATATTCGGCTTGTTCATGATCTTGGCAATCGCTTATTTACTTCTCCTACGGTCGTCTGTTTCAAGTCAAACAATGCCAGTCACATTCATCCTCATGCTAGGAGTTGCCTGTGGTTTTGCCGGCAAGCTTTGCATAGATACATTGGGAGGGAGTGGATACCACTGGCTCTTGTATTGGGAAGTACTATGCCTTTTGCATTTCTTTTCAAGTGTTCGTACCTCAGATTTGTTTCACGTCCTCTATGGGCCCATTAGTGTGTCTCACGGGGGAGCAATGGAGAAGACAATGTTTCCGTACTGGATTAGGCGATTTTTTTTCTACGCTGTTGTGCTTCTGCTTCTGCTGATGATATGTGGACTAGAACCTTTTGCCAGCCCTGCTGAGTGGAAAGATCACTTATCATTAAAGGTGATGGATTTGTTGCAACCTACAAGCGAATGGAACTGAAGCTTGGTGGTCTGGCAAAAAGAGCCTATTCCATTTTGACTGTCAAGTAAGTTATTTTCTCTTGTAACACTACTTTGTGATTCAGACTCAGATTCTCGTACGTTATTATGCTTGGCGACGAGCAGTCGAGTGAACTCAAATGGTTGTGCTTCTCTTACGTACTGGAGTATCAGCTTAAGAAACGTTGATAGTGTCTGACTTGTACTAAATCAAGTTTTTGTTTCTGCCGATGCTAGTTGAACGGTTGGTTTACCTTTTGCCAGCCCTGCTGAATGGAAAGATTACTCTGCGTCAGGGGCGACAGTTTCTTGCAAACTATGAGTGATTGGAACTGAAGCTTGTTGTTGTGATAAAAAGAAGCCCAATCAAGTAAATTATTTTCTCTTGTATTGTTATTCTGTATTTTAGACTCAGATCCTCACGCATTATACTAGGCGAAGACAAGCGTATTGATCTGACTCGAATTATTGTGCTTGTTTTATTCAGAGGTTATTTATTGTACTTCCACATTTGGAGTGTAATTTGGGTTTTCTCGTTAAGGGGAAAAAAATGATGTTAGGGTCTAAGTTGTACTTGGTTAGTGATCTAACATTAAGTTGTGAATTTGTAATATATAAGCAGAACTCTTTGCTTGATATATATAGCTCTCTGAGCACCACTTATTGAACGACTTGGAGATTGTTTCGGGAGAATTTGATTTGATTTGATTTGATTATTTTCTACTGGTCTCCTTTGAGTCACTTTTATCTTTGCTTCGTAGAGCTAGTTGAGTAAGTAACGAGTCCAAGAAATGACGGGTTTTTGTGCTACCGAGCCGTTGAGGTGTTCACCATATGAACTTGCAGCAGGCAGTTCGGGCTTCGGATCCTCTGACCCAGTGCTCGGACACGTGTCCCTCCTACCCGAAACCAAAAAGTTACACCACACCCAATCGTTTCTCCACCGTGAATGCACCATTCCTCCAGGCAAATAGTCACCTCCCTGATCGCTGCCCCCATCTCACTCGGCTCCCACAAGCCCCAAGTAGAAGTAACGAAAGCCTAATTCACGAAATTGGAAACCCGATGGAACAGCCCCTTGTTTGCTTCTCCAGAATTTGCGAATGAAGTGGTAAAAGTTTATCTAGTGTGGATTATTAGAACAACGATCTGTATTGGAAAACATATGCGAATATATTATCGTGTATATATTGAGAGAGAGATGTCTGTTGAGCATTGGGACGGAGAGCTGGTACATGGGATCCGAAGTCGGCAGTTTGTGCCCTAAGCATTAACCTAACCCTTTTGTGCCCTAAGCATTAACCTAACCCTACCCAATTCCTCACTACTTTTCATATTCTACCGGAAATTGATTTTAGCACTCCAAAAATTGATGGAGGGGCTTCAAAACGACGTCGTTTCGTGTATCAACACAGTTCAGTTTTGGAGTGTCAAAATCACAATCCTATTCTAAAATCTAAATAAAAAGTCCGATGAACTAGCAAGCTGATGAGGGTAGTTGGGTACTTCTAAGTGGAGAATTCAATTCTTAATCACAATGAACCCCTCAGTTTGGGTTGCATTAGTCCACAGAGACCACCCAACCTATCGAGTTTTGCTCCGACAATATGATTTGGATGATTCCCAATACTATTCAGATTAGTGTTAGCTATTGCTCTACTGTTTGGAGTGGTGTGTGTGTGAAGTGAAATAAAGGAAAAGTAAAGTCTGAGTTGCTTTACTTTCAGTCATCTAATTTTGCTGTAATAATATAATAGTGTTTGTCCGTTGCCTGTGAAAAACCTCTCAGGGAATCTATGTAAATATGTCCATGTAATATTGTAGCCGTTTGGATGACAGGAATCTTGAGGATGAATGGAAATGTGACACCATACTTCCATTTCCATGATTCCGACGTTTGGAAAGAACAGAAATATGAATGTGATGCCACACTCTCAGGATTCCCATGTTTGGGAGAGACAAGAATAGGATTGTGATTCCAAAATTCGTATTGGTGCCAACAATTAGTAGAAATGATCAAGCAGTACTCCCCATGATTTTTGTAGCGCCCCGAAAATTAGGTACGTTAAGAATTCAATTTCCATTTCATTAGAAGAAAAATGTCAACTTCATTAATAATTAAAATTTCAAATCTCCAAATTCGAACGGTAATAAAATTTAACTAACTTATTACAATTGAAATTTATCCAAATAAGATATTGTCTGAAAACTTGTAACTTCACAAAAGTATAACTTTAATTAAAACACAGAGCCATCTAGCGACGATCTACAGGTAGAGCCATAGCTCCGACAATCCATCTCCATCTTGTTCTGTCGCCTCGTATTCTGCAGGTGGCTCATTGTATCCGTCGTTACCCTCAATACCTGGCGTAAAATGTCAGGGCCACAAAAAGAAGCATCATGAGCGATAAACACTCAGTAGGGCACCCAAAGCCACCCCTTTACTAAAATTTACTCATGTATCAAGTAAGAACATTTTAAAACACATAAGTGCGAAGAACAATAATCTAAGCAATAACATCGCAATTAGATAATTTCATTTCTTTAAGATCCAACACATTAGATTTCATCATTTCAATCTCAATTCTTAGGGTTCACAACCCACAATTTAATTAGTAATCTCAAGTCATTCCACCACGTTATCCGGCATCGGTTCCCATCCACAAATAGACAATTCGTTAGGCCAACCATGCCTCTGGGAATATTTGCTATAATTGGCTCAAGACCCATACCGGATAACTCAATTCAAACCATCTCACTATCCGGCATCGGTTCCCATCCACGAATAAACAATCCTTTAGGCTAGCAAAACCTCTGGAAATATTCGCGATAATTGGCTCAAGACCCATACCGGATAGGAACATCCCAACGCATACAATCACAAATTGTATCCACTATCTTAATTAATAAGTCAACATAACAATCTCGACAATATGGGATCATGCATCACATGGGTACCAATATCATGTAAGTTCAACAGTTTATCAAGTAGGAAACAATAACAAGTGATTGATTCTCACGGAAGCTAAAAGTGACTTATCAACTTTAGCCCACTAAAAATAGCAAATTAACTCTATAAATCACGAAACTCGACAGGGATATAGATAATCAAATTTGAAACAAAATTTCTGTTTTATGCAAAGTCTAGTTATCACCTTAAGCGGGGTTAAAACAGGTTTGAAGTAAAAACATAATCTGTCCCGAATCTGCACAGTTCAGTCAACTTCGAAAAATTGTATTAAATTCTCCCGACCTCTATTTGAGATGTTACCATTTTCACGATGTTTCGAACTCTCACATGCAAACGGTTCATTACCCATTCAAATCCCCAATATATCTACTAATTAATCATCTCCCACTTCTCTTCACGATATAATTAATACACGTAAGCAGTAAAGTCTAGTAAAAGTTAGGTTTTTGTAGTCCTACCTTTTCGTTGACGATTCTAGCACGGTAACGGAAGTTTGCGAACACAGGAGATCAAACGTCACTGAAGGAAGAAAATTATGCATGCGAGGAGAAGAGATAATCCGTAAGGAAGATGCAAATAGAGAGAGAGAGAGAGAGAGAGAGAGAGAGAGAGAGAGAGAGAGAGAGAGAGAGAGAGAGAGAGAGAGAGAGAGAGATTTAACGTTGGGAAAATAGGAGCAAGAGATTGTAGGGAGAATTTGTAGGGAGTGGAGAGAGATAAATGGGAGTAGTTAGTTTCAAAATAATAGTGGATAGTTTAAATAATTTTATCTATTTTTTTCCACCAATTGTTAAATTAACCCTATTAATCTTATTAACGAAAAATCAAGATTTTACAATTTCGATCCAGAGTATGCTACTATCCACCGATGTTGTAAATAACTATCAGGAACGAAAGAATCTTTTCCCTTTTTGAAGTCTCCCCTTTTCTGAGAAAGGATACATCCGACCAAGAATCACATCATCAGATTGAGTGGGAATCTGATTCTTCCCTTACCCCATGAGAATTTTAGATTCCTGGCTCAATCAATAAAAAAAGGAAATATTGACTTTGAAAAATTTCCAAAATAATTGATTCTTGCATAAGATTACTGAATTAATCCAAACACTGAAATGAAATTACTTCAAGTATTGTATTCCTAGGAATTTCATTTCTAGTAATCACATTCCTATTCCTACTGAAGATTCCGGTCATCCAAACTGAACCTAGGTTGTAAGGATTCACCCCATTTCGTTTGGTAATAAGGAAACATGAGCTCAAATCTCTTTTTTACTCGTGTATAATGAGACTTGCGTCCATCAATTTTAGGTTATAGATTTTCTTGACACTACGCCCCAACTCAATTCCGTTTTAAAGCAACACGTTTGAATCCATTGCGTGCATGTGTGGTACTAGGGACACAAGTTACATCCACTGCGTGCATGTGTGGTACTAGGGACGCAAGTTACAGACACGACACGTTAACACAACTCGAATCCAACACGAGCATGCATGGGTTGGGCTGGGTACACTCTGAGTATTTGTCTTTGCCCAAACACTGCCAATTCTGATTTGTTTGATACTGGGCTGGGCTAAATATGAGTAAATATCAAGCCCGGGTTCATCTTTGGGCTGAAGGCTATTTGTCTAGCCCTCGTTTGAACATATACACAAAAAAATTCTACAGAAAATTACCTGTGGATCTAGAAAATCTAAACTTAATTCCCACTAAGGATGAACTCAATTTGTATTTACCTCTAAGGACAACCTCATATGAAGATTACCCTTTTACCCTATTAAACGCAACCACCCCCTCCCACCTCCATTGCACAACCCACCTCCGGCCGGCAACCCACCTCCGGCCGGCGACCACCTCCGGCCGACAACTTTTCCGGCGACCACCTCCGATCGGCGAATTTTTCCGGCGACCCACCTCCGGCCGACAATTTTTCCGGCGACCACCTCCGATCGGCGACTTTTTCCGGCGACCACCTCCGGCCGGTGACTGCAAAAATGTAGTACTTTTTCTGGCGAGTTTCACAAATTCAAAGTGCTTTTGTCGGCGACTTTCATAAATTTTTGCAATATTTTTTTTGAAAATTCACAGTGCTTTTCACAAATTTCACAGTGTGAAATTCTCAATCTCACACAATTCTCAATTTCACACAATTTCACACTGTAAAAATAATCTATTTATGAGTGTTTTTCACAAATTTCACAGTGTGAAATTCTCAATCTCACATAATTTCACACTGTCAAAATGACATATCTATGAGTTTTTTCACAAATTTCAGTCGTCAATATCCCTCAGATACTCCGTATATGAATGGATAGCCTCCTCCTCCAGATATCCAACAATTCTATGTGCCAGTTTGGGAGAAAGCAGATAAAGCACAAAGAAGCCGTTGAAAAACACCCCTGCACAGTAAGAACCAATAGCCTCTCATACCATTTTGGCTGCACAAGCTCTACCATTGTCATCAGGTGCATCCTCTCATTTTCTGCTTCTTCAAGCAGGGCTTTAATCCAGCCTCCGCTTTGCTGAAACTTGCGCAGGGACCTCAGGTGTAGCAGCATTCCTCCCACCATACCTGGAACAGCTGCCACTGTTTCCAGCATCATTGCCCGACAGCCATATCGTCTCTGCATGCAAATAATAGGGAGTCGGGAAGCGTAATGAGTATAATAGCCAATAAATAATTCACAACAGGAATCTTTCTCATTTTCCATTTATTTGTAAATCCATTTTCCTTTCAGTACCCCCAAGAACAACAGTTTGATAGCTTAGTCTATTGAGATGCTTCCCAAGGAATGTCCTGCCACAATTCGAAAGGTATACATGAAAAGACCTATAGCCACGATTAATCTGGATCAATCCATTTGCTAAATTGTCCTCTCAAAAGCTTTCGCTGACAAATCAGCTTTATCTTTCTCATTTGATCTCACTCAGAGAAAGAAAATCAACATGGCACTGGATAATGAACACGAGCATTAAATACTTCACCCACTTAATTCCCATCCACAACATGTTGGACCATAAATTGTACTATACGTAGTCCTGCCATTAACATCCGGCAATATACAGAGAGCTACGTGATATCTTCCTATTCAACTGATTATGCTCATTGCATTAAGAATCCCCTCTATCAAAGCAAAATTGGGCATTAGGTGTCCAGCTACAATGCCAATGCCACACCGTATAAATGTTACCGTGTATTCAACCTAATAATCCACTTTTTTAAGCCAATGCCACACCGTATAAATTGGGCATTACAGTCTATGACTCATGTAGGTGTCCAGCTACAATGCCAATGCCACACCGTATAAATGTTACCGTGTATTCAACCTCAAAGTACAAAAATACCTAAATTGGGCATTACTTTCACATAGAATATGTTATCATTTGCCAACAGGTAAAGCCATTGACACAAGGAAGTAAAAGTAAGAAGATCAACGAAGATAGCCCACCTTGAACATTATGTCAGTCGGAACTCTGAGAATCTTCACAGTTCTGAAAGCAACTTTATCGAGAAATGTTTTTGGAACATGGTGCTTGCGAAGATCTATTGACAAGTTTGATTGGTAAGTCTCCCATGGCTGCAAAAGGAAGACAAACAAACTTGAAGACTTGAAAACCGAAAATGCTAAGTACAAGCTTTTTCAAGAAAGACAATAGAAACTAGCAACAAGCAATAGACACATGTAAAGCTGATTCCAGGCAATGATTATCCATACAAAATCATCAAGTTGATCATAGTACTCTTGAATGGAATTTCACAGGGGTATGCGAAATTCACAGGGGTATGTGTTAGAATTCCATTTTCAAGCAATGATCTACTTCTTTTAGTCTTCTTTTCAAAGCGAAAGAAAATTTGGTATACGGAGCTCACCTCGGATATCACTTCGATGAGTCAAACTATCTATTTGCACGTTTCAATAGGTAAATTATCCATACAAAATCATCAAGTTGATCATAGTACTCTTGAATGGAATTTCACAGGGGTATGCGAAATTCACAGGGGGTATGTGAATTTCATAGAGGGTATGCGAAATTCACAGGGGTATGTGTTAGAATTCCATTTTCAAGCAAAGAGCGCACAACTATATATTAGAAAAATCAAGGACAATGATCTACTTCTTTTAGTCTTCTTTTCAAAGCGAAAGAAAATTTGGTATACAGAGCTCACCTCGGATATCACTTCGATGAGTCAAACTATCTATTTGCACGTTTCAATAGGTAAATTATCCATTCAAAATCATCAAGTTGATCATAGTACTCTTGAATGGAATTTCACAGGGGTATGCGAAATTCACAGGGGGTATGTGAATTTCACAGGGGGTATGCGAAATTCACAGGGGTATGTGTTAGAATTCCATTTTCAAGCAAAGAGCGCACAACTATATATTAGAAAAATCAAGGACAATGATCTACTTCTTTTAGTCTTCTTTTCAAAGCGAAAGAAAATTTGGTATACGGAGCTCACCTCGGATATCACTTCGATGAGTCAAACTATCTATTTGCATGTTTCAATAGGTAAATTATCCATACAAAATCATCAAGTTGATCATGGGCATCACGTGAGGAATGCCATTCGTCGTGCCTCCGTGAGGTGGGGGCAGAAGATTCATCCTTCATTTATAATAACCTAGAAGCAGTACAAAAAGAAAGCATCCAATTACAAAGGCACAAGGAACTTCATGAAAGTGGAAGACCAAACATGCGAAAAACTTTCAATCATGAGAGACACAGAAACAGAAACTGCCATCACAACTCAAGAGCCACACAAAGGTCGCAGAACAAATGAAACTGAACTACCATTCACAATAGTACAACAAAGATATTCTGAATACCTGAGTTTGGATATCATCACCCGTAACAATGTTACCAACTGTCCGCAGAGCAGGAATGAGCACTGATGGTGATGGATGACTAAAAACAGAACAATTTTTCAGTTCCACATAGAAAAGATAAAGAAAAGATTTTCATTATGGAAAATCAAGATGAAATCTGAAACTAACCGCAAAAGCTCAACGAGGCGGGGGCAGACACCAGCCTCAATAACAGCTTGGATTTTGTCATTAGTACCATCAGACAAGTACGACAATGCCCAGCATGCATCAGTGAGAACTTCTTCATCATTCGAATACAAGTCTGAATCATTCAAAAGTCAAACCTGCTCAAACTGTGGTTGCGGTTTCCCCCTGCAAAAGTTTGACAGTGTCCATGTGGCATTTCTTAACATAGAAAGTTTTGCATGCTCATTGAACTGTGCCAGCAGTGGCATCAAGGCTCCAACAGTTAGGACAAGATCATGACATTTGGGAGAGTCACCAGCAATGTTTCCCAATGCCCAAACAGCCTATACAGATAAAACAGGTGTGCTTAACATACTGAGGATACTTCATTATCTACTCAGCCATATAACGCTTAACTCTATGTAAAACTACGTTCTCTACTACTTGTAAGGGTCTAGCAAGACGATCGAAATATGGTGCAAAACACAATTATTGTTTGGGTTGTTGACAGGAACATATACCTGTTCACGAACATCATCACTTGGAGAACCAAGAAGTCTCACAAAAATTGGAACAGCTCCGTGATCAATTACAACCTTGGTGTTCCCTGATGTTCCAGATGCAATGTTTGTAAGAGCCCAGGCCGCCTCAAACTATACAGAATTTCACACTATGAAATTGTGTAGGACTGCAAAATTGATGATTCAATCTTCTTCCTAGATTTCTTACCCATGGCAATACAATTTCACAGTGTGAAATTCACTTTTTCGGCGACTTTTTTAGAAAAAAAAAACACAAATTCAACCTTCTTCACAGTCCAATACAATTTCACAGTGTAAAATTCACAGTCCTTCGCGCCCTTGAGGACCTCGGCTCCGTCTACGGCGTGTAGAATGCAAGCCAAAAGCTCAAATTAACAATTTCGCAGTGTGAAATTTGTGAAATTCACATACCCTGTGAAATTCGCAGTGCGAAATTTGTGAAATTCGCAGTGCGGAATTTGTGAAATTCGCAGTGCGGAATTTGTGAAATTCGCAGTGCGGAATTTGTGAAATTCGCAGTGCGGAATTTGTGAAATTCGCAGTGCGGAATTTGTGAAATTCGCAGTGCGGAATTTGTGAAATTCGCAGTGTGAAAGATGAGCTGATTTTTCATTCCTCCGATCTCAAACATCAAAGAAAAAGGTCAGAGATTGAGAGAAAAGCTAATTTTTCTCTCACCTTTTCATTTTTTCAGCAACCAAACACACAAAAACACACACACGGAACCAATAGTGAGCAAAAACATGCGGATCGAGAGGTATGTAAACAGTTGGAATGAAAAGTGTTGGTATCTTCAGCACAAGAAGTTTATGAAAGAGAGAATATATGTATATATAGCGTAATTTCAACTATATGTACGTGTATATAATATAGTATCTATATGTACAGATATATACTAGTATAATACAGCGTGGATCAAAAAAATAATACAGATCTCGAAGGCTTACACGTCGACGACATATTCGCCGAGTTTTTCGGCGGATCTGGATTAGTTTCTCGTACTCGCCGGCAATTTCCAGAGCGAACTCGTCGTTGACGGGGAGATGGATACGAAGCAGCAGCATCCGATGTGAGAAATCAAATGAGAAATCAAAGTGAGCCTTGTACCTATTTCCCTCGGCCACTGATCCACGGCCCGCACTTGGAAACTCAGGGGCCGACTCGCCGTACTCGACGCGAATCGGGACCAGGTCGTCGCCGCTGGTTTTGGGGGCGAAGAGTTTCAGGAGGCCGATGATTTGGTGGTTTTCGGTGTGTTCGGGTCGATATCGTCGTCGGCGGGGGAGGGAGGAGGAGGAGGAAAGGGACTTGCAGGGGTGAGGCGGAGTCGGGAGTAGGTCTGTTTGCGGCTGCCGGCGGACTCGTTGAAGACGGAGAGAGAGAGAGAGAGAGAGAGAGAGATTGTCTGGGAGAAGAAGGGGGTCTTTTTGGCATAAAAGTTTGAAATATTCTTAGCGGTGTGTTTTGGTTTTGGGCAGGAGTTGGTGGTAATATAGTTTCACAAATTGGACCGGCCCGTAAATCACCCAAAATTCTAAGTGTTGTAGTCTCACTTTGTTCAAAACCTCAGATGTCAAATCGTTAATCGATAATTTATTAAGTTTGTTTGCTTACTTAAGGGCTTGTTCCACTTAGTTTTTAGGGGTTTCTTTGGTTTTTTGTCCTTACTCAAAAAAAAAAAATCTCATTTGATAGTTTTGAGTCAAATTTGTTGTTGTTGTTGTTGTAAGTTATTGGTTTGTCACGCCGAGAAGAATAGAAAAGTAACCAATTATGACTTTTACCCTAATATTTTATGAAATAGGAAGATAAAGTCCAAAACGCTGGATTGGAATTTTTGGGATTTTTTGTATCTTAGATGTTTCCCATATTATTTTTGGGTTAGAGTCATAGTTTACCTTTTCAATTCCTCTCATCGAGATGAACCGATAATCAACAAAAATTTGACACAAAACTAACAAATGAGAATTTTTTTTTGAATAAAGACAAAAGTCAAAAAGCCCAAAAATCCCCCAACCCCACCACACACACCCCTCCCCCCCCCCCCCCCCCCCCCCCCCCCCCCCCCCCCAAAAAAAAATAAAAAATAAAAAAAATAAAAAATAAAAAAAGATATGTGAAACAACCCTAAGAAAGTAGATGAACATTACACACATTGTGTGAGACCTGCATCCAACATACAGAGAAACCTAATTGAAACAGTTGTCTTGGTTCAAACTTTTAGACCAAGAATTGAATGCTTTCATCAATTACTAATTAATCGATTCAATGGATCTTTTTTTCAAGGGAAAATAGTTAGAGCCCAAGCCCTATAATATGGAAAACAGATCATCTCCTGTCCAGTGGACAAGGTCGTCCAGTTAAGCACATTTTGTGTGTTTTTTCCGGAGTCACTTTAATAATTGGAGCTATTCATTTTTTAGAGCTCGTTAAGAATAACAACCATACCGAAACCTATGTTGAATTGTTAGAATAATTTCAAAAACACAATTATATTGAGATAAATGAGTGAAATAAGATTCGATAAAAGTTGCAAGTGAACCTGAGAAAGACCCAGAAATGGGTTGGCCAAATGAGCTTGACTTGACTGGCCAGCCCATTTCTTACTACCAAGGACTTGTTGTCACTTGTCATCAACATGAGCTGAGCTGATCATCTCTCCCCCTCAGCCAACCACTCTCTTCCCTCTCTTTTCCTTTCTAAAATCTTGGCCGTCCAAAGCACGTTTGGATGCCTTGGATGCGCATTCGGGTACCTATACCCTATTTGCACCCAAAAACTTCTCGAAACAAAGAAACCTGCTTGAAGTGAATCGATCTTGTTACTTCTCTTTGTTCTAAAAGTAACACTAATGGGAAACACTCCAAATCTCAATCTCATAGTTTTCGATCAAATTTTGATGATCCGAGCCGCTCAATGTGTGCAGAATGTGATTTTAAAGGTACCCACGAGAAATCGGCAAAAAAAATTACCGGGAAGTGCTTGATTTGAACAGTTTTTAATTGAACCGTTCAATAAAAAACTGTTCGGAACTGTTCAGATCAAGCCCTTCCCGGTCATTTTTTTTTGCTGATTTCTCATAGGTACCCTTAAAATCACGTTCTGATTACATTGAGTGGCTCAGATCATTAAAATTTGATCGGGAATTATGAAGTATTTTTTTAGATGTTTTTATAGATGTCCCTGGAACCGCCCACATAAAAAAATATTTCGATTTGCATAGAGAACATATAACGTTATATATAAGATTTTGTCCTGTAAAACTCAAAAAAAAAAAAGAGGAACCAATAACGTTATATGTTCTCTTATTGAATAGGTCTGTGCAGCGGCCTCTCAAAAGCACATATGGATATATCTATATATTATCAGAAGCAAGTCGAAGAGGCCGCTGCGTGGACCAATTCAATAAGTGATGGACAACGAAGCATATAACGTTATATGTGAACTTCTGGCATGTGTAATATGTGCTTTTTCTAGGGTTAGACATATAATATTATATCTCGTTTTTGAGATATTGTTTTGAATATGTATATATGTAGATATAGAGGTTATTGGAATGCTATTCGGAGGCAGAAAATCATAAATTTTGAAGGATTCGATGAAAGTTTTGATGAAGAAACGGTGAAAAAATGAAGCTCGACCCTCTATGGCCTCATCAACATTCAACTTAGGATTCAAGGCGCGACTGAAAACAAGGATAATGGTGGCATGATATGTGAACATATAATGTTATTTTTTGAGATATATAATATTGTTGGAAAGATATGATGTTGTTTTGAGAACATATAATTTTATATGTCATGTTTTGTGAGACTTAGAGCTACAGAAGCTCAGATATAATGTTATATATTCTTTTTTTTTGTGAGATTTAGAACTACAGAAGCTCAAATATAATGTTATATGTTCTGTTCTATTTTTTGTGAGATTCAGAGTTGAAGAAGCTCAAATATAATGTTATATGTTCTGTTTTTTTTTTTTTTTTGCGATATTTAGATATTCAAAAACTCACATATAATGTTATTTGTTTTGTATGGACCAGCATATAACGTTAAAGACTAAAAACAAGAAAAACCAAAAAAGAAATGTTGCATGTTAGAAAATTTTTGCCACACATATAATATATAGGAAATTTTTATCACTCATATAACATTAAAAAATCAATACAAGAAAAATAGGAAAAAACAAAAAGAGAAATTTGTCACATATATAACATTAAATGTCAAGTGTAGCAGGTTCAATAAAAAAAATCGAGAAAAATGAAAAAATACTTTTTTTGTTACACATATAACGTTATATGTGGCGTGATGGCAGCGGCGACGGTGGTGGCAGCGACGATGGCCGCGGTGGCAGTGGTGGTGGCAGCGGCTGCTTGATTGCAACAAAAACGAAAAAAATGGAAAAAATATATTTTCGTGTTAGCCAAACAAGGCTCTTGTTTCTTAGGTGGAGTATTTTTGTCATTAAAATTATTAGTAGACTTAGTGGGTTATGAAACTTAGAAGTGGACTAGATGGGTTTGAAAAGTGCTATAGTGGACTTATGAAAAATTCTCCCTTAGAATTATAAAAAACCACCTCTCTAATGATATATAAGAAAGCACCTGTAGTCCCACATCGGTTACTTGAAAAAGGTTGCCCGCAAAATGGGGTATAAAAAAGTGCTCAGGGGACCATGGAAAGGTATAGAGCTTTTTTGGAAGGCTCGGGGACGCTAGAGTAGCGAGAGCTTTTTTTTGAGGCTTGGGGACGCTAAAGTAGCGAGATTAAATCCCCATTGAAAGGCTATAAGCCTTTGCTAGAGTAGCGAATTTATATTCCCATTGAAAGGCTATAAGCCTTCGCTAGAGTAGCGAGTTTTAATTCCCATTGGATTTAAGGTATTTATGCCTAAGAACTGTAGCTGCATTTATTTTACTTGGGCATATATTTATGCTGCTGCAGGGTGTTTTTGTGTGTGTGTATTTGACTTTCTAAAATGTCTAAAAATGCACTTTGTCTACTCTGATATACTTGCTCCCAGGAGCTTGTTTTTTTATGTTCAGAGACTGCTTATTTTTTCTAGAAACGAGTTAGATATAGGGGCAAGCAAAAAATCCGTCAAACCGCGAATTCAGTCCAAACCAATCCAAACCGAATGATTTGGTTTGGTTTTTTAGTAGGGTGGTTTGGTTCCGGTTTAAAAAAATTAGAAATTACGTTAAATGGTTTGGTCTGTGGATTTACGTTAATGGTTTTGGTTTCAAACTGATCCGAACCGTATAATTATATATCTCATTTAATTTAAATACACCAAGTATACATGAGAGTTATATATAGTCAACTAATTTCCTAAATTAATAATCTATTCAATCTATCGTCTTATTCAATATTTATTTATTGCCAAAATTATTTAGCATAAACTTCTATATATCACAACTTATTCCTATAATTAAATTTTCCATTTTATGGGTTGTATTCTGCCCGCGCTTAATTCTATTTTGATTAAGGACTTTTTCTAGTTTTGCTTGTTGTAATCCAATGACGTTATCAAAAAAACAAAAAACAAAACTTATTCCTATAATTTTGGTACACCAAAAGTATGGAATATTAATATATAATGCTTCATTCAGTGAATAGTGGTTTCACGGTTCAATTAATTCCTAAATTTCCCTATATTTCTATAAATGAAAATCAATTGTTAGTTATCTCCGCAATTTTGAGTACTTTAAATAGCTTACGAAGATGATATTTCAATTTAAAGTAAACCGTGGTTCGAAACCGAAACCAAACCGTAAGCTAATGGTTTGGATTGGTTTGGTTCTATACTTTTTGTGGGTTGGTTTGGTTCCCCAAATTCATAATCCGTAGGCAGTGGTTTGGTTCTTGATTTACTATAAAACCGAACCAATTCAGTCCATGCTCACCCCTAGTTAGATATATATTGATGGGTATAGTGGTGTGTGAGTTTGTGGTTGAATGATTTTAGCAGTCCCTCTCTACGAGTTTGTGTTAGCACTCCCTCTCTATGACTCAGTTCAGTTGCCAGGAAAGTA
Source organism: Rhododendron henanense subsp. lingbaoense (assembly GCA_020567845.1). Lineage (NCBI taxonomy): Eukaryota > Viridiplantae > Streptophyta > Magnoliopsida > Ericales > Ericaceae > Rhododendron > Rhododendron henanense. The sequence continues at coordinate 35,330,472 of CM036321.1, forward strand.
CAGGAAATGATGGGAAAATAAACTTTTTCATAACTTTTGTAGTGTTCAGTTGGCAGGAAAGTAGTGGAAAACATGTTTTTAAGTTTTCCTGCAAGATTTACTTTCTTGCAAAAGTGATCCGGTCAAAAGCATAGGATTTTGTGTCATGGGAAAAATTTTCTCCATTGTGGGACCAAAATAATTGGCGGTAAGAAAAAAAGTGAAAGGCACCAATACCCAAAAAATACGAATTAGGTTCTTAGAAATGCACTTTGAGAATTACGCGAGCAACTACAATTTCGATTACTATGGTACTTTCTGAGATAATTGTTGTCGAAAAAGATTGGTAGTTTTTTTTTTTTTTTGAAGTATTTATTTATCTTGTCATTAGTCTTCAATTTTATTTTGTACTAACTAATTATCAATGAGTTTTTGTATCGGCAACTGATCAAAGTGGTTGATGCGTTGATAACCTATTAGGGGGCACTCTGTATAGGCCCTAATGCTTGGCCAAAAAGGACACCAATTGCTTTAGGAGTTAGTCTGAATTTAGCAAGATCACAAGAAGGGGGGTATTGGGTGAAATATTTCTCTTGGGTGGGTCTTCATGAGTTATGTTTTCTTTTCGATTGGTCGAATTTTCTCGAAGTGGTCAGAAAGAATGTTGGCTGGAAAACTAGTAACAAGGTGATTGTTGTTGTAAGAGTCATCCATTTTTCATTTGTAGGCCAAGGGCAAGGGAGTGTAGTGAAACTTGGTAGTAGATGTAACTAGTGTCTTGGCCCTTTGATGAAAGGGGAAGGGAAAAACAACCTGAGAACCTTTTTTCCTATTATATTTGACATTTCGTAAAAAATGTAGAATAATGAGAAAATTCATGTAGGAGAGAGAGAGTTAAAGGAGGTAGCTTCATTTTATTCCGTTTTATCTAAACCAAACCAAGTTATCCAATGAACCAATTTTTTTTTTACTCAAATAAAGGGACACGTGGTGTGTTCACCGTGAAACAAGGGAACTAGTTAGCTGCTAGCAATTAGTTAGTAAGAGTTCAGTCAGCTAAAGGCAGTTTCCGGTAGGTGCTTCAGTCTGCTACTTTGAGATCAATTGCTTTATTTTGTGTCCCTGTTATGTCTTTTTCCCCGTTGGTGGTTAGTCATTGAGTCCATGCCTTGTAGCAATCTGTTTCTAATGTATTGGACCTTCTGTTTTCCTGCTGCAAGCAACCTTTGTTCATAATTGGGATCACTTGATTCTATGATTCTTTGAAGCCACTGCTACCTTTTTCCTCATTCTTCGACATGATTTCTCTCTCTCTCTCGGCAGCAGCTCTTTGGAGACAATAATGGCTAACCAAGGTATATTAAAACCCTTTGTTGATTAGTTTAGCCTAAACCCTTTGTTGATGATGTATCTCGTTTGTCTTTTTCTAGTTTGGTGGTTGGCATCTTGCCATCCTTCTTTGCTTCGGGTTTTGAGTGGCAAGTGATTGTCCATTCCATGGGTGCCAACTTAGTTGGGATGTATGGTTATGGTTGTGATGCCTTTTGCTTTTTTTCCTTTAATCATTGTAATTGTCTCCCATTTATGGTGATTAATAATTTTCTTTTGCAGATGAGATTGCAGAGGATTTCATGTGGAGGGGATGTTCTTCAAAATCCTTTGAAGTACCTCTAATCTCAGATGAAGAAAAGGATGCTCAGTTAGTGGTTTGTACGGTGTTTTATATTAATATCCAAGCAGTTAAGGAGCCATTGGATAAACTTTTTTTTAGGAATGTGAGATACGATATCCAATCACCGGTGTTCCGGTGGGATAATAGAAGCGAGAAGGAGGTCTTTAGGATGGGATTTCTTGCAAGAGCTCAAGGGGCAACTCACATAAAAAAACTACTATTCTTTAGAGGGGGTTAGCTTTGCAACCAAAATACGCCTTTTAGAGACGTTTTACCTGAAACACTAAAAACACATCTTACGTGCAATATAACTATAAAAGCTAAATAAACGTAAGATAAAATAACATAAAACGGGACTAGTCGCACCAAATATCTACAATATTGGGTGCTCATCAGAAGGAGGTAGATGCCAGAGACTAAATGCTGAATAGTTTTGTTCAATGTCTTGAGCAGAAATAGAGTGATTTAATCACCTTGTTGTGCCTGCAAATTGATTCTATTTTGATGGAGTGCGCAAGATTCATGAAAAGAAAGTGAATTTTGTGCTTGTTTAGGAGAAATCTACATGAATTTTTCATGAGATGGGTGTGTTGTTGAACAAAGATTTTGTTGGTCGTGCCATTTTTTGTTGTATTGCTGTTTGCCAATTTTTTTGGGGCAAACTTCACTTAAACGGTTATACCCCATGCGAATGCAACAAAGTGAACCAAAAGGGTATAACTGCACTTGCCCAAACCACAGGGGTATAAGTGAAGTTTGCCCTTTTTCCCCTTGTGTCAAGTCCTTTTGTAGCACATCTGTGGAATAGCTCCAAAGAAGAAATTGCTACCCTTGTTTTGTTTTCAATTGTATGTTATGTGTTAGAACTTGTGGCTCATATGGAGAGGTACCGAGAAGTTTTAGTAAATGCCAAATACGGAGCGGAGCGACGTGTATAAATAGTCTCTATTGTAAAAACCCTAGACGACTTAATCAAAATAACAAACCTCGCTCTCGCTCTCGTGGAGGTACCCGGTTTTAGGGAACCACGTAAATCCTGTTGTCGATTTCTTTACTGTTCTTTATTCCTATATTGTGTGTGTGATTGTTTACGCTTACGTTCTGATTATCTGGAAAATAAGGAAAAACTTGGGGAAAATAAAGAAATTGTATCATCTCTCTAGTGATGTGTGCGCAACCATCTGTAGGAAAGAAACAGGATTCCTAAATATCAAGAATAACAAGAATCAATCCGCCAAACCAGTTTTAAAAAGCCTTAATCAATTGAATTGCCAAGCATGCAACTGCATCTGTTACATTGTTCGTTACAAATGCTTATTACCGACTTAAAGGCTGTGAAACAGTAGCTAAAATTTGATACGGTTTCCAGAGGAAAAAATACATAGCCTAACAAAGGGGAAGGAAATGTGTTAACACAGAACAGACTCAAATTGGTCATTAAAATTTCTCTCTTTCTTCCTGTTCGCATTCTTTCTCTCTCTCTCTCTCTCTCTCTCCCTCTCTTTCTTTTCCGCCTTTGCCTGCAAAAATACCAAATCTGTTGAACAGACACCAGAGTTTCCAGCATGATCGGTCCGATATCCTTATCTCAACTCCTAAGATGTCCTTCACTTGTTCGTAGGTCATAAAAGCAATAGCTATGGATGGGACAACCTGAACAGACATAGAAGTTAACAAGATCATTAGATTTCATTTGCAGTTTAGGAATAGCAACATAACATGTACAAACATGATGCATAGATAACTCGACTACAGTCTACCGTCCAGTTATTCCAACAAGTCAATGTGGGTAATTGGAAGAAGATTTTGTGAACGATCCATCCAAAAGAAGAAATAGTCACCCCTCACCTCCATCTCCAAGCACAACACTGACCTTTCTCATTGCACTTCAGATCATTCACTAAGACTTACCGGCCATACTAATAGTGAATCAATAACATCAAGAGTTGATCAGTACATGCTTCATTTATTAGTGGAAATGTATCCTAGTCAAATTGACACAAAAAAGCTGAAATACAAATTTTGAGGCTTTAAACCATGCGGTGTAGGATTACTTGTTTTCATCAGTTACTCTCTTCTGTTAGAAGTTGTAGCAACTAGATTTAGTTCCCTCCAAACTAATCCAAGTTGTCAAACTGCGGCCAAGTTATGTCTCAAGTGGGACCCACAACATGTTTCCAGCAAATATACTAACAGACATTTCAACGGTTCCAGATCAACGAGAGAGAGAGAGAGAGAGAGAGAGAGAGAGAGAGAGAGAGAGAGAGAGAGAGAGAGAGAGAGAGAGAGAGATTTCAACGGTTCAACCCTCGAAATATTTCTGCAACACTTGCGCTATCATTGGAATTGGTACAGTGAATGATTGCAACCCTATCATGTGGAGACTAGGTTTTTTGGAAGAGGTCCAATAAAGGTATTCAATGAAATAATGTTCAAGCCTCACATAAGCTGCTTCCAATCTATCCATCCACATCAATTAGAGCTCAGAAGAATTCAAAGGAACATTGGATAAACGAAAGATAAGAGGGGATGATATAAGACTGACCTTCACTGAATTGGGGACCAAACCCTTGTACAGCGCCCTGAAACCCTCATGCCGAACAGTTTTTCTGAATGTATCAATCATGCCATTATATTCAAGTGAAGCCTTGCTCCTCCCATCCCCTGTGATAACAGACGCAACATTGTTCCATCCCACCATTTGCATCCTTCGACGAATGACATCAAGAGGGTAAGCAACAGTTTGGCCAACAGTTCCTGCTGCAGCTCCACATGTAAGCCTTGTGGTCACACTCAACTCAGAATCTTCAACAAGTCCAAAGGGTCTGCTTTTAATCAACCAATCCTTCAAAGATTCATACACAGCAAAGTTGAGACCCATGTATGGAACCTGCAAATACCAAATCAGATCATAAACTCAGTGTACATGACCCAAGAAGGAAAGATAAAATTCTTAATAATGTTTATGGAAGGGGCAAATGGTGGAGTTCTAGGTCTTGTTTTTATGGCAGACAAATACAATAGAATGCCTGCTTCAACTTTCCCAACTGTAGACACCCCAATCTGGGTCTCCCAATCGTTTTACTTCGTTTTACTTCGTTTTACGATTTTCTTGTTTCCCCGATGATGAAATCGGATCAAACAGAGCTTGGATCGGGAATGGATTAGGCTTGGAACGCTTAGAACCCTGCTTGAAACCCTTTGAACCTTTCTGAATCTTCAGTCAAACCCTAGAGCCAGAGTTTGACCCTCGCGCGAGCCTTTGTGTCCCTCGTGCGACACTTAGCTTGCCACGTGCTAGTCAAAGTCAAACTGTTGACTGTTTGACCCTCGCGCGACACTTTCGAACCCTCGCACGATGGTTCCCTCCTGTCCCTATCACAGAATCCAGCTGGACTTGTGATGATTGCTTGGCACATGGGTTCCCATGGGCTGGAACCCCGTTCTCCTCAGCTGAACGGCGTGCTGACAGGTTCTAACCCCATGCAATTTCCCAACCACTCTCTCACCTTGTTGGCTAGCCTCACAACCAAGTTGTGACCAGCCTTGGTGGCTGGTCCCAAGGCCTTGTTTGGCCCCTAACTAGCCCTTACATTCCCCCTATAAATAGCCCCATTCATCTTCCATGTTAAGGGTTCAAAAAATTGATTAAGAAATTCATTAGTCATTTCACAAGTCCTACACTAGCTAGCACAAAGTTACTAACCCTCAAACCACCTCCTAATCTTCTGAACTTAGTGTGTTCATACACTCTTGGTAGCAAGGCCACAACAATCAATCCAATCTATTCCCAAACCCTTTCCAAGCAAAGGTATAAAGTTTAACCTGTTTCTGTTTTGATCCCTGAGGGGGGCTGACATGACCAAGGCTGGTAATCAATACCATGTCCTGGTCCTAAAGCCAGCAAAGTTACAAGAATTCGTGGCAGCTACACCCTCGCGCGACGGTCCCCTATACTCGCGCGACACTTGTGTCAGCAAGAGAATGGACCTCGTGGGGAAGGGAGGCTAGCCCTTTTCTGTTTTGCAATATGTTCATTCCTGTTATATCTCTCTTTGTCTTTTAGGTCACTGTTATGCATGCAAAAACAAAATACAGTAGCTAATTTCTTTGCTTTAAACAGTTTGGAATACCCTTGGGATCCCCTGAATCTGTCTCAGGACCCTAAGCATGCAAAGCAATTCCTGGAAGTCCAGTCAGGAATGTCGCGCGTGGCTCAGTCTCTGTCGCGCGACAGTCCTGTGATTTCCATGGATAGCCCTTGCATGGGTAGCTAGGCCCTTGGCCTTTGTTTTGATACCCCCACTGTTTAGGGGTTGTGTTTCATTTCATTTGGCTCCTGCTTGGAGTATTGTGTAATAATTAGTACTTTACAGTCTTCCAATAAACTGCTTGGTTTGTTTCCTGGGTGTGCACTGGTCCTTCCAGAGCCCAGAAGGGGATGATTTTGGGACTGTGGTGAGATGACAATACTCGCGCGAGAGTCAGCGTGTCTCGCGCGATGGTTGACTTGCATGCAGATCTGTTCAGGCATGCAAGTTGGTCATCGTGCAGGCCAAATCTGCCCCGAGCCTGGTTTTGGCATCTGATCGCTGTCTCAAGTTCATTCCATTTATTGTTCATCATGCTATCCATCCATGCCATTATTTGATCACATCCTGCAAATTGTTACAGTTTTAATCCCCGATTAACTGTTCCCCGCCCTAATTGGCTAAAATCAATTAAAAGAGAAAGAATCACTAAGGTTTTCATAAAAATGCCTAAGTAGAGACCGATCTCCGGATTGGGCGAGAGGGGTGCCATAAAACCCTTCCCCTCTCGTAACCTGGCTCCCGAACCCAGATATGGTTATGACGGACTGGTTCCTTAACTTTTTCAAATCAAACAGCGCGGCAGGTGCTTCGAAATACGGTTCCTTGAGTGTCGGACCCTCAAAAACTCAAGTGGCGACTCTGTATTTTTGAGCACTTGCCACCTGCGCTCGTGCTCCCTCGATCCGGGCCCTTGCATTTTGGAAACCGGAATTTCCAAGGGCATGCTGCCCACACCAACCATCAAAGAAAGATAGAATAGATATGCTACATCCGAAAAGAAATAGCATAAACTATGCTTAGATCAAGTGAGTACAATGAATCTTGTTCCAAACCATAGTGGCAATGGAAAATCTTATGTGCCTGCAGGAAGTCTATTTCAAGTGTACAAGTAGATAAAAATGCAACTACGACCGGCATGAAATGGCGCCACAGCCATGTTGAATTCAAGTACTAAAGTTGAATGATTTGACGACGTAGTAACTAGATAGCAAGCTGCTGATCCAAAAAAATAAAATAAAATTAAACTCAATAGTAAGCTACCTTTACTTGGCTTCAAGCCCATAAGAGGCAGGAGAATAGCTGGAAGCCAGTGATTAGCTGCCCAGCTACAAAGCTGAGAAGCTACTCGTTTATGAGTAGGAATAAAATTTCCCTAAAAGGACTTATAACTCTCTCATTGATGCATCAAGGGCAAAAAGTGAATTCTAAGAATTGTGCAGCAATGGTGTTTTGTCAAATGTGTGAAACTCAAAGCTTCAGTTATTTTATTTTTGAATGGTCAGATTTGAATTTTGGACATAGCAAATCCTTCAATTTTTTTCATTTTTAGTTGTCATAATTCGAATAATTGATTTTATAATTTGGTTTCATTGGCAATGAATGGATGCTAATACATTTTTAATCTTTGTCTACATGCTTCGCCACAACCTAATCGCTGAAAATAGGTTGAATTACCCCGAGCGTAGGGCTAGGTCGATGTCAGCATAATATGTGAAAGTCCGGAATTGTTCCCACAGAGAGAATCTCTATAGCTTGTTAGGATTTGTAGATATAAGGATTTACGGCGTTTAGACGGCCAACTTTTGGTTTTGCTTTGAAAGGTGGAGAAATACTCTTATGAAAAAGACTAGAAATGAGTTTTAACTAGATTAAACAAGCGGCAAGGCGTTGGACTTACTAACACCCGTAACTTAAGCCATCTAACCATTCTCAACGAAAACACAGTTGAATAACACGGCATAGGCTATCAATCGGAAGATTTAGCTATGAAACCATTAAAAGACTAGAAATGTAGTATGGAAAACAAGTGAGCTCTTTCGTTCTCTTGGCAAACACGAACCGAGACATCGCTCCAGAACCATGTGAGCAAGCACATGATCACCGAAGATTAACATCGGCAAGTTTTGTTACATAAAAGGCGAACCCTTCTCATTTTCCATACCGAACCTCAAGTCTTGAGTTGAGAAAGGCAAGATTAACCTAAGTCACGAGGTGTTATTCACCCCGATGCCAAGCCTAAACGATTACTCACACATACTCAAAGAGCTAAGTATGATAAGAAATTTAGGCATAAGATTTAACCAATAAAACCGGAAATAAACTTGATATTATAAAGGATCCCAACAATACAAACAACTTTAATACTTGGGATTTAAACAAACTAGCAACACTTACTTGAGTTCTTGAAAGATTACACTTAAAAAGCTTCAAAGGCAACAATGGAGTTCTAAGAAAATAAAAGACTTAAAGTAGATTGTATCTAGGTACAAACATTGTGAGGGAGAGCCCTATATATACACAAGGGCTTTCTCTCTCTACAAAAGTCAGAAAATCCCATAAAAGCTACCTATTAAAGGAAAGTTTTCATAAATGGAAAGCCTGAAAAAACAACAAAAATATTTGTCGAAGGCAACAGGTATCGATACCATTATACATAGGTATCGATACCCTTTGATTTGAGATTCCCCGTAGAAGACTGGTATCGATACTCTTTGAGAAAGGTATCGATACCATCATGTCTGGACAACTTCTGGACCAAGATGGACCAAAAGGTATCGATAACAACATGAGAGGTATCGATAACGATCTGCAAAACTGCAGATTTCAGGTGCTTGCTCTGCCTTCCTTGCCTTGGCACCTCCGGGCATCCTCTGGGGCATCGTCACTTGACTCGTGGGACTTGGTGGCACAGCACCTCATGGCCTTGGGTGCTCAGTTACCCTCGAGGATCATCCTTAGCATCAAACTACGCCTTATTCTTGCGTTTTAACTGCCATGTCAATTTACATATATGCCTATGAATTTTTAAACATTGTGTTCACACATTTGATGGGTATTTTTGAAAATGAAAATACATGATAGGGAGACACCAAATTGGTGCTCTCCCTTTATATTCCCATAAGAATAGATACTATAATTGGCATATCGAAATCTTCACAAAACTGGTATGGTGGTATAGAATGCATTTACCAATTTCAATAGATGTTCATACCCTTTATCCAGCCAGACAAAAATGGTAATCAAAAGGAGACTAAAACAGAAGGAGACTCATATCCCCACTGCACATGATGCAGGAGCAGAACCCTTAGCTACTGGATTAATGTTAATTCTACAAAGAAACCAAAAACTTTATAAGAAAAACTTGAATGGTGACGAAAGGAGAACAATTGTTGCCTCTTTTGATCCTAGTGCAATTAGATTCATTAGAATACTGGAAAATGTTTATTAGAGTAAAATATATAAGATGACCAAAAGACAGGCAGTTCACCAACTTCCACACCACAAAACCAGTAAATGGAAAGAGAAGATCTACAAACACTGGGCAACATCAATCTGAAAACACCTTGCATCCGAAATAACAAGCTAATTTCAATTTGGTTGTAACTGGATGTTCATGAGGTGGAAAGCGGCCGGCTATGCGGTGTGGCGGCAACCGTCCCAATAATGCAAGTGGTTTATAACTAGTTATATTAGTGAGTACTTACCTTTTTGAACAGCCAATTTTGAACAACCAAAAAAGAGATGCATTCGGCTTCTCTGCAATTGGACCGGAGAGAAACTGCTTCACGGAAAAAAGAAGAATTATTAAGGGCGGGCAGGGAAAGAATCCAGTTTTCTAAACTCATTCTCATCTCGTCCGTTCATCTCAGGAATCAATGATTTAGATTTTCAAAAGACTCTTTGTGGGAAAATAGTTTCTTTCTGCAAAAAGTCTTTCAACACAATCTAACCATTAAAAACACTTTTGGTGGTTGAGATTACACAAGCTGCTCTTTGCAGTTCAAACACAAACGGTAGAGAAGCCATTCCCATTGGACTAGCCATAAAGCTATAGGGACCGACGGGTCCCCTACTGAAATCGTACCGACGGCGGCTCAGGGCCGTCTCCGGCCACCGGACGGCCGATCCGAGCCGTCCAAAAATTCTTTAAAAAAAAATGAGAGGGCCTGTGTGGGAATCAACGACATCTGATGTGTTTAGGGTGCTTGATCCAAACACTTTATTCTTTGTGTATTCTGGTGGCCGGAGACGGCCCGGAGCGACCGTCGATACGATTTCGGTAGGGGACCCGTCGGTCCCTATAGTAGGACTCATTGGACTAGGCTACTCAAAATAGACCAACTGTTGGTGGATATTATTATGATTGGTATATGATCGTTACAGAAGCTAGTTTATACCAATGGAAGAAGACAAAATTAGACAATTAAAATTAGCGACTAAATTCTATACGCGTGCAGCGTAAACCTCTATGTTTAAGCATATTCAATCATTAATTGACACATCATTGATTTTATTAAAAACATTAAGAAATCTGCTTGATACCATTTTAAGCTAAACTTGGCTTAAAAACGAATGGGCCCCACTTTAATTCTAGTTTTTTTTTTAAATCATAACTTTAATTCTAGTTAACTATTAGGTTTTTTTTATTTGTCAATATTGCATACATCAGTAGGGGTTAAGGGAGAATTAGTTAGTTAGCTCACGGGAAATCTAGAAGCTATCCCTAGTCCTAAACTCCAAACACCTCTGCCGAGGCTCGAACCCTGCCCTCCCTTGTGGAAAGACTAGGAGATAACCACTGGATTTTTAGCCCTTTTCCTTCGGTTAACCATTAGCGTTAAAATATGGGGGGGGGGGGGGGGGGGGGGGGGGGGGGGGGGGGTGTGTGTGGGACCAGAAGAAGAACAAATGGTGCTACTGGTATAGATTTTATATTTGTACCAGTGTGTACAAACCCTTTTTTAGTCTCATTATGAGTCTCAAAAAATAATTGGAACTGCTCATTTTGCTTAAAATACTTTGTTTAGGGGGACCAGAAGAACGAATGGTGCTACTGGTACAGATATCTATATCAGTGTGTACAAACCCTTTTTTTTGTCTCATTATGAGTCTCAAAAAATGATTGGAACCGCTCATTTTGCTTAAAATACTTTAATTATGGCTCCTACGAAAAATAAACTCAATCTGATATCGGTTAAGGCATCTACAAAACGTCCAACTTTGTCCAAAGCAAAGTTTGGATATTTCGTAAATGCTGTTACCAATACCGGATTGAGTTTATTTTTTGCAAGGACTATAATTAAGCAAAGTATTTTAAACAAAATAAGCGACTCCGATCATTTTTTGAGACCCAAAATGGACTCAAAAAGAGATTTGTACCCACTGGCACAAATTTTATATCTCTGCCGTTAGACTTTCTGAAGAAGAACAAGAATGGAATTAAGCAGCTTCACAAATAGAGAAAGAAAAATGAAATAGAGCCTTTGAACAAGAAACAAAAACCAGAGCCTCAAACAACTATAACTTTTTTTGCTCGGCCTCAAACAACTATAACTACATAAGTTTAGATTAAATTTGGGCTCCGTTTGTTTGTTTGGGCATAAAATGTTTTCTGATAAAATATTTTACCTATTTTCCGGTGTTTAGTTGTGTAAAAAATGAGAAAATTATTAAATATTTTTCATTATTTGGATGAAAATAACTTATCTTTAAATCTTCCATAAATTATTCTCCGAAATGAACCCGTTGTCCTCTACTGCAATTCTTACTACTCAGTTTTCTCGATTGTCAGTTCTGACTCCTGACACACGTTCAATTCGAATATTTTCATATCTCTCCACTGTTTAGGGCCCCCCCTATACTATTTTGTTAATTTCTGAAAATATTTTCAAATGTCAACCAAATACCAAAAAATAAAAATTTGAAGTTTGTTTTTAGGTAAAACATTTTACATCGAAACAAACGGAGCCTTGTTCTTATTAATTCGTAGTTGTGGTTGTTTCTGTGTGGGTTAGGTAAATTTGTTTTTTTTTTTTTTGGTTTGAATAAGCATTAGGTAACATATGTTCCTTTTTAACTCCATTTATCTGATCTCCCTGACTCTCTTTTTATCTTCAAAATTGGGTGGGTAAATATTAAAAACAATTGTTACATGTAAAGCCGATATTAAGTTTGCTATGTCGGTTTCCTTTTTTTCCAACTTGGACATCCACTCTGTGTGTTCCCAGTTTCAAGCATTCACTTTGTATGTTCCACGGACTTTTGTCACGACTATTGGTTGGTGGAATTAATGGGAATGACAACAGGAGCAATTCATCAAACACCGTATGTGCAATGAGAATGTTTCGTTCTTCTGAGAATGGAGCAACCCATCCTATACCGTATGTGCAATGAGAATGATTTGTTCTTCTGAGAATGATAGTTATTAACATATAAGCAAGGAAAGCATAAATGTAGATGCACCATGTGAGAGAGAGAGAGAGAGAATCTCTTTTTACCGTAGTGAATAGGCTGAATGACTTTGGCAATTTCTTCCCTGGGATTCTGTTTTGGAATGAGAACGGAGGAGAATCGAGGGGCTAATTGAAGGGAACTCTACACTGTCTGAGAGTTGGGAGGAAGGAGGGCATTCGAGAGGCCCTGAGTTGGGAGGGGTGGGGGTGCAACAGTTTTTTTTTTTTTTTTTCAATCGTCATACATCAGCGGGGTTGGTGGGGGTGTTAGAGTTAGCACGGAGTTCAGAAGTTATCCATAGCTTGAGACCCCAAGGGTGTTGCTCCAGCAGGAGTCGAACCCAAAACCTCCCCCTTAAAGGAGAGATGACATACCAACTGCACTAGGCAGTGGTTGTCGAGGTGCAACAGTTGGATTGTAGGGTTTTGTGTTTGACGGCGTTGCGGAGAGTCGCGGTGTTGGGTTGGCTTTGTTATTTGTGTTTTTTTGGAGGGGTATTTTTGGAAGTAGGAAGTGTGGGAAACACTTCTGGGTCTTCACGTTTTTTATCAGTCTGTGTATGTGTATGTATATATATAAGAACAAAATCAAAGGTTTCTCTTGTCATCAGAGTGCCGCTCCTCTGTTCAGCTTCGATCACCCTATCCTCCGTCGATCTCTCTCTTCTCAGACCGGCTTCCTACTCTCTGACTCGGTCTCTCTCAATTGTTGTTGCCTTCGCATCCATGTCCGACTCCTCGACCATCGACGTATGTCAGGATGCCCTGCTCTCTCTCTCTCTCCCGGATACCTTGCGTTCAGGTATAAAACTTGCCTCTCCGACCTGTATCTATACGGATATATATATATATATGTATGTATCTTTGCACAAATTCAGATATCTCTTTATTTATGATAGTATTTGTTTCTCTCCGATTTATAACGAGTCTGTATATGAATGTCTCTCTCAATCTAAAATCTGCAAAAAGTCTCGCCATATCTCAGCTTTTATTCTCACTACATCAAGTTCGTTTTGTAATCTGCGATTTCTGTGTCTAAATAATCTAGGGTTTGTAGAATTTGTTCTCTCCCGCCACAGTTTTTTTTATCGGGCGGATTCGGGTATGGTTTTAGTATTGTGTACTGATATCCCCATATCCGCCCCGTTTCCATTCCTAGAGAAAAACATAGCGTGAGGGATGGCGGAAGGGGATGAGGAGGACGATAATTGAGTTTTTTTTCTTTTTCTCATAGTAAAGTGGGTTTGTGTGTTCTGTGATATCTCCCATCCAGAGAGAGAAGTGAGAAATTTGTAAGTTTGTGGCCTGAGTTTGCAAATAATTGTGTGAGCTTGCTTTAACGCACAAGTGGTTTGACCTTGTTTCCATTCATCAATATGCAATTCCAGTGAACAAAAGTTTGTTCATGTGGTAGGGGAGAAAAAATTGCTGCGAAGTCTGTATTTATACATGTTCTAATCATCAATATGAGCTACCCTTTCTTGGGTTTCATCTCTCCTGCTTTGGTTTCTTCTCCCGTAGTTTACATATTCCTCTCCTCCTCTTTCATCCCCGACTCATCCCCGACTCAGTTTCTATCTGCTTTTGCAGCATGTTTTAAGAACGAGATGTTTAGGTTTTCCTTTATGTTTTTGTTGCTCCACTAAGTGTCGTTGGGCAATTCTTGAATGAAACATTTTCCAATGATGATAAAAAACAATTGTTATCAACATGCTCTTATAGAAGGTGTTAAGGTTTTTCTTGTGGTAGTAAGTAATATCTAAAAATCTAGAGATGGATTTGTAAGTATTTTTTTTACTTTTCGTGGCATTTTTAGTAATTTGAATGAGTAATTCAATAGGAAAAAAATGTGCAATGCTTGTAGCAATTGTTTGGCAATAACATGACCACTTTCAATTAACTTGCAGGTGGGATCCCTAGTGATTTCATTGTCGTTCACCAACCCCAACCCCAAGCTGACATGCAAGAGAAACTACAAGCGCCCACTGCCCACTTTGACCTCGAGGATGTGTATCCTAGCGACATAAATGCTGCATTCCGTTCATCCAAGGAAGGCCAGGCCTATCTATTCACTGGGAACAAGTATGTGGTGTTTGACTATTCTCAAGGCCCCTCACTATCCAAAGTGGTGAAGGGACCCCTACCCATCTGCAATGGGTTTCCATTCCTCAAGTTCACATTCTTTGTAGAGTATGAATTAGACGCAGCTTTTGGGTCTGGTGAGAATGAAGCGATCTTCTTCTTAGGAGATGAATGTGCAAAGATTAACTATAGTTCAAACCCGAGTCATGAAATTAAACAAATCACTGAGATGTTCCCTTTCTTGCAATGTACTCCGTTCGAATGCAGCATAGACGCTGCACTTGAATCGTGGAAAAGTAGTGAAGCTTTCCTCTTCAAAGACGACCAGTGTGTTTGTATAAACTATAGTTCTGATAACTGCAGCCTTGTCGGCACCATCCGTCCGATCGTTGAATTGTTTCCTATTTTGAAAGATACCTTTTTTGATAGTGGAATTCAGGCGGCGTTTGCTAAGAGCATAACTAATTGCTATTGCTACGAGGTGGTCTTATTCAAAAAAAATCATTGGGCATGGATCAAATTTGGTTCCCTCACTAGACGCTTTGATACTCCTTCACTTCATATTGGCCAATTGTGTCCCTCTTTAAGAAAAATCTTGTCTTGGAGAACCAGCGGTTTGGATGGTCATGGTATTCATTGCGGCTGTGTCCCAAACCCTTCCTCTGGAAGTACAAGACGTATTTACACCCCGGAGGAAGTGGAATGGCTCAAGGTACTATGCTGGTTATTTTTCTCTCCTTAATGCCAAAAAGTACACTTGTCAAGAAATTAGCGCATGAAAACTATCCCAAGTAGATTATAGTGACGTGAAGTAAAGGAAACTGAAAAGTATTTTCCTTTGCGTTTTCATTTGTTATAAGAAATTTAAGTGAAAGTTGAAAAGCAGTTCAATTATGTAGCAACTTGTGTAGAAATTGCATGACATGTTTTGAGTTAAAACTAATCATAGTGGGAAAGTCAGAGACATGGGCCCCACAACATGCTCACTAGTTGAACACAATTAAAATGCAGAAAAGTTAAACATTCCTGTAGTTTCTTTTCCTTTCCCTGCGATTGAATGAGGCCAAAATGTATTGTATTTTTGCATTCATTCCTTTTCCCCTTGACATTGATACAAGTTGAGGAAAAGATAAAGTGCTACTTAATGTTTAGAGTTTGTGACAGACTAGGTCTTGTTGAACGTTAATAAGTTCCAAGGACCATCGTATACTAAATCAACTGATGTTTCTAGAGAATTATAGGTATCAATTCGAGACAAAGAGGATTTTTTCAAGCCTTAAGTTCATTTAATTTTTGTTGGTGGTGAATGTTATCTTAGGCTGCTGGGGAAAGAAAGCATCGTAGCGGGACGTACGTTAATTTTGCAGATCTCTGTAGGTGAATTATTTTTCCCTATCATTTGGATGCTTGTATTATATTCTGCAAAATGGATCTCTCTGATTTCGTATATAAGCATATCCATAGAAGTTGCGTGGTATAATCTTTCAGAGAACTGGAAGAAGCAATAGCAAACAAGTCCAATATTGGGAGCTGAAATTCATTGAAGCAATTACGAACAACTCAAAAAATTTCTTTGGAAATAAGGTTAACTCTCTCTCTCTCTCTCTCTCCCCCTGTGTGTGTGTGTGGTGGGTGCCCACGCCAAAATTGTAATCCTAATCTAACTTTGGATGGACACTGGGGGATCTTGCGCATACAAGGGGTATAATAACTTTGCCTCAGGATGACTAGTCTTTTTTATTGTAGCCCCCTGGCCCGTGATGAGTGGAAGGTGAGCTCCCTTTACTGATGTCATGCCAATTGCCCAATGTCGGAAGGGTTTTGTATGAGATTATGAGTCATATTTCCTTGCGGGTTGGATGGGTGTCACGTAGTCTGGTGGTAGAGAATGTCATTGTCTCTCGACACCATGACAGCTGAGTGCTGGGGGTGGTTTTGGCCGTGCAAAGGTAGGGATGGGCCTTGTGTCATGTCCAGTTGTGTTTACAGGTTTCGTGTAAAAAATACATGTAACATAATTGTGTCAAATATCTTGATACTAACCTTACATGCTTAAAATCGTGTTGTGTCGAGTATCACATAATTGTGTCAAATATATTGACACTAACCTTACATGCTTAAAATCGTGTCGTGTCGAGTTGATACTATTAAGACCCTTTTATTTTTTCAATATGTACGTAAAATTATATATTTTTGTCAATATTGTGCATTAACTAGTTTATTCCAATAACAGAAATAAAGATATTTTCAATACCGTCACAATTACAGAATTGATAAAAATCAACCAAATCATGACATTGAAAAACGCCTTAAGTCACAACTAGAAATAAATAAAAATAAATATAAATTTCATACGATTTTCGGCTAAAATAATAAAAATGCACCAACTACTATAAAATAAGTCTGAATATAAATTTTGAAAACTGAGACTAGGCCTAATAATGAAAAAACAATTCCAATAAGCCTAAATGTATTTAATTAATTTTGGATTTTCTTGGCATGAAAACTCAAGTGATTAGAACATTAGATCTTTTCTATTGGTTTTGATTTGGGAAAAATAATGTTCTATATTATACATGTCTTAGTCTTTTACTAATCAAGCATGATTTTAAAAATCAAATCTCCTTAGAAAATTTTAAAGAATCAAAACTAATCAAGTCGTATGACTCGTATCGTTTCGGGTTAATGTGTTGATACAGAAAATTTAACAGTTATCCGTGTATTGCGGGAATCAAATCCGTGTTCGACCCTTTAAATAAGTTCTAAGGACCATTGTACACTAAATTAACAGATGTTTCTAGAGAATTATAGGCTATGTAGCACCGACACTCCAAAAGGGCGCCGCGTCCACGTATTGGACACGGGGATACGCCCAAATACGTATTGGACACGCCACGTGGCGTGTCCAATAATTTTTACTATTTTTTGATAGGGACACGGCTAGGGGTCAAAATGTAATTTTTTTTAAATTTTTGGGGGTTAATATGAAATTATTCAAAACATTTGGGTTAAACTATAATTTTCCCTTTTAAAAAAATTATACAATATGCGAAATTATTCATATATAATGGTTCATAATTTTTTATATATATATGTACATATGTTTATTTTTTATTTATTTATACCCGTGGCGTGCCCCCGCCGTGTCTGTATCCCCACTTTTTTGGAATTGCCGTGTCCGTATCCGTATGCGTGTCCGTGCTACATAGATTATAGGCATCAATTCGAGACAAAGAGGATTTTTTCAGTCCTTTGCTCTGAAATTTTCATTTAAAGTCCCCCTGTAAGTTCATTTCTAATAGTTACAAACTTCACCCGTGACACTACATTATTGGAATTCTGGTTACAAACTTCACTGCTAAAATATAATCAAACAACCCACGTTTACTTGATAATTATTGAACTTGTGCTTCAATGTTTTTAATCCACGTAGAAAGAAATTTTAACACCAAAATGATGATTGAGTGAGCGAAATTTCAACCTTGTCTATTAGGAGACCAGACTTTTGGTCATGGTTTTTAAAAAACGGCCGTTACGTTATGTAAATTTGGGGCAGCCCGGTACAGTTACGGCGACGAATAACAGTGTTATGGGTATTCACAAGGGTAACGGCGTTACGTAACGGGAATCTGTTACACGCGTTACACCCCGACAGACACAGAAATCACAAGAAAAGAGAAGAAAGAGGAAAAAAGAACTTCAGATTTTGAAACCTGAACCAAATAGCTTTGATTTAGGCAAAAACTTCAGAGAACCAAGCTGTGATTTCCTCTTATCCCTGGTATGTGTTGATCTTCTTTGGCTGTATTTTGCATGTTTATGCAGCGATTTCGGGTTTTCACCATCGATTAGGGGTTTATTTGGGGATTATTGAAGATCTGATGAGGGCTTAGGGTGCAATTGAGGGTTTCTGTAATGGGTGTTCGTATTCTGTTGAGATTCTTGAGAATAATTTAGGCTGGGTTTGCCATAAAATCCCATAAAATCAACTGGATGATTTTATGGGATTTCCCATTTTAGCACGTTGATTTTATGGAAAATCTCGTAAAATCAATGTGCTAAAATGGGAAATCCCATAAAATCTTATGGCAAAGCCAGCCTTGGAATCGGTTTTCTATTTCTATTTCTGCGATATACTCTTACTGTATACGTATCTAATGAAAAAGAAGTCATGGAACTATTATTGGGTGTGTGTGGTGTACTAGAATAGATTTTGCTACTACTATTGCCTTTTGTTTTTAAACTGTGTTACTGCCTTTTTTTTTCTTCTTTTTTTTGGGAACTGAAATTGCTAGTGGCTAATAACTCAATTGAAAAATGAAACCTTAATGGCTAATAATAAAATTCAAAAAATCCTAATATCAAATCTAGTAATTAGTGGAGCATCAAGTATGAACATTATTTATTAGATCCAAAATGCGATTTTTGATGCAAATCTTACTTACAAAGCTACTCCTAAAAGTCAAATACTGGTTAGAAATTTCTTAAAACATTCAATTTTGTCTTGACTAAGGTTAGAACACATGTAGCAATGGTTTTTTTTAGCATTTGCTGGTACTTCCAAAAAAAAAATCACTAGTTAGGTGTCCGATTCCTGGTACACATGGACCGATACGCCCGATATCCGTTACTCGCGACTGCAACCTTTACGTCAACCGATACCGCTATTTAAAACCATGCTTTTTGGTATAAAATTCTTGCAAAATTCTAAAAGTTCATCAGTCTCTGGATAACACCCTTCACTGCATCATCTGCCCAAAAACCTCTCAAGCCCACCCCACTAGCTCCGGCGTCTTTTCAGTGTCGAGCAACTTCATGCCGACTGGCTTCTCTATCACCTTCAGCCACCCCAAAGTACTCCCGAGCACTATGTCAAGGGACCCAATTTTGTTGCCGCCAAAGAAACCTTTCCCCCCTTCGATGCACTTGACAAAAACATCTTCTATCAACACCAACATTCAAAAAGCTGATTTGATGTTTGCAATTTCTATCTTTCTCCTTTCGCCACTCGAAGAGCCCTTATGCTTAGAGGACACTGCAACAATTTGGAAAGGTACGACGGGTTGGAACTTGGAAGTCGACTAATTATTAGAGGCTAATGAAATGAGTCAAAGCATTAGCTTAATGACAAGTAGGAACAATCAATTTTTAGGCATGCTCAAAAAAAAAAGAAAAAATTCAAAATTTAGGTAAATTTTGGCCCTAATAATAGTGTCGTATGAACAGCATAACAAAACCATGATGGAATTTCTATACGCGAAGCCCTAATTTACCCAAAGCTTCTTTGGTAATCTATTCGTCCTGCAAATTATTGACCATAAAAAAATGTTTACTTTTCGAATAAACAAATAAAATACTGTTATGCATAACTTTAAGAAAAAAGTTTGAAGAATTAATTGAGATATTTAATCTAAGACAGAGAAATTTTGGCGAATGATTTGGAGGCTGAGGTTTGGGCTCGAAGGGACAGTTTGCTGCTGGCCAAGAGCAAACATCTTGTACCCCTTTGGCTGGAAATGGATGCTCTGCCAGCAATTCATCATATTTCGGATATCAATCAATCACGGCATTACCTTAGTAATATTATTCATGATTGCAGAGGTTGATGAGGCAGCTGGGAGTAGAGAAGATTGACCATGGTCTATCGCGAAGGGAACAAATGCGCGGATTTGCTACCAAATATGTTATTTAATGATGCTTTAGATTTTCGTATTTTCGATGTTTGCTCCTGTACGTATTAATTCGCAACTTTGTGATGACTCAACTGGGTTTGAGTACCCTAGACTCTTGTTTGCTTCCTAGTTTCTATTTATAATATGGTTCTTGGTTTATCCAAAAAAAAAAACGAACTTTGGGTAGTGATGGAGTTTGTTGAATCTCTAATGCTGTACCCAAATTTGAAACTTCATATGTTTTCCAACAATTTGTACCACAGACCACTGAACTGTTTTCAATGTCTAGATCAATAAAATGATCTGTTTTCACTGTGGACTCCAGGGGTGCTGTAATGCACCCCCTCACTACAAACTCCTAGTGCGCAAATCACCCCCAATATCCTCTTCTCCGACGTGGACAAGACTTTGAAGCCGAAGCTGCAGTTCTTGCAGGACTTGGGTTTCACTGGTCCTGATCTGGGTAAGTTCATTTCAAGCCATTCTTAGTTTTTGAATTGTAGTTGGGAGAGAACATTGATACCCTGCGTTGATATAATCAAGAAAACCCTCGTAAGTGATGAGAACAATCAGGATTTGATTCGGATTCTGCAGAGGTCCTATTGGGCCATTCCAAAACCCGTATCGAGATTGAAATGCAACATTGATAGGTCCCAGCTCTCAAAGCTTTTGAAGGTGCGACCTTGACCTTTCCAGTACTCTTTAGCTTTAGAGCAGTCACGAAAGGGGTGGTTAATGTCTTCCGGAGAAAGTTTGGTGCTTGTATTGATACCTGATTCTTTTGGTGTCCGTGAACATCGATCATCATTTTACCTGTGGTGAAATATAGTTCCCCGTTCCCGTGTGATAGTACAGAATGAACTGTAACAAGGAGAACCTTGATTTTCAATTTCACCTTTTGATTCTGTGTATTATATTTCTATTATGATGCTTAAAGCTTTTGCTAAAATTTTATGGGGGATTGCAAGTTAAGGTTTATTGTTTGATGGCACATTATAAAACCATTCTAACACTCAGCTGTCTGTTGGAGCTCTTTATAAATGATGTTTGTCGTACCAGTACCTTTTACTTGCAGTTTCTTTGTCACTATTATGTATTCTTGACTTGCAGTTTGTTTAGTACCTAAATCTTAGCACATTTTGATATCTGGCTACAGGTTTATTTCGAGGATCTCCTTACTTCCCTTGGAGTAGATTTTGCTGACATGGCTCTTCAAATATAGATTAGTTTTGGTTTTGCTATCTCCCTTGTAGATGCTCTAAAGAGACATTGGGGAGTGCAAGGCTTTGTGCCTTGGGTGTAATATTAGGGTTTTGGGTTTATCTTAACCACTACGGTTGTTTCCCGTTGGATTCTACCAGAGTTTTGCCCCTAATATTGTTTGGTGATTCTTTGAAATTGACGGATATAGCCGACTCTTTTTAATCTCTTCTCGTTCATAGTGAATCCTCCCTCGCTCCTTGCCCGTTGAGTACGTTTGAGCTTATTCTTATGCGGAAGCATATAAATCTTTGTGTCCTTATTTGATAGCTTGTTGGTCTGTTTATTCCCTACTTCTCAGTTGCATAACAAATTGGTATCAGAGATTAGAGTTTCATCCTAGGCATTTGCTTATTCTGCTTTGTCTGATTGTCAGTGTGGACTTTGTAACTTGACACCACATGCTCGGAGGCGACAAGGGTTTCAAAGAATAGAAGATGAAGAAGATGGAAGACGAGAGGGAGAGATTGCAGTGGTTTGTGAAAGCCATTAGTTGACTCTAACTACTAAGTGCCTATCCGTTGTTCTTATAGCCGGAAGACTGTTCAATGTGTCTTGGTTCAAGTCTTATTGCTATTAAATGTAGGTCTCCTTTCCATAATGCTTGTAAAATATACAGAATTATGGTTCTGTTTGTTTTGGCGTAAAATATTTTTCGGTGTTTAGTTGTATAAAAAAATGAGGAAAACATTTTACATGTAAAACATTTTCGATTAATTGAATGAAAATAACTTACCCTTAAATTATCCGTAAGTTATTTTCCGAAATGAACTCGTTGCGTTCTACTGTAATTTTCACTGTTCAGTTTCCTCGATTGGACCCACGTTCAATTTCCCCTCTCTCTCTCGGGACTATATTTTCAGTTACATATTTGACTACTTTTTCTTGTGCCTTTTTGGTTGATATGAACCCTCTTATCACACTATTTTTTTATGGCTTAAATACTTAAATGGTCCTTACAAAATAGAGTCGGTTTCATTTTCGTCCTTGTAAAATTTTTTGTGTCAATTTCATCCTTCCAGTTTGTGACTCAGTTCAATGTCACCCTTGCCGTCAACCAGTGGACGGAATTCGCCTACTTGGATAACGGAAGCCTTATTTGGTACCTACCTGGCCCACGTCTCTTCCCCCAATATTACCCACATTGTTTTCTACCAAAAAAAGACGCACAAGATCAATATGCCATTCAATTACATTACGAACGTGTGACAAAAAAAAATCACAAACGATATAGGTTTAGAGAAAACACTCTCTAGACTTTTTTCATTCAATAATAATCAATCACTATCTTGCCCCGAAGGCTTACAACTTGTTAAATAGGTAGAAAAACACTAACTCTAATTGATTGGCCTCAAAACGGACACCGAATCAATTAATAACGGAAATTACCATAAATGAAAAAATTCAGAATAATAGCAAAACTAGAAAATAGAGAAAATTGTAAGACTTCTCCCAAAATAACGACTTAATTAGGATTTTCCTTGCCCAAGTTATTAGCAAGTCAAATATTTCCTTAAACAGTAAATTTGAGCTTCCAGAGGCCTAAACGGCCTTAAACGGCTAAAAAACCACGGTACATGGCCATGTGCATTGACCGTTGGGCCGTTTTGGATTGAACCCAAATGCGTACAAAGAGGGGACCACAAATGCATACAAAACAGACATTTTTTAACAGAAAAAAAGGTAGGTGAAAGGTATAGAAAACCACGCACACTTGAAATTTGTCCCCCACTGAAAAAATTACTAGTATATAAATTAATGATACAAATTAATATAAACTAATGATGTTCATGTAGTAAACAACATCTTTTGGGCGGAAAACCTTAAACCATTTGCATTAAAAACTTGGGTAACAAACTGGAAGGACGGCAAGGGTGAATTCCATTCACTGGTTGACGACAAGGGTGATATTGAACTGAGTCACAAACTGGAAGGATGAAATTGACACAAAAAATTTTATAAGGACGAAAATGAAACCGACTCTATTTTGTAAGGACCATTTAAGTATTTAAGCCTTTTTTTATTACTGCCTTTTTGTTCCCATCTAACCATCCATGTTTACAAGGGAATCCATTTCTGTCTTCTTCCATACTTCTTTAGCTAGTTGCTCTTCATCCCTTTCAAAACCCCAACAACTCCAACCTTGTCTTTGTAGCTACAGTTCCCAGTTGAAATAACCACAAGGCTGGTAATGCTACTTTCGGCCATTAAGGAGATTTCCCTTGACCGTGCTCACCGTTCAAGTGAATGGAATTGTGATTTTCTTTCGCAATTTCGAAATTGGTGATACGACATTATCGCATTGAGTAGTTCATCATTGGTCATGATAACGCACGTCACAGATAAAAGATCTCGAACCATTAGGATGATTTTATTGCAAAATATGCCTTCAAAAGTTAAACCTTAGCTCCAAATCACACAATGCATAAGCCCACATGGTCTAAATGAGTGATTGAAATATATGGCACTCAGTGTTCTTAAAATTGGCCTAGGCGTACCCCGCCGCCGCGCCTGGAGGCCTAGGCGTTTTTCTAGGCGCCGGGTCTATTAATCGGTGAAGAATTGGCTAGGCGGATTAGGCAGGATTACCGGCCAATATTTAATAGAGCAATTTTTTTGCATGATCTCTTTCAACATATTAATACTTATAAAATAAACGAATCCGACTATCGAGGTGGGACCGAAAATAGACCTCGTCAATGGTGGTAAAATCACCCACACAAAAAGAACGATTGAACATATTTACACGTCGTGATTGATGTGGATTATTATGTGAAAATGACTTCAATAATTACTACTCCCTTCATCCCTTTTTAAAAGTTCAGTTTCGTAATTTCAATTTTTTGAGGAGATATTATCATTGTACCTTTCACATCAATTTTTATTTTCATTTTTCATAATTACCCTCTATGGAGACATCATTACTATACTTTTACCCACTAACTTTTAAAAAATGAACCTACTCTTAGGAGCAAAATGAAAAAAGTACCTACTTTTTTTCACTAACTTTACAAAATGAACAGTTATTGAGGGATAGCCTGAAATGAAATACTGAACTCTAATACAGGGACGGAAGGAGTACTACTATATCTGTACGATATAATAAAAGTGGTAGTTTCCATAATCATTTGGAATTAATTTTAAGAAAAAAAAATTGAAATTTAGTTAATTGTTTAATAGTACGTAATATGATATTCATAAAAATATTACTAGCGAAGCAGGTCCCGACCCACAACAAAAGATAATATAACATCATATAGGCTAATGATTTTGCAACTCCCCTATTTGTTAAACTCACTCTCCTTTTGTTTTTATTAGGGTGAATTTACTATAACACTCTTGCACTTTATGATGCTAGATTTTTCTCCCTTTTCAAATGTAAGGGTGTTTTAGTAAATTCACCTTAATAAAAACAAAAAGGAAAGTGAAATTAACAAATAGGGAAGTGATAAAATTAGCTGCCCATCATATATAATATTATAGACTAAGACTAGTGGCGGCGCCACAGCTTAACCAAAGTGGTCTCATGACGACCCCAAACAAATTTTTGTTGTTGTAATACATATACAATTTTTAGGATAATCTATGTTTTAAAGTAGTTTGAACACCCATGTTCATACATCAATGAACACCTAGTTCATAAAATTTTGAACACCTAGTCCATACATCAATGACGACTGATCAAAGGTAAAATTACGACTCTTTATGCTATTTATTTGAGACTGTTTATATATTTTTTAATTATATATTGTAGTATAGAAATAGTCTAAAAAAATTAAGCTATTCAATTTTCAATCCGTTTGAACCGATACGAAGATCTTATTTTTTTGATCATTTTATTCTAAATGGTCATAATTAATTTTTAGCTCTAGGATATGAGAGCCCTAAGAGAGTCATAGAATCAAATGAAGAGCATATATTTAGTTATGAGACCCTTAGAGTCAAATATTAATTATGACCATTTATGATTAAATGATCATAAAAATAAAATCTTCGCACTGGTTCAAACGGATTAAAAATTAGAATATTTAATTTTTTAACAATACTTTTTAATATATATATATCCTTCCCGGGTTCCACACACGGGTTAGAATCCCCCAAATTCCCATTTCACGCCTCATTTGAACAGGCGATCGAAGAGAGAGAAGACGAACGAAGACAGACAACAGACAACGATCGAAGAGAGAGATACCTCAACGAAGGTTGAGTCTTCGTCGTCCTTGTTCGTCGTGGGTGTGGGTCTGCGTCGTTCCAAACAAAACCCTAGGAAAGACCGGTTTCAAAGAGATAGAGAGAGTCAGCGAGAGAGAGCTCGCGAGACGGCGAGAGCGAGAGCGAGATAGAGAGGGAGATATACCTGGAGGTGAGGTTTCGAAAGGATCTGAAGAAGAACAAATGAGGCGTCTTCGATCGTTGTCTGTTGTCTGTCTTCGTTCGTCTTCTCTCTCTTCGATCGCCTGTTCAAATGAGGCGTGAAATGGGAATTTGGGGGATTCTAACCCGTGTGTGGAACCCGGGAAGGATATTACCCGACCCACGCCTCATTTTAACCCGCGAATTCCCTTTTAAAATCTGAGCCGTTGGATCTCATCCAACGGCTGACGGCAAACGTCCACATTTTACAAAAGTGAGGGCGTCCTCATCAGAAGGGGAGAGATATACATATATATATATATATATTGTTAGTCTTTTTTATTTTTTTATTGCAGTCCATATTTCCTTAAAAATAATCTCCTAATTTTTTACAAAAATATTTTTAAAAAATGCCGAATTGCTCAGTGACGTCTAGGCGGGCTTGGTGCTTGGCTAGCGACGAGCGCCATTTAAAATACTTGGTAGTATACTATAAGTTTTGTTTTGAACACCCTTCCGAGAAATCCTGGAGCACCACTAACTAAGACCATACTATTTCGAACCTCCCTCGATAATCAGACTCGTTCATATATCGTAGAATTTTTTGATAAGAACAACCCCTAAAAATCAAATTGATGGGATACCACTCAATATTGGAACGGAGCATATTTAGCCTACATTCAAGTATCGGTCAGTATCCGATCGGATTTACTTTTTAGGTGATTATTCTTATCAACGATTTCTACACTCCAATCTTTCTAGTGGCTCTGAAATAGGGTCAAAATTTGGAACCTGAGGGGAGCAGCTAGTGTCATTACCTGCATGTGCTCATACTAAAGTCACACCTCCTCATCAATTTTTGGACTTTTAGAACTCGATAAAAAAAATTCCATAGAAAACAACTTATAATTCGGACAGAGTGCAATTTTGTTCACACTCTTTAAAAGAGGGTGAACATTATCCTCTCTCATTGGTTGAAATGGTGTGGACCCCACTACAAAGTGATGTCATGTTTACCATGCAATACACTTTTTGATAAGCATGACATCACTTTATGGTGGGATCCACATCATTTTAACTAATAGGAATGATGGTAATGTTCACCCTCTTAAGTGGAGGGTAAACGAAACTCAACTCATTCGGAAACCGTAAAATGTCAATATTTGGTTTATTAATTTAGTTGCATTTCATGTTCTAGAGTTGAGAGAGGCAACACTTGGGAGAGAGGTAATCTAGTGGTCAGGTCACACTTAAATCATGAATATTAATTTGTTTCTCTTCAACGAATCCGTTATGCACACCACTCATACAATTTTGGGCTGCTCTTGAAT
Organism: Rhododendron henanense subsp. lingbaoense; assembly: GCA_020567845.1. NCBI lineage: Eukaryota > Viridiplantae > Streptophyta > Magnoliopsida > Ericales > Ericaceae > Rhododendron > Rhododendron henanense. The sequence continues at coordinate 35,357,367 of CM036321.1, forward strand.
GAGAACTTCGTGAGCAATTATATATGTATTTATACCAAGAAGAAGAAACTCATAATGCATTTAGGATAACTCTTCTGTTTTTTTTTTTTTTTTTAATTTGCATTTGAAGAAATCAAAAGCAATATGACCAAGAAGAAGAAACTAATGCGTCTGGGATTAGTCTTCTGTTTTTTTTTTCTTTGATTATTGCGCACGCACGCGCACACACATACGAAGAAGTCAAAAGTAATCAATCTGAGCTATTGGAGGATGCTAAAAGAGGTAGGGCCTGTTGGCGGGCTCATTTTTGCATTTTCTGTTTCTCCTTTTCCCATTTTGGCTGTTTGGCTGAAAAACAGAAAACTCATTCTATGAGAATGGGTTTTGAGATTTGAACAATGGAGAAGATAAGTGAGCTTTTCCCATTTTTGGTTTCTCATTCTCATTCAAAAGGCACACAAAAAGACCACCATACCCTCTCTGTTTCACCATAATCCCCCAAAACCCCTTCCATGAACGTTATATTCTCACCAGTCAAGAAACCCCACACCAACTCTCCGACGACAACTACCGCAAAATTGAAAGTAATCAATCTGAGATATCGGAGGATGCTAAAAGAGGTAGTATGGTGTTAGGGGGTGTTCTTCTAAATAAGCCATTTGGCTTTCCCGCCAAATTTTTTTTGTCCTTATTCAATTTTTTTTTGCATTTTGTGGCTTATTGTCAATTTTTTGGGGATTATTGCTTCCTTATGACGAGAGGAATCTAAAAAGTAAAAAATTTTGGTCGAAATCCAAATTTTTTTGAATAAAGACGAAATAAGTGGCTTTCCCGCCAATTTTCGTCGAAATTCAAAAAAAATTGGATTTCGATCAAATTTTTTTACTTTTTAGATTCCTCTCGTCATAAAGAAGCAATAATCCTCAAAAAATTGACAATAAGCCACAAAATGCAAAAAAAAATTGAATAAGGACAAAAAAAATTTGGCGGAAAAGCCAAATGGCTTATTTAGAAGAACACCCCCTTAGTGTGGTTCTGGTTGCTTTTTCTCCTTAGAAATACAATAGAATTCATTTATATAATTACTAACAATCCTACTCTTTCGCAAAAATAAAAATAAAAATAAAAATGCAGATGAGATATTTGGTGGGGTTACAATGGGCAGTGGACCATTTTGGGAATAGTAGCTGGAGGCTTTCTTCTCGACGAAATGACATGCACAGTTTCAAATCGATAATTTCCAATGTCTTCGAAGGTATAAATTTCTAAGTAGTACGTTTTAGGTATGACCTTTCGTTAGTGGTCTAATATTGCATTCTTGTTTTATCATATCATTGTCATTTTCCAGTTTCATTAGTTGTTTTCTCTATGTACGAACTCACGGTTACTTTGTTTTAAGACCTCTTAAATGCATGAGCACCTCCTGATATAAATGTCGTACGTGGCTTCACAAATTGGCCCAAGGGAAAATATTTTACTATATAAATTTGCGCCTTCCAGTACTTTAAACAGTAATATCACATGTAATATTTAATTTCTATATTTATGTTAGCTTTTCTATATTTTGTCTCATTCATGTCCCTTTTTCCGTTTTTGCAGCTTCTCTCCGTAGCAACATTTTTGGGAGCTACATTTTGTGCTTTTGCGTTTTGTTTTAAGAGCATATATGGTGATGCGGATTGGATAGTTGAAGAGTTCCATCAGAAGGCCCGTTGAGGGAAAGATTCCCCCTTTTAGCATATTTCCTTATTTCATCTTATTCAAGATTTTTATTTTATTTCTAATTTTGTTCAATTCCTTCCATTGCTTCATCCAAGCCTTTGATATTTTAATTAGGACCCAGGTGTATCTGTGAGATGGGTGTGGTCGGATCTGTGGTCGATAACATTTCCATTTGATAAGCCACTCTTTTTAAGTGGGTAACTTTACCCACTTTTGGTGAGGTGCATTTTATTTCTCATTTCGATGATCACAATTGCTCATTTTATATAAATTAATTGGTTAGAAATTTGCAAATATATATTCAATTCAACCAGATATCGAATAGAATTTGCTTGGTTTTAAGGTCTAGAACTAAATTGAGCATAGTTGAATTTTTCGATCAAATGGTTACCAATATCTAATAGAGCAAACTTTTTGCATGATCTCTTTAACATATCAATACTTATAAAACAAACTAATCTAATCATCGAGGTGGGACCGAAAATAGACTTCGCCAATGGTGGATAAAATCACCCACACAAAAAGAATGAGTGAACAAATCTACACATCGCGATTGAAGTGGAGTATTAAATGAAAATGACTTCAATAAATACTACTCTCTCTCTATATATATATATCTGTACAAAATAAATAGTTTGCATAATCATTTGGAATTAATTTTATGAAAAAATTTCAAATTTAGTTAATTGTTTAATACATAATATCGTATTTATTAAAAAAATTACTAGCGAAGTAGGTCCCTGACCCCAACAAAAGACAAAAGATAATATAATCATATAATATCATTATATACGGAGACCGTACTATTTAATTACTCCCTCCATCCCATAATTTTGCTTCAACTCTCATTTTTTTGGATGTCCCATAATTCATTAATTCTTGCCCATTTGGACTAGTCAAGGGAAAAAAATCAAGTCATTACCTTTTTTGCCCTTTATTCCTATATTTAAAGGTAAAAACCTCAGTGGAGGAAAAAAATGAATTGAAATCCAAAAAAGTAATAATTGCATTTCAAACGGAGAGTAATTTTGAGAATTCTTAAATTTTAAAAATTTATAATTGTGTGCCGCTAAAAAGTTGGATTCCCAAAGAAGGATCAAAATTTTGGCATGGGGGCAGTAGTACTATTTAAAGAGCATTACTTGCCCACAGTGGTCTTGAATTTGTAGAAGAAGAAGAAGAAGAAGAAGAAATGGAGGGTTTAGACGAGGTGCGAAGTAGTACTGATGATAGAGAAGAGGAAACTAGTCATTGCCATAACTATAACCCCTTGTATTTTCTTGTACACCTACTCAAAACTTTCTTCAAGTGCTTTCATCTGGACTCATCTTCACACTGCTGTCCTCATTCCGAAGATGAAATGACCACCACTGTAACAGTACCTCTCTCTCTCTCTCTCTCTCTCTCTCTCTCTCTCTCTCTCACACACACACACACACACACCAAGTATATGGATGTAGGACTCAGGTTCTGAGGTTCGATCCCATCCAGTCTGGTCCAGTTTTGATTTTGTGCCCGTTTCAGACTTAAAACAATTATCGAAACCATTCATTTTGTAGAGCTTGTTGAGTTTTCTTCAAATATGAAAAAATTGTATTTGGATCAATAACTTATCGGAACACATTCATCTTGAATTTATATTGAAACAAATGCATTGTGCACGCTGAATCAGATTGTTTCAAGATAAATGTGTACTGACAAGTTAATGATCGGCCTCCAATGAATATGATGTTTGTCATGCGGCTTGAGGAACTTGTGGTGCTCTACAAAATGGACAATTTCGATCATTGTTGTGAGCCCGGATCGGAATAGGCCCCCAAAGATCAAAACCGAACCGGACTGAGTTGAAGCTAAACTGGATATATAGGACGTGAGTCCATGGATGTATATCTACATGGTCCATTTATTAGAGTTATTGATGAATGTAGGAAGGATTTGAAAGGAAGTGTGCTACAAGGTCCAGAAGGCCACCAAGGCCTCCCATAAGCTCTGGGCAAGTTGGTCAAACCAACTCTGCGTCTTCTTGAAACCATGTTAATATGTGGCAAATGATCAGTTTGGCAGTTTTCCCGATATTTGGGCGGTGTATATGTGTAGCAACCTCTAACCATCGTCGATATGGGAACCGATTTTGGTAGAGTTCTTCCGGCCGCGGGTAGAGTTGATGAAGCTGGCGACGCGGCAAGATAAGAGGTCCAAATCGGATCCCTCGTATGGTTGTGTACTGGCATTATTGTCCTTCAACATGCGGCAGAAAGGAGCTTCAATTAGGTGCAGATCTGGTCACTTTTCGTCTCACGAGTGTGTCTGATACGTCCAACTTCAGCGCTGATTTTTTTGCGACTTTTATTCAAGTTTTTGTTGTTTTGTTTGTATTTTCTTTTGTGATATTGTAATTGTGATCTTTCCGCAATCAATGTAACTGGGAAAAAGGAAAAAGGAGAAAATACATTGCCACACAAAGGAAAAAAGAGAGGGAAAAGACTACACTTAACAGACTTCAAACGTGACTGCAAAGGAAAAAGGCTACACGTGACGGACCTTAAACGCGACTGCACGTGAGGAAACGTCAAGGAAACATGATGGGTACAAAGTTGCCAAAGGGGCGGTGATTTGGTGGGAAGGAGTAATTAAGATGATTTGTCTTCTTTCATTTTGTTACATAGCCCTTTGGTTGTATATGCATGTTCCTCCTCGACCTGGCCTCCAACTTGAGAAACCATGCTTTGTGAGATGGTTTGCTCATGTCTCTTCCTCCGTGGAGACCAATGTTCGAGTCTCACGAGAGGCGGGATTTGGGGTTTCAAGATTATGGATAGCTTCTGAGCCCTTCGTTGGTTAACTTTCCACTAACCCCGCTAACTATAAAATATGGAAAAAAAAAAAAAAACCTGGCCTCCAACTTTATTCTTATCTGCATGCATTTGTGAATGTGTACCCCTTTTCTCTCTCTCTCTCTCTCTCTCTCTCTCTCTCTCTCTCTCGTTTTCCTTACACGTATATATACCAATCTGCATGCAGACGTATGTGGGTGCATTTGGGAGACTACGTACAGCTGCAGTCTGTCTGTCGCTGCATTTCTCTAGGCATTGGAAACAACAAACGCTTTGAACATGCCCCGCTGCAAAGGGTTCAAAGAACCGAGCCGTTCTCCAACTTGAGTTAACCAAAGCTGTGCTCGTTGAGTTAATAAACGAGTTGGAACTACCCCTACATCCTAAATTACCCGTCCATACGAAAAGTTGTGCAATTTTTTATTCAAAAAATAAAAGTACTTCCAATCATCATTTTTCAAATTTATTTACACCAAATTAAAGTACTTCAAGAGTTCTTTAATATGGTGCAAAAAAAATTTAAAAATGATGCACAAAAGTATATATTTTTTTAATCTCAAAATTGCTCGTCTTTTCATAGGGATTCAACAATTTGGTACATAGAGAGTACAATTTTAAGGCTCATGAACACAATAATATACTATCTGCCAAATTTTACTTCTAGTAATTATATGCAGTTTATTAAACTTTCATAGAGCGCTTGAGTTTAATATTTATTGGACTCGATATTTGTTTTTTTTTTTGTCACTCGTTACATCCTACACTACATTACACTATTGGGGGTTGGGAGAGGGGGCAGGGTTCGAACCCTGAATGAGCGTGGGGCAAGGGAATACCCTTCCACTTGGGCTAGGCCACAACCTTTATTCAACTCGAATTTGCCCGAACAAAGTTTGTCATATCTTCTGACTCATGAATCCGGATTGCATGGTTCTTATTCTTATATATATGTAGGTCAATGCTATTCGAAGCTAAAAATCTTGAAAACTCACAAAAACAAGCAACAGAATGAAGGATAGAGCCTTTTTCGCACAATTGTAGCCAAAACAGGACAAACCGGTCAAAGTTTGCCATATCTTTTCACTCGTAAATCCGAATTGCGTGGTTCTTGTTCCTATATGTAGGTCAATGCTATTCGAAACTAATAGACTAGAAAACTCATGAAAACGAGCAACAAAGGATAGGGCCATTTTCGCGCAACCGTTACTAAACTTTTGTAGAGCACTTGAGTTTAATATTTATTCGACTCGAACCAGGTCGAGTTTCATAGTAAATACTAACAGAATGCTCATCAAATTTGAGTAAATCAAACTCAAAAACTTCAAAGCTCGGCCTATTTACAGCCCTGCCAGTTCATAAAACTACTAGGGTGTTGCTCCTTTTACCATGTGGTTTAGGTTTGGGTGCACATATTGTAGTTATGGAATTAGATGTGGAGCTCCATTCCAGTGCAATGGTCATGTAACCAGCAATGAAGTATTGGAAAAAAAAATCTCGATTTCTACTGATTGACCAACATCAAAATGCTTTACAGTAATCGAAGTGAACTCACTAGCACTAAATATATACTAGTAGTAAAAAGGGAAAAAAGATTTACATGTGGATTTGGACAAAAAAAATTTGCCTAAATAAGGGGATTTAGTTTAACTTATCTATTTTGACTCTCTTTTTCTTTTCTTTTTTTAATCTTTTGTGGATTTAAGATAGTTTTGCGTCAATATTTTGAATTATTTTGTTTGGAAAATACGGAAAGGAAAGGAAAGAAAAAATTAAAAAAAATTCCCTCCCCTTGTTTGGTTGAGAAAGAAAGTGAGGGAAATAAGAAAACTAAGTTTTGAGAATACGTTTTCCTCACACTTTTCTCCTTAACCATTTCCCTTTTTTTTCCTTTTCTTTCCACAAAGTTCGATATGAACCTAGTTGGAACAAAGAGAAAGAATGACTTCTCTCCTATAAGGAAAAAAAACAGCAAAAACAATTTCATACATTTCCATGCTCAAACATTTCTCTAATGCTTCTGAAATGTTTCTGTTTTAGCTGTATGGATCAATCTACTGAAATAAAATTTTGGTCCTTGTTCGAGGCTGAATGTCAGCCAGACTTTCTGCTACTCTACTATGACAACGTAGTGGACTGAGAACCCAAAAAGGTGGAGTTTATATAATGAGAGACTTATTTATAGAGCCGCTGCAAAGCGTTTATGGAGCTAAGCGATCTCAGCCGTCCGTTTTGCCAATCAACGGTTGAGATATGTTTTTAATCTTTGACCGGTAATAAATATTTCTTACCATTATTAGTTTGACTTTAATCTGGATCGCCCAAAACACTTTTGGACAGCCGAGATTGAGCTCCGTAAATACTTGTTTACAACGGTTCTGTAAACAAGATTTTCTCTTATATAATTATAAATAATAAAAAAGAGCGAGAACACAATTAACAAGTACCCCAAATGCATAAGAAATCAAGCAAGAAATAACTTGAGCATCTCAACAATCTCACATATCAGGTAAATGAATCCTCTCTATAACCAAGGAAAGATATTCTCCAACAGCCGGAGTTAAAGCTTTCACTCGGCAAAACAAAACACCAAAAGAGAAGTGTCTAAAAGAAAAGGTATCCAAGAGCAGTTGGAAAATCACATAGATCAAGGTTTTGAAGTTGCAACCATGAGTGAAAACAGGAAATAAAGCAATTGGCAAATACCAGACGAGAATGGGAGAACGGGGAAGCCGTTTCACCTCTCTAGTTCCCTTAAGCCAAAATTTTAGGTCTATAATACCTAATAGCATAACACCCAGGTAATTTTACAAACACTCAGCCCCAATCTATCAGAAGCGTAACCCCGAACCTAGAAACTAATGCACCCCAGAAAGAAAGAGAGTTTGTGTATCCAGATTTACTGTTTGGACCGAGAAGAGAAGTAGTTGAAGGCCATCCTAGAAAACCTTAGAAGGGCACAAAAGTTTTGAAAGATTGAGTGACCCTTAACAATCGCCTCCCTTATGCCTCTTGCAGTTTTAGCTACCATTGGCACTTGTGTCTTGATTTCCAGAGTGGCTACCTCCTGCACTGATGCTAATCAAGTAAAGATGGAAGTAAAATCCATTGCTCCAAAAAGTCAGTTTTAAAGCTCACAATTGAAAGCAAACAAGGCCATGGCTTTGTCAATAACCTGATGGAGCCATGTTTGTCATCTGGCTCAATCTTTCCTGAGCTACGCGGACAGCTCGAGTCGAGCTTCTAACACCTTGAGTTATCCCCTGGCTGCAAAAAACAAACACAGTTATTCCCTAAGTTGAAACATCTTAATTTAAACAGATGCAGAGCCAAGATTCTTAGTCACTAAGGCCGAAATGCCAACTGTGTACCTTTCGGTGAAATAATTGAGAAACTACTTTTTCTTTAAGATAGTAAACATGGAATCTTAGTTATTAATGACGAGAATAAGAATTTGATTCTCAAACAAAACAAAAGTTCTCATACTTTGAAATCAATGCAAGATAACCTTATTTACTCTCGTCAGACTTAAACCTAACTAAAGGGTCTGACAATTTCATCCTTTTCAACATACAAAAGCAAACTATCATCCATCCATCGAAACTAAAGGTGCACGTGACCTTGTCAAACTCAAGTTACACATGTATAGAAAGTTGATCTGTACCCAAAACATAGATTTATGACAAGCATCTTGAAAGAAATTAGTATATGATCTTTTCAATCTGTACTTTTGAGTTTTGACATGTTTGTTCTAAAACTCATGCTTTTCCTCTTATTTAAAGTTGTGGTGACGGTCTCTCACAATGTAAGAATAACTAGTATAGAAGTAGACTTTTAATGCTAACCCCAGGTCACTGAGCTCCATTGTCAGGTCACTGAGCTCCATGCCAGATAATCGGACAGCAGCCATTGTATCAGGCAGCTCTTCTCGTGCAACGTCCATTAGTTTCTCTACTGACTCTGCTGCTTTCTTGAAAGCCTTCAGCATATCAGATAGGACATCAATTATAACTGCTTAAAAAGCTTGAAAGCGAAATCTAATAAAACAAATCACCAACAAGGTTTCCGAGTAGCAAATGAACAAAGTGATTTTGTCCTGAGGCAAAGATATGGCCAATTTGAACAACTTGTGCTTCAATTCCTCTCAAAATTTTGTTAGTGTCTAAATCAAATTCCCAGGCCATGGGAGCCATGGCTATTTTCCAAGTCAAAATGAATAAGAGCTATGACTAAAAACAATTGGTCTCGAACTTTTAAACCATAATTAGTTATGCTTAAAAACTATAGCCTGGTAGTGGTGGAAGCTAAAAAATACAAACCAGAAGAGTTGGGATTGCAGAGCAAAAGAGCCAAGTTGCAGAAATTGCCGTCTGCAAAAAAACAATGTTCAAACGTGGTCAAAAGGCTCATCAATATCAACCACGTCTTCATAAACAAACAATTCTCTGTGGAGTCATTATGATAACCAGTAATGGAACCAGAAGACGATAAGCACAAGCTTCTACACTGACCATGAACGGATACATGTTTATCCACACATGGTTGTAATTATTCCTACATGACAGATAAAAACTAGAACATTAGAAGAACCTATAAACTAGCAGTCTTGCAAGAGTGGTATAATGATCATGAAAACCGTAAGTTTTAAAGTGTAGAAATGTTAATTATTGGAGGTAATTGGGAAGTTTTAAAGAGGAGACGTGTTTTGTCACCAGGAGGATCATCTATAGAAGGATTTCCAAAATTCAAATACTTGTGAAGGCAAAGTCTCTTCAAATCATCAATCTACAGCTATCGAATCCAGTCTTGCAATACACACCTCTAATAAAACTTGAATAAAGGCTCCGTTCCGAGAGGGATGGATTTCAATCACGGGGTTTGACATTATTCTTAATGAGGATTGCCCGAATGCAGACTTGATAGTTTACAAATGGATTGAAACTAGGAGTTTCAAGCTTTACCATAATGGATTTGAAGTAACAACTTGAGTTTGGTTTGGAATCCTCCATGTTGGGATTGTGGTTGTATAATTATCCCAATTAAATACATATTTTCTATCTATAATTCACTTCCACTCTATTTTCACAAGCCACCTACAACAGAGCCTCAATTTTTGTTGAAATTGAATATTGCATAAATTCATTTCAAATCCACATTTATCCAAACGAAGCTAAAGGTTATGATTCTTCAAAAATTGATGCCAAATCTGTTCATTTCTAAATTTGAAATCCAAACGCAAACCACATTTTTATAGAATTCAACTATAAACGATTGAAAAGAACCACAATTAGATTAGCCGAAATGATCCTGGTAAAGAATATAGATAAGCATACGAAGCTAGAGAGTTTGTTCGTTTGAGGTACTCAAAACACTTGCGCACAGTCTCCAATAAACTTTCTCTATCTAACTCTCTCCACTCATTACACTTTAAAACCTCCCTCAAAACCCAAACCGAAAAGGGTCAGAGTCTTTGTTTCCCATATTTTGCAATTATAAAGGAAAAAAATCTCCACGGAAAGATCCCAACTAATTATTGGGGCATTTGCCATTAAGTAATTTATATGAATCACTAATCTTCATTTCATGGACTTTCTCAATTATTCATGTGGAAACTTTATATTCATCTCAAAACCAATTGGCAATGAGTGAAGAGGTCCCAATATTATACTATTAAGCTATCACTCATTCCTCTCTCAAGCAATGTGAGACTATATTTCCTTAACATCCCCTCATGTGTAGCCGCATTTGAGGTTTGTCACGTGTAGTCTCTTTTTGGGTCTCTCATCGAGCAGTTTTTTTGCCGGTCTCTCATCGTGGTATGTGAATTGTGAATTTTTAAAATGTGGGGTGGAATTGGCCACGCTCTGATACCAAACTTTATATCCATCTCAAAATCAATTGGCAATGAGTGGAGAGGTTCCAACAAAGTGATCACCCATTCCACTCCCCATTTTGTAAGCAAACAATCAAAATAACACAAGGTCTTGCAAAATTACTATCTTCCCAGTCTTTGTTTTCTCATTACATTTGCAATTACAAAGAAAAAAAAATCTCCCCAAAAGGGCGATAACTAGCCCTATCTATTAAAGGTCTTCATGCAAAATTACTTACTTCAATACAACACCAACAATAACAGAACCCATCTAGTCCCCAATTATTGGGGTTATGGGCAGGGAGATGGAGGCAGACCTAACCTTTGGCAGTATATGCAGCAGCACAACAGAATACCACTGTTTTAGTGACCCCCATATATCTCCAAGAACTGTGGAGCTAAAAGGGTCGTTTTGCTGCGGAACCATGCCCATCGAAGCCAAAAGGCATCAGAGAGGGCATACCTAGAAACCCAAATCAATTTGTTTGCACATTACCATGCTTACTTCAATCAAACAACAAAAAGTAACACAAGGTCTTGCAAAACTACTATTTCAAGCTTTTCATCACAGATTAACTGAAACCTCAAAAACATGAATCCCAGAGAGAGAGAGAGTACCACACAAGCGATGAGGTTGAGCACTGTGATGTGACCTTGATTGAAGTTCAGCTGAAGCGAAGAGGGGGGCGGAGATCCGACGGTGGAAGTGAAGTGAGAGGACGTTGACGGCTCCGATGGGGCATTTACGGATTGAAAAGAGAGAGAAGCCAACGCGCGGTTTGGCAGCCGAAGAGTCGAAAGCCGCCGAGCGGCGAAGGATAGGTTGCAGTTTGACTTGATTACAGGGCTTGGAACCTGCAAATTCACTGCAGTGAACATTTGCCCTCTCTCTTCTCTCTCTCCCTCTGAATTCTCACGGGCAACCCTTTCGCCTCTCTCTCTCTCTCTCTCTCTCTCTCTCTAGTCTATAGCCTCGCAGTCTCCGACCTTAACCGGGTTGCCTCTGCCAATCCGACGAAAGAGAGGGACAGCTTTCTTTGTTGGTTACTACTACCATAGAGCATGAGCTGCCCAACTATGGGTACACCATTTGGTGCCAAATGTACATTAAGATTAACGCTCTGTTTGGAACTTGGAGAAAGGAAAAGAAAGGAAAAGAAAATAAAAGGGAAGGAAAATGAGAGGAAAATGGGAGGGAAAATGTATTATTCATTACACTTAAAATTCTTATTTTCTTCCCTCTTTCCCTCCCAACCAAACAATGGAAAGGAATAATTGGAGTCGTTTAATTTATTTAAAATAAACGTATTGTTTAGAGGGTCTCCGTAAAAACTTATCTCTCTCTCATATCGTAAGGGCTTATCAAATCATTCAATTTATGTTCTCGCAAATTCTGGGGCGAATATCTATCAATCCCTCACTGATATCTAATTTGGTGTATCCATTTATTTTTGGGTTAGAGTATCTCCCGTCCTCATTCAATTTTTTACCCAAATTAGGGTAAAAATTTCAGATAAATCTTCATTCTCCGATAGACAAGTTCCAATTTAAAGAATAAATTTGAGTAAAAGGTTCATCAATGGCTAGTTGTAAATTTGAGAATAAGAAAATAGTCTTCAAAATTTGAGTAATGGTTTGAGTCTCAATTTAGTTAAAAATGTGGGTACAGGGTACAACTCAATTTGATATATGAGATTAAGTCAAGGTCTAGAATGAGATTTAAAAGAGATCAGATTTTGATCCTGAGTTTAAAATAGAGTAAGGGGCCCAGATGGTCTTTAACAATAAAATTGCCCCTTTTTCAAAAAACAAAAAAAAAACGTATGCAAAAATATAATACTAGTAGTAAAATTGGATGCACACTAATTCTATTCATCAAACTCATTATGCCCTAATTCTAACCATGTTTAGCCACATAATTATCCATAACCCGATCAATTTCACTTAATTAGTCAGTGAGCTCTGCAAGATTAACAATTTTAAATGCCATTGATATGATGAAGGGGATTTTTTTTTTTTTTTTGGATCAGATGATGAAGAAGGGTATTTGTTGAATCATGTTACTAGCTAGTCTAGCTCCAAAGTCAGAGGGTGTTTTGGACAAAATTAGTGCACCAATACTTTTGGTCTATTTTTCTTTCGAAAATTTTAATCAAATTTGCATCAAGTTCTTATAGACTTATCATTCTTCTTAACAAACAGAATGCGGAAAACTAAAAAAATGACCAAAAGCCTCAAAAAAGTTTATGAAAAACAAAAGAAAACTTGAAAAAAGACTCTTTTCACTCTTAATCTATTTGGAGAGAAACTTATTCACGGAACTCCAAGAGCTCCGTGAATAAGTTAAAAACGGAACTCACACGATCTCACCCGTCCGTTTCGGCAATCAACGGTCCATATTTTAAACAAACTTTCCCGGGAAGTTAACTCTTTCCCAGGAAAGTTTGTTTAAAATCTGAATCGTTCAAAACACTTTTGGACGGCCACGTTTCACCTCCGTAAAACCTTATTCACGGAGCTTCTGCGAATAAGTTTTTCTCATCCACTTGATTCTTTGCATTGGAGATTTGCGAAATTGGCAGGCAAGCTGTGCAAGGACAGTTTGAATTTTGCTCGCAAATACTCCACAAGAACAACCCAAAACCACACACACACCCACAAAGAGAGAGAGTCTCAAAAGAAAAATCCCTTCCATTTACATCTCATATTTACAAAATAATGCTATTTTCCCCTACAAAATTCTTCGTTCCAAGTCCTCAGCAAACTTTCTTCCTACACCACGAATTTACCTCCCAAATACATATACACAATACTACACTGTAACTGTCTCTCTAGCTGCTGCTGCTAAGAATAAAACCATTCTTTGAATAGTTTCCTGATCTGATCTCAAATTTGAGATACGCTAACCACCTTCAAAAATTAGAACCCGACCATCGCTTGATCGCCAAGGAGCTCCACGAAAGGCGATAAGGCGAGAAAATCACCACATTTTTTTAAGCCTTCCTCAAACCAGTCTTGACGACCTCCAGTACGGTTGCATTGCAAAAGAAACATCTCTCGCAATTAAGGAGATGCCGAGAAATGCAGCCGAAACAAGACGTATGGGAACAAGGTACGAACTGGGCATCGGCTTCACACGCATAGCAGATGCAGCACTCGCTATCATTAAAATCTACATCTCCTTCAAATTTCACCCTCTCAATTTGCCTCGACTCGGTTCGTCTAATTAGCAGGGCTGACAGTTGCTCCAGTTGCCTCAGTTTTGGAGCGTAAGCATCTCCTCTGAAGGATCCAGCCTGGCAAATTTTGATTACGGTGTCAAGAAGAGTGGTAAAAAAGCGCGTACATATAGAGTATATAGATTAGTGGACTCATCCAAATAACACTTCAACAAGCACGGTTCCGTAGGCCCACAATAGAAGACCGCCAAAAATGAAAGGCAAAAGATTTCCTTGTCCACAGAACAGGTATTGTACGTTTTTAGGAAAATATTTGATGACTGGCACATTGATGGAAAGGCCATGAAAAGTGGTCAAGCTGGTGAACGTTAAGCTGGTGAACGTCGAGAGAGAGAGAGAACTAACCCAATTGTATTCCAAAAGGCACTGGAAACCGCATAGAACAGTATCAGGGCAGTCCATACTTGCAAATACCCCCACAACATCATTCTGCTCGCTGCATTCTGTCTCTGAACTAGCATCCATCAAATTCAAGATCATGCCAGCAAGTGGTGCCAATATCATGCCTCTGTTCCCTCTCTCTGGTGATTGACCATGCCGCCTTAGTGACCTGCCAGCAAAGAACACAAATATGCTAGAGCTTATGCCACATTGGCTGCCAAAAACACTCCATCCGTCCCATTTTCATTGTCCATTATTCCTTTTGTCTCTTTTGTGTCTATTGTCTGTATCTTTTAATTGATAATGTTTTTCATGATTTCGACAACTTTGTATTATAGAACATATTAAAATCTATCAAATAAAATCCATATTGTATATTTTTCGAGATCCACATTGAAAGATATAGGCAATAAGACACAAAAGAGACAAAATGAATAATGGACAATGAAAATGGGACGGAGGGAGTATAATAAGTTTGGACGGCCTCTCACTCATTACCAAGTGGTTTTGACTTTTGAGTTGGATGCTTTAATATGGTATCAAAACTAGTCTTTCAAAGGGTTTTGGACACGACTCTCTAGATTGATTTCCCCATTGTTTGTGCCTAGCGCACATTGGTTCATTATAATCCTCAACTTATGGATCCTTTGATCACCTCCCCATGTGCGGGTCAGGGGTCGCATGTGTGGGAGAGTGTTAGATCTTGTCCACATTGGTTTATTATAACCTCCAGAACTAGTATATGAACCTGAGCGGCCACTTTGCTCATTCACAGAGAAACTTACAGTTCAAAAAACTCAGGATCATCTGATGAGTTGACTTGGCTTAGAATAAACACAATGAACTCAGTGAGTCTTCGTAGGTTTGTATCTGCTCCTGACAGGAATGCTTGAGGAATCTCACGCGTACAAAACTCAAGTACCCTTGCAAGATTGCACGACAGGTCAAATATGAAGCTGCATTTCCTTTGTTGAAACTCCAAAACCTGAAACAAATTTAAGAAAATTTAAATTTTCAAGGGGACAAATATGAGTGGAACAATGATTTAACTACTACTAGCTCTCAAGCATTTTGCCTTGGTCAAGGGATGATGCTTCTATTTTCTTGTTCTTTTTCTTTTTTTGCCAACTGCGCGCCAGCTAATCCTTGGTAGATGTAGCTCCCTCGTCGTAAATATCCAAGATAATTAGCGGACCTAAGCCCCGACAGAAGCAACCTCTAGCGGGGAGCGACCCGTGGTCCACCCCTCGAGATTCGAATTTTGAATATAGAGTCAATTATAGTGTTACAACGTAGAGTAGAAATCAAAATGCAATTGTACAAGAGTAGTAATTAGGTTATATAGCTAACCGTCTAACCCTAAACACCAAAAGTAAACTGTAATCAAGCCAAAGGACTAAACTACCCTTAATATAAATAGCACAGAAAAGCCAAAAATGCTATGAACGCAGAAAGCATTGTGAGTTTGCCAAATAGAAAACGAGAACGAGCCATAGTATGAGTCTTCGTGCACAAATAAGCCAACTAGAGCAGAGGATGGAACAAACGGTTTATTACATTGCCAAAATAAAGATGTTGTGGAAAACGAAATGGCAGTCATTCTCGATCAACCCAGGTCAATAAATACTTATTTGTACGACCGAGATCGCAAATATGAACTTATACGAGAAAGAAATGTTGTGGCAAACTAAGCGGGCTTTATGCCTCTCCAAAGGAATATAAATTGCTTGATCAACAACCGTTGCACAGACCATAAAACTCACTAGCAGCACACCCCCAAGGACTATTAAAAATGCAACTCTGTTGTAGGTTCTTCCAATGATGATCGGATCTCAGAAGTTCTATGGAACTCCGGAGGTAGGCAAGGGTTGTCGGAAAGTGTTGCCACACTGTTCAAACTACATTCGAGAGAGAGAGAAGTGCAAACGAAAGTTGTTGAGCTCAAAACAAGTGCTTCTGATGCCAATGAAGCTCCAGCAAGGGTTGCCAAGCACTGTACTGGGAAAGATCTGAAGATGTAAGGAGTTTGTGATGATGCAGTGACAGAAGTTGCTGGACATCGGGACGCTCCATGTTTTTTGCACCATTTCAGTGAGGGGTTTTATTAGGATAGGCTTCACAGGGTAGAAAGTGACCAATGAAGTTCCGACGAGGGTCACCGAGCACTGTACAGGATAGATCTGAAGATACAGAGCTGTTTCGGAACTGGGTGACATAGTTTCAGAGTCCGCCAGAGGTTGGGAGAGCTCCAGTTAATGGTGTCCGTGGTCGCCAGAGGTCGGAAGGGCTCCAGAAAAGGTTGGCAGTGGTTGTCGGATGATGTTAGAGCTCTAAGTCAGGAAGGAGTAGGTTGCTGTTCCAGATTGATACAGAAAGATGAGGGCTACTGCTGGTTGCAGAAAGACGGGGGAGAAAGAAGAATTTGCCAAGGGTGCTGCCCGGGGAAAGACTGAGGACTACCCCGAATGTGGTGGCCAGTGGAAGCAAACTAAATCGGTGGTGGCTTTGATACTATGTTACAATACAAAGTAGAAACCATAATGTGATCGTACTATTGAATCAAAGTTCTCACTATTACAAAAATAGTAAAGAGACTACATAGCTCACCCATCTCAAAGCTTATCATCCTCACCACAAAAAAGAAAAGAAAAAGGGAGAGATAAATAAGAGCATAACCTAAAGAATCCAGGACAGAACTTCACTCTTCTATAGAAGCGATCCATTACGGAAGAAATTTATTTCCCGGAAGGATTATTAAACAGGTCCTACACATGCATTATCATCAGAGTCAATGCAGCAGAAACCCTATACCTAATAGGAGAATGAGGAACAGTCATGTGCTGAACCAATAAATAGGATACTCATTAAATCAAGCTAACGAAGCCATTCGTTCTCTGTGGACTAGGATCACTGCAATGGGTAAAAGGGAGGCTTTTTGCACGACCCAGGTCAATCAGCTAGACTCAATACGGAGACTAACTTATGACTTCTGAGTGTGACTTGAACCAATCAACTTCAACCTTTCCACAACTATCTTGCATGACCATGACAGGAACATAGCAAAATCACAACTGCTCAAGTCACTTGTAAGTTTGGATCCGAGCAGATCAAATACTCTTGTTAATAATGAGACTAACAACTTCTAAGTTTTAACTCATGCAGCCAACACAAACTGACCTCCTTCATCAGGAGTTGGACCAGCTGTTTAAGGATAACAGATAAACAGAGCAAAAGCAGTTTGGTCATGCAAAACCAAGAATGATAAGTGGCCCCAGTCAGGAAGAGTCACACCATCTGCTAGGGATGAGGAAAGTAAATTGACTTGGGATGAAATAATTAAAAACGAGAAGTTAGCTACCAAATAACAGAAAGTGGCCACCTTATTGAGCAACATGGTGAAACATGATTCATCGACCTAATCCCCACTTGGGAAAACGCTTTGTTGCAGTGAGTTTGAGTGTGGTTGAGCATAACAAAGATGGGACACAATGCAGTCCTAGGTTACACACACCTAGGAGAACTTTAAGTTTGACACTTGGCAGTTGGCACTTAGAAATGTAACAATCAATTACCAAGTATAACCTAGCAACCAACAGTGACCTGGCTATTCCACTAGCTAATTATGCGCTAATGTGCATTCATTTTGTTTCTGAAAACTGTTTACCTTTCTCAAAGAGGACAAGAAATGACACACAGAACATGTTTGCCAAACCAAATGGGAAAGTTCACTGAAAAACCCAACATTGTAGGAAAATGGTTTATGAATACGCAAAAACTGTAATAAAATGTGTACGAGAAGTGACAAGCAGTGTGAACACAATGTAGTTCAGAATTTTTCTTATTCAGCGGGAAACGAATAATCAGGATTGAATGCGTTATCAAACAGCCTAGGCTTTTGATCAAAAGGGGAAAAAGACTGGACTTGAAGGCTAGAAGTTGACTTAACTTCTGGTGATATCACAAAGAAATGATCTGGACTGTTTTCAAAATGAACAAACTCTCCGGATTTGATCATAAGGAGAACAGAAATGCCCATGGAAGTGGAGGATAGAAGCATACATATAATAGAGTTAGATCATAGAAGCATACATATAATAGAGTTAGATCCTAGCTGTCATGTGCAACAATTGGCATCAATCGATAGAGACAAAGACAAAACTATACAACTACTGCACTTAGCATCCAATGCTCAAAGCTTGGAAAAGCTTTAAGATATCAGATACGTCTAAAATAGCATTGTTCAGCCAAAGATAAACCTTTTGAGAAAAATATTTCTTCTACAACGACGGTCTACCTTGTACTTCTCTTGCATTTCTCGAACTGAAACTGAGAATTCAGTCATTGCCCAGCTGAGGGTGTTAAATAGGCGATTGAGGAATGATGAGAATAATTCTTCATCAAGGACACAAGCCTCTCGCAGCAATCTCTTCAGAAACAAAACAAAAAAAAATGTGGCCATAAAAAGTTAAGCTTGGAATTTACTCTAAGAATAGTACAAGGAGAGTTAAAAGGGGGAAAAAGCATCCAAAACAAAAACACGATGTTCAGTTACCTGAAAAACAAATGAGGACGAGGATGATTCTCCATGCCTTGAAGAACCAAAGCCTGAACCCTTGCACAATCGCAAAAGTATATTCGTCACAGGAATCCACGATCTATTATCAAATGCGGACAACAAGGCCTTTGGCATCTCCTGGGTGGCTGCTTCATTGTTCTCAAAAGCAGCCAAAAACTCCTTGTACTGTACCAGGACTGAAATAGATTGGAGAAGAAGATCCCTCAGTTCAGCACTTGATATCCTTGGATCATTGAAGTGGGTAACCACGAAAGTAACCTAATTAATAAGACATTCATACTTTAGATTCCATGGTAACTGACATAATTCAACATTCTTGCAGTACATAACTGGCGAATCATGTGCCTAATCAGCAGCATAACACAAATTTGAAATTCCAAATGAATGCATAAATCAGAATAGATCCAAACTTATAGCAAGGCCATAGCAAAATTACATGATAGGTTTCTTACAAAAACCAAAAACTTCCAAGAGCTAAAGACAAGGCATGGTAAATAACCATTTTAAACGAGCCCCATACCATAAGCGATTTTCCTGCTCTACACATCATGGTGTGACATGGTTGACGATGAACAAAATTAGAGGAAAGCAACTTGGGGTAGAAAGTTCAGCCAAAAAAAAAGACATTTATCACATTAGGAATTAGGATAAACACCTTGGGCATTTGTATCGTAATTAACTATTGAGCTGGATGGATGTGTTTTTTACGTCAAAGTGGAACAAGGATGACCTACACCTACCATAAAAAAATAGTTACAATCTAACAATTAATGGTTTGACTAATAATTCCTGACCTCCTGCACTAACCAATGTCAATATACGAGTCAATTTTCCAATAAATGGGGCATGAATCTTACAGTTCACAGCTTGTTTCACGATTTAATTCGTAATTTATGAACTTGTGGTTCTCAAAATTACCGAGTCTACAAATTCAGCACCCATATTACCTCCATTTTTTGACAACGCCATGCGACTATTTTGTTCCCCCATTGAGAGAAAATGTCATTTACTTGCTTGTTCATTTGTTTATTAGATGATTGCAACCATTTTCTTATTTGCTCTCAGCAGTAAAATCAAAGTACATTCTTTTTTAAGTGTTAAAGCACTTAACTCATAAAATGGTAGGTCACTAATATTTTGTCTTTGTTAAAATAGCAATTAACCCACTGTATTTCTTAATATTACACATTTAACCCTCACAATTTTAACATTTACGGAAAAGTCCCGCATACTAGTCACCACCCAGCCGACTAATCCCCGCCTAACCAATTAATCCCCGACTAATGTACAAAATGCCTAACCAACGCCTATACTTCTAGGCCGCTGCCTAGGCCAACTTTAGAATACTGGCCTACACCCATTACTGTTTGTTGCCCTATTGTTGGTTCCTTTGGGCCCTCCTTTTGTCTGTTTTTATGCAATATGGAACTTATCACTGCAAGCAATTGAATCCCAAGAGAGAAAATTCAAGACTTCAAAGAGAAAAACATAATGAAAATCTGTCCTTGCAAACTTGTCTACATCTTCTGGAACCATTGTCTTTGCATTGCTACAAGCATACTCAATTTCTGTTTAAACACGGCAAATGAAAGGACTTCGACCAAAATAAAAGTTGCCCTCATATAACTTCGAATTTTATTCTCACTATGAGATCACAGGTTATGCATATGCATAAAGTATGATCAACTAGGTAAAAATGCTGAGGAGTGCATATAACTTTTTATGAATGAAATTCTCAAACAACTAGTCAGACCCGTATGTCTACACAAACACATGCTGTTTATCATATGTGGTCCTACCATTTAACACAGAAAAGCATGGCAAATAGAGAAGAAAAACAGAGACATACGAAAGAAGCAAGTCCTTGCTTGATTAATATAGAGGCAGGTACAAATGGAGGATCACTCTTACGTAACACATGAAAGCAGTCAACCTGCAAAACAGCATAAAAACGTAACATATGTAAACTTAAAAAGAGAATAACTAAAGGAGAACAAAAGGCACGGGCCTAGAGAGAACTCTACCTACAAAGTAGTAGTGATATGGAAATTCATGTTTAAATGAATAAGCAAAAGGTGAACTTTCCAAAGACATTTGCTTAACAAAGCTTCATAATCAACTACATGCACTATAGAGTCCAGTTTTCTTAACAAACATTCCTATTCCTTTTTCTTCTGTTCATACAAATACACATATTCAGCAAGCTAATGGAAGTTTCCTACTCCATAATACAATTGCAAAAGCAGAAATTGAGATCAAAGGTCTGACTTATGGGGGGCTATTTGAAGGAACCAGACCTTTGACTCCCATCTTTGCAGATTTGGGGCCATTTCAAATAGTTGGTTCTCAGGAGGCAGTATCCCCTCTTTGAACCAATGTTTGGATTTTGAAGGTTATTTCAGGTAGATATGATGTATGAGGGAATCCTCTTGTATGTTTTCTCTTCAAAAACGAGTGAATCATCTTGTATGTTTCCTTCTTGCCAGACACAAATCAAACAAAGCCTTGTGTCCAATGACTCCAATCAATTAGGGTCAGCAAAATGACTCTTTCTCGCCATTCGGCTCTGTCAAGGGCCATATAACCATTGATTTCACTTATTTCCTTTTTCACAAAATCCCATTTTAATTTAGGCCTTCCCATCCTCCTTGAATGCCATTAGCAATCACTTCGCTTTTCTTAACTATTGCATCTACTAGTCTCCGTTGTATGTACTAAACCACTTTAGCATATCACCTATCAACTCCTCTTCAATTTGTGCTACCTCTTCTAGTTTTACCCCACTCGAATTTAGCATCCTCATTCAGCTACACTCATCTTTTCTATGTCTAGACTCTTGCCTAACAATCTGACCTGCATGGTAATCTTAGAATTATACCTAAACCAAACCAAACCAAACCGAGCATTATGTCCCAATCACTTGGGGTCGGCCACATGAATCCTTTTCCTCCATTGAGCTCTGTCAAGGGCCACTTGTTCACACAAACCCATTATACTCATATCTTGGCGCACAACAGCATCTAATGTCAATTTAGGTCTACCCCTCCCCGTAGCATTGCTACCCAAAGCTATCTTATCCGCTCTCTTAACTACTGCATCTCCTGGTCTATGGTAGACATGCCCAAACCACCTTAGCCTATTTTCCCTCAACTTCTCCTCCATGGGTGCTACATCTACCATCTCACACGAACTGTTTCATTTCTAATCCTGTCTCGTCTAGTCTTACCATACATCCACCTCATCATTCTCATTTCCACTACACTCATCTTACTCACCTGTTGTTTCTTAATAGGCCAACATTCTGTCCCGTAAAGCATCGCTGGTCTTATGGCAGTTCCATAGAATTTTCTCTTCAATTTTGTGGGTACCCTCTTGTCACATAGTACACCAGTAGCGCTCACCCCACTTGAATCCTATGGGTCACATCATCGGCAATCTCTCCATCTCTACTAATAATTGAGCCTAAATACCTAAAATGGTCGCTCTTTGGTATCTTCTGGTTTTGGATCATCACTCTTTCTTCATGCGCACTGCTGGTACCACTAAACTTGCACACTATATACTCAATTTCACTCTTACTTATCCGAAAACCCTTTGACTCTAATGCTTTCCTCCAAATTTCTAGTTTCGTATTAACACCTCTAGCGGTTTCATCTAAGACGACAATGTCATCTGCAAACATCATACACCATGGGATATCCTCCTGAAATTGTCTAGTCAATTCATTCATAACTAAGAGCCCGTTCCAGAAACCTTCTTAAAAAATAAGTACTTATTTTGGAACTTCAATTTGAAAAATAAGAAGGGTCATTCCACAAAACCCAAACAAAAAGTTTATTTCACATTTTCAAACTCAAAAATAATGTAAATGAAAAAAAAAAAAAATTTTTTTTTGCACCGTATTAAAGATCTCAATGAGATCTATCAAACAAGATCCATAGTGGTAAGAAAATTATTTGCGTAAACACATGATTTTTGAGCTTGAAGTTGCCTAAGCTTAAAAAACCGAGTACTGCTATGAGTACCCACGGCCGGGGAGGGAAATCGTACCGACGGCCGCGCCGGGCCGTCTCCGGCCGATCCGAGCCATCCAAAAATTCTATAAAAAAAAACCGAGGGGGCGTACGCGAGAATCAACGGCATCCGAGGTGTGTTTCATATACACACAGAAAAGGGGTGCTCGGATCAAGCACCCTACACACCTCGGATGCCATTGATTCTCGCGTACGCCCCCTCGGTTTTTTTTTTTAGAATTTTTGGACGGCTCGGATCGGCCGTCCGGTGGCCGGAGACGGCCCGGCGCGGCCGTCGGTACGATTTCCCTCCCCGGCGCCCATTGGTACCTATAGAAATTCTGAAAAAACAAGTAACTCCTCCTTATTTTTGTGGAACAACCCTTATTATTGAACAAAAAATAAGTTCTTATTTGTGTTCTAGAACACACAATAAGGCAAAGAGGTACGAGCTCAAGGCTGACCCTTGATGCAATCGTACAGTGATTGGAAATTCACTTGTTTCCCCTACTGGTGATCTAATTGTAGTGATGGCACCTTCATACATGTCTCTAATCACATCGATATACCCTTTGGTCACTCCCTTCCTCTCCAAAACCCACCATATGATATCTCTAGGCCCCCTATCTATGAAGCACCGACACCTCTAGAGGTCGAAGTATCACGGTGTCAGGACACGGGGACACGGCGGGACACCTCGGGGACACGTACGGGACATGCCACGTGGCGTGTCCCATAATTTAATATTAAATTTTGAGGGGGACACGGCTGGGGACACGGGAGGGACACTGATGGGGACACGGCAGGGGGCCAAATTGTAATTTTAAAAAAAAAATTAGGGCCAAACTGTAATTTTTAAAAAATTTGGGGGTCAAACTGTAAGTTTTAAAAAAAATTGGGGCCAAATTGTAATTTTTTAAAATTTCTGGGTGTTAAACTAAAATTATTTATTTATTTATATAAATAAATAAATATACACGTGGCGTGTCCCCCGCCGTGTCCGTGTCCGTGTCCCCATTTTTTTAGAATTCCTGTGTCCCCGTGTCCGTGTCCGTGTCCGTGTCAGTGCGGTGTCGGTATCCATGTCCGTGCATCATAGCCCCCTATCATAAGACTTTTCTAAGTCTATGAAAACCGTATGGAGATCCTTTGCTTTGTGTTTTTCTACCAATCTCCTTAATAGGTAGATAGCTTCCATGGTCGATCTTCCAGACCCAAACTGTTTTTCTGACACCGTAGTCACCATCCTCAAGCGATGCTCAATAACTCTTTCCCACAACTTCATCGTATGATTCATCAATTTAATACCTCTATAGTTGTTGCACAATCATAGGCACCCCTTGATCGCATCATATGCCAAAAACATTTCGTCACTTAAGCCAACCTACTTTGATTCTACAGGTTACATCCTCCACAACCGCTCCATCCTTCTACTAAATGAACCAAGATAACAAAGACGTACAATTTCAAGTATCTGGTGATTTTTACTCTTTATTCCTCATTCTTGTGCTTCCATTATTACTCAACTTAAATTCCACATACTTACTTTAATTTCTTCTTATTTTAAACTACTATAACTCCACCAATTCTCTAGAAATTTCCAGTTTTAGATTAGCTACTTTCTTAGTTACACCATTAAGACAATATCATCTGTGAACAAAACATATCAAAAAACCTCATGCTGGCTGTCTAATCAATTTATCCATAAGTACCATAACTAAGGCAAAAAGTAAGGGATAGAAGCTGACCCTAGGTGTAATCCACTGGTATAGGAACAAATGCAAAAACAAACAAAAAAAAAGCCCAATACTTGACAGTAAGCCATTTCAAGGCCGTATTTTATTGAACAATCCTTCCTGAAATGAGAGCCCATACATAAATGCAACCTACAGTATTATACATACACTTGAAAAAAACACAAATCTTAACAGGAGAAGAGTCAGATGAGGTCATTACAATATCAATGGAAGGCCATATAGTATGTGGCTGAACCATAACTAATGTAATTCTTGATCAATTTCCCTTTTTTATATAAGCTATGAAGTTCTTGACCACTTTTTAGCAAGAAACCTACATATCGACAGCGAAACGCTAAAATTAAGAAGGATGCTTCAACTACATTAAGGCACAGAAAACTGAAGCAACGCAGATAAACCACCAGAACTTCACATGTACTGCATCCATGTGTAGACAACAATTGGCCTCAACTAGCCATAACATCCACCTAACAACTTGGAGAGTGGTTAATTAAAAACTCCCTCAAAATTTTGTAAGCCTTGCAATTCAAACAATCACTCGTACTAGGAAGAACAATTCTCCCAAAGTCTCTTTCACCACCAAGTCTCCTAGCTCCGGATCCTTTCATGCCTTAGCCCATTAAGAAGGTTTGAACTTTTCAGTCTCATGGAACCTGCTCAACTGCCCGGTCAAGAGGTATATGGAATCCAACCTCCATGAAATCAAACGAAATCAGATAATACAATAAACCCTAGATTTTCCAAGAAACAATTATTGAAACTAGTTTGATAGCTCCTGTTGGGTTAGCCCTCAGCCAGAAAAGAGTACGTAGCCTTTTACTTGTATGATAACTGAAATTGAGGTTCATTCCTGACAACCAGAAAGATGCATGGTCTCATGATCAGCCAAATGGAATACAACCTTTCTGGTTTCTATCCTAGAACAACCCGGCCAGTTCCCCTACCAGGATCACCATACCACAGGAACCAAACAAAAGGAATTGCAAGCATACTTCCAATAGAGTGCACCGAGGTTGGCAATACCATTTCATGAAGTGCTTTCCATGTCAACGGCGATTTGATCCTCCTAAAAAATGGCTACAAGATGTGGGTGGAAAAGAGGTACGTGTTTAAATAAGAGTTACTATCATCTGATATGGCCCCTTATACTCGGATGGATGACCTGCCATCTATGCCTATAAGAGCAAATGAAAAGGCATATGTAATTCTGTTCTTTTCTTCTCTTTCCACTTGTATCATCCAGTTATTTGTGTGAGTGGCTAATATTTGAATGAAAAATCGTGCATTGGTCACTTTAGAAAAAATTACTACAGGCCACAGATGCATGACGTGAATGGTGTTCCCAAGCATCAATTGACAGCATAATCTACACTGCTAGGAGCTCGACTACTTCGGGTACTTTCAGGCCCAGCTGCTTGAGCATCTTCATGGAGTAAGAGTAACGTATAAACAGAGTATACACCCTTAAATATCAACACAAATTCACTAACGATAACAAATCCACATACAATCCCAAGAGTTCTCTAAGTGCCTCGACAGACTACTAAAAAAGATTTTTCTAGGAAATTCAATAAAAGCAAGGACAACTGCGTGTTAGGTTCTAGGAATAGAGAATAAGAGCTCATACAGTTGGCTCGCAGGATAAAAGAATCCAAAACACTGTTTGAATGCTCTAATTGAACACGAAAAAGGGAAGATCTATGTACCAGCGTTTCCAGGTAAAATTCCGGAATATAGAGGAACACCGAATCCACTTTGCTCACAACCAGAAGCAATTGAACAATCCACATGCATGCTGCATACATTCCTCTTTGCTTCCACTGAGAAAACAAAGAGATACGATACCTGTAGAACAGAACAGTAATAATAAAGAAGAATATCAACACAATGAAAGTATAGCACTTTTGTTCTTTTTGTAGAGACAAAGTATAACTAGAATTAGCAAATCTTACAACAATTGCTTCAGTAACTCACACACACACACGTCATATAGATGTATTCAATATAGATACAGGCAATATGCATGCACATTCACCATTCTAATTAGCAGTTACAATTAGGGTTAAAATATGTACTTGCCCCTTAAACTATCCAAATTTTATTTATTTCATCCTTAAACTACCAATTGCATACACTTGCCCCTTAAACTAACCAAACCTTACTTAATAAGGACAAATCTCACTTTCCATCCATTATTTGGATGGAAGATCAAGTTGAAGGCTACATATGTCATTTCACGTACAATATATGCATATGTATCTATCTCCTTCCTTCTTCCTCTCTATCTAATTCACAGTTCCCTCTGTTCCTAGCTCTCTCTCTCTATCACCCACACTCTCTCTTCCCCCGACAAACATTATGCCATTTCAAACAAAGCAGCCAAAATGCAGGTTTAGCAACAGCAACTTATTAGACTAGTCATAAATGCAGGTTCAACAAATTCAATTGTTTACTGCGCAAAGGGTAAGATTATTATATACAAAGTAGATTATATATTATACATAACGTGGATTACTTGCAATAAATCACTCAAATCCAATAGAAAACATACTTATATTGGGTTTTCTTCCGGTGGGAGCTCTCAATATCCATGTGTCATCCTTAATCGTTAATCAAACCAGTCGAAAAGCTCCTCATCCTCCTCTCTCTCTCTGTGGTCGCGTGGTGTTAGGGCTTTGGGTGGATTTTCGTTTTCAGATGAAAACCCCCCAAATCGTATTTAGGGTTTTGAAAGTAAAAGTCTACAATACCCCTTGAATGGGTGCCCAAAATATTGGGTAAGATGATGTCAGCATTTTCCATCTAACCTACTTGATTTTCCGTCCAAATAATGGATGGAAAGTGAGATTTGTCCTTATTAAGTAAGGTTTGGGTAGTTTAAGGGGCAAGTGTATGCAATTGATAGTTTAAGGATGAAACAAACAAAATTTGGATAGTTTAAGGGGCAAGTACATATTTTACCCTTACAATTAATATGATAGAAAGATCAGGTTAACCACCATATCTGCTTACCACTCAATGACTCAATATGCACAAACACTGGCTGTCGTCATAAGAAATGAAAATGCATGAATTGGTAGGGGTAGCACCAATTGAACATAAGTTGAGAGAAATATGTTAATAAGGTAGTTTGGTCACATACAACAGAAACCAGTACATCTAACAGAAGAAAAGTAATTTGTGTTTATGGAGATGCTAGGGGAAGGAGAAGGCCAAAATAAAAATATAGGATGTGGATTTAAAAAATATTATCAATTTAGTAAATTTAAAGGATTACATAATACTTGACAGGGCAGAATGGAAAGAAAAAAGGATTCATGAAGCAACCCCAATCACTTAGGACACAAAGCTTAGTTTAGTTTAGATGGGTTTGGTTTGATTTGATTTGATTTATAATGTGTGAGCAAAACAAAGCACCAAGGAAAAGAGTAACCATAAATGGTTTTAAGCAATTTGCTACTGAAAGACCATTATGCAATTGGACAAATCTTTCTATCACGGGCACTCTAAGTACAGCCATCACGAAACCCTACCAGCTTACATACTTAACCACCAGGTACTCAAAATGCTCCTCTCTTAAAGACAAGGCAATGCTTTGGAGCTATAAAAAGTGCTAAACAACAAAATCAAAAGCCAAATGGGGCGCAAAATGCAACTATCTAAATTCCAACAGAGGAGAACTACTTGTATCACCCCACATCTAAAGTTGCGTTCCATTCTCCCTTCTCCTCCAGCCCACATACAAGCAACTGTGAACTCCATTAACACCATACAAAAGGTTATTACCCGGTATCATCTTGCCATTCAGGGTAGGAGTGGGTATAAGCCTAATTTTCAGAATCATTTGCATAACCAACAAATTGCTGAATACAGCATAATGAGGATATGTGATGAAGTGCATCTTGATCAGACAACCTTTCCAGAAATAAAACAAGCAACAACACAAAGCCCGACAAATGTGCATGCCCCTAGACATGAAAGGATATGGCTGTGACAAAAGATAAACTGAACATATTGCAAGTCATTGTATTAGTAAAGAATGATTAGAATTGCATTATTGTGCTTGAAGTCTGACGGAAACAGGTAAGGAGGAATGTGTACATCAAACAAAACATACAAGTCCAGAACAAATAAGCAAATTTCCAAGAAAATAGTCTTACCATGCACAATTTCTGACACAATCCATAACTTCTTCTCGATAAACACCACGAGCTTCCTTCAAGCGCTTTAGTTGCTCTCCACAAGCTCGTTCTCGTATTTGTCTATCAGTTTCTTCGAGTAGCGATATTGACTGTGACTGACGAGACATGTAAGATGATGCCTACAATGTAAATGACCTCATTCAGATGATGGAAAATATGAATCCTTTTGATAAATATGATAACGATATTTATGATACAGAAAAACTAATCATATGCATATAACCAGCAGGCAATCTTTACTGGTAGCAAATCTGTGTTGTGAAACACAAGAATGAAAAAGAAAAAGAAATAAAACTTAAATTGCCTGAATCCTGAATCTTGGAAAGCTTCCAGCACATAGAAAACTAGAGGGCATTTAAAGACAAACCAACAAAAGGGAAAAATCCTATTTCAGCGAAATTAAAAGATTTCAACAAAACAACTGCTACTCTGCAAGTTTTTTTTTTAAGGCATAGCAGGAACTTACAAAATACAAGCTCAGTGCGCCAATAAGTAGAAAAAGCACTCGATGCAAGTATGATGACGAGTTTCAGAAATAAGTGAGATCTCCAAAAGAAAGTCACAAACACAAGAAATACAATAATCATAATTCTGTCAACAGTATACACGATCAATCAACTGAACAATGCTTCACACAAACTTTTTGTTGTATGCTTAAATGATGTTTACTCTGTCATTCTGCTATCCCATCAGCCACAATAGTGATGCAAGAAAATAATAAAGAAAGAAGAGAAGGAAAAGAAATATCACACTGGCAACAAGATACCCGTTGCAAGCATCCTCCTTATCTAGAGACAGAATATGATGTCTAAAAATTAGCAGATAACTAAATATAACCACCTTAACCAGGAATGAGGTTTCAGGTCAATGAGTTGCCAACTAGCCTATGCAACGAAAAACAGTAATCCATCATGGCAAAAGCACTTTAGAGAAAGAGAACCTGAAGCCAAGTGGTACTTCAAAATACAGCTATACAAGTGACGCGCTTTCAAAACAAATCTCAAATCCAAAACCTTTAACAAATGAGCCTCCAGTGATGAGTGATCTTTCATGACACTTGTGATACAAACACCCATTTACCCCACTTATTTTTTCCGGACGGGACCCATTTACCCTGCCTAGCTGTTCAAGAGAACTATGAAGTATGAAGTATTTGTCCTTATTGCCCCATTATAGATAAAAGAAAACCCTTTAGTCCAAGGTGTATATAAAGAATACACAACTCGCCCCAGATCCCTTGTACGGTTGTACCTCTTCCCGTTCAATAATGAATAATTTCACTTGTTACTACGACATAAACAACAAGAAGCTCAACGAAATTGGATACTTGAACATCAGGATTTCCAGGTCTTACAGCTGTCAAAATCCGAAGTTTAAATGTCAGTGAACCTCTAGCTACCACCCCAAATAATAAATCAAAGAACAGGATCCAAGGGAAAAAAGGAAATCCCATTGGTGTTGGCTGAGACATCCCGGGTCTCTTGGAGCAGATACACAACTTGGCAGCTGGCCCATTATTTGAGCAGTCATTCCCTCTATGTTGTCTATAGATGACATCTCCAAGTCCCCAAAGAATGTCCGACCTCCATCACAAGTCATTAGAAGTTCTTGGCAAATGTTTGACGGGGGTTCCATTTTCACTATCACACTATGGTTCTTAGATGGTCTATTTTCTCCAATCTCTCGTCTCTAATGTAATAAGACTGCAGTACTGCGCATAACTCGTGCCTATTTGCACAACAACAAAATCTTTGAATCAAAACATGCTAAGCAATTCCAAGAAAATACCCTTTGGTTGGGCCTACGAAGTCCTCAATTGTATTGTAAATAGAGATTAAGATGTCGGCCTGATATCTCTCTCTCTCTCTCTCAAAACTCATCCGACAGGGCTTTTTCCGGCGTCTTCTCCGCTCGCGGGGGGGGGGGGGGGGGGGGTGTCCTTTCCTCCGCCCCCCGGGCTTTCTCTTCTCTCTCTCTGTCTCTTCTCATGTTTTCCCCTATTCCTCTACCTCTTCTGCCTCTCTCCACTCTATTTTGACGTGGATCGGCGCCGGCGATTCTGTTGGGTTCGTCGGTTTTCTTGGCCTAACGGCCTATTGATCCTCCCTGTCCGGTCTGGCCCCCACCGGCCTCTCATTGTTGGATGGGTCCGGTCTCGACTTAACGGCGAAGCGGGGTCGTGGCAGACGGTGTCGAGACGCTGGATCTGTCATTGCTGTTATCGGTGATGGCAGTAGTGTGGCGTTCAGGCTGTGGGTGGAGGCAGGTGGTCGTGGTGGTATCCAGGGTTTTTCTTTGCAGGTTTTTTGTTTTCCAGGTGGATCGGTGGCTGCTTGAGGGACGGCGACGTTTTGGATTTTTGATGCAGGAGGTGGGTGGCGATGTCAGTGATTCACTGTGGTTGTTTGAGGCTGAGGATGGAGGCGATCGGCGTTTTGGGGATTTGGGGCTTGGTGAGGTTGGGATGTGAGGTGTTTGCTGCTGGCAATTGATGGTGGCTGTTGCAGCTTGTGGTGGTGGCTAAGGACGGCAGATTGCTGGTGATGGGTGGTGTTGGTGGCTGTGGGTGGGCTGTGGTGGGGTGGTCGGGCCATTCTCCGAGGTAGCAAGAGGGGCTTGTTCCCCAAGCTCCGGGGACGGTGGTGGCAGCGGCTCGTCTCGCTCCAGGTGGCCACGGTTGGTGGTGGGTAGGGTTGTTTAGGCTGTCCCATGTTGTCTATGGGTTGGTCTCCGGCTACGCCTATGTTGTCTATGGGTTATGCCTTTTAGTTTTTGGGTTTCGGTTTCGGTGTTTTAGCTTAATTGTTGTATTTGAATTTTGGGTTTCTGTGGCCTCCTTTTAGACCTCTTTGGTGATCTGGGCTTGGCCCATTGGGTGCTCTGTTGGTTTCTTGCCAACTTGAGCTTTGCTTTGTAATCCTTTTTTATTATCAATAAAATTTTTGCTTCCCTGTTCAAAAAAAAAAAAAAAGATCTCGGCCTGATAGAGGTGAGACGCTTCCTAGTTGGCAGATGACACTTGCATTGTTTCATTGTGAGTTACAAGTATCTTTCCTATTTTTCCCTCACTGCTAATGATAAAGACTTTTAAAAATATAACATTAGGATTGACACGCTTATAGGTAAATAGCATAAGGTAAACTACAACCACCAAAACACATGGTACAAGTTAGATGGATCAAGTGGCAGAGTGTTACGGGAGTGTTGTACGAACGTGGGACACCCACAAAGTTGAAGAGGAAATTATATTGAGCCATGTTATACGGCACGCGGTGTTGGGCTACTAAGTACTAAGAAACAACATATGAGTAAGACAATGGTAGCAGAAATGATAATGCTGAGATGGATGTATGGTAAGACTTCTGGAGGTAGAATTAGCTACCAAACCTTCGTAGAAAGGTAGGGGTAGCGCCGATAGAAGGTAACATGACAGAAAATCAATTAAGGCGGTTTGCACATGTCTATTGGAGAACCGTAGATGCGGTAGGATAGCACTAAGGGGAGGCGTAGAACAAGATTGACTTTACCGGCAGTAATTGGAAAGGATTTAGGTTTATTGTATATCACATAACATGATGCCCTCGACAGAGCTCAATGGACAAAACAGATTCACTTATCCGGCACCAATTAATTGCCACTTAAGGCTTGGTTTGGTTTGATCATACTTGCTCGACGAGGGTGATTTGGCAAGTCAAAGGAAGGAAATTAAAAAATGAAACAGTGGCTAACTTTATTTCTCTCATAAAATGAGTGAGGTGCTTTCAATACCAAGTTAACACGAACTATTAACAACTGAAAGCCACAAGAGAGTTTACTTACCAAATAGATAATTCTCCAAGGAAAACACTACTACTTACCTGCTTAAAGTTTGGAGCAAGACCCAGATGATACAACAAAAGCATAGCATCTAGAAGCTCCTCTTCTTTCAGTGTTGCCGAAGACAAATTACTCTCCATTGGCATGATCCTCATTTGCTGCACTCGCCAATAACCAAACTCGGATTCAGATTGGTCACTTGTGCTGGGTTTCTCTGTTATCTCATTCAGATTTCCTGTACTGCATTCTGTGGCAACATGAGCAGCTCTCTCTGGAATAGAGCTAGAATGGCCTTGAGAACCTTTGGCTCTGTAACTGATTAGTTTCTGAGAAATTCTTGAAAAATCAACGTCATAACCAGAGCAACAGCATGGCTTCTGCCTACTAGAATGTGTTACTCTAGTTTCTTCTTCATCCATACATCCTTCCTCCCACCGAATTAGTTCTGCTTCCTGGTCATCACTTACAGGATGACATTTTGCGAGATGACTGAACGATCCTCCAAAACGAGAAATGTCAACTCGATGGGGATCATCTTTGAGAAACAACCCTAGGGGAAAGCTTTGTTGGCCACCCCTGTGCAGGAAACCAACGTCATGTCCCGCATTGGTTCCACATGCTTTCATCCAGCCAGATAGATCTCCCATAGAAAACCCTTCTGACAGAAAATGAAGTATAACTGTGAACAACGAAACAAGAACAGAGTTGCTTGAAACCCCTGGAGGGGGCAGGTTACGATCTGCTCCTCGGTTTTTCAACAGAAGGTTTTGCAAAAATGTCCTAAAAACTGAACCAGGCAACTGAGGAGGCATTGTTGGTGGTATGAACTGCATGACTAAGCAACAAAGGTCCCTGTGCTTCTCCTCAATCTGCAAAGAGAATACATTAGGTCAGTGCCTATGGATAAGCATGAAATCACTATCTGAACTCACTAATAACACCATAAAGCAAACACTCACAATTCTTAAAGAACAAACAACGGATGCACACCATACACATGTCAAACCAATATCTACTAGTAATTTGCAATAGTTACAGATCACTAAGATCTACAGTTGACCAATATGGATTAGAGCACATTGATTGATGACAACCTGTTTGGAAGTGACAAATTTGTATCCCCTGCATTGAAATAACATAATAACTTCAGTAACTCCCTTCTTACCAAATTACAAGGTGAACATGTTCTGTTCAGCTTCAACATCTTTCAACCATAGTTTATACCTAACTTCCAAACATACCTTGCACAGATTAACCTGGAACACGTAAAAAGATGTGACAGCAAGAAAAATGTCATTGTCAACTAGGTCAAAATGGCATCAAACAATGCAAATTCAGTACAACTAGGTTAGCAAACCTTCGCAACATGAATGTGCATCCAGGACACCCACAAGTTCAATAATGATTCACTCAAACAACTAACTAATAAGTAGAGCAAGTTCCACACATCACTGTTACATGAGAAAAACAAAAGACCACAAAAGCATTCCTAACAACAAACCACCTCTTATCAAGAAGAACATGGATCCATAGTGGAAACTGTGGAATACTGGAACGAATTAATATGAAGAAAAAAAAAAAAACTGACTGTGAAGTCTGTTTGATTTGTATCCCACTAATTGGAATACAAGCAGAACTTGCGACAATAAATTTTAAGCACACCGTATGAGAAGCTATAGTTTCTTTTCAATTTCTACTTGATCCACACAGCGCTACGTGCCTTATTTGTATAATCACCCACAAGACTTTGACTTAAATGTTACCAGTTCCGCACATCTTTTTCTGCTAATTATTTTCTCAACCCTTTATGGATAGTAATTGGAATGATCGCTCAAAATAATCCAAAGACCACATACGAATTAAACAAGACAAAAATGTTTAAGCTATGTAGGTGAACATATTAGGTCGCACATAAAGGCATACCTTACAGACTGCTTCAGATAAGGCTGTTGTGGTAAGCATCATGCTATTCTCATGGGATATGTCCTCGTATGAACCAGGCAAACAAACAGAAGGCATCAGACGATGAAGATCCTGCTCATTGGGAGTCTTCCTCGATAGGAATCCTTCAAACAAGAACTCAAAATCTGACGATTTCCACCAGAGCACCATCAATTCATGCCTTCTTAGAATGTGACATGCCAATGCAAGATAGGGATACGACCCCGAGTATGGGCATTCTGTAAGAACAAGTGACGCTGTTTTACAACCACATGAGAGGGCATTCATGACGTGTTCAAACATCGGTGTCGAACTTTGAAATCCTAATAACAGATCAATCACCCTATCCAAACTTGCATAATCATGAGGTGGATGCGCCCCGAAAACTTCCATTAGGAGTGACAGGAGTGGACCCCACCCCATGTACTCTGTGCTCCCCTCTACCGCATCAAGTGCAGAGAAAAACTCCTCGCATATCCCAATAGAGACTGGGTGAAAAAGCTCTTCAACTGGCACAAACCTCTTCAATCTTCTCAATTTCTCAACAGAACTGATTTTTGACCTCTCCACCCGTTGCATCTCCAACAACCTCGATAAGCAATTCAGCAATTTAGTGGCAACGTAGCTTGTGGATGGTGGAGATTGAATTGGAACGAAACCATCAATTGGATATTGAAAGGGGCGGCCACCAAAATTTATCTCACACCGCTCTCCTTGAGAAAGTGAAATGGCAGGATAATATCCCAGTCCAGGTACCATCTTGCGGATTCCACTAAATGCTACTCCAAGTGGGAAACCATTCCTATAGAATGAGATCTCATCACGGTCCAAATCTATGCAACATCCAATGACATCTCCAACAACCCACGACTGACCGTAAGGCTCAGCTTCTTTATTCCATTTACGTTCCCTTTTGCCATCATACGCATAAGAATCATCAGCATCTCCCACACCCTTGTGATCACTGAATGGACAAGAAACAGTTGCCCATCCAAGCTGTTGAATACCAGAAGTTTCAAGAATCACTTCGTACATCCATTTTCCTTTCCATAAACAGAAATTGGCCCTTGCACTACTGAACGTAGCATGGCTTTCCAAAAGAAGAGGTGGTTTGACAACTCGAATATCACCACATATGCTCGATTCTTCAATTGCAACAAGGTGTCCACAACCATCACCGGCAGTGAAGGCTCCATCTGAATTTCTGACACCAGTCTCCATATTCACATGATACTTCAAGAATTCATTCCGTATAATTGATCGAACAAAACTAGAGTCAATTGGAGATGTCAGCGGATTAATTGTTTTGTAAGGGAGGTCGAAAATGTGTTCAAGGGTTCTCTCCACCGACTGGTCGCCAAAATCATTACAATACGAAACCAGACGATTCTTTTGAGAACTCCCTCCCTTCTCCTCGTCGTTCAATACCACAGCCAATCCAGAAGAAAGCCCGCCAATACGCAAGCCGTCTTCTGCCATTTGTGAATAAGGCAATGCTGCAACAACCCCAAATTGTATTAAGTTTGAATTAACCGCTATCAAATGCAAAAGAACTTAACTTAAAGCCCTACGAATCAACCACCCTCTTCATCCCAAAGCTTCCAACTTCGCAATACATCCAACTACATACGTGTTATAGACAACTTCATTATTAGTTCATTGCATTGAAAACCAAACCTTTTCCACAAACTCAAAATACCCAACCAAATAAAATTACAAGCGAAATCGATTCTTCACGACATCAAACATTACTCATCCAATAATTCAACCGAGTACACAACTTAGCCCTCCATCCTCTTCTAAACCAAAACACCGGCAAACGGCACAGGTCAAAATTATCCCCTTTTCAGCCCCGTTTCTTTCTCAGTAACATAACACTTCAACCAATTCAAATTACTCTGTATATTGACAATTTAGAGGAAACTGATCATTAGACGCAGTACGCCACAAAATCAAATTACTCTGTATATTACTTACAGGTTGTCTGTTGTCGTGTCATCGTGTGGGAGAGACTGTGATGTTGGAGAGTTACAGGCGGCGGCCTCAAATTAGGGTTTTGCAGGATCCATTGGCGTATGTACTCGGACAGATACCTTGACAGAGAGAGACAGAGAGAAGAGAAATTGGGTTTGCTTAGTATGACTATTCGTTCGCCAAAACTTGGGAACAGAAAGGATGACAGGAGATAGGAGAGAACCCCCAACTGTGGGGTTTGTAAGCTGACCTCCTTTTTCTTTTCTACCGATTTTTTTTGATGGTCTCGAATACGGGTTAGTTTACATGCATCTCAAAGTGTGGAGCCCACACATTTTATGTGTGTGGACTCCACACATACACATCTATATCCATATGTGCGTGGAGCCCACACACTTTATGTGTGTGGGTGTGTATTATGTGTGTGGACTTCACACACTTATATGTATGGGTGTGTAAACTGTAAAGTGGGTGTGGTCTTAGAATAATTGTATCAAATTAATCCATCTTATATATCCGGTTAAAGATAGGTCAGGTCAGAACTAGAAAATTGACAATAAATTAGTACTTTCTTGCTATCTAATCCCAATAATCAAACTCTGATCAATTGTGTGGTAGCAAACTCACCCACTAATCGGTCTAAGGTGTTGTTTCTCTTAGCTTTTTTTTTTTGGGAGATTTTAGGGCTTTTTGAGTTTTATTTTTATTAAAAAAAATTACATTTTGTTAGTCTTGGGTCAAGATTTCATAGATTATTGATTCGTTTAGTCGAGACAACTCAAAAAAAAATAACTTTTGAGCTATATTTTGAATATTTTAAAAATATTTAGGTAAAATTTAAAAAATTATTTTTTCAATTTCTCTTTTCTAGACAAACCAATAATTACTGTATAGTACTAGTAAAAAATTTGGCACAAAACACACAAAAAAAAAGAACAAGTAACAGAAAGAACGCTACCTGGCTCTTCAAGCTGATGCCAAAAAGGTTACAACGGACGCGTGTCGAGCGCAGGCTTGCAGTCACGTGGCGAATATGCTAACATGCGCAGATCGGTCAGCGGAACATCCCTTGGGGAAGGGGAAACTTTCGTATAGTTGGCCGCCGTTTGGATGCCGATTTTTGGAGAGATTATTCAGTGTGCTGAGGACCCATCACAATGTGTGGTAGTAAAAAAAATGAATTTGCGAGTGCAAATTTGTCCACCCTCCTTAAAAGAGGGTGAACATTACCCTCTCTCTTATTGGTTAAAATGGTGTGGACCCCACCACAAAGTGATGTTATGTTTACCATGCAATAAACTTTTTGGTAAGCATGACATCACTTTGTGGTAGGATCTACATCATTTCAACCAATAAGAAGGAAGGTAATGTTGACCTTCTTAAGTGGAGAGTGAACAAAACTCAACTCTGAATTTCCGGATCAGTAAAGATATAGGTACCGATAGAATTTGTAGGGAAATCGTATCGACCGGCTTGCCGGGCCGTCTCCGGCCACCGGACGGCCGATCCGAGCCGTCCAAAAATTCTTTTAAAAAAAATATACACGAAAAAAGGGTGTTTAGATCAAGCACCCTACACACATCGGATGCCATTGATTCTCGCGTAGGGCCCCTCGATTTTTTTTTAAAGAATTTTTGGACGGCTCGGATCGGCCGTCCGGTGGCCGGAGCCCGGCGGGCCAGTCGGTACGATTTCCCTACAAATTCTATCGGTACTCATAGCAACACTCTTTGCGGATCATGTGGTGACGTCCAAGATACGTAAAGGCTTTTTTAGCTTAACTTTTTTCCTATTTTTTGACATGTCCTTTTTGATTAGTTTCTTGTAAGTTTTTTACATATTCGGGAAACATTAATTTGTACATCGTATCGTTCATATTGACTATATATTTTGGTCTTTTCGTTGTCTTGCATGAACTTTTTTTAACTTTGGTTTATAGTCACATTCTTTTGATTGTTCTTGTCGAGAAGAACAATGTGATGTAAAAATTATGCGAAATGATTTTTATGCCGGAGCTGGTTTTGAGCTAAAGCACGTAAAGCCACCGCTTTAGACCTCCAAATTTTGACTAATATTGGAGGCCACAATTATCTAGCCAAATATAAACGTGGGGCCTATATGAAACTAAGTTAATCTAGAAGTTTTAAGGGTCCAATTCAAAATAAATTTCAGGTAAAAAGGTCTAAAGACGAGATAATTCAATGTGTAAACAAAAATTTCGCCAAAGGAACTGAGAAAATTCATTTATGTGCTCACTTACTTACTTGAAGGCAAATGAGATTGTTTTTATAATACATGAATTGCTTACAGAATGTCGTTGACTATTATGGTTACAGTTGCCTCAATGGAAAATGGTACGATGAAAAAACTTGGTTATGCAAGTCTGGTGAGTGCATTTGCAGCACACACAAAAAAAGAAGCAAGAAGAGTAACGTTTGAATGATAATTTATGAGTATTGATTTGGGGTTTTTTATGCTCTCAAATACTTGTAATGATTTTCGTTATGAAGGTGTTTTTCCCATTGTTATTTTCAACTATGCAAAGAATATAGAGATTTTAGGGCCCATTCAAAAAGTTCGCTCATAATATCGTAGTACTTTTCATGATCGGCATAGAATCAAAACGTCATAGTCAACCAAGCTTTATCAAGTTTGATAAAAAAAGATAAAATGAAAAACAAAGCTTTATCCGTGAATTTCTAAAAAATGGGAAAAAAAATTCATATTCAAGCCTACAACAAGGATGGATCCAGGAATATAGCCTCGTATGGGCATCTGTTAACCATAATAGAAAAAATTCATATTTTTAGTCAACCCTGCACAATATGATTGTACAAAATTAAGGCATAAATTACTAATTCCAAAAGTTTATAACACATACTTGAAGTAAAAATGAGCACAAAATCTCAGACAAAATTTTAAAGTATGTTTTAAATGAACATCGACAAGTTTTAGAATGATCAAACTAGTTTTGTTAATGACTTTATTTTGAAATATTTCTCCCAAACGGTTAAAAATAAAAAGAATCAAGAAAAAATAACTCCAAATAGACAACGTAACAAGTATAAATGTATGATATGATGAAATTCAAGCATAGAACTAATTCTTTATGTGTATTTTTTAAATTATGCAAGTATGTATGTTTATTGTGACGACCCGAATCTTTACATTGCTTCAAAATAAATACATCTCCAATAATTACAAGTCCTCAAGATAAATATACATGGTGGGCCTAAGAACCTCCAAAATGATACAGATTTTCTAAACAATTTCTAAAACTAAAACCTTTGCATACTCCAATTCGGGTCCCCACTAACTTTCTCTGCACCTGAAAAATATAAAACGTTCGGATAGTATATGCAATACGAAAACAATAAACATGGCTAGCATTGAGAATATGCTCAATAAATGAGGATAGCAAATCAAATAGGATCATTCTGAACGTTTTTCATTTGTAGCTTCATACCCGGCTCATCTCGGTAACATGCCAAACACCACCCAGGTCTAAACTCTGTATTGGGCATTTGGGTCCCGTAAACATTCCGGACTCCCCGTAGGCCATAAGATAGTCAATCGTATATATTTCATAACTCTGTGACCCGATGGACTTGCACATGTATCAATCTGTTCCATGTCTTCCAACAAAATACTTTCATTTATGTCACAATACAAGAAGTGACATTAATCGAGTCAATAAGCGTAAAGATCAAATGAGTACAAATATGAGAGAATCAAATAACACTCTTTGCAAAGAAATTTAGCTAGGAATGTATTGCACACCACCCGGTACCTCAAATTACGATCATGGTCACTAAACATGTTGAAGTGACAATAATCATGTCTACATCCACCAAGTTGCTTCACGTCCTCCATCAGTTCTACAAGCCACAAGCACACCACAACACCTCATGCTCTACACATTGACATTGCACAAGGCACCGAATGCCTTCTTTTTTTTAAATTTTTTTTTCCCTCTATTGTCTAGATACCCAACTCAAGTAAAGTTACTATTTAGAAAAATACGGGATGCTACATTTATATATTAGCCCTCTTTTATAATTATGTTAATTTATACAAAAATATAAAAAAATTATATTTTAATTTCGAGTAGAAACACACATTCGAGAGGGGGCACATGCCTCCGTGTGACCCCTTTGGATCCGTCCTTGTCAATACAACTATGTTGAGAATAGGAAAAAACTCTTTGTTTTTGTTTTTTTTTGGTTATCGGAAACTTGGGCCCATTTAATTGATTGTCACGTGAATCACGTTTCAACTTTCACCATCGTATTTGGTTTTCCAGAGGGAAGTTCAACCTCATATTAAACTTTAAAAGGGATGACAAGTTCAGCCTCGTTTTTTGTAAGGATTTTTTGACACAGTATTTTTTGTTATTTCATCTTTATTTTTATTAAATTTGGATCAAATTTTTATATCACATCGTTTGTTGTAATGAGAGGAACTAGAAAAATATAGACTATAGTTGAAAAGTTTGTATAAGACGGGAAAAAACCCAAAAAAGACTAGACTTTTTAGAAAGACTGTATTTTTCGCCGATACTTCCAATATCTCTCATCAGAAAATACGATATGGGATAATTTTTTTATCCAAATCTAAGTAAAAATTAAAAGAAAACAACAACAAAATTGTGCCAAAAACTTCTTTAATTTAAAAGTTAGGCCAAAGGGGAGGAACGACAAGTGACAATCATATGTATTGCAGCATTTTGAGAAGTGACAATCAAGTTTGAATCCAAAAAAGGCATTAATCACTTGGCTAGCTCATTGAGCAAAAAAGGCATTAATCACTTGGCTAGCTCATTGAGCATACGATCCTTTCTTCAAGGTTACGTTCTTACCAAACCACGACGGTCTAATTTGATGATAAAAACTGTTTGTGTTTTAGAACTCATCAAGAACATTGATCATGTCAAATATCATGTTGATCGGATATCAAAATGTTCACATGCATTTATGTTGATGGATAAAGAATCCATTGTTATGTATCAACATAACTTTATTCCGAAAGCATAGTATACAATAACCGCAGGGGCGGAACTAGTTGGGGGTGGGGGTGGCACGGGCTGGTCCCAATTTCAAAAGAAGTTTTATTTTACTCTAATGGCCGATTAGGTACTTCCAGATATTCAAACAAATTGATTTTTCATACAACTGATGAAATGATAATAATTTAATAGATGAATGGTTCAAATCATAAAAAATATCTCAATGACTTTCATTGAAAGACCATGGGAGAATTGAATCAAGCCTTTATCTTTATTTTAACAAAGTAAAGTCCAAGACAAAACCTTACTTTGTAACTTAAACCTTTCTCTTCAAAATTTCGCTCCAAATAAACAACAATAGCATTGAACTCTCATTAAAGTGCCACTCCGAAACTTAAATTCTGGCTCGCCATCCGCTAGTGGATATTTGATTATCATGATTCAAGGTTCGTGGGACTCACAAAATTGTTGCCTCTTTCTCACTAAATGAGGCAGACTATGTGAGACCCACATTAATAAATTTAAAATTTAAATTTAAAATAGTATAACAGAGACCCACTTAGCGTATAATTTAAGCTTTGTGAGACTCGTAATATATTACTGTAAAATATTACATCGTGCATAATAGTGTTGGATCCAGGTATAATTTGGTGGTCACTATAAAGAAACCGAAGGAAGCAATCAAGAAGATTAATAATGTAGGAAATTGAATACACTGAATAATAAAAACCGAATTTGTGGGATCCAACGTTAAAATATAGATGCAAAGCGACTCATGTAAATAGATTTAAGAGAGTGAAAAAAGTTCAAAAATTTTGATAGTGAAAAAACTGAAGGACAAGGAGTAGTTTTTATAGGCAAAAGTGTAAAAGGATTAAAATAAATACTAATAATTAGTTTTTTGTTTCAAACAATAACATCTTGTCTTGTTTCACTTTCACTTTTAAAAAAAAAAATGGTACTAACATTTTCTACTATTTCACTTTCGGTTTAAAAATAAAGGTAACATTTTGCTTCAGTAAAAAGTAAACGCAAACCCAACATTATAAAAAAGAAAAGAAAAAGAAAAATACAAAAAAGAATACTCCTATGGTCTTTGAAGTTTATGGAAGGTAACAAGCTTGTAGAGAGAGAGAGAGAGAGAGAGAGAGAATGTGGATTTGAAAATTGGGTTAAACTAGATTGGTGTTTGCTACCTCGGGTAGAACACCTAAAATCTATAAAAAATAAAAAAAATAAAAAAATAGTACAAATTTGGTGTTTGTTATCTCTTCTGGAGATGCTTTAACTCTTTTCGTGGAATTTTTTTTTTGGGAATTTTTTTTTTCGTGGAATTTTTTGTTCCGTTGAAAGAGGACCCATCAAATCAAACCTTTAAACGACTAGCTTTAGCTTCATAGGGTTCTTCTTTAAGGTCGGTACCACAAAAAAAAAAAAAAAAAAAAAAGAGTTTACTTTTGGCTGCGCACCAAGAGATTCTGCTACTGTATTTGACGCTTCTGCAAATGGAAGTCACCCAAGGTGCTCAATCTCATTGCGCAATTCCAATGGAGCATAGCCAAATATGGCTTTTGGTTTGGTCCCATTCCCATTAGTGTCACTTTTAGAACAGAGAGAAGTAACAGGATTCACTTCAAGCAGGTTTCTTTGTCTCGAGAATTTTTTGGGTGCAAATAGGGTATAGTACATGTGGTACCCGAATGCGCATCCAAGGCATCCAAACGTGCTTTGTACAGCCAGGATTTTAGGAGGAAGAAAGAGGAGGGAGAGTTGTTGATGAGGGGGAGAG
Source organism: Rhododendron henanense subsp. lingbaoense (assembly GCA_020567845.1). NCBI lineage: Eukaryota > Viridiplantae > Streptophyta > Magnoliopsida > Ericales > Ericaceae > Rhododendron > Rhododendron henanense. The sequence goes on from CM036321.1 coordinate 35,400,464, forward strand.
ATGATCAGCTTAGCTCATGTTGATGACAAGTAACAACAGGTTCTTGGTAGTAAGAAATGGGCTGGCCGGCCAGTCAAGTCAAGCTCATTTGGCCAGCCCATTTCTGGGTCTTTCTCAGGTTCACTTGCAACTTTTATCGAATCTTATTTCACTCACTTATCTCAATAAAATTGTGTTTTCGAAATTATTCTAACGGTTCAACATAGGTTTTGGTATGATTGTTATTCTTAACGAGCTCTAGAAAATGAATAGTTCCAATTATTAAAGTGACTCCGGAAAAAAGCACACAAAAATGTGCTTAACTGGACGACCTTGTCCATTGGACAGGAGATGATCTGTTTTCCATATTATAGGGCTTGGGCTCTAACTATTCCCTTGAAAAAAAGATCCATTGAATCGATTAGTAATTTGATGAAAGCATTCAATTCTTGGTCTAAAATCTCTAGGACTAAAAGTTTGAACCAAGACAAATGTTTCAATTAGGTTTCTCTGTATGTTGGATGTAGGTCTCACACAATGTGTGTAATGTTCATCTACTTTCTTAGGGTTGTTTCACATGGTAGCTTTTTTTTTTTTTTTTTGGGGGGGGGGGGGGGGGGGGGGGGGAGATTTTTGGGCTTTTTAACTTTTGTCTTTATTCAAAAAAAAATCGTATTTATTAGTTTTGTGTCAAATTTTTATTGATTATCGGTTCATCTCGATGAGAGGAATTGAAAAAGTAAAAAACTATGACTCTAACCCAAAAAAAATATGTGAAACATCTAAGATCCAGCTTTTTGGACTTTATCTTAGATACTCCTATTTCATAAAATATTAGGGTAAAAGTCATAATTGTTTACTTTTCGATTCTTCTCGTCGAGACAAATCAATAACTTACAAAAAAAAAAAAAAAAATTTGACTCAAAACTATCAAATGAGATTATTATTTCTGAATAAAGACAAAAAAACCAAAAAAAACCCCTAAAAACCAAGGGGAACAAGCCCTTAAGTAGGGAAACAAAATTAATAAATTATCGATTAACGATTTGTCATCTGAAGTTTTGAACAAAGTGAGACTACAGACATCGAATTTTTTTGTGTATATGTTCAAACCAGGGCTAGACAAATAGCCTTCAGCCCAAACATGAACCCGGGCTTGATATTTACTCATGTTTAGCCCAGCCCTGTATCACACAAATCAGCATTGGCAGTGTTTGGGCAAGACAAATACTCACAGAGTGTACCCAGCCCAACCCATGCATGCACCCTCTACATTCGTGTTGGATTCGAGTCGTGTTAACGTGTCGTGTCTGTAACTGGCGTCCCTAGTACCGCACATGCACACAGTGGATTCAAACGTGTTGCTTTAAAACGGAATTGAGTTGGGGCGTAGTGTCGAGAAAATCTATAGCCTAAAATTGATGAACGCAAGTCTCATTATACGCGAGTAAAAAAGAGATTTGAGCTCATGTTTCCTTATTACCAAACGAAATGGGGCGAATCCTCTCAACCTAGGCTCAGTTTGGATGATCGGAATCTTCAGTAGGAATATGAATGTAATTACTAGGAATCAAATTCCTAGGAATTTTATTGAGTGAGAATAAGAATATGATTACTATGAATGAAATTACTAGGAATACAACACTTGAAGTAATTTCATTTCAGTGTTTGGATTAATTTAGTAATCTTATGCTGGAATCAATTATTTTGGAAATTTATCAAAGTCAATATTTCCTTCTTCTTTTTTTATTGATTGAGCGAGGAATCTAAGATTCCCATGGGGTAAGGGAGGAATCAGAATCTCATTCAATCTGGTAATGTGATTCCTGGTCGGATGTATCATTTCTCAGAAAAGGGGAGACTTCAAAAAGAGAAAAGATTCTTTCGTTCCTGATAGTTATTTACAACATTGGTGAATAGTAGTAGCATACTCTGGATTGAAATTGTGAAATCCTGATTTTTCATTAATAAGATTAATAGGGTTAATTTAACTATTGGTGGAAAAAAAAAAGATGAAATTATTTAAACTATCCTATTATTTTGAAACTAACTACTCCCATTTATCTCTCTCCACTCCCTACAAATTCTCTTGCTCCTATTTTCCCAACGTTAAATCCCTTTCTCCCTCACTCTCGGTTTGTATCTCTCCCTCTCTCGATTTGCATCTTCCTTACGGATTATCTCTTCTCCTTGCATGCAGAATTTTCTTCCTTCAGTGACGTTTGATCTTCCATGTTCGCGAACTTCCGTTACTGTGCTAGAATCGTCAACGAAAAGATAGGACTACGGACTACTAAAACCTAACTTTTACTAGACTTTACTGCTTACGTTAGATATATAGTGGGGATTTGAATGGGTAATGAACCGTTTGCATGTGAGAGTTTGAAACATCGGGAAAACGGTTAACTTGCACGCTATTCTGTTTGATAAATTTCGGACCTTTTGAGTTGGATTCAGGAAAAACTTATAACACAAAAGTTGTAGATCTCAAAAAATTAAGCAGTTTCGATATAAAATTTATCTAAATCAGAGTTTGGGAGAATTAGTTATGATTTTTGGAAGTTCAATCGCAGTGCTGTCTCGAGACAGATTAGTCACGCTGCTTCGGGCCCATTTTTACCCCGTTAGACGATGGATTTGGATTTTTAGTAAAACACGGAAGTTGTAGGTAATTTAATTCTAAGGTACTTTCATACATAAATTGTCTCAAACAGAGGTCGGGAGAATTTAATACAATTTTTCGAAGTTGACTGAACTGTGCAGATTCGGGACAGATTATGTTTTTACTTCAAATCTGTTTTGATCCCGCTTAAGGTGATAACTAGACTTTGCATAAAATAGAAATTTTGTTCCAAATTTGATTATCTATATCCAGTGGCGGACCCAGAAATTTGACATAGCGGGGGCACCAATTTTTTTTGTAACCGTAATATACGAGTTACACTTAAGCACATTTACTCCAAAATAATTTTAGCATTCATGATAAATTAACAATTTTAAAGTATATAGTATGTACTTTAATAACTAGCTACTTGGCAAACTTGCGCACCTTGACTATATGCATTAAAACAACATTATCACATGTTCATTATCTATTTTTCTATTACTAACTCTATATTACAGTTTTGGGGACAAAAAGTATACAAATGCAATGTGGGGGTAGACTCGAACCCACGAATAATATAAAAAACAAGGTATGCACTACTACTATTTTCTACTGCCTTATGAAAAGAAAAAAAAAACACATTTTGCCAAAAAAAAAACCTACAAGATAGCATGGGAGTAGTCTCAAACCCACCACCTCTTGTTTAGTGAAAGAGCACTTTACCACTACACCAATAGATAACTACTAACATGCATTCAACATAAATAATATATATACAAAACCGCAAAAAATATATATATATTTTAAAGGGCGTGGGGGCACGTGACCCCATGTGCCCTATGGTGGGTCCGCCCCTGTCTATATCCCTGTTGAATTTCGTGATTTATAGAGTTAATTTGCTATTTTTAGTGGACTAAAGTTGATAAGTCACTTTTAGCTTCCGTGAGAATCGATAACTTGTTATTGTTTCCTACTTGATAAACTATTGGACTTACATGATATTGGTACCCACATGATGCATGAATCCCATATTGTCGAGACTGTTATGTTGACTTATTAATTAACATAGTGGATACAATTTGTGATTGTATGGGTTGGGACGTTCCTATCCGGTATTGGTCTTGAGTCAATTATCGCGAATATTCTCAAAGGTTTCGCTAGCCTAAAGGATTGTTTATTCGTGGATGGGAACCGATGCCGGATAGTGAGATGGTTTGAATTGGATTATCCGGTATGGGTTTTGAGCCAATTATCGCAAATATTCCCAGAGTCATGGTTGGCCTAACGGATTATCTATTTGTGGATGGGAACCGATGCCGGATAACGTGGTGGAATGACTTGAGATTACTAATTAAATTGTGGGTTGTGAACCCTAAGAATTGAGATTGAAATGGTGAAATCTAATGTGTTGGATCTTAAAGAAATGAAATTATCTAATTGTGATGTTATTGCTTAGATTATTGTTCTTCGCACTTATGTGTTATAAAACGTTCTTACTTGATGCATGAGTAAATTTTAGTAAAGGGGTGGCTTTGGGTGCCCTAGTGAGTGTTTATCGCTCATGGTGCTTCTTTTTGTGGCCCTGGCATTTTACGCCAAGTATTGAGGGTAACGAAGGATACAATGAGCCACTTACAGAATACGAGGCAACAGAACAAGATGGAGATGGATTGTCGGAGCCATGGCTCTACCTGTAGATCGTTGCTAGATGGCTCTGTGTTTTAATTAAAGTTACACTTTTGTGAAGTTACAAGTTTTCAGACAATATCTTATTTGGATAAATTTCAATTGTAATAAGTTAGTTAAATTTTATTACCGTTCGAATTTGAAGATTTGAAATTTTAATTATTAATGAAGTTGACATTTCTTCAAATAAAATGGAAATTGAATTCTTAACGTACTAAATTTTCGGGGGCGCTACAGAAATCATGGGGAGTACCGCTTGATCATTTCTACTAATTGTTAGCCCCAATACGAATTCTGGAATCACAATCATATTCCTGTCTCTCCCAAACATGAGAATCCTGAGAGTGTGGCATCACATTCCTATTCCTGTTCTTTCCAAACGTCGGAATCATGAAAGTATGGTGTCACATTCCCATTCATCCTCAAGATTTCTGTCATCCAAACTGAGCCTAAACTTTTAAGCAGATGAACCCACTGCAATCGGGATAAAATAGTGGAGTACTTGATATGAATGATATTTTCCCTCCTAAACGCAACTTCTTTGGAGTAGCAATGAAAAGGAGAAAGGTGTTCAGGTGCTCCTTACACTATCCGTTACAATCAAAGGAAACTACTCTTGGGATTCCTTGGCTTCAGTAGATGGGAATCCCAGTTATAGGTTGCACTACCTGTAGTTTCAATAATATATGGTGAATAGGGGCATGTTTTGAAGAAATCCTCGTGCTTTGGTGCAATTCAGGATAAGGTAGCATTCACTTACAATCACAAAGAAGAGAGATGATCACAACACACACGGGAGAATATTATTGCTTAAAGTCTGAGATTACATATTGTTGTTGGCCTTCTCCTTTTATAGAGAAAGGAGAAGTCTGGCTTGAGAATCTTTCTAGCAAGCATACAAAACATTCATGGGTCTACACCTGTCTAAATTATTAAAAGGCTACATTATTACATGGATATATTTACATAGATTCCCTGAGAGTTCTTTTACAGGGAACGGACAAATACCATTATATTATTACAGCAAAATTAGATGACTGAAAAGTAAAGCAACTCAGACTTTACTTTTCCTTTATTTCACTTCACACACGCACCACTCCAAACAGTAGAGCAACAGTTGGCACTAATCTGAGTAGTACTGGAAATCATCCAAATCGTACTGTCGGAGCAAAACTCAGTAGGTTGAGGGGTTCATGGTGATTAAGAATTGAATTCTCCACTTAGAAGTACCCAACTACCCTCATCAGCTTGCAAGTTCAACGGACTTTTTATTTAGATTTTAGAATATGAAAAGTAGTGAGGAATTGGGTAGGGTTAGGTTAATGCTTAGGGCACAAACTGCCGACTTCGGATCCCATGTCCCAGGCTCCCAGCTCTCCGTCCCAAGACTCCCAACTCTCTGTCCCAATGCTAAACTGACGACATCTCTCTCTCTCTCTCAATATATACATATACCCTATCAATACACGCATAATATGTTTGCATGTGTTTTCCAATACAGATCGTTATTCTAATAATCCACACTAGATAAGCTTTTAGCACTTCATTCGCAAATTCTGGAGAAGCAAAAAAGGGGCCGTTCCATCGGGTTTCCAATTTCGTGAATTAGGCTTTCGTTACTTCTACTTGGGGCTTGTGGGAGCCGAGTGAGATGGGGGTAGCGATCAGGGAGGTGACCATTTGCCTGGAGGAATGGTGCATTCACGGTAGAGAAGCAATTGGGTGTGGTGTAACCTTTTGGTTTCGGGTAGGAGGGACACGTGTCCGAGCACTGGGTCAGAGGATCCAAAGCCCGAACTGCCTGCTGCAAGTTCATGTGGTGAACACCTCAACGTCTCGGTAGCACAAAACCCGTCATTTCTTGGACTCGTTACTTACTCAACTAGCTCTACGAAGCAAAGATAAAAGTGACAAAAAATAACAGTAGAAACGAATAAAATCAAATCAAATTCTCCCGAAACAATCTCCAAGCCGTTCAATAACTGGTGCTCAGAGAGCTATATAAATCAAGCAAAGAGTTCTGCTTATATATTACAAATTCACAACTTAATGTTAGATCACTAACCCAGTACAACTTAGACCCTAACACCATTTTTTTTTTCCCCTTAACGAGAAAACCCAAATTACACTCCAAATGTGGAAGTACAATAAATAACCTCTGAATAAAACAAGCACAATAATTCGAGTCAGATCAATACGCTTGTCTTCGCCTGGTATAGTGCACGAGGATCTGAGTCTAAAATACAGAAGAATAACAATACAAGAGAAAATAATTTACTTGATCGGGCTTCTTTTTATCACAACAAGAAGCTTCAGTTCCAATCACTCATAGTTTGCAAGAAACTGTCGCCCCTGACGCAGAGTAATCTTTCCATTCAGCAGGGCTGGCAAAAGGTAACCGTTCACCTAGCATCGGCAGAAACAAAAACTTGATTTAGTACAAGTCAGACACTATCAACGTTTCTTAAACTGATACTCCAGTACGTAAGAGAAGCACAACCATTTGAGTTCACTCGACAGCTCTTCGCCAAGCATAATAACGTACAAGAATCTGAGCCTCAAAGTAGTGTTACAAGAGAAAATAACTTACTTGACAGTCAAAATGGAATAGGCTCTTTTTGCCAGACCACCTAGCTTCAGTCCCATTCGCTTGTAGGTTGCAACAAATCCATCACCTTTAATGATAAGTGATCTTTCCACTCAGCAGGGCTGGCAAAAGGTACTAGTCCACATATCATCGGCAGAAGCAGAAGCTCAACGGCGTAGAAAAAAAATCGCCTAATCCAGTACGGAAACATTGTCTTCTCCATTGCTCCCCCGTGAGACAAACTAATGGGCCCATAGAGGATGTGAAACAAATCCGAGGTACGAACACTTGAAAAGAAATGCAAAAGGCATAGTACTTCCCAATACAAGAGCCAGTGGTATCCACTCCCTCCCAATGTATCTATGCAAAGCTTGCCGGCAAAACCATTGGCAACTCCTAGCATGAGGATGAATGTGACTGGCATTGTTTGACTTGAAACGGACGACCGTAGGAGAAGTAAATAAGCGATTGCCAAGATCATGAACAAGCCGAATATTACACGGCTCAAAACTTGAATATAACACAATACGAACTGTAGTCCTGAATTGAATGATGACACGTGCTTTGGGACCCACCATGAATTGGATTCCTGAAACGGAACAATAACAAGGACTAATCTAAGCACCTAAATGCATAAAAGAGGAAAAGGAAATAGCCAGACTAAGACTATCAATTAGGCACCCATCTTTGGCAACTACCTCGAGACCCTCCTCCAACCTATTCCAAAAGTAGTATTTTTCTCTTAATACCTTTTGATTACAAAGAACTTGAAATTAGAAAAGTAAAGAGCTGTTATCTTATGTATTTGATTCATTTTATTTTTCCCAGATTGGCAATATCGCCAACATTTTGGATATTGGAAAGCAGGAGAATCATTAAATCAAAAAGTATGGTATTTTGCCACAATTTCCAAAAAAACATATCTCCATTTTTCCTATCCAGGCAATATTGGGATCCAGGATTTCTGAAACAAAGAAAGTCTAACGCCCCCTTAAGAATCAACGGTGTGTTTACTGTTCCTTCCCTTCCACACATCCCTTTGCAATTCCCAGGACTTTCATAGAATAAGCATTTTTTATTCTGGTTGTATTCAAAACTTGGTAGCACAAAGCGGAGGCGGCCGCATAAGAACATATGGACCATCTCAAGGTTAGGAGTGTCTATCGGAGGGCATGTGTATTTCAGAAGTAAAGACAAGTTAAATAATAGTTGGATATTTTGATATCTTAACAAGAATAAATATCAGAGATTATCAGATTGTGTCCAGAAATGCATGTATCCCATAGGAGGATCCTGCAAATAAGGTTCAAAAGCAGCAGGTAGTTTATGATCCACAGGTTTACCACAGAGACAACTCCACTTTAATAGTTATTTCTTATTATTGGGATTTGCTGATGGTAATGTCCAAATAACTAATTGAGAACAATATGGTGCCGTAACTTCACTAAGAAAATGGAGATGCCATAATTTCTCGCAGATAGTAAAGTCAATAGTGTTAGGCATATAATGAGCCATTCGATCAATGGAAGCCAGAACAAGAATATAGTCCTTACCTTGGAAGGCATACAGGATGCAGTAGCTTCAGTTATCCTGCTGTGTGAATAAACATACGTTCCATATCCAATTGATGCCAACATGATGAGCAAGCCAGCAACAAGACAGTCTGTGCACTTTTTAAGCAGCTCAGCATGTCTTGTTTCTTCTAATTCAGTTTTGAATTTCTCGGCTTTAAAGGACGCCCTTTTTATACCCATAGATAATTTACACCTCTCCAAGAAATTTAAATCAGAGTGGAGATTGAGCTGTTTCTCTTTCATCTGCAATTTTTTCATGATGAGACCAATCTCAAACGTCTTGAGGTCGTTAGAACGAGTTCGCTCAATCACAGATCTCTCAAAAGTACTAAACATAGACTGGTTTACTGAAGAACTTGAAACACAAGCCAACTGTTGGTTAATTTCTCCATCATTCAAAGCCAGCTCCCGGTTTAGTAAACCTGATCTCGTATTTTGCTCTGTCTCTCCTAGAATGCCAAAATGCTCCTCGGAACTGATAGTGGGCCCAACCGCTTCTGGCTGACAAGATCTTACACCAGAAGTGCATGTAAGACAATGTTCATCGTTGCGAGACACTTGAGCAGTCATATCTGAAAAATAATTGCTTTCTCTGTTTAAATGTCTTTGGTGTTCTCTGTCGCTTTGAGAAGACTCATTAATTAATCTAAGAGTCATCAAGGTGCTCCGGAAGGACTTCTCAAAGTTCTTCACAAACGAATCAAACTTGTGACCGAAGACCTGTTCACTCATTACAAAAGGAAGCAAACAATAATTACACAAAATGTGAGTTTAGCATATTCGATTTGTTGTTTGGTAAGGTTAACTGTAAAATGAACCTTAACTTGACAACCAATCAACAGACAAGTCAGCATTTAAGGTCTGGCTTACATTGGCTAAAGATTCTCTGACAGCCAAAGTGCAGATCTGCAAGAGAGAAATTAAATTTCATCACTCAACACACGTTTTTCTAAAGCTGACAAAAATGTGCAACGTAAATAAAAGGAAATTTGTGACCCCACCCCACCATCATTGGTGGGTTTTGCCTCGCAATGCACGACGGCCCAGTTTGGATGGAAGAAATCAAGGAATGGAAATGTAATACCATATCCACAAGATTGCCACGTTTGGAATAGACTGGATTAGGTATGTGATTCTTAATGACATACTGTACCATCTCATCCCTCCCCTGCCACATGGTAATCCTAGATTCCTGGCATAATACTTTAAAAAAGAAAATATTCAATCTAATAACTTTCCAAAAGTAATGTATCCTAGATAAGACCACTAAATAAATTCAACCATTGTAATAGAATTACTTCAGGTATTGATTTGCTAGGACTTTGATTCTTGGCAACCAATTCCCGTTCCTACCCAGGATTTTGGGCATCCAAACATAGCCCAAGTGTTTCAAGAACCCAAGTGAGAAACACCAAGATGATCCGCAAAACAATACGTATACAAATTTCAACACTTGCTGCAATTTGTGAAAATTGGTGTGCCATGCCAAGATATAACACATTGAAGGGAGAACCTTTGTCCATCACTGCACGGATCCATTTGTGTGAGGATAAAGACTCCCCAACAGAGTAGGTGTAGCAAAGAGAAGTACCTCAGAAAGATGATCAACTGCAATTGCTCCCCCCGTAGTATTCTTCCTTTCCAAGACCTGTGATCAACATTCGCCACAGCCATGTTAGTAAGGAAAGTAAATGCAATATTAAACATCAACTGAACAGGAACAAGATCCTACACAACGAGGTCTTCATTACCAACAATACTTGTTTCTGGTTGATAAGTAGGGCAGAATACAAACAACAAACATATTGTGTAGCCAAAATCTAATTATAAAGGTGAAGAACTGATTTCAAAATAAACATACATCATGGGCCAGTGCTGCCACTCCAATAGGAGTAGAAGTTAGAACACAAGACTAAGTAACCAAAGGTTGGGTAGATACCGCACAGAATGTTTTTCTTCCTTGGGAACTTAAGGTTAAGCGTGTTAAGAGTTAGGTTGGCATGTTCCGAGTATATATCCTTGAGTCTATAATCATTACCATCATTGGCTAATTCTTTCTAATATGACGATTGAGGTGTGGTGGTGCAAGTATTGCTTCCATCACGTAGAGGTCTAAATCCCTTTGAGATCTTGTACTAACCCTGAGCAGGCTTGTAGGAACTGAACTTTTTTCCCCTGTTGTGTCCATCTTGACCTAGTTAAAATTTACATGAGCAAGAGTTACTCATGCAAATAGGAAAGCTAGAGCACGTTCAAGCCCATTACAAGGTTTTCACTTTAATCCCACATTCTCGTTCGATCTACCTTGGCTTTGTTACAAGTGTTTCGAATCTACTGTTATGTGAGAATAGGGTGTTGAATTACCTCTTTCTTCACCTCTAATCAAGGATACACCTTTTGACTTTATCATGCTGATTTGAACTTTGTTTAGAAAAGAAAGAGATTATTCCCTAAGTGCTTGCTTGTCAGTGCTTGGCCCCTCTTTAGGGCCCTAGACTGAGACATAAAACACTCAATTTCACTTCTCCTATTTATTGCTTCTCCTACATGGTTCTAGACAATTTGCTTCCAAAACATGAGAGCTGAAAAGACAGTTGCTGTGTTTGGATGACTTTTTGAGAAATTTTTTGAGAGTAATGATTGGAAGTAGGGGTAATGAGTGGAGAGAGATAGAGAGAGAAATGAGAATAATGATTGGAGATAGGGATAATTAGTGTTTTTTGAGTTTGAAAAAAATTTCCAAATCTTGATCCAAACAAGGCAAGTAATCCTCTCTTAATCTATATTGTATAACCTCGACTATTTGTACTACCATGGCGGAAATACCTCAAAATTACAAACTTGATTCATATATACTAGATACGAATCGCAAAGCATTGCCTTAGCTTTTTTTCTTTTTTCTTTTTTGTCACTGGAAGCTTTTTAAAATCAAGTACAAATTACAGGTAAACAAAGTCGTCAACTACTATTATACAATTTGACTGTAATTCCAAAGACCTTGAATCTCCAGAGTCCATAGTATACATCAATAGATTAGTTTTCCGATCAATGCATCATCCATTGCACAGATTCATGTTATCAAGACGAATATATACCATTCTTTTATTCTTAATATAAAAGCATACCCTCAGTAACGCATAGATGGAAACCAACGATCAAAAGGTGCTCAATGAAGTAAATTAATTTCCATTCCATTATATAAGCAGAGAAATCACAGTTAAGAAATGGGAATTCACATGTGAAAAGCAATCCAAAATCTCTACTTCTGCATCAAATAAAAGCCGGAGTACCCACCCGGCTATATGGGGTAAATCTCAAATGTAGATGTTAGCCTTGGAAGGTGGTCATAGGAATGTAGTTATATGGTTTCCAAAATCCAATTTTTTCTCCATTAAGCTCATTACCATCATATGCCACGGGAACTGCTTTTATCTTTCTCTTATTCAAACTTCATAGACAATGGTACAAATTGATGTTGAAATTTGCCAAGGACAAATGGTCAAATGCAATATTCCCAAAGTTCTAGTACCATAAACTGGAATATGGAGGGAGTGATGAAAGTAACATAGCCTTATTTCTTCAAATTTATTCTTCGTTCTAATCATTCTTTCTATTTGCATAACGACTATAATAGCACACCCTCTTCAGAACTTCCCGAAAATCCAACTGCTCACCAACTTAATAGACTTACTTTTATACTCGATGACCTAATTTGGAAGCCACAAAAGTCTAACATTCAAAAAACAGCTGTACAATAAAGACTACTACAACCTAACCCTAGGTTCAAAAACTCTTATTGGACCTCCGCAAGTGGGTGGTGGGATTGGTACCCAGGATTAGTCGACATGCCCATAAGCTGGCCCCGGACACCTGAGTTATCCAAAAAGCTTTGCAGAACACTTTCAGAAACAATTTTGGACACGGGAAAAAACCCAATATTGCTCATATCTTACTATTATTTGTTTCAGCAGGAACCCTTTTCCTGAATACGAAGAACATCTTCCAAGTACCTTTTTTTTTAAAACAGGATCTTTTCCAACAGAATATTACAGAAAACAAAATTTGGGAAAATAAACGTCAATCAAACAAGTTTGGGATGTCTAATTAGGAATCTTCCATGAAACAGAATATTAAGGGGGCGTTTCTAATAAACTAAATAGACACCTAACTTTACACACCAAAAGCTAATTTTTATCGGGAAAAGTGCGAACTTTACCATTGAAAACAAACACAGGGCAGAGAAATCCCGATCAGTTACACATAAACGTGCATACATAAATTCATACAACACCAATAGTTATAATGACAAAAACAAAAGCAGCAAAATAGATCTTGCCTGAGCGACAACGGCGGCAATGGACATTCCCAGAGGGAGAGCCAACGCCTCGACATCGCCCTCCTTCTGCCGAGCCGAGCCGATGAAGACTCTAGGGTTTCGTAACCGAACCCCTCTCTGCACCGGATGCGAGGTGGAGGAGGAACAATACGACGACGTTGAGGACGACGGCGCCTCGGATCCGTCTACAGAGAGCTTTTTCTTGTTTTTTAGTTTTTTGGTTGTGGTTTTGGTAGATGTGGAGGTGGAGGTGGGTTTTCCGGTGGGTTTTGAGGGTGGCGGGATGGAGGTGGTTTGGGTGGAATCGGCGGCGGCGGGTGGGAGTGTTTCGTGGGTTGGGGAGTGGAGGGGGTCCAGGGAAGGTGGAGCGGCGTCCATGGGTGGGAGTGGTTTGTGGGTGGGGGAGTGGAGGGGGTCCAGGGAAGGTGGAGCGGGGTCCATGGGTGGGAGTGGTTTGTGGGTGGGGGAGTGGAGGGGGTCGAGGGAAGGTGGAGCGGCGTCCATGGGAGGATTGGAGAGAGAGAGAGTATGATGTCTTCGAAAGGAAGATACGTGAGTCCTGTCGAAACAAGGACGAGGAGTTCCAAAGGGTGTGCTGTGGGGCCTTCCACATCCCGCTTTGATGCTACGCATTGATTATATTTCATTTTTATACCTCCTACCTTCCAATTTTATAATTAACTACTCGTTCTATTTTAATCGAATAAAAAATTAATTATATTTTTAAATCGATAATAAATTTTATATATAATATGAATTTTATTTGATAGATTTCGATTAGTTTTATAATATAATATTTTTAAAATTACATAAAATATTATAAATTATAAGACATAATCAATTAAAAATTTTCACACAAATTTCAAAAAGAGACTGTTAAATTGAGACGGAGAAAGTACACTAGTTAGGAAAAATAGAGTAATTTTTGTACTCCTTTTTTATAACCGCACTTTCTTTTTTATCTTTATTCATGGGAATTTACAGCATTATCGAATCTCACTTTTTGGCACATTTAAGGGTAATATTGTATTTTTACATAGTTAAAAAACAAAAGGAGGAGTGCGATTATAAAAAAAAAATGGAGTGGAAAAATCAATACCCTTAAAAAAATCTATTAGTAACACGATATTTTTTCATTGTACAATGATAACGATTTGCTTTATACTTTTTTAAGATGCATTTTAAAATTGCTTTGCAGTGATTAAAATTAAACACGAAACTAATTTCGTAGCACAGAGAAATTTTTTCAAGAACAATTTTAAGAAAGTAGAATGCAAAAATTATTTCCCATATCATGTTCATCGAATAATTAATATTACATAGTATATAATTGACATATATTCATTCAATTTTGATAATGGGTTCTGCTTCAATGTGCGAGTTTGTTCTAGATATATAAATGTGTTTTAAAATCGTATTGCTTAGACGACTGTAGAGCCGTTCCTCTGTTACAAAAAAAAAAAAAACGACTGAAGAGCATCTCCAATGTGTTGGTTGCTATAAGGCTATCCATTTCTCCAAAGGCCAAAGGTGCACTAGTTTACTTTTATGTTTTCTCCACAGCATGTTAAATCACAATATAAATGAGATAGATCTTTAATGCAGATATAAGTCTGCGCTGCCCAAAAAGTGCATAATATGCTGTATGAATTGAAAACTCAATATATGGTCTTAGATACGAATTAGCCATCAATACAAATTAGCGTGTGTTTGTTGAGGAATTTTTGGGTGCCGGGGCGGGTACCACACACGGGGTACTCCGTCGGCGATTCCAGCCGTCCAAACGTGTTTTGGACGGTCTGGATTTTAAAAAGAGAAAAAGACGTTTGGACAGTTGTGATCGCCGACGTATACCACCACGTGGTACGTACCCGCTCTCGGCACCCAAAGATTCCTCATGTTTGGATCAAGATCACCTTGTGCACAGATTTACGGAGGGGAAAAAAAATACTATATATTAGAAACAAAACATGCATGCATGATGGTATCTGCTCCAAAGTAGTTCATCCATATAGATATTTGAAATTACAATCATATTTATAGATGTTTATATAAGAATATATAGATGCTAAAGAAAATTCAAAAAACCAACATAGTGAAAACTTGTCATTAGTGATCTTATAAATCTTCAAAAGTCTACCACCCCACCCCATGAGGAAGATGAGTAGCCACAACCCTTTTAGCCCTTCCATCTATCTCCAAGTTCTTGGATCTTCCTCATATCAAAACCACCACTCACCAAATCCTCTCCATAGCTTCTTGCAGCCTCGAGCTCATAATACTCATGGAAGCCCTGAAAATCTTGCCTATTCGACATAGATTCGGTACCGTTGTTAACCTCATTCATAGCAATAGTATTTGGGAATGACTTGTCTTCTTGTACTACAGCCATAGAGTTCTTCTCCCCCTCAATCTCTCTATACTTGTTGAGATAAACCTTCAAGGGACCAACATAGTTCTCGAAGCCTAGAGTTGTCATGGCCCACAAGAGATCATCCCCATTGATGGTTTTCCTCTTCTCTCTCTGGCACTTGTCGGATGCTTCGCCCGTTATGAAGCTTATGAACTCGGAGACACATTCTTGGACGGTTTCCTTGGCTTCTTTCGATACTTTTGCATTCGAGGGGAGAGACCTCTTCATGATCCGGCTCACGTTGGCGATGGGGAGGAAACTTTCTTGGTCTCTGGTGGAGGATGATGGGCTCCCAATGGGGCTTGTTTGGATTTTCTTTCCTGTCATGGGGGAAAAGAATTAAGTTGAAGTGAAGGGAGGGAGGGAGGGGAAAACAAATTGGAAAGGAAGTGATCAGGAGTTTGGGGTTTTAGGCTAAGTGAAGAGGGAAAAAAGAAGCAAGAGAAAATGGTGGAAACTGCAGAGGAAATGGGGGAGCTGTTTGAGGAAACTAGTGAGGGAAGATTTTGGGTTTTTAAGCTAATTGAAGGGGGAGAAAAGAAATGGTAGGGAAAAAAAAGAGTGGAAAGGCGTTTTGATAGAGACAGAAAAATAAGACGAAAATATCACTTGTTAATGTGAACCACTGAAAGAATGGTGTGGGAAGTGGGGCATCTTGAGGGACGAAAAGGGAGACAGACTATTTGGGAGTCTAAGGAAAAAAATTAGTGGAGACTGGAGAGCACTCACATGGTGATGTAAACTAGTGACTTGTGTAGATAGATAGTCCGTCTCCCATCGTCAGGGGGTCATCATTTTAGTTAAAATGCGTTCTCAATTTCTCCAATTTTCCGATCGAATTTCGATGATCTAAGCCGCTTAATGTGATCAGAACGTGATTTGAATGGTATCCGCGAGAAATCGACAAAAAAAATGACCAGGAAGGACTTGATTTCAGCAGTTTTTATTTGAACTGTTTAATAAAAAATTATTGGGTCAAGTTTTTTTTCTTTCGGATTTCTGATAATAAGGAGATTTTTTCGAAGGGGAGATCATCCAATATTATAGTATCAAACAAGAACAAAATTACAAGCACAACAAAAAAAAATTACAAGAAAAGTCGTTCTGTTCCGATGTCGGATCCATCAGTAATTCACTCTCACTCGTAGAAATTAATGAAGTGTGATAACGAGATGATTGTCACAAAGGGAATTTAGTGCATCCGATTCATATGCGGTTTTATGGTTTTAATCGCTCAGACAATCTGAGCTTTTTGGCTCTTATTGACTTGTCAATTTCCTTGAAAACAACCACTTTGTTCACACACGCACACACACGTCTTCTGAGGGGTGGTTTCCACCAAGCTAAACTTTACTAAGGCCCCGTTCAGTTACCAGGAAAGTACAGGAAAGGATGGGAAAATCAACTTTCCCATAACTTTCCTAGTGTTCAGTTGGCAGGAAAATTCTAGGACTTACCAATTTAAGTTTTCCTGCAGGAATTACTTTCCTGCAAAAGTGATCCTGCAAAAAACACAGGATTTTGCGTCGCGGGAAAAGGAAAATGAGTGAACACTCACAAAATTTTCCCGAAAGTTTCTTTTTCCTGACAAATGAACAACTAAACCTTAATTTTTCTTGCAAAATTCTTTTGTCAAATGAACACTCACAGGAAAATAATTTTCTTTTTCTTTTACTTCACCTCACTTCACTTTTTCTGGGAACCAATTTCCCACACAACTTTCTCGACAACTGAACGGAGCCTAAATGGACTAAAAGGCCAACTTTTCACAGAGTTTCAAACGGGTCATTCTCTTCGTATACATCAACAAAATATTTAGCGGAAACAACTTGATTATTACAATTAACTCGTAAATGTGCTTTGTGGGCCGCTACTGCATTGGAGTAATTCCGCGATGAGAAATCAAATAGATGCACCAATTAAGAATGACAAAGGCAAGGATCATGAGTTGGACGTACGATGGTTACAATATACTAGTATTGTTGATGTGGGTGCAGGATTCTTGGTCAATCTTAACCTTTTAATTCCTACCGATGGGAAGAAAAAATAAAGCTGGTAGCAGCACGTATTCCACCCTTTATTCTCTTCTTTTCTTTGTGTGTGTGCGTCTGTCTTGTTACCGGAATGGGAGCGGTGCAGAGCGGTCAATCCGGTTGCTCATCTCGGCAATCGACCGATCGGATCTTAATTGAATAAAAGATTAAGTGCCACTAACTTTCTGTCCTCCTAATAATAATAATAATAATAAGGATTGTGATTTTCGCACTCCAAAAATTGATATGGAGGGCTCCAAAACTAACTGTATTGATACACGAAACGACGTCGTTTTGGAAACCCTCCATCAATTTTTGGAGTGCTAAAATCAATTTCCTAATAATAAACACTAGATCAAGAGATTAACATATGAACGTGGTATTGTGGACTAGGGGGAGCTGCTGTCCCGGCCGAGGGGGCCCCCCTCCGGTCTTGCTCCGATGAACGAAAACGTTCACTTCGTAGAGCTCGTCGAGTTGAACAGGTATGTAAAAAGTTAGCTCAATCGGATATCATTAAGTGCCTAATCGAAACCTTTTTGTCTTAAAAAGAATGGATCCGAAACACTGGATCAAATCTACTATAACCCATTATTCGTAGATCTCGTCGGGTTGAACTAGGGTTTGACATATGGAGTACATATGTAGGTGGAATTAAGCACCCAGCTGGTCAAACATAGAATCAAATAAGTTAACAATATTACGTTGTTGGACTGAGACATTCTGATTTGCATAAAATAAAAAAAAATATGCTGTTTGAATAGCTAAAAAAAATGTCCGGTAAAAGGAAAACATGCATGCACAAAAACCCATCTCCTAAGACAAGAATAAATTCTAAGGCAGGCCTTTGAAAATTGATACGGTCGTAAAAATCGACTTTCTTTTTTTCCCATTTTCGATTAAAGAAAATAGGGGAATACTTGCCCAAAAGAAAAAGGGTGGGGAAGATACATGCTATTTATGCGGAGTTGGGAGGCTGTTGTGCCTTGAGGGACAGTAGCCTGCTGTCCTGGGGAAAAACGATATCGTCCCGAGCCCGGAAACTTGATTCGAAATGTTTACTTGAAAGATCTCTGCGCTTACTATGGCCCTGTTAAAAATCAAGTCAATCGAACATTGATAACTTAGTGAACGAATCATCTGTTTAAAGTGCTGTTAGCAATGTCTAAAATATTTAGCCAAAAATTCAGTCAAAAAAGTGATTTGTTCACAAGGTTATCGATGTTTGATCGACTTGATTTTTTGCAAGGCCATAGTACGTGATGAGATCTTTTAAGCGAACGTTTTGGATCAAGTTTCCGGGCTCGGGACGATATTGTTTTGCCCCGGGACAGTAGACTGCTGTCCCTCAAGGCACCGCAGCCCCCCTAAGTCCCTATTTATGAAATAGCATATTGAGAAGGGTACCATTACATTTCTTGGTTTGATTATTTCGTATATATATTTTAATTCTTTATATGTGGGGGTCGGTGATCGATAAGGGTTCCTTGTCGAGTCCTCTGGTTAACTTCTCGTGCGACCTAGCCTTGTCCGCCTTAGCGCACCGTTAATGCCAAACCGGTCGGAGTTCAACCGAAAAGGCACTCCGACGGTATGGTCATGAGTATGTGCTCAAGAGAGAGAAAGTACAGGACTAGGGTTTAAGAGCCAAGCAGAACATACCTCTTTAGGATTTATCACTGTACCCTTATATATATAGACTACTCCTGCGACTTGCTCTTCAAGTTGGGGCGTGCTTTGCACACACGGTAATTAACCGCCCTCGGCCTTCGACGTCACAAGTGACGTTCGAGATAATGTTGGAACCATTCACCTTGCGTGAGCTATCATCACATTAATTGGCTCGTGGTGTAACCGTTTGGCTGACGTCAGTCAAGACGTATTGATCAAACAAGGCGCGCGATTAGGTGCACATGCACGATCTGGCACCTTCGAACTGTCCGAAGCACGGTGCCCAAACCACCGAGGCATGGACACTTTGTCCGAGCGTCGTGATGCCCGAGCCCCGAGCACCAAACTACGTCGTGACTTGGAAGATTGTCCGGTTGAACCGGGTAAGCAATGGGTCAGGCCACCCCTCACCCGAGCATCCCATCTGGTCCTAACCACAGCCAATAAGCCAAGAGGGCCATGATCAGGTTGGATTTCGACAACAAAGACTTAGGAAGAAGCTAGCTCAAAGGAGAGACTATCAAAGCCATGTATGGCTATGGTTCAAACTCGTGAATCTTTCTGGCTAGAATTTATCTTGTAAATTCGTAGAAGCGGCATGGATGATTTTCTTTTGACAAGAGTAGAAAGAAAATTATTGTCAACATGTACATAAGTTGGTCCAATCTGTCACCCTTCCCCCCCCCCCCCCCCCCCCCCCCCCCCGAGCTACTAGTAAATCCAAAGAAAAAAATTCTAAAACTCGCAAGAAGAAAATGATAGGTAAGCAACCCCTAACACTACTTCTTCTTTTTTTGGTAAGGGTTTCCTCGTATGGTGTGCATGATAGTGATGACTACGATTAGGATTCAAATTTTTAAAAATAATCCCCATATGAGCATGCTTGCACAATCCAATTCATAATAGTAGTTCATAATTATATATATATGCTAGTGAGTGGTGACAATTTAATTTCTTTGTTTATTTTTTCAAGATTAATAGTATTCTATTACCACTATTAATTTGTTCGTTCTTTAGGTTAGAGAAAAAATTGGTCAAAAATGTGCACAAGCATATGTATTGTGCTAGTGATGATACCTATTTTGTTAGTAATTAATAAAAAAATGTTCAAAAGGTCAATGAATCTACATTAATTAATAATTATATCACCATTTCGGTGATGAATTCTATATTCATAGAAAATTATTGTGCTAGTGATGATACCTTGTAATTTCAAAAATTACAAGGTGAAGACCTCGGACCCCGGGTGCTGTAGTGCACCTCTGCATTACACGTGTAGTGCGTTCAATCCGGACTGTCCATCTCGGCAATAGACGGCTAGGATTTGTAGGAGTTCAGATTAAATCCAAACCGTCTGCACGGAGATGGACGGTCGGATCAACCGGTGTAATGCGGCGGGTGCACTACAGCTCCTCCCATTCCGAAGGCTCCGACATGGCCCAAGTTGCTCAGAAGCTGGAGCAACTCGAGGAAGTGAAATTACCGACAACAAAAAACTCGAGGAAGTGATGATGGGTCATCAGGCTCAGGAAGACGAACCGGTTTTAAAAAAATTGTATTTTTTTTTTTCCTGAAATTTTGGAAGTGAAAAAAAGATCAGATCGGATTCGGATTTGCGGATCGGATATCCGATTTTACGGATTAGCATTACTACTACCGGATTTAAGAAGTTCGGATTCGGGTCCAATCCAATCCATTGACAGACCTATTCAAAATATTGAGCTACCTCTCTCTGGTGTCATATTATACTGCAAATTTTCCCAGCAGACAATATCACAAAACATTAATTTCCTTAAGCGGTGAGAATTTATTAGTAACGGTGATAACAGAGGGGTGGTTCTGAAAATCCCAAGTGAACAAAACCCGTCTTTCGGATAAAAAAAGAAGAAGAACAAAATCCGTCTTCGCTTAGTTCCAAGTGGCCAATTCTGTAACGACCCGCTCATGCCTTGTACAATATTGTTTGCTTTGACCGTTTAAGCTCCACGGACTTTTGTGTAGGTCACCCATCCCAATATTATCACAGGACACGCGAGTACGCTAATTTCAATAAGTTTTGATGCCCTCACGGCTTTAAAAGACTCTATTTAAAACAGGGTCATGATCTACTATAATAGTATATATAACACTGAATTTTGCATTCAAAAAGGGACCCGTGACCACTCATCCATACGTCTACCAAGACTCTCTACTAGACTACCGGAGCCCAACCCAACCTGACTATCGTCACTCAATTCATTTAAAATAAAATAAAATAAAAAACTGGATGGTCCTTTTTTTTTCTCACGGATCCTTTTCGGGGGTGTTTGGGAACCACATTTTCTCATTTTTGCATTTTCATTTTTTCATTTTGGGTGTTCGGCACCCCATTATGAGAATGGATTATTGGAGAATAGATTCTTCGTTTTTCGGTTTAGAGGAAAAAACCCAAAAACAGGTCTAGAGTTGTTTTTCACATTTTTGCATTTTTCCATTTTGTGGTCAATTACCAAAATACCCACTTTCCTCCCTTCATTTTCGACAAAGTAATAAAGACAAAGGTAAAAATCCAACCCATAATTCATTTTCGACAATCATCAACCAAACACTACTACATTTCAAAATACATTCTGCACAAATCTCTCAAACACTCCTACCATACTCAAAATACATTCTGGCCATAATCTAAAAAGCCAAAAAATCAAAAAGCTGAAAAAATGAAAAGTAGGTTCTGAACACCATGTACTTTACCAAGCCTCAAGCATATAAGAATATTACACGTACTCTCTCTAGAGTGGGATTCGCATTGAATCATTGATAGCTAATTGCTCTAAGAATTTGCATTGAAATCTGCAAAAAGTAAATCGAAGTTCACTATCTTTTGACCTTAGAGCATCCGAACCAGCCTCTCTATATTTTGGATCAATTTACATCTTAAAAAGTCACTTTATTACTTTAGCTATCCATTTTTAAAATATTACTGCATCAGACTCTCTACTCTCACTCTCTTCTCAATTAAATATTTCCCCTCTATTTAAAAGTACATGAAAAACAATAAAAAATAAAACTACCCCGAGAGAGGTGTAAATGTTTGGAACAGCTAAGGTGTAAAAAATAATAAAATACTTAGATAACCAATGAATAGTGCCTCTCTTCTTCAAGAGAGTGACTGTTGCAAGAACTAATTTGGTCCAGTCATAGCGAGACTGATGCCTTGGATTTTGTCCATTTTTCGTTGCTAGTCTAGCGCCACAAGAGGAGAAGCGAGCTTAATGCAGATGCCCTTATGCGTGTATTATCCACGCTTATTGACGATGGTTAACAAAACCATAGTAGTAAATGGAGGCAAGACTGAAATTTTAAGTAAGAGTCAAGGTTATGAAATTTTAAGTAAGAGTCAACATTATGAATATCGTACCGGGTAGAGTACCGATTTTTCTACTGGTACGGCACCGGTGAAATACCCGGGTCGTTTCGAATTTATCCCTATTAGTGTTTTTTTCATACATAAAAAAATTTATTAGTATAATATACACATTTATTAAAAAAATAAAAAGTAGTCTGGTATTTGTCAGGTATTTACCAGTACCGGGGCCGGTATTGTCTGGTAATGGAAGCATAAAATAATTTTAAAAGTAGTCTGGTACTGTCCGGTATCGCCGGTACCGGCCAGTATTTGAGGCAGAACGAAATTAGAGGTGTAGGGTACCAGATTTGGACAATATCAGTACGGTACGAGATTCATAACCTTGATAAGAGTACTTACTTCTTTGATTTTGGCCAAGGCCATTCCCATCCTACCCTCCCCTCTATCCTAGCGGGGCGGGGGATGAGATGCGTGAGATTTGAAATCACCGCCTATTTTTTTACATTTTAATACAATGTGCTTGTCGTTGAGCTACCACCCCACTGGCAACAAGGGTTCTTCGTGTTTAGGTAAATTCTACCGTAGTTATGGGGTCAAAATTCACAAAAACTGAGCAAAAGAGTCTAACTGTTTGGTAGAGAAATTTGAGAGCCCCACTTGGTCTAGTGTCCTGAAATTCATGTATGAAATTGTTAATGGAAAGGAAATTTGAAGGCCTAAATTTTAGCAAATCATAAAATGTAATAAGCCTAAAACATCAAAGTCCATCACAAAAGTGTCCAAGAACGATAAACAGTGAAGTGGAACAAATACAGGAGACAGGAGTCAAGACCTATTACTACAAGAAAACACCTACAGAAAGATAAAACATGAGATACATTGATAGGTTTCCTCTCCCAAAAACCTTCTATTGAAATAGCGCCTGGAAAGACTAAAAAACAGCTACACAAATTAACCAACATGGCCTGTTTGTTGGTTCCGTCTTCTTTGCATTTTCCAATACTGTCTGGCCATAATTAGTTGCGCCATTGCAGTCCCCTCGTCATCGGGGGAGATCCGTCGAATTCTACCTGCAATATTCCTTGGGTTAAGTTGCTCATAATGAGAGTTTGAAGAGAAGAGTGTAATGGTTATATGGTTGTTGGAAGACTGTAACAGTTTATTTATAGAATTATTTGTGAGAATGGTTGGTGGTTGGAGGAAAGTTAGGTGGACGAAAAATTAGGTGGAGGAAGATCAGGCAGACGAAAAAATAGGTGGACAAAAAATTAGGACGGAAGTTTAAAAAGAATTAATTAATTTTTTTTAACTTTCTCGTTTGACGGTCATTTAATTAATATTATTTTTCAACAAAAAGTAGTAGTTGAATTAATTTGGTGGTCATCTCAATGGAAAGATATGGTATTGTGCTGTGTTGCTGTACGCGTATCTGAATGATTGGAAAACGATGTTTGGTATTGGATACCCAAAGGTGAAGTTCACAAGTTCCTCCCGTAATAGGCTGATAGATTCATTGGTACCTGTTTTATTCTCAAACATTCAAAAATCAAGTGTCAAGTATTTGTGCTTTGTGTCCTCATTGCTCCGGTTGCTTGCAAAAAGATGGTTTGCGACGTAAGATAAATCTACATGGTGTAGTGCGGCGGGTGCACTACAGCCCCTCCCATTCTGGACCCCGAGGGGTGCTGTAGTGTACTCCCGCACTACACTAGTGCGGCCAATCCATCCGTCCATCTCGGCAATGGATGACTCGGATCCGAACAATAGAGTCTACAAATTCTAGCCTCCATTGTTCGGATGAAATGACTGAAAGTAAAACAACAATTATTCAAAACGCATTACTTTATCTTTATTTCACTTTACACTTATTACATACAAATACTCCAAATAGTAGAGTAACAGTTGGCGTTAATCTAAGTAGTACTGAGAATTATCCGAGTCATACTGTCTAAAGTTGTTTTTCCGTTGTAATATAAAGTGTTTGAATTTGTATTTGTCCGTTGCTCGTAACTTTTCAGGGCGTAATAACGTGTCATAATGTCCAGATGTGTAATAGTGACTTTCTAGAAATTTGTCTCGCTTGGGAGATTCACAAGAACCCCTGCCCTGAACAAAGGTTGTGGATACAAAAACTAAAACTTGAATCAAGTATCACAATTCAACTTGTGTAAATAGTTAGAACAGGGAAAGGTGATTTTTCGTTCGTTGTTAAACAAACAATCGTCAATTCTAAATTGTCTATCAATATGTCCAGTTTCCTCGTCATCGTCTTGTGTTCCATGCACTATTCTATTGTTGCAGCAATCAGTCTTCAACAACTTTCCAGGGAACCGGAAAGCCCAGGAACATTTTTCACATCCCCGTGTGGAAGGGAACATGCGAGCTTCCATTACTCTTTTCGAATGTTGCAGCTTTTCTTTCGCTAGCATTTTTTAACATAAAGGCATGTTTCGCCGCTAGAGTTGCTCTCATCCTCCTGCTTCCATGATCCCCAATTGGTTTCTGCCTAGGCGTTTGATTTTCTGGAACTGTTGCGGGAAGAGTTCATGAACCTGTTCTTGGACTACACTTGTTGGGGTACTAAAAACAAACCATGTTCTGCACCAGTTCCTGAGTCCCTGGAACAAGGAGTACAATGTGGATTGAGATGCAGAAAGCCCCACATTACACGCAAATGGAGCGTGGAATTCCATGTTCTGCATGAAGTATGGCGATCCTTACCCTGGAAGTGAAATTTTCATCATTAACGACAAGAATCTTTATCATAAACAGTCAAGACCCATCGTTGTTCCATATATAATAACTAGAATTAGAACGTAAACAGCAAAAATTTATGTAGCAAAGTACTATAATTCATAAAATGTTCTGAATAACTTAAGTCCAAGATGATTATAAACACTCAAGGTTGATCTCCCTCTCATTTCACTAAAGCACAACACCAAAACTTCTAAGATCTTCCATCCATCTCAGCCAGCACAAAACTTGAACTTCTAAGTTCGGGAATAACCTTCCGCGGGATACCTATTGAAACCATCAGTGTCTTCTTTGCTTAGCTCGTTTCCAGGATTGCTTACCTCTTATCTTCCATTTATCAACTCCAGCAGGACGGTTTTGTTCATTAATCTCTCGAACTTTGCGCTTTCTGCAAAAGGCGGATCAACAAGATGAGAAATAAGCAGCACCGCAAACAAACTAGAGGGTCTTCAACAGAAATTACTCGCTAGCAAAGTAAAGCCTAATCAGCCATTCCCTTGTTGTTTGCTTTGGTTTTTGCCTTGTGTTAATTAATTAGCTCATTGGGAAAAAAAGCCTAATCAGCCAAAACTTATAGGAGGTGTTTTTAGTTATTAATTATACATAGCCTCTCCATTATCAAGCATGCTGTCCAAAGAAACTTTCAGTCACAGTTTGTACAGATGTACATTTAATCATGCATTTCTTCGTTTCCTTTCTAACACACTGGACACGCCATCTAGTACCAGCATGAAAATACAAGGAAAAGAGGAAATGTCCATTATGCTGCCCCACCTGTACTGCCCAAGGGTTTGATCAGAAAGTAGCTCATCAGCAAGGGTAGCTTTCCTCTCCTTCATTGTAAGTCTACCTGTGTAGAAGTCTGATGCTGTCTCTATGACCGTGCCCACCTAATTAATTACGAAAACGAAAAATATTACAATTTGCAACACTTAATCAAGTGAGATTAATCTAAGGCATTCGAAAGGAATACAAATGGCGAAGTAGACAGATGCTCATTGCTCATTTGCAATACAAAGGACTTGCCTGGAAATACTTGGGAAGAGTTTTTAATTTTGAATCACCCTTCTTGTAGTGCCTCTTTGGATCAAGTACACTCCTCAACTGAAACCAATGTAAACCGTCAATCCAACTGAAACAAATGGTAACATGACCATGTTCAGAAGGCAAAGTCAGGAATAATCCAAATCGATATACACAGTAGAAATGTAACCTTGATCAAATCCAGCCAAATTATGCTTATACAGGTAGTTTACTTATCATGTACTAGTATTAACAACTGAAAAGGGAAAAATGACTTGGGAAATTATGAAACCTACTCAAGTTGCTTTAGAACGTGAATCGGTCCAAAGATGATTACTGAGAATTTCAGCAGTGGGGAGTAGTGTCATTTAGAATAGGGACTACCTATCACACTATACCTGCAATAGTTCACCTTGTGAGCAAGAAAGGTTCATTTGAAACATGGCTCACAAAAGACTTCTAAGAATGGAGCGAACTATTTAGTATTATGTTGGCCTACATGTGTTACAGCCAGTTGTTACCTAAAATGTGGCTTGCTTTATATGCCGAGCAGAATTAATTGGGTAGACTACACTACAAATCATGTAAAAGGTTCTATCTTAGTCAAGAGCTCTTATACAAATAATGAGATGGTTAATGAAACATGCAGTGCATTTCTACATTCTTTTTAAGCTCCCATCAATCCACATTGACCATGTGTCAATTCAGTCCGTTTTAGACCATTTTCGCTGCCAAACCTAACCAGTTGGTTCATAGAGTTACTCAACCAAAGCCGACCGACGAAAGGGGTACACTGTACGGTTTGGTGGGAAGTTTAAAGGATTTCAACCAAAATTGCAGAGTGGAAGAGTGAGAGGATGCCTATTTTCTGCATTTGCGATCTGGTTTTCTACGTAGAGGACAATGGCTAGCTCAGAGTTGAATTGCACTGGAAGCAGCCATGGCGTTGAGTTGTCAAGGGTAGGAAGTGCGGCATATGGGAAGCGGGAACAAACAACTGTCAGATGCTAGCGTTGTTTTCTACACTAGTAGAACTATAATCTGCAAAGTGGGGGATGAGATGGACGGCTAGGATTAAGGGGTGACGTGTATCAAGAATTAACTAGTTCCTTAATTCCTCGGTTAATTTTTTGTTGACACCAAAACTGAACCAAACTTCAGATTTTTAGAAACATTTAAACCGAACCAAATTGAAAACCCTGATAAAACCGACGGGATTTGTTAAAAAATGATCAGTTCGGTTCGGTCGGTTGGGTTTCTGGGTTAAACTTTCATCCCTTATTGTAAAGACAAAATCTTATGCATGCTTCCCATGTAAGTTGAGCTACAAATGCATTTTTGCCCATTGGTTTAGATCTTCTCTAGTCAAAGATGGACTCTTCCTGAATGCTATCCTATTACATTCCATTATATCCTATAAGCAGTGTGTAGACACCCCAATCTGGACTTCCGGATTGCTTTGCTTTACTCTTTCTTTTCTGGTTTTGGTTTTTGATTCCCTTATGATGAAACGGGTCGAGAACACCCCAGGAATGTCGAGTGGTTGATCTTTGAGCGTTTGGTACCCAATAGGATCTCCCAGAACCCTACTGCTGTCACGCGCTGGTTCACACTTGGCGCGCGCAAGTATGGTGCCACGTGTCAGTCATCGATCATGTTGGACCCTTGACCAAGGCAAGTGGCACGTTGACTCGCGCGTGCAGGTCCACAATTGGCGCGCGCTGGTCAAAGCTGTGTCAAATCACCTTTATTCAACCTATAGTTGCCATGATTAGGGTCCATAGCACAGTAGAACCTTCTATTTCGTCTGAAAAGCAGTATCCGGACATGGGGTGTCTACATCCCTCGCATCACCTTTCTCCTCTCATCCAATGAGAAGGAGACTTTGGGGGCAAGCTGCCAGCTTTTCATAGCTGGTAGTTGCCCTCCTTCTCACCCTTTCAACCCTCTATATATATCTCCCATACATACAATATGGGGTGACCACCAAAAAGTTACCAAAAAAGGCAAGAAAGTGATAAAAGAACAAGGAAGAACACAAAGAGATCAAACAACACACCACCAGTTCTTCACTTACCAACACTCAACCACCCTTCAAGCAACACCAATCAACCCTCAAACCTCAAGTTCAACCACTTTTCAAACCTAAAATCAAGGTATAAACACCTTCGTCCATTCCGTTTTGATCCCTGAGGGGGCTGGCAGGGCCAAGGCTAGTAATCAATACCAGTTCTAGCCCTAAGGCTGACAAGGTTTCAAAAACCATGTCACAGGGGACCTACGCGCACAGATCCTTAGCTCGCGTGCGCCTCGATGTGGTTGCGGTTGCTGATCTTGTGTGGGGATAGGAACCCTATTTTATGTTTTATTTCTTTCCATTTATCACACTGACCATGTCTAACAAGTTAACTGCTTTTGTATTCAAGTACTAGCCTGTTAATTAGTTTCCATTTCTGTATTATTGAAATACCCCTGGGGGTTTTCTGGACATGTCCCAG
The DNA here is from genome assembly GCA_020567845.1 of Rhododendron henanense subsp. lingbaoense. Lineage (NCBI taxonomy): Eukaryota > Viridiplantae > Streptophyta > Magnoliopsida > Ericales > Ericaceae > Rhododendron > Rhododendron henanense. Next base: position 35,428,969 of record CM036321.1, read on the forward strand.
AACCCAGGTCATGCAAAACCAAACAGTCAAACACTGGAAAGCTGGCTAGAACCGAAGCGCGCTCGTTGCGTACTTACACACGCTGGTTTAATACTATCCAGTGAGTGACCTTTGCATGGATAACTTGGCTTTTGGCCACCATTTGTCCCCACACTATTTATTGGGTGTATTCATTGTTTTATTTGTTGTTTAGTCTAGCTCCTTGTCAATATCTGTATATTAAACTGCCATTAAACTGCGTGGTTTGTCCTGGGTGTGCACTGGTCCTTCCAGAGCAGAGGGATTTAAGCAAGAAGCTGTGGGATAGAGCACATTTGCGCGCGCTAGTATGGGATTGACGCGCACAAATTTGAACTGCATGCAGTGATCCGTGTGGTTGGATCAGTGCATGTGGGTTCCTTCCTGAGCACGTCATTCCAAGACAGTGCCCTCGAATTTGTTTTATTCAAAAGAACTTGCTCTTATTCTATTTACTGTTCTAAATAAAGCATACTGTCTATCATCGCCTGCAAATGTGTAACAGTCTTAATCCCCTTTAAACTGTTCCCCCGCCCATAAATGGCTAAAACTTGATTAAAGAATTGGAATCGCAGTCATCTTTTGCAAATGCTCAAGTAAAGACCGATTTCCGGATTGGGCGAGAGGGGTGCCTTAAAAACCTTCCCTTTCATAACTTGGCTCCCGAACCAAAGAATTATGGTGACGACAGAATGGTAACAAGCCTTTTTCAAATAAAAAACACAGTTACATTTCAAGTTCGGTTCCTCGGGTGGCGAACCTTCAAACCCGAGTGGCAACTTTGAATCGAGCTCTCACCCGAGGCACTCGTCCATTTTTTTGGGCGGCGTGCCCACACGGTGATGAACTTCAATATAGTGGGGGCACATGTTCCTAATCATCATTAAGAAGAAATCTTAATCAACAGCCCTAATGCATAGAGGGCCCATAGGTTTATCAAATACGGAATAAAAAGTAGTCCTCATAATTTATTTAAACAAAGGCATGGAAAGCCAAAATCTACCAATCAAGATACATTATAGCTCCTCATTCAAGATCATAAGCATCAATTTTAAGTTACAATAATCATTATAGAATGTAATCAGCAGCCCATATATATGTTCATACGTATGTGTCATGTGTGTGTAAAATATGTACATAGAAAAGACACATTTATAGAGAGCGGTAGAGCGCGTGAGAGAGAAAATCCGTGGATTGTGGCGCGTAGTGGTGTACTGCGGCCAGAGGTTGGTCGTGGCGGTGCAAGAATTCCTTCCGTGGGAAACAGTGATTCTCTAAGACTCTTCTTGACTGATAAAGGATAACTGTTACAAGGGGAAAAAATCAAAAATTGAATTTGACTACCATGCCATGGAACAAAAACGTGCCATGTTCTAGAGTAGAGTACATACTAACTTCGGCTTAGGCAGGGTCTAATCGCAAGATGCTAAAGCGGGTAAAGATTGGATTTTTCTGCAATGGAATCTTGATTTCTACTTATGATATTGGAGTAAGCGATGACCTAGCAGGTGCAGCTGAAATCAATACGATAGCGTGATGATTACTAATGGCCTAAATGGATTCCCATTTGATTATCATTGTAGAATTGCAGTAAATTGATATCATATAACCCGAAAACAAGCAAAAACCGTAAGAGGGAGGGTGTTGGTGCAGTCAGATAGTTTGTAGAAGCAAAAACAACATGATTAGCCCACAACATAAACAATGAGAGTGCACCTTTAGTAGCTGCATATCTTTCTTTAACTCCGGGGTGATAATTGGGGCAGGCATGTCAAACCTAAATTATGAAAAATAACACAAACCAATAATTAAAAGGAAGGAAGGAGAAGATCAATAGCAGAGTTTGGGATGATCTCGTTAAGCAAGGAATTACCAATTCTTTCCAGCTGTATCTTTGACTTGCTTCCTCATTAGTTTGTTCAACTTTTTAGCGTTGTTAGGAGGAAGGAACATGCCATCAACAAGCTCTGTAGTAGGCCTATATACCGCAACACTTTCGGGCAAAGGTTGAGATTTAGCGGATCCATTTTTTGTCACAGACTGGAGCAAAGGGAGCTTCGGTTCCCACGAAACTGGCTTTCTTTCAGCTGCTTCAGCCATTCGAAGCCCTGGAGAGAGAGGGAGAACTCACCGGTCAGGGTTTCGGGTTTCGATGTTGGAGTGTGACAAGAAAAAGAAACAATGCTATTGTGGGTAGGGCTGTCCACGGGCCTGGCTTTCTTTCAGCTGCTTCATCTAATTTCTCATGATTGGTGATCACACCAGTGTCCAATCTAATCCATTTTTATGTGAAACACTTATTTATAACCTTTTTTCCTTTTCGTAAAAGTTAAACATGCACACGAATAAGATACCATCTCGTTCTTCCTACGAACAAACATCACACAGATTCGATAATTTTACGAGCTCGAACACTGATAATTTGTTTTTGATGCATCTCCACCCTTACTCAAATTTGAGTAAAAACTTCATTTGATATGAAGCAATCCAACGGACAAATGCATATCTAGGCATAAATTTGAGTAAAGGTTTTAATAATGGCATAGTTGTAAATTTGAGGGGGAGAAAATAGCCTTCAAAATTTGAGTAAGGATTTGGTTCAAACCAAAATTTGGTGAAAATTTTGAGTAAAACCCAAATTTGGTATGAGTAAGAAGTGGAGTAAAACCCAAATCTGAGAGGGAGAGGTGTTAAATTTCTTGGAGGGTTCCAACCTAAAATCAATTGGCAATAGGTGAAGTAACCTCTAGAATATATTAACCAAACTTGATTGGCTTAGATGAGCGATATGGGATTAAGTCTAACAGAAAGAGACAGAACTGTAATCTGAGAGAGAGAGAGACTCACCTTGTGGTTGTTCACGGTTCGTGCCACGCGGTAGTTCACGGTGGTGACTGGTTGTAAATCGCCTCTCACCCTGTGGAATCGTGGATGTTGCAGAGAGAGAGAGTCACTCACTGTTGATCGCCATCGCGGTGAAGTAAGGTCGGCGGGAAAAACTTATGAGAGAAAATTTCATAATAGCACCTGACTTTAATAAAATATCACATAAACACCAGACATATTAATAAGCTCATCAATTAAACCCCTCCCGTTACACCCCGTCTAAAAACAAACGGAAGGGGTGACAAAACTTCTAGGAGGCGTTTTTAGTCATTAAATAATTATACATAGCCTCTCCATGATCAAGCATGTCGTTCTAAGAAACTTTCAGTCGCAGTTTCCAGTTTCCGCACAGATGTAAATTTGAAGTTAGACCCCATTCCAGTAAGCAAAGTACTTTTACGACTTTTTGTATTTTTGTCCTTATTTGAATTTTTTTCTCGGTTGTTAGTTTTACGCTAAATTTTCTTGACTTTTTTATTCGTTTCGAATTGGAAAAGTAAATTTTTTTTCTACTTTTACCCAAATATGTTGGAAAATAACCACTTTTATATTTGGGTAAAAGAAAAAATTTTACTTTTCCGATTTGTCTCGTCGAGAAGAATTAAAAGTCAAAAATTTGGTGCAAAACGAACAAACGCAAAAAAAATATTGAATAAAAACAAAAAGTACTAAAAAAAAGTTCTTAGTGGAACGAGGTCTTAATCATGCATTTCTTCATTTCCTTTCTAATACCGGACACGCCATCCAGTACCAGCATGAAAATAAACGGAAAAGCGGAAATGTCCGTTATTCTCCCTCACCTGTACTGCCCAAGGGTTTGATCAGAAAGTAGCTCATCAGCAAGGGTAGCTTACCTCTCCTTCTTTGTAAGTCAAGAAATTTTTGGGTGCCGGAAGGGTACCACATGGCCGTGTTTACGTGTTGCCCGAGCAGCCCATCTGAGCAGTCTAAAAGTGTGTTGGACGGCCCAAATTAAAACATTCTCTCTCCTCTCATCCCACCACTTTCTCTCCTCTTTCTTTCTCTCTTCAAATCCAAGCTGTCCAAAACCGAAATGGACAGCCCGGATGCGCTGCTCGGGCACCTCATGGTGCCCGCTCATCAGCACCCAAAAATTTCTCAAGTAAGTCTACCTGTGTAGAAGTCTGATGCTGACTCTATAACCGTGCCCACCCAATTAATTTTGAAAACACTACTATTTACTCCATTTATCCAAGTGAGAATGATCTAAGGCATCTGAAAGGAATACAAATGGCAAAGTAGACAAAATGCTCATTGCTCGTTCGCAATACCAAGGACTTGCCTGGGAAATACACCTGGGAAGAGTTGTTTTTGATTTTGAATCACCCTTCTTGTAGTGCTTCTTCGGATCAAGTACACTCCTCAATTGTAAGTTTGTAACCATAGTAGTAAATGGAGAGACAAGACTGAAATTTTACAATAAGTCTACGCTCACCCCTCTGTTTTCACCGCTCGCTGACGTGACAGAAGGCCCCACCTCTTTTTTCTTTTTTCTTTTTTTAAAAGGCAGCAAAAATAAAAAACGAGCCTGCGTGAAACACAAACACACACAGAGAGGGAGAGAGAGGAAGAGGACGGACCCATCACCGCCACCGACCACCACCACCATATACTACTTACTTTTTTTATTTTGGACAAAGGCTCCCATTCTACTCTCTCCTCTAAACTAGGCGAGTGGGGATGAGATCCGTGAGATTTCAAATCACCACCTGATTTTTAACACTTCAGTATAATGTGCTAATCGTTTTGAGCTACCGCCCCACAGGCAATAAGAGTACTTCATAAATTTCCGTTTGACCAGTAAAAAAAAAAAATTAATACTCCTAAAAATAAAATAAAATAAAATAATAATAATAATAATAAGAGTACTTCGTGTTTAGGTCAATTCTGTCATAGTTATGGGGTCAGAATTAACAAAAACTGAGCAAAAGATCCAACTGCTAGGTAGAGAAATTTGAGAGCCCCACTTGGTCTAGTGCCCCTCCACCCTTCGCTGAGAAACTCAATTGCTAATGGAGAGGAAATTCAAAGGCCTCAATTAAGTAGCACATTAGAAAATGTAACGAGCCTAAAACATCAAAGTCCATGACAAAAGTGTCCAAGAACGATAACCGGTGAAGCGGAAGTAAAGCCCTTTCAAAATGCGTTGTCGAACAAATACAGGAGTCAAGTCCGATTACTACAAGAAAACACCTACAGAAAGATAAAACATGAGATACATTGATAGGTTTCCTCTCCCAAAACCTTGTATTGAAATAGCGCCCGGAAAGACTAAAAACAGCTAACATCACAAACTTTTTTAACAATACAGAATAGATATGAAATGCGTTCGATTGGGCCCACAAAGATTCGTATGCACAAATTCTGATGAATGCTATTGAATACACAGCCGGAGAAACAACCGGGAAAAACTTGATTACTTTTACTTCTCTACTTACCATTTGGGTCATCTCGGACCAGACAATTCGAAAGCCTGGAGATTGTCGGTAGAGTCGACAATCCATTCGGAAGTCCGATGTGGGCCCAGTTCGACCTCCTCGCGAATGACTTCCACCTTCTGCCACTCTTCCCATCTTTCTGCCAAGCCATCACCTTCGAGCATTCTGACGACATCAGACATCTTAGGCCGGTCCATTGGGGAGCCTTGTGTGCAGAGCAATGCTACTTGGATCAGCTGCTCAACTTCAGCATCGACGTAATTGGTTTGCAGCTCCGGATCTACGAGCATCTCCAACTTCTTCTCTTTCAAGAGGCCTTTAACCTGAGGAAAATTGTATAACAAGAAATGTGCTCAATAATGGACCGAGAGGGGAAAAAAAATGAAGGTTTATAATTTGTAAGAGAACCAAGCATACGAACAAAATAAAGCGAATTAAATAACTAAAAATGCTTGAAAATAATAATAGCTTGAGAAATGTTTTATGCAATGCATACTACGAAATGTGATGAACATTAATTCCAAAACACCGAGTTTAGTGATGCCAAAGTTTCTTCCCATATATCCCTATCATTTTTTTTGTGTAATCATTAATCTCTATCTTTCAGGGGAAACAAATCAAATTTGATGAATTATGAGTGAGAGAAGTGGAGGTTTGGCAAGAGGAAGTCTAATAAGATGGACAACAGATCAATAGCTCAGCTTATATGTGATAGTACACTTGGAATGTGCATTTTACTATTGTTGTTTGCATATCAGAAAAAAATCAAAATAGGAATGCATTACGTATCCCAGTATCTGCCATAATACATTTCCATTCTACCTATGCAGAAAAAACTACATTCCGGTTAACGTTGTTGCCACCAAAAATTATTTACTAACGGGATTCCAGCATTTTTAAGAGGAGCAGTCAATTTTTACATCGAGTCTGCACCCTTTGCATATCTGTCAGATGCTGCTGTGAAGTTACAAGTTATCTAAAAACTTAATAAGTAAGAAAATGGGCTCAACAATGTGTATCAAGATTCAAGTTACTCCCAGCTGAATGGTTACTACTTCTCCCGAGCATAGTTTTGAAGATACTATGAAACCAAGTGCAAAATTCAGTTTTAGCCCAACTCCAGTTCTTTCACTTCAAATGATTTAAGGATAATTTTACATAAACTTCTCTATGCATATATTCTTTTAAACGCTCATTTTAGAAAGTTGCATATACTATATTTGTTGACTGATGACATCACGGTTCGATTCCGGTTCAACAACAGTTGAATGACAAGTGACCCATCCACCCGGTCCCTTTTCCGGTTCGCTCCCCGGTCTGGTTTTCAAAACATTTGTTGTATCCACAGCCCTCTCTCCAGCATACTAAGCCCCCACAATTTGGAAATAGAGGAATCCACATAAACATAATGGCTATGGACTAAAAAGACTGTTAACCAGCAAGACACACCTCTCTGATAAATAAAGGTAAGGCACACATCAGGGACCCCACAATTTCTTAAAATACAAAGAGAAATCGATTACCTGGTTATAGAGGATTAGAGAGAAATGAAGGGGAGGAAAAAATGGAAAGCTCTTTTCTTTTTCTTTTCTTTTTGGCTCGGCAATAGAAAGCTCTTGACATTCTATTAATATCTCACATTTGGCTAGAGCACAGAATTTATATCCAAAACTTTCTATTTCACATCCTTATTGAGGTATTAGTCTTTTTGGAGCTAAAACTCAGACGGATAAATGTACTCTCCTAGTCAAGCGGCTATTTTTCTTCGATTACTTCTTTCAAGAACCAAGAAAATTTTAAGAAATTGTCTTCTCTTCTCTTAACTGATTTCCTCTGCACAAGACATAAAGTACGAACAGGAGATGCAATTCTTTTAAAGTCGTGTAATGCTATTACATGAATACAAAAGGCTATACCATTAATGAATAATGATCATACTAGACAGAAATCTAGCAAACTGAGAGTTCCTAGCCAAATTCAGTCATGAACTGGAAACCTTGTGTAAAATAAATTATTTTCCCAATTTGTTCAGATTCTGGACTAGATTATATATCATCAACTGAAAGAAAAACAAAACCCTCCTCTGAGCAAGAGAAATTATTCATATTTCGTAAAATTGTTCCCTGTACGAAGTGCATTTTCGCCTCTCTCTACCCGCTTAAAATTTAGATTAGAAGGCGCTCAAAAAAAATTAAATGGCACCACAGCATATAGTTGTTCCAATGTGACCCCACTAACTCACTGCCTAATATATTATTATTATCTGTATAGCACCCACTTAGACCCACGACAAGACACCAACACTCCGAGTCGCAAATTTTTAAAAATTGGACACATTGGGGACGCGTTTTAAATAATATTCTTATACTATTACATGAATAAAAAGTACAAATAGAAAGCTTGAATTGTGAATATGCAATACCATGTATACCTTAAATCCTACTTATCATTAAACAACTCACAAAAGTATGTCAACCAAGGTTTTAGATATCGTACCGGCTTTGAATACCGGTTTTCTTACTGGTATGGTACGTACCGGTAACGGACAAATACCGGGTACTGTTTCAGATTTACCGCTTCTATTATTAGATATAGTTATAAATCAATAAATTTTTTCCATACCATCTAATTCATACGAAAATCTAAAAAATTACACTCGTGATATTATCTTTATATGTAAAATTATCATTCTAATAACTACCAAAAGTTCACTTTTTTTTAAAGGGAAATAAAGCCCACATAAAAAATACTCTCCTCAGGAAATAAAGAAAAAAAAGAAGTGGACCCATCTTGCATAAGGGACCGTAGGGCAAACGTGAGCTACTAAAAGAAAAGAGGGGGTAATTTGGTCTTTTAGGGCCTCATCATATAAATCTCTCAACTTCTCTACCCTAGCAAATGCAGCTTTCATTCTTCTTCTTCTTCTTCTTCTTCTTCTCTCTCTCTCTCTCTCAAGTAGAACAGGTACAACCATTAGCCACCTCTCTCTCTCTAGTTTCAATCTGAACAGACGGAGAAGTAGTGTGATTCGCCGGAATCGCTAGACGAAAACCCAATCGCAGTCAATCAGAGCAAAAACGGTACCAAACGAATTCGCCGGTACCTCCATCTCACCTGAGATTAGCCAGTATCTCCGGTACTTGCCGCTAAGCAGCGGTATTGGAGTCGGGACGGTATTAGACGTGCGGATACCGGTTTCACATAAATTCGGTACGAAACGGGATTCACAACCTTGATTTCAACAAAAAGAATTTAATCACTTAGGTGTCTTTGTAGTCAATAAAACATCATTTGTCACACACAAAAAAGACTGACCTTAGTTTTAATTATACTCTGCTATTTCATTTAACACCCCCAATGATGCAGCGTGGCCTTCTTTTACGAAATTATTTGCAAGAAGAGATCACGAACTTGCTTATGTTAAAGATTCTCTATTTAAAACACAAACACAAGCACAAATAGGTATGAACTAGAGGTACTCCCTCTTCGAATACCCAATTATGAGAAAACTCTCAATTTTTCATAAATAAATAAAAAACCACTTAGCCCTAAGGCTTACAACTCAATTTATAATAAACTAGAAATACTAAAAAGGAAACCTAAATAAGGGATAACTAAATCTACATCTTAGAGAATAAGAAAACAATAAAGAGGAATTAGAATCAACCTAATTAAGAAAATTCAACATCCTAGGCAATTTATTCTAAAACAGAAAGATTCCTAATAAAATACTAATTGCAAAATAATAAACTAAAATTCCTATATTTCTTAAATAATTAAAATATCGGCCTGCATCATTCTCCCCGACTTGAAGAAACTCATCCTCGAGTTTACATAGTTGAATTCCCCAAAACTTGTTTGCATCAAGTTTGTTCTTCAAATTAATTTTTTCAACCTCAAACTATAGAGATGAGTCTTGAAAATAAAAGCAATATTATCTGTCACAACTTGCTCTAAGTACGCAATCCAACAATTCTTCTTTATAGTAGCTTCAATATAATCCCAAAACGGATCAACAAATTCATTACTCCGGTCAACTTCACCATCTTCAAGCATGGTAATAACTTCTTTTTGCAATATTTTCTAATTTTTTTCTTTTGTAATTTTCTCCACCGATTCTTTATCAAAAATTTCTTTCGACGAGCAAGATTATTTGAAACAATCGACACTCGAGGACGAGTTTTCTCAAGCCCGGGAGAATGATGCAGGATGAAAAGATTTTTTTTTTTTTTTTATAGGCAACAAAATTTTATTAAGAAACTTGACAAATGGTACATCAAGTTGGGGGAGGGGGAAGGGGAATCCAATACAGAATTGGAATAAACCTATTGGGACAAGCCCAGAACACCTATTGGGCAAAGCCCGAAACACCTGTGGGTCAAAACCCAGATCAGACATTAAGAACATAAAAACCTAAGGGCCTCACTACCCAAATTTGGCAATGGAGCTCAAACGAATCTGGCCAGGCCCAAACCAAACTCCCCAACTCCCAGCACGTCGCAAAACCACCGCCGCTGCAACCCATGATGCCGACCACCACCCCTGCAAGCCAACCACCACCATCAGCTCCTGCCTTGGCCGAGAATCCATAACCACCAGACACCGAGAAGAGTATCCACTCTGCCCGTTCCCCACACACTCTCGAATCCCAAGCCAGGCCGCCGAGAAATCGGCGCTTTGATTCTCATAAACGGCCAAGAAATCCGAGAGCCAAGAAACCATGAACGCCGTCGATACTCCGCCTCGATGTCACCCATTCAAGCTTGGAGCAGATCCAGATGCTCAGGTCCCCCCGGCTAACCGAATAGCCTACCGTAAATCTCCACTTGCCGTTGGGCCAAACCAGCAACATCCATGAATGTTACACGGTGGGAGATCCACGAAACTCAGCCCAAACCAGTCGCCGCAAGACCACGCCGTTAAGCCTACCAGCCTCCCCCAGGAGTAGAAGCTGGCGGTCTAAACGGCGACCAAGATCGGACCGAACCAGGAAGAAAATGGCGGCATCAGAGAACTAGACAGTAGAAATACTTGCAATGAGAGGAGAGCGGAGGAGGAAAAGGCCCGGGGGAGGAGGGAAGGAGGCGGCGCCTCCCCCCCCCCCCCAGGCGGCGCCGAGACCTGGACGGAAGTTGAAAGGATGAAGACCAAAAGTCACCAGAGGGAAGAGAGAGAGAGCAGTTTTCTAAAAGAAAAGATAATATTATTTTAAAAAATAAGAATATTAAGTTTTCCTTATTTTTGTTTTTGTTATTTTGTTAGGAGTCTTGCAATTATAGAAATAAGTGTTCTACATTATTTAGTTTTCAATTCAGTTTATTTAGTTTCCTTTTCCTTTATTTCCTAGTGTGTAGGGTTTCTCCTACTATAAATTGAGTTGTAAGCCTTAGGGCAATTCAGTTTTTGATGATTAATGAAATTATAGAGAGTGTTCTCTTTTATGCCAACTTTTGGGTATTCTGTGTGAATCAACCAATTATTATTGCCTTTATTCCTGCGTATTCTCAGACTAAACAGGTTTAAGGAAGAGTTGTCACCCGATCTCCTTTTTCAACACGCAGCGCAGCATCACCCGACTTGTTTTACAAGTACTCGGTGAGTGTCCAGAGCATTTTTTGAGTGTCCCTGGGTGTCCAAACAAAAAGTATCGAACAAAATAGGAAACTTCAGATTTTTTGACACGGTGTTTGGAGAGTGTCTCCAACAAGTCTCCGACACCGGTACGTGACCTTCGACAAGTGTTGGTGCTACATAGATTACTATACACTAATCAACTCTCACATGTGCTTGGCCAGCTTATGGAGGAGAGTTTGCCACAAGTCGAGTTGTGTGTTGAGACTATGAAACAACAATTACCCCTTTACAGATGCTTAAGCTTTTAATGAGACGTGGTATGTTCTTAGAAAATCAGCTCATTAGCGAAGACCCTTGAAACCATTCTTGTATTGGTCCATAGGTCTTTCTAAGTAATACAATTGCTTTTTGCACATTTCAGTTAGTCCTATTTCTCCTGTTTTTGGTTCTTGTTAGGGCACTCAGTACATTTAGCATTACTAATTGTGGGTATCCGGAAGAACATAGCCATGTGGCACTTACCGGAGGACCTCATACCTCGCGGGTAAGCCAAGCGAGCTCCTCCGTAATCAAGACTCCTCCCATGCAAGAACAAGGCTTCATGGACTTCCATATAGGGACTCCTCCATGGAACCTCCAAAACAAAGCACTACGAGGCTTGATGACACGCTCCAAGCATCTCCCATTCTCCGCACACTAAATAAAGCTCTAAGAAGCCTGGCGATACCTAAGGAGGCATGTGGCTTGGAGGCTAGAGCAAAGGGATTGTCAAGGCTCACCTCTGAGAGGTGAGCTTTGCCTTGACCTGCAATTGAGAGAGAGGGACATCAACCATTACCATCAGACATGCCACAACCACCTTCATCATTACCACAACTACCCTCATTACCAAGGTTGTGAATCCCATTCCGTACTGGCCGGTACATACCAGATCTACGTGAAACCGGTACTCCGCACGTCTAATACCGTCCCAGCTCCAATACCGTTGCTTACCGGCAAGTATAGGAGATACTAGCTAATCTCGGGTGAGATGGAGGTACCGGCGAATTCGTCCGGTACCATTTTTGCACTGATTGATTGTGACTCGGTTTTCGTCTAGCGATTCCGGCGAATTGCACTGCTTCTCTGTCCGTTCAAATTGAAGAGAGAGAGAGATGGCTAATGGCTATACTTGTTCTACTTGAGAGAGAGAAGAAGAAGAATGATAGTTGCACCTGCTAGGGTAGAGAAGTTGAGAGGTTTATATGATGAGGCCCTAAAAGACCAAATTACCCCCTCTTTTCTTTTAGTATCTCACGTTTGCCCTAGGTTCCCTACGCAAGAAGATGGATCCACTCTTTTTCTTTTCTTTTTTTTTCCTGAGAAGAGTATTTTTTATGTGGGCTTTATTTCCCTTCAAAAAAAGTAAACTTTTGGTAGTTATTAGAATGATAATTTCACATATAAAGATAATATAATGAGTGTAATTTTTTAGATTTTCGTATGAATTAGATGGTATGGAAATAAATTATTAATTTATAACTATATCTAATAATAGTAGCATTAAATCCGAAACGGTACCCAGTATTTGTCCGATACCAGTACCGTACCAGTAAAAAAACAGGAAAACCGGTACGGTACGGTATGCAGAACCTTGCTCATTACAACCACAACCATGCTTATTGCAACCACCCCTGACACCCGACTACTAACCAGCTACCTCTCCATCCCTCTGGCCTCTCCATCTCTCCATCCTCTGGCCTCCATAGAAGGATGGTTGATACACCGCCAAAACACATAGATAGACAACACCAATACACACAAAGCATATACTCTTCCCGCCACTCACTTCATTGCCTTCCTCTCTCTCTCTCTACGATCTCAAGCACTGTTGTAGCACCCGCCATATTCCCGGAGGGGCAACCTCAGGTACTCTTCCCGCCACTCACTTCCGCACTAATCAAATTTGACTGACATATTGGTGACCTATTCTCCAAGAAAAATTGAAAAACAAAAGATCCCACCTTTGAGGAAGAAAGAGACTTGAACAAAGAACAGATAGTTTAGCTTTAAGTTACCTTGGAGAAGTTAGAGTTAACAAATACGGAGTAGTAACATAAAAAGATAAAAAATGAACAATATGGGAGAATGAGGAAGCATACCCAATCTAGCAGCATAACATCGTCATCATTTGCAAGCCGAGCAAGATCAAATGCCCTCTGTCCAGTTATTAGCTCTAAAAGCATAATCCCATAACCAAAGACATCAGTCTTCTCTGACGACTTTCCCGTAGAGAGATATTCTGGAGCTATATGCCCAATTGTGCCGCGTACTGCAGTTGTGACATGGGTATCTTTATAATCCATAAGTTTAGCCAACCCAAAGTCACCAACAACAGCCTCAAATTCCTCATCCAACAAGATATTTGCTGCTTTCACGTCACGATGAATGATCTTTGGGTCACAGTGATCATGCAAATAAGAAAGCCCTCTTGCAGATCCCAGTGCAATTCTCTTCCTTGTTGGCCAATCAAGTGGCAGTTCTGATGGTGGACGTTCTACAATTAAATTAACCAAAAAATGTCACTCATACATTTTCAATTGCATTGACTGAACAAAGTACACATTTGGAGATCAACATGCTTGCCTCAAATAGAATTAGCTGAATTAAAACAGTGGAGTGAAATGACACCATAAAGGAATAGTAATCAATAAAAGCTCTAATTGGTTCGACAGTAAGATGAGGCATATAATACCACTTTCAGGAGAGTAAACTTCTCTGCAAAAAGAAATAACTATTTGATACTTTGGAAAGCAAGGAAATCATTTGCAACTGTGACTATATTCACAATGTTCTGCACATATGTCTTAGGTTCCTGGTTATCATGAATTCGTAAGAAAAGGCTTGTATCGATCTTAGCCCAATGGCATGGTGGAAGGAATAAGCAGTACCTCTCAAACATGATGCAACACTTCCATTAGCCATGTATGGATAAACAAGTAGCCGTTCAGTCGGTGTCATGCAAAATCCACGTAGTCTCAAAAGATGTCGATGCACAGCCATGCTTATCATTTCCACTTCTGTCTGAAATTGCAATTCCCCTCCAGGCGTCCGTTCTTCTTTAAGTCTTTTAACAGCCACCAACGAACCATCAGCAAGGCGGCCCTTGTACACCTTACCAAATCCACCCCTTCCGAGAATGTTTTTGTTGCTAAAACTATCTGTTGCAACTTGCAATTCTCGCAGTGAAAACCTTTTGAGCTGTCCCAAGTGAACTTCTGGATCCTCTTCAGCTGAGGAAACACATACAAGCTTAATGCAAATTTGAGATTCCATTACAGTAAATATTTTAAGTTAATAGCACAAACCAGGTACGTCATAGAAAAGTTCTCGTGGTTTCCTTCGCCGCCACCATGCAAACCCAAGTGCCGGCGCGGCAAAAAGTAAGGCAGCACCAGCAGCTACACCTCCAGCAATTGCTCCAGTGGCACTATTTCCACCTGAAATAACATTAATTAGCACTTTCACGGCTTAAACCTCTTTTGCAGATCAAGAAAACTGAACTTCTACACTAAACTTGCAATTAGAAACTGCTGCAGTACCAGTTCAAAACTATCTAACTTTCCACCAATGTGTATTTTTCCCCGCATGATAAGCATGATGCTAGAAATTGATTTACTTCACAAGAAACAATAACTTAATTCATAGCTCTTTCTAGACCAAACATTGAACCTCATACTTGTAACTGCTGTTACATTTAGGTACTTCAAATAAAGCTAGTAGAGTAATAATGCTGCATTTACAACAACTAGGAAAAGCTCCATCAGCTCTACAACTTTTAGGTTAATGATAGCATACTAATATCTTTAGTCACAGATCTTCGCGTTAACATAATGCTGTCAGAATATAATAGTAGCATAGAGAAGTTCCCTTTTTCCATAAGGAAACAATGTCAGACATTACTTGGAGAAGCAGTTGTTGATGGTGGAACAAACGGAGGAGGAGGGGAAAAAGGTGGAGATCCAGGGCAAGGTTTTTCAGTAACCGGTCCACATAGATTCAAGTTATTAGCAAAACTGCATAAGATAAACCAAATTAAATTAGATTTTCATATTAATCAAACAAGAACACTACAGCCAACAACATTCTCTAACAAGAACCTGATGGGAGTGAATAATGAGAATGAGCCATTATCTGGAACAGGTCCTGATAAGCCATTATTTGACAAGTCACTGCAATCCACATTGTAGGAAGCTACTGTCAAGTCCCAGTATAAACGACAATAACATACAAAAAAGAGAAAACTCAACAAGAACGTGGAACAAGTTCATTGAGGTACTTACAGGACTTGCAGCGCTGTGATATTAGTCAAAGACAAAGGAATAGGACCAGAGAGGCTGTTGTTGTTAAGCCGGCTATCCTTACGAAGACATACAAAGAGAAGATAATGTCAAGTTTAAAATTGATATAGGAAGATTGATTGGGGCAAAGATAGCAAAAGCACACAACTTCATTTTCTTGGGTAAAGCCCTCTACTTATGCAACGAAAATATGGAATGTCATATGGGAGGGTTCAAACAGTACCCATCTCTCAGTGGGATTTTATGATCCTTACGGGATCCAACCTACGAAAAAGAAAACATGTAATAAAAAGTTTAAAAAACAAGGTGCTGTTTCCTAGAAAGACGGATCAACAGATAAACTCCATATTTGACTGCCAATAGGTTGTTTTATTAACAACAAAAATAGTAGCCAACACATGCACTTCCCTCACTACTCTCCATTTTAAGGAGTACGTGATTCAAACTTGTGAAGCTTTGTAAGTATGTAATGCAAGGCATTCGTCTACGAGGTGTTATTTTATGACACTGCACAGCTTTAATAAAATTATCATTGCTGCTGCTAAAGAAAATGATCTGCGAGTTATCGAAGGGAATGCAACAAACGACAATGAAACTTAGGTGAAGAATCAAAGAAGAGAGGTGAGGGTGCGTATACATACAGGAATCGTAATTTCGTCAACTGGCCCAATGTATCTGGGATGGGACCAGAAAAACTGTTCAAGTACAGGTCCAAGCTCACTAAGTTTGTCAAATTCCCAATAGCACTAGGAATTGGTCCACTTAGATTGTTACTATAAAGCTCCCTGTGAAAGAAAGTAAATCAATGAGTTTGTATCAACTATCAACATTTAGGGGCCTTGCATGATGTGCATTGAGCAGGCATAACAAAATGTTTTCTAAACAGGAATAAAGGTTCAACCATTTTTCCCACCAGTTGACCGACGAGACTGCATGCCCAACCTTGTAATATGAACATGTAACTATGCCATAGTAACATGGAAAGCACACTACTACCGGGACGACAAATTGAAAGAAATATCTATATAAGGCAAGGAAACAGATGCAAACAAGAGTTGACTGATGCACAAAAGTTTGATGGGTAGAGTTACTGACTCCACCTGCCCTCAGAAAAGCCACACAAGGGAGACATCCATCTTAATTTTTGTGGGGCTTTTATTCCATTTGATAAGTAAATTTTGTCCCAATTTCGTGCCTTGTTAGGAAAGGAATAGAATCTTTGCATATAAGCCACTCATGTGAGAAGTTCATCATCTTAAAGGTATGAAGATAACGATAAAGGGAATGTTTTTACACAAAAATGGAAAATTAATGTCAAACTACAAACAGAAAAATCTAAAGGACACATCATAGATCATTGAAAAGACAAGAGAGTGAAGCTTTTGGGAATGAAGATGCAAAAGCCGCCAAATGCAACAATACTCATGTTTCTATAAAAGACTCACAGGTACTGTAAATTTGTAAGCTCGCCAAGCTGAGGGACCAATTGACCAGATAATGCTGCATTTCCAAGATCACTGCAGAAGTGAGAAACAACCACCATAAATACCATGTCAATTGGAGAAATTAATATTCTTTGTAGATGTCCAAAAGTGTTCACTGTTCTTGCACATCGACGTCATCAACAAATAAGGCAACTTACACTCTTATAACACTATTATCATTGTTACATGTAACGTGAAACCATGTGCAGGGGTTCACAAGCGTAGGGTCCCAACTCTGAAGAACATTGTTAGGATCTTCAAAATTTGTTCGTAGGCTGTGCAAAGCATCACCTGTTCACGTAGGAAAGCAAGAGCATCAGATTATGGAAGGGACATTTACGACATCAATTCAAGAACTGGCTTAGAAAAGATAAAGCATTAGATACAAAAGATAAAGCATTAGATACATAAGACAAACTGGGAACCCCTGTAACTTCATTTGACATCTCAGAAACTTATGGCCAAATATGGACAACAGAAACAAAAGTAACATGAACTGGGAAAACAACAAAAAAATGGGACTACCAACACTGCAAGGACAAGGAAAATGCTTTGAGAGAAAAGGGACTTTGATATGCCTAATAACAAACTGTAACAAGAAACAAACTTTCAGAACTCTATTTAACAACTACTATATAACTTGAGAGAAAAGGGACTTTGATAAGCCTAATAACAAACTGTAACAAGAAACAAACTTTCAGAACTCTATTTAACAACTACTATATAACTTTTTTCAAATTAGTTCAAACTTCTATATGGTCCTCTCTTCACGCACCCTTTTTCTGTCTTAACTGCAGTTTTTTTTTTCCACATCAAAGTATCCATTGGAACGTGTATTGACTCTAGGCAGTGGATGATGCTCAAATGGGTACGCCGTTCCAATTCAGTATATATTAGACTGATTTTTTTTTCATGCATTACTTTCATCTATATCAACCAGGCTTAGCGGAGTGTATGATGAATATCATGTCCAAGAGTCAAAACTCAAAAGTAAGCCTCAGCTATCCCTGTAGGCGTATGAGCTTCATAGGTCACCATACGGAAAGCAACTTAAGGAGAAAAGTAAAATACCCACTCGAACATTAAGCTGAGGAATACAGGATGGAGCACGCACTGATGGATCTATGAAATGACAACAGAGCACAGACAGTTTCACGCAGTCGCTATGATATAGTATGTCTGTGTGTGTACCAACCTTTTGACAAGTAAAATATCTGCACTGCGTTTCTCAAACACAGCATGATATCGAAACAGGGTATATAAACCATGTCTATACAAATTCCATGTCCAATCTATGATGTAAAGCTATGAAAACAACAAGGGCTTCCAATGAGATCAGAGAACCCATTAATAGAATCACACACTTCTAAAAGTTGCCCACAGAAGCTGATCATTTTGAGACAGGACATTGTCCTCACATACATCAACTAAAAATCCACATAGCGGAAACAACTTGTCTAAAGACCATAAGCTATAGACCGGCTTTTTATGGAAAACTCACCCTCAGTACCTGCCACCTGCTTTCTCCCAATAAATTCATTACCGGTAAAAAGAAGAAAAAGAAATGCTTAAACAAGAAGTACTGCCAAATTCCATCGGTTTATCTACCTTTAATTTCCAACCCTGGAATATTCTCCTAATTTCCAAAATTGACCAAACCAATAAACTTCAGAAAAAGAAAACGGATAAAAAGTCACAATCTTAGCGACTAATACACGACCATTTCAACCAATCCCACTCCAATTAAAAACCCACAACTCGTGTGTCCGGCGGGCCGGCTTACGCGCACATTGACTAATTCTTGGCCCAATCCCACCGCCCACCTGGGGAGAGCCTAACTAAAACCAGAGCCATCGCTCCATATCGACTGGCCCCAAAGGAGTTAATACCACCTTTCGAACCTGAGAGCTCTCAGGAAGGAGCAAACTCCTAATCAATACCACAAAGAAAGAATGTAAAATGCAGATAAGGACACACACCTTCCACATTAGCGGAGATCATCGTCAACGGATGAAACACCGTGACTAGCCACAGAAGGGAATAAACAGCGATCTCTCGCTCCATGACGTCTGCTGCTCTCTCCTCTCTCTACCTCTCATCTACTTCGCCCAGTCGCCTCCCCCGATCCACCCCTCGCGGAAAAGCCCTCACGCGACGCCAATGCGGCTCGAATCTCCACCGTTTTCGGCGAGAGCTGCATTCACTGAAACCGCATTGATGGGTGGATCTAGATTAGCCGGTACGAGTCGCCGCCGTATTTGGAACTTTTTCTCTAGATTTTGCTTTCTAGAGTCTTTCTAGATCAGCTGCTCAGCAACTTTTCATGCGGCTCTCTCTCTCTCTCTCCTCTGCACCCACATTCTCTCTCTCTCTCTCTCTCTCTGGGTGTGGGTGTGTATGTGCGTGCAGAGTTGCAGGTGCCCGAGGGAGGTGCCCGCTGCCCGGGCAGGGATCTCGAACGGCGTTTAGTCAAAGGGGGAGGAGGTGGGGGCCCGCGGTTGCCAACGGGGATGCGGTCAAGGTCCAAGGTGTAATTATTTGGATAGACGGCGTGGATAATGAGCTTTTGCCACCTAAAAAATGGGACCACTTGGGTGGGGGGACCGCCGCTTTTGCCGGAACTAGGGGATCATGATGTTGCATTATCGGAATGTCAAAATTCCGATTTCCTATTTGGTACTGTACTTCGTTGGTTCGTTTGCCGGGCGGGTGGATAAGTTTATGGGTAGGTATACAATGAAGAAGGGTGGAAAAAGTGTATGCACGATAAAGGGATTAGTTTATCTTGTGATAACCCTTAAATTTACATTCTGAATACATTGAACGCATCGGATCATCAAAATTAGATCGAAAAAGGGGAGTCCGTATTAATTTAGCAAGTTAAGGGTGCCCTTATGTGAAGGCTGGTGTTTAAACTAATAATAAGTAAGTATATATCTTAATTAGCGGCATGGCATTTGTGTAGTACTAATTTTAGTTTTCTATGACTAATAACATGGTGAGTCAATTTATTTAATAAAATTAAAAATTAATACTTGTTGTGTCGTATTCTGTACCCTCAAAATTATGTTATTATCCATATAACAATCAAAGGGAGAATTCCATAAGAATATTCTTTTTCTTACCAATTTCAACCCTTCATTTCTTCACATCCAAGGGTCTAAAAATATGCCTCTCACTAACTAACTAACTTTTGGATGGACTTTTTGTGAATACCAAGCATCTGGAGGGTTCATATTAACAACATAATATTGGAAGGTTCAAAATAATCTTGAAATTGAAGGGATGAGATTGCAAGCTCTCACTATACTAGTTAACTCTGGTTTCAATATGTCTCTCTCCAATTTTCAAAATTCAAAATACCATCTCTCTCTCTTTCCAACCATTCGGTTACCATCTCACTCTCCTCTCATCTCTATGATCACCACTTACATCCAAAAACCCTAGGCATTTTCTACTCTTCCATATATCTTCTTCTTCGGTGAGAGGCCATTCGATCACCATTTGAATCTGTACACCTCTAGCTCATGCATCGGCAAAGCACAACCCTTTACGAGAAGTGCCGCCAGGTAAGTTTCTTTCTCTTCCCAATTCTTGAACCCTAATTTTTGTCACGCTCTCGATTTTCAACATAAATAAACATAGCTTTTCATAAATAAATTCCTCACATTATCTTACATAATACCCCAAAAGAGTTCACCATGTCCTGGTCATTAAAATACAGATCTAACTCCAAGAGTTTGAACATATTACATCATTAAAAAAAATAGAATTAAGGTTCTATTACATTCCCAAAACATGTTTTACCAAAATATCCATGAGTCTCCTTTACCACTTCTTCCGAAAATATGCACTAGAATGCATGCACTTCACTCCATGCTACTGCTCCGGGTTCATACCTGAAAATGATAGGTTGAGCTACACTAGCCCAGTAGAGAAATCTACACAACCATTATATGAAAATAGGATGACAGGTAGAATGAATAACAGGAACAAGGTGCGGTATCTCAAAGGAGAAACAAAACACGACTAGTAATTATCCCAACGTCGATGACGTAATTGAAGTACCATGACTACACATCAAGATTCTAGTTTAACCACGAGAACTTACTATCTATACGATTTTCTCATGAAAGCCACTGCCTCTCATCTTACTCCAAATTACCAATCCGATATCTTAACTTATGAGACCATTATAATCAAAGAATCGCAAAGCCAATGTCTTTCATATCAATCACACTTTCACAAGGATACCCCTTTTCATTCACATCGTACCACAATTCCTTTATCGTTCTGTGCCATGAGCAAAAGCTCCTGCCGGGCCATTTAAGGGATCCCGATACCCCCACTAGTACCTCCCTCACTGATGGAGCTAGTTCAAATCACATATCATAGGTCACCATACCACAATTCCTCCAATACACCTTACAATTCAGTCATTCATCTCAATCACATACATTAAACTCACAATAAAGACTTATTCATATAGAAGTAGTACGGATAAATTCCACTTCAATCAACTCGCTATCGTTATGTCATTAGTTTCTCATATCACCATTTAAGCTCGTTCATACTATACATCAAAGGATACTTACTCACAACGATTCATAGATTTCATCCTACCAACCCTTCAAATCGCACAAGCTACGAAAGAGATGTACCACACGTCAATCGTGAGGGAAGATGTCTCTCGTATTTACATCTAGCGTTATTCAACTTAACGGAGTGTTCTACATGTTCGTCTTTCACCTCGCATGTCAGCACACACAACCTTCGCCCACCTATATTCATTATGTTCTCTAAACCCTCGTTTCGGTGTCAAAGGACTCATACAGAACCCAACGACCACTACAAACCCCAGTATACCTCTAGCCTCGTCATACCATTCAATTAAATACTCAAAAGAACCTAGGAACATCCGTGTCTCCCCCAAACAATCCTAAGGAAAAAGGATTACTCCACGTTTACGAACGTGCCTATCTTATTTTGGCTACCAAACCTTAACGGTTAAGAATTGGGAGATGAGACCACCACCATTGGAAAGTAGATCTCCGGTACATGAATTTCGATATAAAATTTGCCCAAAACCGAGTTCGGATGAAAAAGTTATGCTCGTTCGAAATTTTTCCAAAAATGCTGATTTTTCATTACCTACCGGTAGATATTAATCTCCTACTGGTAGAAGACCAAAATTTCAGAAAATGACACTACTGGACAGCGTTTCTACCGGTAGGACTTGATCTTTTACCGGTAGGACTTAGGTTTTTAGTGCACGATTTTCAGACTTCACCAGAACATTTCCAACAACGAAACTAACGATCTAAGGCACGATTCAAACACCAAATCAACACATAAACACATAATGGAGGTGAGAAATCCCTACCTCGAAGTCGAATAACAAAACTTAAGCTCAATCCAGCAAACCCTAGCTCCGAAAACCTTGAATCAACCGTGTACTCCTCTCCGAGCTCAAACCCACGAATTTCCAAGCTCTATAACACTTGAATGCGAAAACTTTGTGGCGGATCGAGGTAGGTTCGGAGTATTTTGGGGTGTTGGAGTGAGAGAGAGAGAGAGAGAGATCGGGAAGAGAGAGAGAGAGGATTAGGGATCTTTTATCCCCTACACCCTCACACACATATATATACTAAGGCACACACACCAACCACACTTGCACTCCCTCCACTTTCAATCCTATCACATTGACCCCAAGTCAAATTAATCCAACAAATTTCACATTTATTCGATATTCTAACATTAATAAAACCTTTAAACGATTTCTGAAAGTACGGGCCTCTACAATTTTTGCAATACAACCCCTGCAGCCAGCAACCTCTATTGCGATGAAAGACGTGTGGGCAGAATTCTTCTCTCTTTTCCCTTATCTCAACCAACTACGATTTTGAGAGAAAAGAGTAACGCAAGACCATCGACAATGAAGAAGAGGGTTTCTCTGTATTATGACTTTTCCATCTCGCAAAATAATATATAATAAAGAACCCTCTGCGCCTATAAAATGGGGTTCCTTTCCCATAAACAATCTTCACTCATATCCTACTTAGTGCAAATAGATTCAAAAAAAAAACCTCTCTCTCTCTCTCTCTCTCGTGCCTAGATGGGCACCAAGACCAACAAGAACAATCATATCCAATCCCATATTAAGTTAATTACTATTCATTAGCAAACAATTATTTTAATAAAAAACTATTAACTATTTCTCATTCCTCTTCATCATTGCAAAATTTAAAGCCGTATTAAGAATGAAAAGAATAGTATTTTCATAGAAGCTAGCTATAATAGATAGGCTTGTTGGCATGAATCTTTATAAAGTATCGAGCTAACTAAAAAAGTTCTGTTGTATTTTTTGGTTCTCTTCTCCAAAACTTATCCCCGAAAATGTTGACTATTTCGTTATTCTTTTGCTGTATTTAGTATATTTTTAAAAGGAAATATACAAATTTTGTTTTACTTTTTAAGTGTATAGCGTGTACCTGTTTGCATGAGAATTTATTGGCACAATCAGAGAATGACAAGTGGCCATTTATGTCGGACAAGACGGAGTATGCATAGACCGAAATACATGGAATCACATAATTTAAAGAACGATGACGTTCTGATTAACTTAATGTCATTTTATAGGTAATGTCATTTTATAGGTAATGACATTCGTTGCTAGATGTCACTCAAATGGTAGCTCAGAAGATGAGCAATTCGAAGCTCAAAGGCGCGAAACATATTATTCAAATGAGAGGCAGTTACACCAAGTTGACACAGTCAAAGGAGTTGAGATCCAAGCATGTAACTGCCCATTTCCAACACGATGCAGTTAAGGGCAAGTGGGGTGATGGATTAAACGAATCACCACGGTTAGTTATAAACAGAAATCATGGAGGGAAAGTTTGAATTCAAAGTTGAGGCGACTTCAAAGGCGGCTAAGCGGGAAAATGAAAGTCGTGGAAAAGACTCAAGAGTTTGCCAATAAATAGAAGAAATGAAAGAAGGAAAAATTCCGAGGCAAATCATCAAACAAATAGCTATGCTATGCTTGGTTTGTCCATTAGGCAGTAATTTAGGAACTTAGACTTAGTTTGAAGTAGTTAAGAGTAGTTTTTAGTAGTAGTAATCACATTGTAATATGTTCTGTTCGTTTATGAAGTTGGAGAATCAATTGGAAGGCAAGTTGTTTTGAATTGATCAAGGTATCTTGTTTATTCTTTGGTTTATCGAATTTAAAGTGAATCGTTGTGCCGTTTCAATACTTCTAGATAGAAAAATCCTATTCGTTGAGGTAATTGAACCAACACTACAATCGCCTGATTAAGTTTGGCTTTTATAAGTTAAATCTGAAAAGGATAATTACAAGCCTTTTCTGGTACACTCGCACACAATCATATTTCTGAAGTAAGCCAAAAATTCCAGCCAAACAATACCTCAATCTAAAAAGTAAAAAAAAAAAAAAGAAACCTCTTACCAAAAAAGTTATCCAAAAAGTCAAATGGTCAAAAGCAAAGTCAAAGCTACCTAAAAATTTTCTTTTGTACATACTTTTATAAATTTTGATACCCTATATATTTTTACTTTTCAAATGTGTCTAGTCTAGATGTATTCAAAAAATAAAAAATTGTTTTTTCGTGGAAGAGTAAGAAAAAAAAATTGTTAAAATGTTAAAAAGCATTACTAAAGTTGAAAAAAAATGCGTCCTACATAACTTTTTTTATATCAAAAACTCATCTCGGGCGTGTTTGATAGGAGGTTTGGGAGGGGGGGATTGGATTAATAATCCCATGGGGCTCTTAATACCTTGTTTGGTTATGTTTTTATGGAAGGGACTAGTTGTCCCATGGGATTGTTAATCCCCCAAAATGGGGGTATTAGCAATACCATGGGGGAGGTGTTACTAGTAATCCCATCCCCATGGGATTGAGCAAGACATGTTTAAAAACTCACCACAATCCCAATCCCAATCTTAATCCTAGCCAAAACAAACATGTTATTTATAATCTCACCTCATTCTCAATCTCAATCCCAATCCTAATCCTATGCAAAACAATCATGAATACATGATTCATCCCCTCATTAATAATCCCACTTCATTCTCAATCCCAATCCTAATCCCACCTCATTACGAATCCTCCCAAAACGAAATCTGCAATCAAACACGCTTAAAAGCACAACCAAGCATTCAACTTTGAGCAGATTTTACCTATGAGTAGGGTTGCAGAAAAATCCGCCCAACAGCCAGTCAAACCCAACCCGCACCAACCCAACTCGAAAATCATGGGGTTAACTTAAAATCATGAGCGGGTTGAGTTGGGAGCGTAAAACAAAAATTTCAAGTGATTCGGTTTGGGTGTGGGTAAAAATTTTCCAAACCCCCTTTTACCCAGCCCAACCCGTCTAGATTTTGTTAGCGATGCGACAATACGACATCTTGAGGTGATCTTACCATTTTACCCTCTCTCTCCTCTATATCTTTGTTTGCGAAATCCTCCCACCCTCTCTGCTACCTATTTCACACTCGTAGCAATAACCAAAGTCCATATCTCGTCTGACTCTCTTCTATTGTTTGCCTTTGCTATGCCATTTCCAGCGGGAATACATATGTATACTATTGAGGGTATGATAGGCAATACATACAAACTGTCGTGGCATTATAAGAATTTGTCGTGCTATTAACAGCAGCCGCCAATATAATACTCCCACTATCCTGTCCATGTTAAGATGCACTCTACCACACTTGATTAACCCCACATATGGTTTGTGTATGGACTAGTTTTATGCTACTGGTTTTTTGTATGAACTATTATATGGTCTATCTTGGCTATTACTAATGTTACGCTACTTGTTTCATTATTTTCTCAAATAGTGAAGTTTGTATTCAACTCGCCCTACCCGTCTAATCCACGAGTCGAAACCGCTAAAAAACTCAACCAACCCGCTTGTTTTAAGATGGTGATGGATTGGTGGCGAGTTAAAAAAATTGTCAACATGCCAAGTACAGATTAGTTGAAAAAAAACACTCTAAACCTGCACAATCCCACCCATGCCCATGAGTGTTACACATTCTCTTACCAACTATTGTGATTATTGAGTATTCCCGACGCACAACCACAACAATGTGTGTGAGACCTACCAGGCTCAAGTGAATGAGTATATGTATGTGGTTGTGCGTGGTTTTAAAAATTTTATTTCCATTTTTTTTAATCAGAATTTTTATTTTCATTTGAAATTGGGTTTTGGGACAAAAAAATGAACACTATATATCCAATACCTATAATAGACACTAAACTAGGGACCCAGTTCTAGTCTAGTTCCTAAGGCTCCGTTCCAGAACGGGAATAAGCTCTTCTTTTTTGTCCAATAAGAAGCCCTCTTCCGGAAAAATAAGAAGGCTTTGTTTGAATTGGGAACAATTTATATAGGTACAAATGGGCGCCGGGAGGGAAATCGGTCCGGCGGCTGCGCCGGGCCGTCTCCGGCCACCGGACGGCTGATCCGAGCCGTCCAAAAATTCTATAAAAAAAAAAACCAAGAAGGCTAGCGCGGGAATCAACGCCATCCGAGGTGTGTAAGGTGCTTGATCGGAGCACCTCTTTTTCGTGTATAATATACACGAAAATTGAATTGGATTATACACGAAAAAGGGGTGCTACGATCAAGCACCCTACACACCTCGGATGCCGTTGATTCCCGCGGTAGCCCCCTTGGTTTTTTTTTTTAGAATTTTTGGACGGCTCGGATCGGCCGTCCGGTGGCCGGAGATGGCCCGGCGCGGCTGCCGGACCGATTTCCCTCCGCCGGCGCCCATTTTGGTAAAAACAGTCTTCTTTTTGTAAAGGCAACTTCAAGCTAAAAAATTATGTGTTTACGCAAATAATTTTCCTATCACAATAGATCTTGTTTGATAGATCTCATTGAGATCTTTAATACGGTGAAAAAAAATTTTAATTTTTTTTTTTCATTTACATTATTTTTGAGTTTGAAAATGTGAAAGAAACTTTTTGTTTGGGAAAAATAAGAAGGGTGGATTATTTTTGAATGAGAAGTGAAGGAAATAAGTACTTATTTTTTAAGAAGGTTTCCGGAACGGAGCCTAATTCACCATTACTATCGAATTTTGGGTGGTTATGGTCTAACTCGGTCCCACAATAATGATCAGAACGTTCATAGGTTAGATCTAGCAGAAAGATAAAGTTTGACGAGTGATTGATCGAACACCAATAGCTATCTCAGCAGATTACATTTTGCAGAGGACAAAAGGAATGATGAATTTTTGGACAATTCATTTTAATCTTCAACAACCATAATTTGTTGACATAGCCATTGGTGTTTGCTATATCTAAAATATGAACGATTCCAATCATTATTTTGGATCTGAAATTGACCCACAACATCTCGAAGCTGTATAGTACCAGAGGATTTAAACTGTATCACCAAAACTAGAGGGGATGTTCGGGATGGACACGGGGATGCTAGGCCCTAAAGGTTGTAGTACGGCATCTTGGCAATGGCCATCCGTCTCGGTAATTAATGGTCGATCTCAATTTAGCAATGAACAACTCAAATTTGCAAGGGCCGAGATAAAACCTAAAAGGGAAAATGACGGGTCAGAGGTGTTGACCCGGAATAATTCCAAAATCATGGTCTGTAGTCTTGAAACTACCACTCGCATGACAAGAGGGAAAATATTGACAAATACATGGTGTGCCCACTTGAAATGTCTATTTTACCCTCTTTTATATATCACTTATAAGCCCTAAAATTCATTCCTCCCCCAATCTCCCATTCGTTCCACACACCAGGCGACGACGACTCCTCTTCTCACTCAGTCTCTCTCGACTCCTCACACCAGGCGACGGCGACTCCTCTCTCACTCGGCGATGGCGACTCCTCTCTCACTCTGGTCTCTCTCTCTCTCTCTCTCTCTCTCACACGCACACACACACAGAGAAAAGACACACTCGTTGTGTCCAAGTCGAAGATGGGTTAAAAAGCTACTACTTCTCAATTTTGTTTGTGATTGTTCTTATTTAGCATATAAATTCATTGATAGAGCGAATGTAGACCATTGAACCATAGTTTTTGGTTGTTATACACAAGATCTGGCTCACATTGGTGATTATTGGCTTGCTCTTGTTTGGCATGTGACTGATGTTTACCTACAACAGTTGTACTAGTAGATTATTGTTTGGATCAGTTTGTTGTCCCTTTATTGTTTCCCATTTTATTGATTGTTTGGTCTGTTTGATTACATGACTTGGTTTCTACAGAACATGTAATTTAGTCCATATAAATATTTCACTTGGCACTGCTGTCCTGTTAGAATTTTGATTTACTTTGGCAGACAAGTCTTGTAAGTTAAATGGGTATCTTTAATGTATGTTTGGACTCTGCAGAATGGGACAACTCATGTTTTATTTCAACCATCTCATGTAATGTAATTCTTATAATCATGGAAACAAAGTCACATACTCGATGCACTTGTTATTTATGTTATATGACAGTTACATATTTTGGTTTGGTTAGAGGAGACATGGAATCTAATTCAAGCAGTGGAACGACTGAAAATCTTGTGAGGATACGACTTTGCGAGCACAGTGAGCAAGCGATCTTGCACACCTCGTGGACGAATAAGAATCCATTTAGAAGGTTCTTCGGGTGCCCTTATTGGTATCCCGGTGCACCAAAAACTGGTGGTGCACTGTGATTACTTTGAATGGATGGATGGTCTCATTGGTGAGCAAAAGAAAGTGGTTCTCCGATCTCAGAGGGACATAAGGTTACTCAAACAGCATATTGTGGAATATGAGACGAAGATGGAAGAAACTGATATGAAGTGTAAGGAACAAGAGAAAAAATGTAAGGAATATGAGAGGATGATCGAAGAATGTGAGAAAAATAACAAGGAATTTGGGAGGATGATCGAAGAATGTGAGAAAAATAACAAGAAATATGGGAGGAAGATCGAAGAATGTGTAAAAAAGAACAAGGAATTGGAGGCAAACGTGAGGAAAAGCAATGGACTGATGTGGGCAGCGTGGGTTGGTTGTTTTATTTTGGTTGTTATTCTCTTGCTATCATGGGGACCCATAATAGGCCTAAAACTAAGTATTTGAGACTGCCCCATTTAAGGAGCGGTTAAATGCTTTGGTTTTTAGAATTCTAGGAAGCGGGACTAGTAGGTGGTTCCTTTTTGTAAGAAGACAATGTAATCGAAGCTCATGCTTCAACTTGAAACGGTATATGCTAGTGGTTGGTTCCTTTTTGTAAAAAGTATATGTAATCCAATGCGAGTCGTCATATGTAATATATGTGAACACAATTTGAAGAACTCCCAATGTAATATATTTGTGGCATCTGACATTTTGCGGACAATTTATAACTAAGTTTAATGTGTTATACATGAACATTAAATTTGTGGGTGCTATGATTATAGTATTAATATTAAAATGTAAAATTTGCATTAAACCGGGTCAACACCTCTGACCCGTAATTTTTCCTTTACTTATCCTCTTAATCCCAATTGATTTGCAGATGGTGTGTAACATATGGTTTTGAAGAGTTTAGGTGGTGTTCCACTTTTAGAAAAAGAAGGTTTTGGGAAAAAGAAGGTAATTTCAAGGTCAAAAATCATGTGTTGACGCAAATAATTTTCCTACCAATATGGATATTGTTTGATAAATCTCATTGAGATCTTTTAAATGGTGCAAAAAAAAAATTGAATTTTTTTTTTCATTTTCGTTATATTTAAATTTGAAATTACCTTTTTTTTTGAAAAAGAACGTTTTAGGAGAAAGCGGAACGGGGTCTTAGTTAATCTTTTTGCATAGCATTGTAGTTGCTCCATACAAATATTGACTTCCTACTGCTGTCTTGTGTCATTTGTTATGTCTTTCTCTAGTAGGACATAATAAGGGTAGTTTGTTTAGTGTTAACACAATTGTCCCATGCTCATCCAAAGGTTGGATATTGTCTGCTTTTGTCAAATGTTCACATGTTAATATAAGGTTAAGTCATTATTAAGAGTGCTTGTCATTCTTGGAGATACACTAGTTTTATTGTCAAATTGCAGTTTTGTTTACATTGTTGCCAGAACTTTCAGGTACCTAATTTAGAGTTCTTAGGTATCGGATCCTTTATGATTAAACTGATGTAGGACAATCCTAGGAAACTTAAATAGTGTGCCAACCTACAAGTGGTTTTTTGGTGGGTTCAGTTGAAGAACAGCTTGTAAGCAACATATATACTAAATTATGTAGAATACAAAGTAAGGTTTATAGGTACCAAAGTAACAAATTCTGGTTAGTGATATCTAAGTTGGGCCCGCAATAAGTGAAGGTAGAAATTTTCTTTAGCAGGGGCTGAGGTAAAGTGCAGTAACCAAAATTCGACTTTTGGCGTTCTTTTGCACAACAAAAAAAATCAAAGAATAGCGATCACTTGAATTTGAGTTTTCATTATCTCTGACGGGCTGACAGTTTATGAGCTATGCGATTAAGATCCTACCATAATTTTTTGATTTGATTAGTAAGATCCTGTCATGAAACTAATAGGATCTCCATTTTAAAGGAACTTTTTTGACTCATAATAAGAGGTCTACCCGTATACTGAGATGCCGACGCCGACGCTGGTTTAAGGCATGCCGCATACCCAAACGCCGACGCCAGTTTCAAGCGACAGTGTGCAGCGACTAGCGAGAGAAAACCGATATGCAATTGACGATGAAAGTTACTCATGGCCAAGACTAACAACTACTAACATTGCAACTACTAACAAATTATTGGAGACTAAAACCCTAACATTGCAACCAAAACCCATAAATCGCAAACCCTAACTAGAAAAAAAAAAAAAACTTCTTACATGTCAAACGGATTCAACGTGATTGAAATGGATTGGGACGGAATCAATGGCCAGAGGAAGTACGCGCACGTCTTCGATTCTTCTGGATCAAAGCCGAGAGCAATGGAGACCAAAGCTTAGAGAGAGAGAAAGAGACTTGGTCTGGGTCTTTATCGTGTTTTGAGAGAGAGAATGAGAAGGGAAAGGGTTTTGGGTTTTGGGGCTTCTGATCAAACAGTGCCGTTTTATTCATAGGCAAAATTGTTTCAACTGTTTCACCGGTGTTATGGTTATCATGTATTGGTGATTAAAACAGATGGTACCATATATTGATGGTTTCAGAAATGTAGACCATGAAAGTGGTAAATAATCGCTTGGTCCTCCACTGACCCGTAATTTTCCCAAATCAAAACCATTAGTATTTGCCGAACAGACAGCTAGTACTCCGCACCACTCCCTGTAGTGAGCAGATCTCGGCCGTCCGAACGTGTTTTGGACGGCCCATATCTGTTTGGGCTAGGGGGGACGTTTTGGTAATTTCACACTTAAAAATTACCCAAACAAATCTGGGCCGTCCAAAACAAGTTTGGACGGCCGAGATCGTGCTCGGCACCACCTGGCACCGTGCCCACCCGGCACTGAAAAATTTCTCCTGTAGTGTGCGTGCGGGAAAAATTTTCAGTGCCGAGCGGGTACCACGTAGTGCCCGCTCGGCCATCCGAGCTGTCCATTTTATTTTTTAACGGCTCAGATTGGGAGAGAGAAAAGGAGAGATAAAGTGTTTGGAGGAGAGGAGAGAGAAAGTTTTAATCCGAGCCGTCCAAAAATGTATCGGACGGCTCGGATTCGACGAGCGAATGCCACGTGGGCAATACCCGCTCGGCACTGAAAAATTCCTCGTGCGATAGAGACCGGATTGGAAGTGAAACCCACTGTACCTCAACCACGATCACACAAAACAGAAAGTCAGCAATGAAACTTGGAAAATCAATTTGGGGGACGGACTACTACTGGTGAATGGCGATTTCCATATTTTCCTTCTCTCACCTCAAACTTCCTTCTCTCTCCTCCTCCCTATTCAATCCTCCTCAAACATCAGCTCTACTTTCATTCTCTTTCAGCAAATGCCCAATTCTCTCTGCTTCTGCTTCTTCCATCGCGGCCGCTGCCTCCGACTCCGTCCGTCCATCGTTCAATGAATTTTTCTCCATCAGAGAAAACGACTACACAGACGAAGAAGAGGACGACCGTAGCGGCAGCGGCGGTGCAAGTTTTAGTGAAGCGGTTGAGCTGTTCAACGGCGGGGATTATTACAAGTGCCATGACGTCCTCGAATCACTATGGAATGACGCCGAGGACCCTGCACGTACTCTCATTCACGGTGTTCTGCAGTGCGCCGTGGGCTTTCATCACCTCTTCAACAAGGTTTAGTTTCTTGATTTCTTTGGGCTCTGTTTTTCATGTCTAATCAATAGTTTAGGAGCCCCAAGCATTTGGTGTGTGTTTGGGTGTGTATTTAGGTGTGGTGCTAGAATTACTTTTACTCCCCACACAATTGACCGATGTTCGATTCAGGGTTATGCCGCAAGAAAGTAATTTCTTGTTTCTTGTGAATTTAAAATTTCTGGCGTGGATGGCCTGCCTTTGATTGGACCAGAGAGAGGATTAGTTGAGGTACACGTAAGCTAGCCCAGACACCCTGACCGTCTAGAAAAAACCCAGAGTAAGTTTAGGCTGCAGATGAATCTAGTTGGTTATGCATTCTTAAGCAAGTACCCATGAGCTTTTAGGATATGCCAAAGTCATTATTTGGAAAATTTTCAGACAAAATCTGAGTCACCCAATAGTATTCGTTTCTGCCAAAAACTGACAATGTGTATCAAATTTGGTACCAAAGATGGCTTTTATATTTTTCTCGCATTGTCTAAGCCGATTGATCTGCATTGAAGAATGAAATGGGTTTAATCAAATGGTCTGAATTTGAGATTGCGCCAAAAGAACAACTTTGCTATTTTTGGGCTTTGGACACCATAGCATGTAAAAAAAATGACGTTGACAAAGTCATTTTGACATCAACGGGTGGGGTTACTCTGATTAGATTTATTTCAAACTACCTAGCATTCAACCCTTTGCTTCTTTTCTTTTTTTGTAATAGAGTGGAGATATAAAACCCGGGGGTTGGTGTCAAGTTCGGTGCTTAGAGATTTCCTACCTCCTAGTTCTCAGGTTCGAAACTGTTATCAACTCTTACGGGGCCAATCCATGTGGTTTTTCTCTGCTCTAAATGGGGTCCTGCTAGGAATTAATCAAGTACGGGCTGGCTCAAACATGAGTTATTCAAGTAGAGAGTCCAATTAATAGGCGATAGTGGTTAATTGATCCATCCAGAGTAGTGGGTTACTCAAGCTTATGAAGTTCAAAAATATGTTTGAATTTGGCTTGTAGTCTTTTTGACAGTCTCAAATGATATTTTTGAATGATCCGAACACGAGTCGAGCTCTAGTGCTTGTGTCCTTTTAAGAACCCTATCCATTATTGGAAGCCCTGGTACCCTTGGGCCTTAACTATGTTTTGGGGATTTTTGTAACTTTTTTCCTTTTCTAATTGCAGAACCATAAAGGAGCAATGATGGAGTTGGGAGAGGGACTGTGTAAGCTACGAAAGATGAATTTCGAGGGTGGACCCTTTCTCCGATTTGAGCAAGAGATTTCAGCTGTCCTGGATTTCATTTATCAAACTCAGTTAGAATTTGCTGCCTGTGAGTTTACTCTGAGATTTTTAAACCTTGGAAATCTATCCAGTTATCCACTATATGTACGTTTGAATTAATTTGAGATTAGGAGCATGAGCACTCATAACAATCATGTGGTGTTAATTTTCGTATTGAGTCATTATAAAGATAAAAATCTAAAAGCAGTCCCGTTAAATACACACAAGCATAATAGCACAATGAGTTGAAACCATACCATTTCCTGCATCCCGTTAACTTTAAAACTTCTACAAGAGTTACACAAAGGTTAAAATGCGCAGAAGGAGAGAATTCGTATCCATAAATTACAATGGAGAATGTATTGACTTACTCATGGCTAAGCACAAGAAACTAAATGCTTGGATGTAGTTAGGGGGAGAAAAATTCTATTTCTGGCATTTCTTCAAAGAAAAGGAGTTACATGCATAATAAAGAAGTTGGGTTTCTTCATGATAGAGAATATATTTGAGCACTAGGACTGACTTACTCATGGCTAAGCATGAGAAACTAAATGCCTGGATGTGCTTATGGACGAGAAAACTTGTATTTATTGGATTCCTTCAATGAAAAGACGAATGGAATTACGTGCATAATAAAGAAGTTGAGGTTTGTTCCTGACTGTAAGAATTGTATCTAATGTTGATTGCTCTAGAAGACTAGAACTAGTAATGGAGAAGAAATGGAGTTCTGACATTTCTAAAAGAAAACAAAACATTGGGAACCAATTCTTTATGTATTTATCGGCGGAAGTAAATATTGTTAGCATGGTTTGAGTAACACCTTGGAGGAGGAGTTGAACTCTTGACCAGTGACCTCCATTCTCCTAACACTTAAGTGCACCCCCAAATGCCGTTGAGCCAAAGGCCTCTTGGCTTCTTTATGTAAATGTTGATGTTCTCTCCATTCGACGGCAGACAAGAGAATCAAGGTACGATTGCATCACGTCTGCAATTGTTAGTTCAAGTTAATGTGCTTCCAAGACTAGGAGGATAGGGAGTGATTTGGTGGTTTTGATCAGTGAAAATGATGTTTCTTGTTGGCTAGTATGCCGTAAATGAAGTGAATTGCCAGAAATAGTTTATTCTATGTTAATTTACCAGTTGACTAAAGGCTTTGTTGAGTTGAACATATCTAAGTTGTCCTCCCAGTCCGTAAGAAGAGCATTTTGGAAAAGAAAATGCAGATTTTCTAGTGGGTGAGTCATGTAACTTAAGTAATCAGTATTTTTTTGTTCTCTCTCTAGAAATCCTCCTCCTCTTTCTCTCTAGATGTCCAACAAGTAAGGTTTTCTGCCTATATATATTAAATGGATAAAATAAATAAAGGGACCCTAACCTTCATGTGTGCACATCCTACTGAGCTCGACAATTGGAAATTTGTTTTCGCAACGACTGCATATTAATTAGTAATCGGCGATTAATCGTTAGTCCGACCTAATCGGATAGGCCCCGCCAGCGATTAATTCCTTGTTTTAGAACACTAGCGTTTTCCTATTGTTGTTGTCTTCTCTATTGCCAATCTCCATTATCCGGCTCTGCCTCCTATTTGTTACGCCAGTCCGCCGCCGGTTTCCACTATTGGGTGTTACTGGTTGGCTTAACGGTAAGGTGCGGTCCGCAGTTATTTCTCTGGGGTATAATCGGTTATGGCTTAACGGCAAGGTGGAGGCCTTTGTGGCGGGCGGTGGTGTGGCGGTGTCTCCAGATGCTGCAGTTCAGGTGGTGACCTGAGGCGGCGATGGTGCGGTTTGGTGGATGACAACGGTGGCAAGCGGCTGTGTCTTGGAATCTCAGATGTCAGTTTCCTCAGGCCGTTTGTGAGGTCCAAATCGGCGGTTCCTCGGCGGTCATTTTTGGGGTCCGGCCTCTTGTGGGGTTTGCGGCGGCGTGTGCCGCCGGCTGTTCTTTCTTCTTCAGCTTCTCGTCATGGCGGCAGAGGTTTGGCGGTTCGCTTGTTGGTCGAGGAGGTCGGCGGTTGTTGGGTGGAGGCGGTGACTGAGTTGTTTGGCAAAGATTTAGGGTTAGGTTTTGGGGTTCATGGGTTGGGCTTGGCCTGTACTTTGTATGGGCTTTGCTTTTTCAGGTGTTTTGGGCTTGGCCCCCGGGTATTTTTGGGCTGTCCCATTGGATGTTTTTTGCTTTCCCTCTCCCCCAACTTTACGTACCCTTTGTCTTTCCTTAATAAATTTTATTGCTGATAAAAAAAAAAACTTAAGTAATTAGTCAAACTGATTCACTTGGTCATAGGAAAGGAGCAGCGCAATACAAACTTTTTGAAATATGCACAGAATGATAACATAGAGGGTGTTTGCTGATGGAGAGGTGGATATGAAAGCATAATGACTTGGTTTTGAATTGCAACATTGGCGTGTTGTATGAACTTTATACACAAAGCTGTGTTGTATGTATGGTTTGGTTTTGAAGCTTTGTGCCTGTTAGTCATTATTTAGGAAGTGATGTAGATTTTGATAGGTTAATTTTTACGTATGATTGTATCTTAGTCTTAGTATTCATTTTCACAAATTACAAATGACTTCCGTTCATGGCCCTACCTTGTCTGGCTTGTATATGAAACAAGTACCACCTATCAGTACAGTTCATCTACTAGACGAATTAAACTAATAATGAAAGAGAGAACCGAAAGGAAAGAAATTCATGACATTGATCATTGAAGTTTCTTATGATTCAAACGAACTATGAGGATTTTGAAAATTTTAACTCTTTTGCCTTTTTAACGGGTTCTCTGACTCGTAAGGGCTCTAATAGAATGCTATGAACAAAATGTTTTACATATGATGGTATCACCAGAAACTTTCCATGAGTTATGTTTGCTGGATAACTAGGGGCGAGGTTGTTCTTTCTAAACAAATGCCAGAACAGCAGAACTTGGGTATTCCTGGTGGAAGTAGGGAGTGGCCAAGCCTCTGTTCTACTTAAAATGTTTACTCATGATACCTTCCTTTTCTTTTGTGTTTTCTTTACTAGTTTACTTATTTTTACTATCCTCCCATTCTCTTAGCACACATGAAAATTGATTGAAGAAAACATGGCAGTCTAAAAATGTGAAGCTGTAAGCCTGTAAAGGGAGAATGAAAAGGATAATCTTTATTTCCAACCTTTTCGAAGGCATTTCACTTTACAGATATTGCATTCACCGCCCGAAAACAAGGGAGGAAACCGAGAAGATGGAGTCCTTTGGCTTTGTGTCTTGCGAATGTTCATCGTTGTTTTCGTTCCTTCTTTTGTTCTGTTTCAAATTTCATGTATAATTCTTGATTTATTTTCTAGATCATTCATCGCCTACTATTCTCAAATGCTAACCAATAGACTAAAAATATTGCTTTGTACCCTGCCATACCTTGTCTGGATGCCCACCTGAACTACAAGGCCGTTGCTGCTTCGTAGTTTTTCCGGTTTTACATCTCAATGGTTGTTTGATTAATGTAATTAATTCACGTCATGGTTTTGGTTGCAGGCACAGATGACTTTTGTCACGCGCTAGATCAGTCAGAAAAATCATACCAACTTCTTGGTGGTTATGCCGCTGGACAGCTCCTTTATCGTTTAGAAATTGGCTCTAGCGGAACAAGGTACATTGTTTTTTGTCCCGAACGATCTAATGAAGCTGGTGAGCCACCGAGAGTAAAACTTCCGACCCTTCATGCATCTGTACAGCATCTCAAGGAAGTTGAATATGATGGAATCAATTGAAGACCGACGCCTTTTACATCATCATTTCTTCGGGGGGTTTTCCTAAAGGAAAATTGCTACTCTTACAGGTAATTTGTGGGTACATTACATGTAACTGTGTAAGTATTTATGCCAATAGAACACTATATGGTATATATTGAACTTTTCCAATATCACTCAGTGCTGATGTGCTTCATCTCTCATTTTGTTCATTTTGATTTCGAAATATGATTTAGCAAAATTAAGCTCAGCAGCTAAAAGATTTCAAAACAAATTGATAATTACACCTTCTCTGGCCAGAAAAAAGTGACAATTAAGAAATTTGATCAGGGAAATTTTTTAAGCTTCTATGGTTACGATCTTACATTTGGGGAAAAAAACATTTTTCTTGGCAGGAAAGTGTGGTTGATCTGTGTGTGACTTCCGAATATCTAGTCCGGAAAAATAGAGTTGGGATAAAGAGAGTTGCGACGCAAACACTCCCAGACAATGTAAATCATTTGCCAAATACAAAGAGGAATAAGCATCAAGAACAATGTTCATCATTTGCTCGAACCCACACGACCTTTTGGCTTTGATTATGCCATTGCAGATGCTCTAAGGGTTCCTTACATATAAGGATATCGCCAATCTTTAGGTCCATCCCTATTCATGGTGTGATTGCTTTTGTATTTTTTTGGGCATAGCAAAAGTGAAAGAAAAGACCAGCAATTGAGGACAGGAAAAGTATTGTATGCATGGTACATGTTGGTTAAATATATATAAAAGTTCCATATATAATGTGAAGTAATTTACTACAACAAATAAGGGTTTTAATAGTGAATCATCCATCGCGGGCAAAGAACGCTATCAAAAGTCCTAACAACATGGGCTAAGTTAGCGTTTTTCTGAATGATATCTATTACTTTCTATTGCGTTCGTTGCCCGCTTTGGGAGGTAATTTTTGTTGTAGTGTAAACTAGGGCATCCCTCCTAGGATTGGGAAATCCTGCAGTGTAGCCCGCACTGCAGGGGCTATAGGGCGGCCAATCCAGTCGTCCATTTTGATGTCAACGGCTTGGATTTAATCCGAACTCCTATTGATCTGAGCCGTCCATTGTTCAAATTAAAATCCGAGCCATCCATCGCCGAAATGGACGGCCGGATCGGCCGCCCCCGATCCTCATCTGTCCCATATCCCTCTAATGCTGCAATTTGAAAATTTGTTTGCTTATGTTTATCATTAAGCGACGGAACAGAATCTTGGTTGTGAGGAGTCCCTACAAGCCTTGTTGGCTAACCCATAGTGTTGAAACAGGTGAGAGCTGTAGCTTGGAAAGCACATGTTCTAACAAATTAAAGAACTCTTTCTCCAAAGCCAAGCAATTTTATGGAAGGTCACATTTTGCATCTATATTTGGTATGAAAATAGGAACCTAGCTAGCTAGCTAGCTAGTAATGTGCTTACACAAATGTTCTTATGTTCACTGGTGAACAAGTTGTTAGATGCCAAGAAAAAATAACTTTTATACTTCTCTAGAGCCTAGACGGAGGCGGACCCTAAGTCACAAAATGTGCCTACACATCTGCGTCCAAAAGTGCGCTCGCAAACGTGAATAAACATTCTTTTAATATTAGTAGCACACTAGCACGTTTTTGTGTCTTTTTTTTTTCCATGTCCTTTTACTTGTTTATTTCTTATACATGAAAGGGCATTATTGTAAATTCACATGAGTGATGATAAAATGATGTGGAAAAGATAGTTTGAAAATCAATTACCTTTTCAAATCGCTTCAGTATTCTTTTGCCTTGCAAAATTCGAATTTTAACATGACAGTAAGGAATGGACCTAAGGTTGAGCTGCTTGAGCATGGGCAGGCTAGACTGCAGGTTGATGGACCCGGTAAACAGGCAGGCTTGAAAGTCAGGCTTGTGAACGAGCCCGAGTTCAATCCAACTCTTTACCGGGCTGGGCTAGCCCGCTCAATAAAGAGGCTAGGGTCGGGCTAAAACCAACAGTAACGTGGAGGGTGTGGTATTATTAATGCCGCAACTATTTGAGTGTGATCATATCAGCACTAATACTCCGAATTTCATGAGAATTGATGTAGTTAAATGTGCTTGAACAAGAGTAGAACTAGCTAGGATGGGTAACCCATCGGGAAGTCACCCCCCTTTTTTCCCTCAAGTCTCAAATTCGCAATCTCTCAGGTGCTATGAACTCTTTTGGGGTGAATTCATGTATAGTTTTGATCCGACTTTGATTGGTATCCTGACAAGTAGGCGGTAGGATTAGTCTCCAGAATTGGTCGACGTGCACGTAAACTGTCCCGAATACC
Source organism: Rhododendron henanense subsp. lingbaoense (assembly GCA_020567845.1). Classification (NCBI taxonomy): domain Eukaryota; kingdom Viridiplantae; phylum Streptophyta; class Magnoliopsida; order Ericales; family Ericaceae; genus Rhododendron; species Rhododendron henanense. Next base: position 35,468,325 of record CM036321.1, read on the forward strand.
TGAGTTATCAAAAAAGGAGGAGATATTCTTCCTCCATTTAGGCTTTATCAACAAATGAGCCTTGTGGGTTTGAGATGATACAGGGACGGACAGATAACCTAGATCCACAGCCAGCTGAACCCAAATAAGATGACAAAATGCCATTGCTGTATTTTAATCTCGCCATGCCGATTGCCGTACATGGACAACCACCAAGAAGTATGTTGGAAAAAGAATGGTTACCTAATACTCAAATTTTTTAATCTCAATTTAGAGTTTTTTTTTTAATTATTTATAAATATCATCTCAATTTAGAGATATGATCTTGTGTCTTATTAGAGTGTCCATGTGGTAGTCTTTTTTTTCTCAATCGATATACGAGAGATCATTTACATCATGTACGGGACACTACATCAATTTTGTGGGAGTCCATGGGATAACATGACCCAACAACTCGACCGACACAAGAAAAAAACCTATCATAGGGAAGAAACAAAGAAAGAAATAGCCCGTTTAAGGAGAGAAATTATCGATTATTGCCTTCAATAAGATTCGACCCCTTGACTTCCCAATTAGGAGTGTACAAAAGTGACCGACTAAGTTAGACCCGATGTGGGAGTCAAGCAAACCAAAATATTGAGTTTCTGGAGATGCAATCATGAAATTGCTAGTCTTTAGAAACTGTGCCCTGTTTGATGATAAATTTTGATTTTCACATTAGTATTGCTTTCATTTTCTCTATTTATAAGGATTTATTTAAGTGTTCTTTAATTTGTTTGTGAAAAAGTGTCTAATCCCAAAATAAAAGACAGATGTGGAGTTTTAAACCACAAGATAGATCAACAAATATCGGAGTTTTAAACCACAAGATCAACAATTGATGTTTTCAATTTGCATACATCGGAGTGTGAAATTTATTTTTTTAGAAAATTAGAATCTTAAATAAATGTGTTTAAGGGCCATTGTACAAATGCCTCAATATTTTACACCAAAAAAAGAAAAGAAAACAAGAAAATACTCATTCACTACTCCATGTGAATCATAATTACCTTTTCTATAGATAAAATCCAACGTAATGGACCAACAAACCCGGAGAACAAACTTGGAGACCAGTCCCAGGATTCATTAATGGGATGGGGGTACTGGGGGTAGCTAAATCTGGCAAAAGACTCACATAAACTAATCCAAATTAAATAGAAATTGACAGTACGCGAATGAGAGTCGAACCCCAAATCAAGGGATTCCAGAAGTAGAAACTGCAGTAGCCTAGGGTTTAGGCCATAATACTAGGAGCACTTGACTAGTTATAATTCTAATATTGGATTAATTACATTGACAGAAGTGGATCAAATTAGTGCTAGATTGCTGATCATGGGGAAAAAATTCCCTTGTCTAACTAACTAGCCAGTGCTTGATCCAAGTTAATTAAGAGCTAAAATTCAAAAAATGGAAGATCAAAAATTATTTGTGGAAGTTAATTATCTAGTTAATTAAGGGATGGACTGAGTGTAGATATAGTCTTCACTCTCAAAAGAACTAGTCTCTTCTGCTGCCCCACCACCATTGCGGCATTGCCTTCTTTGCACTGATCAGCAATATCTTTCTCACACTCATCTATTTCCTGCAATAAAGAGTACCCCAAACAAATTAACCAAACATAATGATAATGAGATTTTCTTGACTAATAGAAAAGAAAAAAAAAAGGAGCACAAACCTAACAATATATATGAAGTTTGTGTGCAAGCGCGCACGCAAGCGCGTCTATATATAGGAGATTTTTGTTCTAGAGTATCTTTTGATGTATCTGAATCAGTGACAACTCCATGAATTAAGGTGGGTGGCGTCATTTGCAAAATTAAATTAATTGAGTTTGGTTTTGACTAAATTCATTATTCTTACAAACAATGGGTATTAGCGATTTTTGGATTATTTTTTTTGTTTTTAGTTAATTTTTTTTGTGACTTTTGGTCATAATTAGTTTTATAATTTGTAAATTTCATTCGTCAAGAAAAACAATTAATCCAAAGAAATTCCCTCAAATTCAATAAAGATTAAGAGAAAATAACTAAAAAAAACAGTTTTAAAATTACCCGTAAATTTAGGCCAAAGGAAAGGGGTTGGTTGACATTGTGGATGTACATGTACCCTAATGAACATCTATTTCCTACAAAAATACCTTAACTAATAAGTAAATGAAACTGATTTCATGTACTAATGCTATTGTTTTCAACCTGCGAAAAATATATATGCAACCTCATAATCGACAATTTCATTTGACAATGTTTCATGTCTTGACATCGATCAGTACCATCGGTTTGACATTCGGTTGCACAACCTACTCTCTATACAAATTTTACAGTTCTAATGACACGAGATCTAATTATGAACAAATTAGTTGGACCGAAACATATTAGAAAAAACTCTAAATAAATATTAGGTTGTCAAGTTGGTTTGAGGTTTGTGACATTGTGTAGTGTCTTTTGATACAAGTAGGATATATATGCATAGATATAGAAGATTTTATGCATTCACTACATTCAAAACGTAAACTCTTTTTCTTGATTTTGTTCGGACCTTTTGTCGCTTATCTAAACATATATATGTTTCAGTTTCTCGAAACAATAAAAAATAAAAAAATTACACGCGAAAGCGAAGGGAGTTCATGAGCAATTTAAAGTCCTTTTTCTAAAAAAGAAAATTTATTTGAAAATGATCCAGAAGTTTTGTGATTTTACTCCTGCTGAAAACACCTTGACTTATACTTAACGGGTGAGGGTTATCATAAACAGGTTTTAATGGAACTCTATTCTAAATAAGTTAATTTCCTGCTACCATTCCTGAACACACAGAGAGAGAGAGAGAGAGAGAGAGAGAGAGAGAGAGAGAGAGAGAGAGAGAGAGAGAGAGAGAGAGAGAGAGAGAGAGTCACCACATTTACAGAAGTATCAGAACCGACCAGCATTCCATTGGCATCAACTTTTTTTTCCATCCACCACATGTAGCGTCAAGTAGAAGAAGGCCAAAAAGAGAAGAAAAGAGAGACTCAATAATTTCATATTTGTAGTGGCTAGGACTACTTGTTTTATGCAAAACTCTACTACTCCTATATTGGATGATTTTACAAAGGATGCTGAGACAACTACTATATATGATTGAGCATTGATCGAGCACTAGCTAGTAGTAGTGGCCTGGCCTGGCCCGGTACTGCAAAAAGGGGGAGAGAGACACGTCTGACTATTCACTGCTCCCGGAGCATGGTCACACGTGTGGTGCTCCAGGACAGTCCAACATCACATATTCTCGTGGGGTTCACGATTAAATATATGGACCATTGGACCCCACACACATGTGTGATGCGGTAATGATCTGGCACACTATGTGGCAATGCTGTGACACTATTGAATAATTATGCGAGAGAGAGAGAGAGAGAGAGAGAGAGAGAGAGAGAGAGAGAGAGACGTATAATTATTCAATGCAAGCATGGCCACGTAGTTCTCCAGCCTCTAGGACACTCCAGCACCACATATTCTCGTTGGGTTCACGACTAAACGTATAAAACCCACACACATGTGTGATGCGGTAATGATCTGGCACGCTACGTGGCGCGCGGCACTACTGAATAATACTAGTGCAAAATCTCTTTTGTATCCTGTAGGCCTTGGTTGGATTAATATATGCATGTTATCTTTGTTTTGACCGTGTCTGTCTCCAGATTCCCTTGCAACAAGCTCGACCATCAAGACAAAATGGGTTGGCTTCTTTTGGTGTATTCTCACTGCATTAATATAGAGAAAGCAAACAAATCCTCTTTTACTTCCTTAGAGAAACTGAACGGACCTTTCCAAGAGCTATTTGTGAGTTGTTTAATTTACCTTTTCGGATTCCATTTTGCTGGGAACATGTGTAAAAGATTGAGTCTTACATCGGATAAATAGACACTACAACAAAAACGGCTTTTTAGGGCAGTCAAAACTGCCTCAATAAGAGACCTGTTGGGGCAGTTTGTGTATTGGGGCACTCCACCTTAGTGCCGCGTGTATCGATGCAGCTATAGGTCTAATGCGGCACTTGTTATGAGGCATTTTAAGACGCCTCAAGAACTCTTTTTCGCTGCACTTTTAGGTGCCGCATAGATTACATATTGGGGCACATTATGAAGCCTCTAAATCTCTCTGTCGCTGCACTTATACATGCCACAAAAAGTGTTTGAAGAGGCACACAAAATTGCCACATAAGCATATGTATTAAGGCATTTCACGAAGCTGCTACAGCATGTTCGTCGTGATTTCTTAACCATGGTTAATCATCTATAGCGACATTTTAAGGTGCTACAATAGCTTCATTGATGATGCGCTTGGAACTGCCTCCATAGATTTCTTAATAGGGCACTTTTAATTGCCCCAAAAGAAGTTTCTCTTTTAAAAAAAAAATTTATAGCTAGATGCTAATTCAATCCCATACTACTCACCAAGCATCCAAAACTGAGAAATCAATTTCTTAAACATATAGAATCGCCAATTTACACTTACAAATACTTGGATTGAATTTATAAATACAAGATCCTACAAATCCTACTAAGTTACAACTAAGATGAAGAGAAATAGTAAATCAACCATATTTACGAGTCACTGAAGCTAAAAAAAATATAACACCCACGAAATCCTGTCCGCAATCCCTATCAGCTTAATCCTCCTCGCAATCACTATCTTAATCCTTCGCTACCTGAATTGAAAAACAATGATCTATAATAAGAAACACACTCAGAAAAAGGAAATTTAAGGAGTTCTATTATCGTTGCCAAGAATTAAAAAACAAGAAAACTAAATAGGATCAGTCACATCTTCATATTAACAACCATTGTAGCATACCAAACTCAATCTCAACAAGATATCCATTGAGAAAAAGATCATCATAATCCAAAAGGAGATTCCTATTGGCAACAATGACGCCATAGAATTCAGGTGTTCAAAAATTCCTATTGGCCAAGTTACATATGAAAAGGACCATGTCATGTAGTAGTTAACGCTTTAACTTTGTTTAACTTCACAAAATAGACAATTCAAACGGAAAGATTAATTGAGCTCCTGAACAAAAACAAGAGCATAAACATGAAGTTCACTACGGAGAGAACCATACCAGAATAGATCTAGTAAACAATGCAAAGGACTCGACATCATATAACTACTGAAAAAGCTTTTTGTCCTCATGAAAATTCCCACGAGCACAATTTAAATAACCGTTGAAATTTAAAGCAACATCAACTACAGATGACAGATTATTCAGATGCATCCGCTATATATCGGAGATATTTAGTGATGTCACATATGGGCAAAAAACTTCTAGCCTTGAACTGTCATGCCTAAAGAGCTCAATCACCACATTATTTAGATTTATAGATGTGAAGTTCAGCTTTTGGAATCTAATGCACCCAGACATGAACAACTTCAGATGAAATCTTATTGAGAATGTTAAACAAGATAGGCATAATAAGACTGCCTCCGTTATGATGCCACACATTTTTAAGTTTAAGCTAATATCAGCACATCTAGTGTAGGTGTTCTACCATCAATTATCACTGTAAGTTAAAAAGTAAAGGGAAAACAATCAGAACTATCAAAATTAAAGGACAAGAGTAAGGACCAATATCCAATCAACAAGAACCAATGGATATAGGCAAAGCAAGGACCAATGAATATAGGCAAAGCACACTCAATCAACAACCAAGGCACGTATAAGTTTTATAGCTTAGCAAGACACCAACTTGCCCCACGAAAATAACATAGGAGAAAACACTAGGAGAATGACAGCTCTATGCTTAGTAAGAACAAAAGCAAAATCAAACAACAAAATACCAAAAGAAATGCACTTGTGAGTTTATCATTTACTTGGTTCGTTAACGGGCTGAACGATGGCTGCATCATCCATAGTTCCTTAGTGCGGCTGATAGGAATTAGGCTGCACATGGACATAGTTCCTTAGTGCGGCTGATAGGAATTAGGCTGCACATGGACTCGTCCAGGATTACGAGTCGTTGGGGCCATGACCTAAAAACATGTTAATGAATAAAGCATGAAACAATCATAATCAGGACAATAGATATAAAACAAAAAGACACACCTTTTCGGTCCAAAAAAAAAGGCACACCTTAAGTTGGATCCATGTATGACAAAAGCAGAACATATAGATTTTTGGTGGGTAAAATAGGGACAAACCCTCATCCTTAGCTTGATCTGGATCCATTACTTGAAGATCACAAGCCTAGTGATTTAAGCACAAGGAATTGTTCCTGTTGCCATCAGCCTTATACTTTTAGAAGTCATTGAAATAAGTAGTTCCATATGAAGTCAATTGGGTCAGAGGTTAATGAACTTGACATGCCCTTCTTAGTTTCTTAGTTTCTACACGCAATCACTTATTAACTATTTCATATCACTTCAAGCTTCAGTCTCGATCACTTATTAACTATTTCATATCACTTCATGCTTCAGTAGAAAGAATATAGCACCGGAAAAGGCCTAGTTTATCCAACTAAATTCGGGTGTAGAATTAGGTCCTATTGCAAATAAAAGCATCACATCATGATCATCATGAAGTGGGCAGAATCACTTGAACGGAATGAAAGTAACAAAGCAAAAGGAAGGATTATAGCTATAGGATCCCAGCAATGCAAAGCTGTCTTCCCATTATGAAAGAAGGGTTCACAGCTGTAACATTGGACTTGCAGTTAAAAAAGAATGGTTTTTACGTACCTCGAGTTCATAAGATTTTGGTAAAAATTGGCTTAAAGCGTCTGCCAAGCTTGAAGAAGTTATTGAGCTTTGCGAAATCAACGACTTCCGGATTCTGCTGAAGATTCTGGAAAATAATTACACAAAAAAATGAACGAACCCATAAGGCTATTATAGTTGGCACATTTTATCAAACACTTAGCAGGCAATTGAACTACTTGTTTAGAAATGCTGAAAAACTTATAGCAAGGACACACATCCAAGCTCAACAAATTGTGAGGCTAATTAACACATTAAGATCTTTTAGTTTCCACATTTCTTTTCCACATTGGTTTGCACGTGTGAGTTTACTACAACTAAGCATTCCTTGGCACATTCTAAAATATTCTTGGCACATTCTAAAATCAGAACTGCAAACAACCAATTACCAGAATCTAGGAATCCAATCAAGAATTCTCCATATTTTTCAGTTGAGCTTCAGATATGATATACTTAGTAGCAACATCAGCATTTAATCAAACACCGGGAATGCGTTCAAAAAAACGAACACAGAGAGAGAGAGAGAGAGAGAGAGAGAGAGAGAGCAGTAATTTAGCCCACGCAAGGGAAATTGTCAATACTAACCAGATTATCCTCTTATTCGAACAACCAATTTGGGGTTTTGCTTTAGATCTTCTACCTGTTTAGTCTATTGACACACACTGGCTTCGCGGACTTGTATAAACCACGGATGGCTTCGCGTACTTCATGCTGTCAAACAACTCTAGCAACGGCAGCAACAGAAGAGCTTCAGGTTCAGAGAGATCGAACCCAAAACTTGAGATAAACCGTACTCTGTGCATGTGTGTGCTCCAAATCGCGTTACGATCAAATAGAGAGAGAGAGAGAGTGTGTGTGTGTACCTGCGACGGATGGTGAGAGATCGACAACCAGTGAAGATGCTGGTGAGAGATCGACGACGATTAGAAAGAAATCAGGGTAGTTCAAAAGAAAGTGGTTTTCAAAAGAAAGAAATCAGGGGAGTTCAAAAGAAACCAGGGCTTTTCGTCTTAACTCTTAAGTGGTTTTCGTTTGGGGGCGCATGAAAATTTGGGATGGTAGTTCAAAAGAAAGTGAAAAAAAGGAGGAGGGAAATATTATTTTGGGCAGACGACGTCGTTTTAGGGGGATGAAATTTCGCAGGTGTTTCTAGAACGATTGGTGTGCATAATCAGACCACGTTTTCTTGTTGTGATCCGGATCTCTACTCGATTATCCAAACCATTCATCTTGCAAGACTTGCCAAATTGATTCTCCACGCAAAAGTTCAAATTGATCGGACATCCGCAACTACCTCATCGAAATACTTTTATACAATGAAAAAAAATTAGATGAGTCTAATCATTTTTTTTGGCATGAATAACCTATTCCAATATGGTGGTTACGTGTGTCCGTTAATCTTATTTTCGGCAGGAATGATCAGTAGTACAAGGTACAAATGATAGACGGTTTTGATCGCGAATAAATACCTCGAGTGGTGTTTGGATGGTGTATTATGAGACTTTAATACCTCCGGACGCATTGAATGTCTTCCGTTCAAGTAGTTGTTGATATCCGATGATCTTCTATTTGGGTGATACTTATTGAATTGATAGAATATGAAATTCTAACGGTTTAGATCATCCATTATAATAATAGACTCAACAATGACCTTTAAAATCTATACGTTTAACTTACTTGAAAGTAAACTAAGTCGTGTGCTGTAGGTGAATGTACAGTAGCCACATAACTACAACACAATCGTGACGATCGATATCGTTGATTTACTTGAGCTTGTCAATTAAATCATTCACGTGAATTTTTGGCTCAATCGGTTTAGAAAACCCCCTTCATCGGTATGCAAATTTGTTAATAAAATGAAAATTTTAAGTCTGATCAAGTGTTTAACAACACGCGATCAACTTCATTCTTGGTACAAAGTGATTTAGTCCATATTACGTAAAAAATAGACGATTTTGATCTCAAAAGAAGGCTTCATGCGGTGCACTATAAGACTAATTTCTTGTAGTGTTAATACGTTTGGAGGAATTAAAGTCTGATAATGCACCACTCGAACACTACCCGAGGTATTTTTTCGCAATCGGAACCGTCTATCTTTTAAATATGATAGAGTAGAATTAGTAGATCATTCAAACCCAAAATGAAGTTTATCGAACACCCATAACCGCCTCATCGGAATAGTTTATTCATGCAAAAAAAGATTAGACTCATCTATTTTCTATATAAAAGTTTTTCAATGAGGTAATCGCTTGTGTCCGATCAATTTGAACTTTTGCGTGGAGATTCAATTCGACAAGTTCTGCAAGATGAATGGTTCGGATAATTGAGTAAAGAGCCGGATGTGTCGAACTACGTATTGCAGTATTCGAGTGTAGAACATCTATCCTTATGCAAATGTTTTGGCCTGTTGAAAAAAAAAACGATGAAAACGAATAGGCTTGGTCCAGTGTTTGCTCCAGGAAATTTTTTTTTTCCCGACAAAATCAGTTAAGTTTGGCAAGGAATTATTTCCTCACAAATTATGGAAAATTGGTGAGGAAATTGTTTTGCGGCACTTAAAAGTGCCTCATTAACTACTTGATGAGGCAGTTTGTAAAATGCCCTTTAAAAAGTGCACAAAATTCCCAAGCCGATATTTTTAAAAAAAGGTCGATCACAAAAACGTCGTAGTTTTATATCTCCAAGCAAGTGCCCTATTAAATCTAGCTTTTTGAGGCACTTTAAACCGCCCTATCAAATTACCATAAAAAAAATAAATATGTTAAATTTGGGGCCAATGCTGACTGCCGCAATAGGGATAATCAAATAGGGCACTTTAGAAGGTGGTGCCACATTAATAACTTGATAAGGCATTTTTGGAAAAATGCCCTTTCAAAAGTGCCCCTAAATGCCCATTTTGTTGTAGTGAGAACAAAAAAGTTGGACCTTAATATATAATTGTATGGCTCGTCACTCACAAGGCGAGCCATAATAACGAATTGAGCCAACAATATATATTGGGTCCATGCGATGCGATGTGATATGGATACTTCCTAATGTATGAATTGAGCCTACCCGCACTCGGAAAGACCTCAAGCAAATTAGACTCCCAACTTGGATCATTCAATGTATCACGATGTGGTGTGGATACTCCCTAATTACGAATTGAGCCTATGCGCACACGAGAAGACCTCAGGCGAATCAGACTCCCAACTTGTGGTATCAGAGCTGACGGCTGACGATCTACCCAACTTAATTGGGTCCATGCGATGTGGTGTGGATACTCCCTAATTAACGAATTGAACCTACCCGCATACGGAAAGACCTCAGGCGAATCAAACTCTCAACTTATGATATCAAAGCCGACGGCTGATGATCTACGCACAGGTAGCTGGCAGGTAGCTGGCAGCAAGGTGGCTCTTGTGGAGTATTTTAGTGTAGGTTTCTTTTTCAAGTCCGTAGCAATAGTGTAGTTAAACTAGAAGGCTAGCTCTTCTAAGACCAACCTTATTATTTTAACCAACTAAAAAAGAACATTTTCTTGTCAATTAATTGTTTAAACCAATTAATTAAGAAGGAATATTTTATATATTCATGTAGCTCGATCGCCGTTAGGTGGATAGAAATTAAGCATTTTGAATTCTTCAAGATTCTTCAACCTTCCTCAGCTAAATACTAATTAATCACATTAGTATGTTTGAGATATAGGACTACCACAGTTGTATTAACAATTTAAAATGAAGATTTTTTCTACAATTGTTTTAACCAAAAAAAAAAAAAAAAGAATTGGTTTTGGTTCAGCACCCAGTTAGGTGGGTTTTTGAAAATATTTTTTTTCTGTATACTTCAACAACTTAACCTCAGTTACAGTATAAAATATATATGCTAACGAACAGGGCGCTTCTAATGAGGGCATCCTTATATTCGTTATTTGCGGACGTCGCTGGTAGCCGTTGGATCGTGATTTCAATAGTCCAGATTTTAATGAAACTTTTCCGGGGAAAAGTTAATTGTGACCGGTCATAAACCTTCCGCAGATCCGAACCATTAAAATCACGATCCAACAACTGACAACAGAAGTCCACAAATAACGAAAATAAGGGCGCCCTCATTAGAAACGCCCTGTGCTAACGAATATGTATATAGTTAGGCCCCGTTCTGCTAAGGTTCTTATTTTTTAAGTATTTATTTTTTATTTTACGAGACAGGTTACTCTCTCACAATACATCAACTTTATAATTCAATAAATAAGTACTTATTTTAGTTATTTTAAGTACTTATTTTTGTCTCTGAGATCAAATCGAGAAATGGTAAGAACAACATATATACATGGAAAGATTTTGTTGTTCTCAGTCCTTTTTCTATCTATCACTAAGCAAATACACTGGATTTGAAAGAATTAAAATGTTTTTGGACTAAATCAATTATCCTTAAGATAATGATTTATTTTCGCAGGAAGGGAATGTTTTTGTTTTTTGTCAGAATATTTTGGTTTAAGCATTTGTCCCCACGAGATGAATTAGAAAAATATAAAATTATGAACAGAAGTTTTAACAAATTTAAAAATGACAAAAATAGGATTACAAAACAGTTTCCTTTTCTTTTAATTAATTATTTTCTGTCTTTAGTATTTTTTTAACTTTTGATCATAAATGTTAACTTTCGTCAAGATAATAAATACTTAATCCGCATTGAGATATGTTTTTCTCGTTTTTTCATTACCCAAAAAAAGAAGAAGAAGAAATACTCAATAAGTTTAATTAGTAGCTCTCTTGTTTTTCTTCTTTTGCATAGGTTGCAAATCTTCTATTAGCAACTTTTGAATTTCAACAATAACTAGCGCGGGGCACATGCTCTACACGTGCTCGATACCCATCACAACATATTGTTAAAAAAACATTATTTCGATGGAAATATTGCATATGTGATTTTGTTAAAGAATTTACTACTCTTTTTTGTCGATTAACAAGCTCAATTTCCTCAATGAGTATCGGCGGCTTTCATCATTTTTTATCAAACTTTTACTGCTCAGAAAATTAACAAATGTTATAAGTGTTACACAATTTTTCCCTTACTAATACCGTTGGTCTCGCTTGTAATACTTTTATATACAAAAAATTTCACTTTCACATCTATATTTTAACGTTGGATCCCACAACTCCGAAGTCATTATTTAGCATGTATCCAATCGCCTTCATTATCAATATTAGCTGCTTCCATTGGTTTCTTTACAGTGACCATCAAATGATATTCCCGGGATCTAATTAATATCATTATGCAGGATTTAACGTCCACACATAACAATATTGCTCGTCCCACAAAGTTTGAATAGTTATAACAATATTAAGCACTATATATCAATATTGTTGGTTCTTTCATGCTGCCTGCTACAACAAATTGCTATGGACCTAACTCTAAGGGTTTCGGATCAACAACAACAAAAAAACTCTAACACTACAACACGAAACGCCTATTGCGAGGAAATATGGCGAGGAAACTAGATTTCGTCGCTAAAAGTACACAATCTGCGAGGAAATTCAATTTCGTCGCTATTTCTAGTGAGGAAATCTATTTCCTCGCCAATATTTCCTCGCTAAATGTAACCCTTTTGCGAGGAAATCTGTTTTTCCTCGCTAAATATAACCTTTTGGTGAGAAAATATTTCATCACCTTTTTTAGCAGTCATTATTAATTATGTTCATGTATTTGTAATATCACGATGGTAAGAGATAATCAACTACATAGTTCAATATCATTATCAAATTTATTAAAATAAAAAAATGATAAAACGGGAAAAAATAGTTTCCTCGCCCATTGCATTGAATTGATGAAATGAAATATATGTTTCTCACTAATTATATGAATTCACTTTTTCTCAAATAAAATTAATTATTAACGATGTAAGTTTGTTCAAATTGCAATAAAATTTATTGTTTGAATAAAAACATGTTAAGGACATGCTAAAATAAGTTCATCCCATAGTTATAAACCCAAAAAAAAGACCGGACATAGGGATTATAAGTTTGTAGATGAATTATATGCATTTCATAAAAAGAATGGGAACTATGGATTGCTTTTCCTAGAGATAACTGATTATTAATTCATACAATTAAAAAAATTAATGAAAAGCTAAACAAAAGATAAAGTACTTAATAATCGATGCAGTGATGTTGTATTAAAAAAAATATCTCAAAATTAGATCGTCACTAATCTATTTTCAAAATATGTAAGGTTAACCCCATTTAAAAATAAACATAACAAAGTATCATTGTGAAATATAGTTGAGTTAAGATTGTTATGGACGCACGCATACGCAGTAAGAACAGATTCACCCACCAAAAAACAATGTTGTATTTGCAAAAGATTAAAGTGCTCAAACTAATTTAGGCACTACAAAAGGTTACTAAACTTGGAGAGAATTAAAATTAAGTATAAAATAAACAAATTTAGAAAGGTATAAAGATTTATTAAAGATATATAAGAAAATATTAAATTATAAAAAAAATTCATTAAAAGAGAATAATATTAAAGATTTAAAAAAAAAGTTTAAAGAAACACTACAAACAGACTAAAATTAGAAAGAAAAGTTTAAAGAAACAAATTTAGAGAGGTGAGAAGATGTCCAAAAGGTATATATATAAAAGAAGGCGAAGGTTTGAACTGGAAAGGAAGTTGGTGTGATGGATGGAGCAAATGCCTCCGCAGAGGAGGACACGGTTCGAGTTCGCGCGGAAGCAAGGAGCTGGGAATTGTATTGTTTTTAGTTTAAGAGTTTTAGCGAGGAAAAAATTCCTCGCCTAAACTATAATTGGCGACGAAAAAATTTCTCGCCTATTTTGTAAACCTGGCATTAGTTTAGCAAGGAAAAACTATAGCGAGGAAAAAATTCCTCGCTAATTGTGTCAGAATAGGCGAGGAAATTTTTTTTTCCTCGCAAATACTTTTTGCGACAACGTTTAGGCGAGGAAAATGGGCGAGGAATTTTTTCCTCGCAAATACATTTTGCGAGGAAATCAGGTGCTTTGGCGAGGAAACTAAATCCTCGCTACAGGCCTTTCGTGTTGTAGTGTAAGGGTTTGGCTAAGTGGTTGTGAGAAAGCAATAAGTGCTCCTCCATGAGGTCACATGTTACATTCCCACGGAGGCCAAACATTCCAAACCTGGGGGTCACTGGAGGTTATGCCCGGTCGTTACCTTCAGGCAGAGACGGATTTGGGTGGGGGCATACAAGGGCACGTGCCCCCACTCAATTCCAGGATTTTTTTTTGAAGAAAATGGAAAATTACATGTAATCATGTTAAATATATCACAAGAGGGATGTTGTGGTTCAGTGGTTAGATACCGCGTGTTTTATGCAAGAGGTTTTGTGTTCGATCTCTGGCCAGTTCCTTTTTAACGCAAATTTGTTGAGCCTTAAAAAAGGCGTTAAAAACAAGTCGCTTTTTAATTGGTAATACTTTTTATCTGCAATATGGATCTTGTTTGATAGATCTCAATGAGCACTTTTAAACGATGTTTTCAAAATTACCTAAAAGATTATAGATTGCAAGATATAATCAATTAAAAAGTGACACGGACTCCTAAAATGGACTAAAAAATTGGGACGAAGGGAGTACAAAAAGTGAGAGGCCCATTTCAAATCACCCTTAGGGCCTTGAAATCACCTGTTGATGTAAAATTAGAAAACTTATTGCATAGGATGAAGTCTAGTTTTGTATTATTTTGTTTGACTATCGTTTTTTGTTTATGATCAATAGATATTGGTGCCCCCACGAGAGAATTCCTGGATCCATCCCTGCCTTCAGGATCCCGGAATTAGTCGATCGAGGTGCGCGCAAGCTGGCTTGACATCGGTTATCAAAAAAATAATAGTTGTGGACCTTCTTGCTTTGTCCTGGCCTGGGCATACTAGCATCCCTGCCCGGCCGGCGAGGCCTTTGATGGATTGATGTTACTTCGGCTCTCCCTGTCTTGCTAGCTTAATTTGAGTGATTCTGTTTCCTTTTCTCTTGTTTCTTTGTTTCCTTTTCTTTCAACATATCTTGTTGGATGTTTTGGTCTGGGCTTCCACATGCTTCATGGCTGGCCGCCTGTCATGTTTGCTTGTGTTTTGCTCAGCTTTTTTTTCCTTCCTCGATGTACCCTATATATATATATATATATATATATATAATATCTTTTTGCTAATAAAAAAAGGTTAAATATTTATATGTTAAGCAAATGCAGTTGGTCCCAGCATGGTTATACTCATTTAAACTTAAAATTTAAAATTTGTTGATGCGAATTTCACATAATCTGCTTCATTTAATGAGGAAAGGAGGCATATAGTTGAATATATATGCTAACTAAATGTGGTGGGTCTCACTTGATGTGATGGAAAAACGCGTTGGAGTTGATTTTGGATCCTGCAAACGACGATGGAAAAACTCGTTCTCTCTTTAATTATAGGTACATATAATGATTTGGTCATGTCTACCATAGACCCGTCGACGCAGTAGTTAGGATGAGTGATATGGTTACGGTAGATGATAGCACTAAGGGGAGAGGTAGACCGAAATTGACCTTAGAAACGGTAGTGCGCAAGGATCTAGGCTTACTGGATATTACGGAACACGATGCCCTCAACTGACCTTAATGGAAAACACGGATTCATGTAGCCGACTCCAATTGATTGGGACTTTAGGCTCGGTTTGGTTTTGTTTATGGATAATGATTTGTGCCTCTCAATCCAGCAACTACTGGTTCTCCACCGTCATGCCCAGATGTGATAAGAATGTCAAATGGGATGTGGGAAAATGGTCTAAAGCTAAAAACAGGGTGTGGGGTCATATTGACCCTGTTCGGTTTGAATTTTGATGGAGGTTTTTAAGAGTAATGAATGAAGAGAGATAGATTGAAAAAATTTATTGGAGACCGTGCGTAGGGATTTTGAGTCTCCAAACGAACAAGCCCATTGAGTTCCCAGCCACGTCCAAGTAAAGTCGCGCTCGAGAAAATATTATAGTATGAGAAAGGACAGTAAATTACTAATTACATTCTCAGTAGAAATATGTGATCAGTGATACTTTTATAATCGCATCATAACCAGTAGTAAAAGACTATTTTGTGACAATCTTAGGCCATCCACAGTGGTATAATCAAAAGTTTATTATTTTTAAAGTTAACAATGTTGGTACAAAAGATAGCTCACAATGGTATAATCAAACTTAGCAACATCCTTAGAAATATTCAAATTTTGGGGTTTAGATAACCAAAACTAGCAACCTTTTTCAATAATCAAAATTTATGGACTTCTCACCACATAAGTTAAATAGTTCCAAAATTTGTATACACGCGTGTTTCAATTGGTATTTTGTTCTTCTCTTCTCGCCTACTCTATATCTTCTTCACTTCACCCACAAACTATTTCTCTTTATTTTCCTAAAAAAGTGAAGCTCATATCTCTCGATCATCTACAATTCAACCCATCATCGCCGGATTAAGACATTTCACTCTTCTTTCCCGTTTCTATTTTTTTTCCCCAAAAAATTC
The DNA here is from genome assembly GCA_020567845.1 of Rhododendron henanense subsp. lingbaoense. Taxonomy (NCBI): domain Eukaryota; kingdom Viridiplantae; phylum Streptophyta; class Magnoliopsida; order Ericales; family Ericaceae; genus Rhododendron; species Rhododendron henanense. The sequence continues at coordinate 35,484,581 of CM036321.1, forward strand.
ATAATAGGAGGGAAGAAAGTCACCAATTTTTTCTCAAAATTAAAAGAGGGAATCGATATATTTGGGCAAAAAAAAAAAGTAAATGGAGGGAAGTGAATGGTAGGAAACAGAGGGGGAGAGAGAGTGAAATTGTAGTGGACCCTTATTTTGGTTATGGACTAGAAGTGACCATTGTGAAGCTCAACATTGTTAAGCTTAGCAACCTTTTGATTATTCACTTAAAAGGTTGCTAAACTTAACAATGTTGAACTTCACAATGGTCACTTCTAGTCCATAACCAAAATAAGGGTTCACTACAATTTCACTCTCTCTCTCTCTCTCTCTCTCTCTCTCTCTCTCTCGTGTGCATTCACTTCCCTCCATTTATATTTTTTTGGGCAAAAATATATCGATATCGGTGACTTTCTTCCCTCCTATTATGTTTTTTTTTTTTTTTTTTTTGGGGGGGGGGGGGGATAAAAACGGGAAAGAATAGTGAAATACCTTAATCCGGCGACGATGGGTTAGATTGTAGATGATCAAAAGATATGAGTTTCACTTTTGGAGGGAAAGAAAGAGAAATAATTTGTTGGTGAAGTGAATAAGATATAGAGTAGGCGAGGAAGAAAAGAAGAAAATACCAGTTGAAACACGCGTGTATATAAATTTTGGAACTAGTTAACTTATGTGGTGTGAAGTCCACAAATTTTGATTATTGAAAAAAGTTGCTAGTTTTGGTTATCCAAAGCCTAAAATTTGATTATTTCTAAGGATGTTGCTAAATTTGATTATACCACTGTGAGCCATTTTTTGCACCAACATTGTTAACTTTAAAAACAATTGACTTTTGATTATACCATTGTGGATGGCCTTATAAAGCTATTTCTAAAAGTTTTCTTTTTGATACAACGGAAAGAAAATACTCCCTCCGTCCTGATTTATTTGTCTAATTTCGACATACGTACCTTTCAAAAAATTGTTTATATTTCACAATCTATAATGTTTTATATAATTTCAAAAATGACATATTTTAGAACTAATTGAAATCTATCAACCAAGATCCATATTATATATAAAAAAAACATTTCATATTGGAACATATGGACAATTTTGTAGGAGGTCTCAAATAATAAAAATGGACAAACAAATCGGAACGGAGGGAGTAATAACTAAGATATACAGTAAGTCTACTAGTACAGAAAATCTGTACAGATTTGTTGTGGGACCCACTACGGATCTCACACAAATGATCTGAGCCGTTCATTAAATGTAAAACAGTTTTTCAAGGACCCCACGAAAAATCAGTTCAATCTGATACTTATAGATGCTCGATCCAATCATCTAACTTTTGATTTAGATTCCCGGGTAATAAAACATTATATGATTGGATCGAGCATCTATAAGTATCGGATTGAACTGATTTTTAGCGGGGGCCTTTGAAAAACTGTTTTACATTTAATGAACGGCTCGGATCATTTGTATGGAACCCATAATAGGCCCCACAACAAATCTGTATTTTCTGTACCAGTAGACTTACTGTAAGATATATAGGTCGGAGCCCCTGACAAAAGCAACATCCACGGCAAGCAGATCCCGCGAATCTTATTTGACGGGAACAAGGAGGGTAACGAGGTTGGTATCTTGGTCGGCGGTCCCTAGCACAGGCATGCATGGTGTCTGCAACTCTATAGCTACCATAATCATGTCCCAATAGTTCTTCTATTTTACAAACCTAAAATGGAGAGTTCGGATCGAGGAGGGTCAGACTTGGGTACTGCTTCGGAGAGGGATTAAAATCTCCAGATTGCTCAAGTCATTGCATAAGATTGTCTTCAACCCTTGGAAGATGCCCCATGGCTCCGTTTCAACCCTAATTTCTATGTCTTCCATAATAGCTCAGGAGTAATCAAAATTCTCTTTCTGCGCTCTCAATGAGTTGGACCGAACAAAAATACGACGCGCCTGGAAAAATTTGCCGGAAAATACCTAGTGTTTGAAATTTATGGCGTCAATGTTGTAGAAGTATGATGGAGCCACATTGTGAATGAATCAATCTGTATATGCGCGATTAACGACATTTGTCATGGAGACATAGATGGTCGATCAGCACATCGGCCGATTGTTTCAAGGGAAAAAAATGTGATCTAATTGTGTAAGTACAGATAATCGATAAGCCAAATTTCGAACCAGGTGATCTTCTCGACAAGTCATGTAAATGATCGAATAGTATATAACTCGGATTGTGTTGAGCAGGGGCCGGGGAGAAGGGAAAGGAATTCTTTCTTTCTTTTTCTGCCATTCATTAATCATAATCTACTTTATCTTAGGAGACTTGGGAAGGGGAATGGATACTTACAGGAATCAAATTTGCCCATGTGCATGGGAGTATAAGAAAAACACCAACTTCATTACCGGCCAGGAGAGTTCACAATCGAAAGTTGCACTCTACAGTTAGGCTCAAGTTTAGAGAAGCCAATTCCAATGTTAGGGCATCTCTAGTGGGTGATTTTAGCCTATCATTAGGGTCAGAAGTTAATTTTGTGTTTTGGAGCTCTAGTGCTTTAACTAAATTAAAGTGTTGCTACAGGCGGGTCAGAACCAACTAAGAAGAATCTTGGTGGGACCCATCATATTTTTTAGAGATTTGGACTCCAATATAAAAGTGTAGAGATCCAAAAGTAAATTTGAAGACCAAATCATTCGTATCAGCCTGATCAGCAGGGGCGGAGGAGTATGGGGGTGTGCCACCCGTGGTTCTGGAAAAAAAAATTGATTTTACACTAGAGTTAGTCGATTAGGTACTTATCTGTAAAAAATAATTTGGTTTTCACTAAAATAATGAAAAAATAGCAACAAAATAAATGAACGGTTCGGATGATAAAAAAAAATTTCAAAGACTTTTATTTAAAAACCACAAGATCGTTAATCAAGCCTTAAATCATTCTAACAAACAAATAAAGCCAGAGACAAAAGTCTGGTTTTACGTTTAACTTTTCTCTTTTATTGCTAGCAACAACATGTAACATATACTAGAGAAACCAAGGGAATAGCAAGTGGTCTTGGCCTGGGACTTGGGAATTTGCTCATTCCTAAGATCTCAGTTTCGATTCACATTGCCAACAATTCTTGAGGCCGGCCACTTCACCCCCACGTGCAAGTATGTGAAACGGCTGTGGGAGTGGCTGTAATGATTAGTCCAAGGTGCGTGCAAGTTGGCCCGGGACGCCTTGCAGTACCCAAAAAATATACTCCCTCCGTCTCTTATTTACAGTCCAGTATTCTATTTTGGGATGTCCTTTAATAAGTGTCCATTTTGTAAAGTTAGTGGGTAAATATTAGTGCATTGTTTATTTTATCCCTAAAAGTAGATTCCATTTTAAAAAGTTAGTGATTAAAAGTGTAGTGATGATGGGTAAGTAGGAAAAGTGGAGGAAAAAATTGATGTGAAAGGTATAATGATGATATTTTTTTAATAAATTGGAGTTACGAAGCAAGACACTTAAAAAAGAACGGAGAGAGTATATACTAGTGAGCTCCAATTGAACAATGATCCTTCTTAGTTAATTAATCCTGACTCCGCCAGTACCGGTAAGCTTATAGGTACGTACTTTAAATCATCAGCAGATTGTACGCGACGCCTCTGTAAATCATCAGCAGAACAAGTTTCTATTAACCCTGCTAAATTGGCATATATATTAGCTGCTAAGTTTCTCTTAGATTGCCACTCTCCGTGCAAGCAAGTGATTAACTTAGAATGAGAGGGGCTGTAGTGCACCCGTCATACTGCACCATGTAGTGCGGCCTATCCGACCGTCTATCTCGGTACGGACGGTTTGGATTTATTCCGAGCTCCTACAAATCTTAGCCGTCCATTGTTTGGATGAAAATCCAAGCCGTCCATTGCCGAGATGGACGGCCGGACGTGTAGTGTGGGGGGCACTACAACACCCCCGGGTCCAATTAACTTATGCAACACAATTTTTTGGTTTTTTCCTTATTAAAAATTTATCTTTTGCGTTTATTAGTTTTACGCTAAATTTTTATGTGATATGGGTGAGTAAGGACGAGAAGAATTAGAAAAGTAAAAAATTATGACTTTTACACAAGTATTTTAGGAAATATTCAAGAAAAGTCCAAAAATTGATTTTTTTTTTTGAGCTTTTCTTTGGACATTTTCCAAAACAGTAATGCTACACAAACAGAAAAAAAAAACAGATTTTGCATACAGATTTTGTGTGGGGCCCACTACGGGTCCCACACAAATGATCCGAGCCGTTCATTAAATGTAAAATAGTTTTTCAAGGGCCCCCGCGAAAAATTAGTTCAATCCGATACTTATAGATGCTCAATCCAATCATCTAACTTTTGATTTTGATTCCCGGATAATGAAACATTCTATAATTGGATTGAGCATCTATAAGTATCGGATTGAACTGATTTTTCGCGGGGGCCCTTGAAAAACTGTTTTACATTTAATGAACGGCTCGGATCATTTGTGTGGGACCCGTAGTGGGCCCCACACAAAATCTGTATGCAAAATCTGTTTTTTTTTGCTGTTTGTGTAGCATTACTGTTTCCAAAATACTAGTGTAAAAGTTGAATTTTTTTACTTTTCCGATTCCTCTCGTCCTTACTTACCCATATCATATAAAAATTTGGCGTAAAAGTAACAAATGCAAAAAAAAATTGAATAAAGACAAAACAAAAAATTTATTCTGCATAAATTAATCACTAACGTAAACACTTAAAACTGACCAGGCTTCTTCTTGGCAGTTCCCTTCCTGGAGAGTTCATCGAGAGCTTCAAGTGTCAAAAAAACTCTTTCAGATTTTCTTTCTTGGTCTTATTCTCTCGTAGTCGGCATTTGGGAAGAAGGTTGAGCGATCATTTTTATTGAATGTTTCATAAGCGCTCTTACCGATATTCGATCGAGCTCATCTTTTATTAGAACCCTAAATTAAATGTTTTGAACAAAATGAGCGGATTCGATCACTTTTTTAAAAGCCCCAAGACAAGCCCAAAACCTATCTGCACGCCTGCTGTACGTATATGTTTGTCCTGATATATTCTTTCCGAATTCACTAGAATCCATATATACTACTATTCAGTATTCGCATTGAAATAACGATCTATATTGTACGTAGCACTTTGGTGTGGTTGTCTCGTGAGAATACAAAGCCATGACAAAATAAGAATCGGTAACTTGGATGTAGATAACTTCTAAACCATCGTTCTACAACCACACAAATTCTGCGCATAAAAATACACGAACACACTCCCATGCATCGGTGGAGCCTCCACACACAAGGTAAATTTAAGAAAAAGTATCGGGTGCTTAAGAGGGTACCGTCATGTGGTGTCAAAAACATCTTCACGTACGTATCGCACTTTTTTTAAGTCTCCACGACCAGGGGTACCGTCATGTGGTGTCAAATAAAATATTTATTTTTGTATATACGTAATTTTGAATATTATTGATAATTATTTGTATGTAGCCACTTATAATCTTAATAATTGTCGTTTGATTTGATAAAAAAAAATTGGTTATTTTACGTTATCATTTTTCAATTTCTTTCATAAATAAAAAATAAACACGTGACAGTTGAAGTAGCCTAAAGAAAAAAAATAAAATGATTTAAATATTCTTTAACTGCATTAAGTTAGAATTATTTCAATGTACAAATTTAATGTATTGGAAAACAAAAGCCTTATGATATATATATACATTCTGATAAAAAAATATATGTCTATTAAGCCGGCCTCCCGGGATCAAAATTCTCGCTCCGCCACTGTCCACGACTAATTGTACGAGTGACATATATGTGTGGGGCCCAAGACTACTGAGAATTCAGTAAAACTATGCATTGACAAAGAGATATCATTCTAGTATAATATATGAACAAACAGGAGCAATCTTTGTCGAAAGGTTACCCTAAATTGGACTATGAACATTTCGATGATGTCTCATGTCAGTGTTTTTATGGAGGTCTCTTTTGGGTTGAACCCATCCACCATTTGCACAGACTCTACCATCAATATGGGCAAAAAAATTCAGTGATTCATTCAATGATCAGTTGTTTTCTTTTCGTACTTTGGTTACATGATGAGTAAAAATCAGGGGCCACCCCCATGTATTCGAAATGGGGGATGGTGGTGGCACCATCCGAACCGTTCGTTCGGTAATCTAATTGTTCAAATATCATCTCAGCAATGAACGGTTCGGATGTTACACGGTGGAGATGAGATTTGAACCGTTAGATTGCCGAATGGACGACTCGAATGATGCACAGTACGGTACTGTGCACAACCCTCACTGCAAGCATTTTTTATCTCGATGAATTGAAGCATTTTTTATAAGGGTAGAATTGAAAATCACTTTCTTTGGTTTCACAAAATAGTCTTGAACTATTTTTTTTTTTTTTTTTGAAAGGCTAAATTTTTTATTAATCTTTGAAAAAACAAAGATCAACAGGACTATTAATTTAGTACCATGGGATTGTTAATCCTCCGAAATGGGGAATTGCCCATTGCAAAATTGGCCGTTTCATGGTAGATCTGGTATTGTTAATCCCAATTCTCTACCTCATCCGTAGATGGACTAAAATACCCTGGTTCTCTCACCATCTCTTTCATCCAAAGGTGTTTGCCCCGTTCGGCTAAATAAGCCAACTGACTTATTTTTTTATCCTTATTCAAAAAAAATTCGTATTTGATAGTTTTTTGTCAAATTTTTTGGGGATTATTGCATCGTCATTAGTTTTTCGTCAATTTTTTGAAAATTATTGCATCATCATGACAAGAGAAATCTAAAAAGTAAAAAATTACGATCGAAACCTAATTTTTTTTAATACAGACAAAAATAAAGCCAATAAGCCAATTTTTCGTCTTAAAGATCTTAGAGCCCGTTCCAGAACACCTTCTTAAAAATAAGTACTTATTTCACATTTTCAAACTCAAAAATAATGTAAATAAAAAATAATTTTTCAATTTTTTTTTGCACCATATTAAAGATCTTTTAAACAAAATCCATATTGCATATTTTTATATTTCAATAAGTCTATCATTTTTGAACTTGAAATTGCCTTCTTAAAAAATAAGTACTTATTTGGCGTTCGAGAACGGGGTCTTAATCCAATCCTCCTCGAAAAATAAACATATTTTATTTGTTAACAATCTCATACTGTAAATCCTTTGGGGGAAAAAAATAGAGAAAAAATTCATCTCCTTATTCATAATTAATTTTACTTCATTACCAATCTCAATCTCACATTATTATTAATCCCCCAAAACCAAACATGCCCAAAATGTACAGGTCTAGCCTTATTCGTTTTGAGGTTTCAAAACTCTTAGGCACAGTCTTCAATTAGTTTTCCCTATTTATTTCTCTCCACCAATTACTCTAAAAAATTTCACTCAAAACCAAAACTGAACAGGAATATTGTCCAAAGACTCCAAACTATTGATTGAAAAAGGTATATCCTAACCCGAGCTATATATCTTTATCCGATCCGAAAAGAAGGGTATCTAGATCCTCAAAGATTTTTCTTTTTGAACCGTAAAATCCTCAAAAGATTAGATATCACATGCCTTGATTGTGGAAAGTGGCAACCCCTATTTGACTCCAGGCCTATAATGGTTGACCACTAAAAGGATAAGTTTTTATGGTGTCGGGCTGGTATCACACACGAGGTATTTGTCGGCGATTTTAACCGTCCAAACGTATTTTGGACGGTCCAAATTTTAGAGAGAGTGGTAGGGTGAGGGGCCAGAACATAGAGGAAATAAATCTGAATCGTCTAAAACACATTTGAACGACTGTGATCGCCGACAAGTACCGCCACATGTTACCCACTCAGCACCAATAAATTTCTCTCCACTAAGAGCTTGACCCCATAGATTTCAGCCGATCATAGCGGTCCGAGTGAAAAAGACACCCCGTGCAGCCTTGAAAATACTGTACCTCTAAAAGCATGCTTGATTGTGACCCCTTTCGAGATGGGATTAGCTTCTTTTCTTTTCTTTTTTCTTTTCTGTGTTTCCACTAACAAAAAAAAATACGAAGACTCCGTTCATTTTGAAATTTTAGATTTGAATTTGTAGGTAATGAGTGTATAGAGAAATAAAGTAATGGTTGAAAATATAGATAATGATTGGAGAGAAACGGAGAGAAAAAAGAAAGTAATGATTAAAGAGAAATATGATAATAATTAAAATCTAAAATCCAAAACCCTTAAACAAACGGGGTCTAAAAACTTTATGCATTTTACCATCTTCGTTTCCACTAATAAAAAAATTTCAGCATTTTACCATTTCGTTTCCACTAAAAAAAAACTTGTCAACAAAATCTGTTTTTGCTTCAGTAACTTTACTCACAAATCCATCAACAACTTATTCACTACCAGAAATAACTTGACATTTCTCAATAACTTATTCACTACCGAAAACATCTAACTTTTCAACCACAAATAAAAATTCTCAATAACTTATTCACTACCGAAAACATCTAACTTTTCAACCACAAATAAAAATTTATAAATTTTTCACTACCAGAAACACCCCTTAATAATCTTCTAGAATTATTCTCCGTTTTTAATTATTTTCTTACTTTTTGTCAGTTTTGTAGGAGTATTATTTTTTTTATGAGTTATTGATTCGATAAGATGAATAAGAAAAAAAAATCAAAAAAAATTATTAAATAAAAACAAATACAGTCCAAAAAGTCTGTCTCTTTTGGATGCTTTTGATTTTTTTTTTTGTCTTTACGGGTTTTTTGACTAAATAAGTCAAGTGACTTTTTTTTTTGTCTTTATTCAATTTTCTTTTGCATTTGTTAGTTTTTTTTTATCAATTTTTGGGGATTATTGCTTCATCATCACGAGAGGAATCTAAAAAGTAAAAAATTACAATCAAAATCCAATTTTTTTTGAATAAAGACGAAAAGATTGGCTTATTGGCTTATTTTTGTCTTTATTCAAAAAAATTAGGTTTTGATCGTTATTTTTTATTTTTTAGATTCCTCTCGGCATGACGAAACAATAATTCCCAAAAAATTCACAAAAAACTAATAAATACAAAAAAATTTGAATAAGGACAAAAAAAAAAAGTCACTTTGCTTATTTAGCCGAACAACCTAAACTTTTATAAGGTTTTGATCATAATTTTTTATTTTTTAGATTCATATATTTGATAAGAACCAGCCATCAACAAATAATTGAGGCAAAATCAACAAACGGGAGAAAAGTTTGAATAAATACAAAAAAAAAAAAACCATACTTAACTTTTTAGGATGCATGTGTTCCACTAACTAAAATTAGTACTCATTTCAAATAAGTACTCTTTTTTTTGAAAAGGACAAAACGGAAAAAATCTAAAAATCCTTTAGCGAGACTTAGCCTATAGATTTACACGCATTACTTAAAAGCCTTTTAAAATGTAGGCTAAAAAGTTATTGAGTATTTGCATTCAAGCCTTTCCTCTTCCTCCACACCGCTGCCGCTATCATTGTTGTCACCAGGGACGGAACTATGATTTTGTACACTCAGGGGCCGAACTATAAACAACAAAATTTTGAAATTTCAAAGTTCGGAAATTTAAAGGATTCAAATGTCTAAATAACACCAAATACAAAACACAATATTTAACAAACAAAAAATAACTATTTTTGTGAAAATATAAAAGTTTCTCAATGCGTTACCTTAAGCATGTATCAGAATGGAATGCGACGCTCCTTTAGATCCTTAAAGTCATCGATGATTGAATCGGAACTGAATTTCGTAGCAATTTCCTTCTCGATGAATAAAACCAGAGCATCGGTGAGAAACTCATCCTCCATTTTGTTGCGAAGCCTCGTTCTGACAATATTCATAGCTGAAAATGCCCTTTCTGTAGTTGCCGTAGAAACTGGAAGAGTAAGCACAAGTACCACCACTCGGTAGACAAGTAAGTAGGTTTCTGATTTTCGAGTCTCAACCAACCATTGACATAGCCTAGAAATACTTCCCAATTGTTTGAATTCCGGATGCCGAACGACATTATACTCAAAATGCTTAAGCTCCATTCTTATCAATAATTTTTCGTGATCACTAAAGTCTTCCGGATAATACTTCTCCACCAAACAACAAATATCATCAATCCTAAAAATTGCATCCACCAAACAACAAATATCATCAATCCTAAAAAATGCATGTGGTCTTTGGTTTTTAGACTTCTAGCTCACGTGTCTTTCTAGTTTCTTTCATTAAAGTTCAATATGGGGACCACCGGACCACCGTGAGTCAATATTCCAAAAAAAAAAAAATCCAGAAAACACGTGGGGGCCATGGCCCCCATAAGCCATCATTTCCCGTCTCTAGTTGTCACCACCACCACCACTCTACCATCACTACTACTCCGTCTCCACCACCACCACCACTCTGGCCGCCACTACCACCACTGCTACTATAGATATCACCACTACTACGCCATTACCACCACCATCGCTTCCACCATAGTGAGGTTTCAAATCCTCTATCCCCGAATTCTCTTATTTAAAAAAACTGTGTTTTAGTGCTGTCGTCTGTTTATATACTCTCACTGTCAATTACTTTTATGCGTTATATTGAATTTGAGAGATTAGTTTTCTCTGGAAGATTTAGGGAAATGATATTGGCACTCCAAAAATTGATGCAGACACTCCAAAAAATAAAGAAAAGTGGCTTTGAAGTTACACTGATTTTGGAGTGTCTGCATCAATTTTTGGAGTGCTAATATCATTTCCCAAGATTTATTAGGACAAATATCAATGGTGTGAAAAAGTGAGACACAAAATACCAAGCAATTCAATTATGAATTCATTTCGATAGCCACCCAACGTAGTTCACAAGGTGCCAAAACTACGAAAAAAAATTCTCCCACAATGTTTTCCACAACCGCCTAACACCTCACGAAGCAAATTCTTCGTGCGAATACTCCCACCTCTTCTTTGCTATATTCATGCTCCGTTTGTTTCGATCTAAAATATTTTTCATGTAAAATATTTTTTCAGAAAACAAACTTTAAATTTTATTTTTCCGGTGTTTGGTTGGCACTTGAAAAATATTTTCAAAAATCGACAAAATAATGTAGAGAGAGTTCTTAAACGGTGGAGAGATATAAGAATATTAGAATTGAACGTTGGTCAAGACTGACGATCGAGAAAACTGAGCAGTGAAAATTGCAACAGAAGGCAGCGGGTTCATTTCAGAAAATAACTTAAGGAAGATTGAAGGGTAAGTCATTTTCATCCAATTAATGGAAAATGTTTTACATGTAAAATGTTTTTCTCATTTTTTACATAGCCAAATACCGAAAAATAGGTAAAATATTTTACCGAAAAACATTTTACGTCCAAACAAACGGAGCCTCAATATCCAAAATAAGCCAGCTCTTCTTTGCTATATTCAATATTCAAAATGAAGTACAATTCATTTTGGATATTGAAAAAAAAAAAGTACAATTCATTTTGTGCCGCGGGAAGAATTGTATTATGGTACCAAGAATGTCATGGTGAATTAATTATCTCAATATCAATTGGAGTATATTACATCAGGAGGAGCTGGGGATCCTATTGTGCCACCAGTTATGCCCATGCATGTCATGTGTTTTGCTCTTCAAATAAGTCTCGTCCTCGGTCTACAAGTGTGATCCAAAAGCTGTTCATTTTGTTTGCCTCGTCGAGTTTGTCATCCAGGCCAAGATAAGGTAGAATATCGATCACCAGCTACGAAATTCGAAAAACCGGGTTTGATCAATTGCAGTTTGCTAGGAACGACAAATTCAATGCATTGAACAAAATGAACCATTTGATTACCCTCGTAAGTTCATGAGAGGACCCATCTAATTAATTAGCGCAACACCAAGGCTGGCTCGTCCATTAGGCCAATGAAGCATGGGCTTCAGGCCGCAGATTTGAGAAGATCCCAAATTTTCTATAAGTATTATGTAGTGTGTGTATATATATATATATGGGAATTGATTTCTACACTGCTCTTTTTACCATATACACTTCCTTTTTTGTCTTTATTTGGTGTGAATTTATTCTATTGCCTCTTAATGTATGAAAGGGTAAAAAAGTAAATTCACATAAATAAGGACAAAAAGAGAGTGCATATGATAAAAAGGGAAGCGTGAAAATCAATTCCAAAACAATAATTTGTAGCGAGAAGAACATATCTCATGTTAACTAGTGGTTGAGATTCACTTTGATGTGTGTGACCTAATTATCAAAGTGATTCTCAACCATGTATTGCTTTTTTCGGAATACTTTCGGGGTAAGTTTTCTGGATCGGGAGATCCTGCCAAGCAAGGGTGCTTGGCAGGGGTGCCGAGCGCATCTCGGCCGTCCAAAAGTGTTTTGGACGGCCCGGATGCAAAAGTACCGAATGGATTTAAAAAAAAGAAAAGGAAAAGGAAAAAGATGTTTCGATCCGGGCCGTTGATTCCGAGATGGACGGCCGGATTGGCCGCTCGGCAGGGGTGCCGAGCGGGTGCTGCTCGGCAGGCACCCCGGGTCCAAGTTTTCTTTGTACCTAACATTCCTCTGGCCTTTTCTACAATTAATAAGGTAGGCCCCAAATAAGGAGCACAAATTGAAGGCGACAGAAGCCATCGTACATGTTCTGCATCCAGTTCTCATGGTCCAGTTTTTCTAATTCATTGCTTAGGAACTCTCTTTCGGGAAGAGGCTCCCATCCAGTTCTCATGGTTCAGTTTTCAGTTCAGTTTGGGCCATTTAAAGGCCCTTTTCAGGCACACAACAATAATCGAAATCGTTCATTTTTTAGAACCTGTCGAGAACATCGACCACGTCATAAATCAAGTTGATCGGATACCATTTGATATAATTTCGAAATGCATTAAGCTTTGAATAATTGTGTCAAATAGGTTGCAATCTTGTGTTGCACAAGTTTTTGAAAAACAAGATTAATGCATTTCGAAATCATATCAAACGTTATCCGATCAACTTGATTTTCGACGTGATCGATGTTCTCGATGAGCTCAAAAAATTGAACGGTTCCGATCATTGTTGTGGGAACTGGATGGGAGCCTCCTCCCTCGCTCTCTCTTAAAAGAACACATTTTTGGTAGCATCTGAAAATAATCTACTCATTTTCAATTTTTGCATCTGAAAAACGCTAGTAAAATACTTTCAAAATAGATATTTAACTGATGTGAAAAGGCCTACGGAGTATTTTAAATTGGGGAAAATGATGGCCCATGACGTGTTTTGATAATTAATACCCGTCAAGAACGTACTGAGAACATTTGTTAATCAACAAAATGTCATTGACGGATATTAATTATCAAAACACGTCATTGACTATTATTTTCCCTTTAAATTACCGTTTTAAGCCCGTCCTTGTCTTGGCCGGTCCTGCCCAGCACCCGCTCGCACCTTTAGGTCCATTACCTGAACGGCTAAAGAACACAACGTTGTTCGATCATAAAGAACATAAAATTTGAAAGACTAGTGAAAAATTAAGTCAATGCCCTTTTGTTCGGTATTAGTATAAAGTAACATAAGAAATTGATATTCGCTCTCCACTTTTTACCGATGGTGCTCCACTTTGTTCATGAAGTTAATTCACGTTAAAATTAGAGCGCAATCAGTAAAAAATGGAGCGCGAAAATCAGTTTCCAGATACATATTTCCTAAGTTTTTTTTTTGATAACGAGAAACAGCTCTACAGCCGAGCCACAATTGGACCCGATTGCGCAACCCAAACCTCGGGGGAACTAGCGCAGTCACACCCGTCACAGTCCCCCACTTACTATCAGGGTACTCACCCCGTGGGGAATCGAACCGCTGACCAAGAGGAATTCTCCCAAAATCAATCATTCGCCCTTATCACTGGGGCAACCTCTATGTGTGTTTCCTAAGACTTCACATTCAAGAAGATGCGGTTTTAAATGGGGAAAATGTGTTTCAATCAATGAGACAAACATGTGGCCTACTTTGTGTTGGTATGAGTATATAATTGTGACTTAGCCAAAAAAAAACAGAGAGTAGTATAATTGTGTAAGCCAAACATTTCAAAAGCTGTCAATAAATTAAGTTCTTAATGTATGTTGTAATTTTATGTTTGGAAATTAAAAAAAAAAACAAGTGTTAATTTTATGATGAGAACAACAAAAATGAGAATCCGATCACCTGCGGCATCCACGTGCAACTATATCATTCATCATGTGATTAGAAATTTGGTGTGTTCTAGTATCATTTTTGCATGTATTTGACTATAACGCATCATGGATTATTTTTTTTCTTTTAAATTTAACGTGTTATAATATCATTTTGCATGTATTTGACTATACTGCATCATCAATCAACATTAGTTTGAAATTTGTGTGTTACAATATCATTTTGCATGTATTTGACTCTACTGCATCATCGATCAATATTTATTAAATTTTTTTCACGTAGTATTTGACTATACTGCATGTTTTAATATATATTTTTTGAAATTTGACGTATTATAATATCATTTTGCATGTATTTGAGTACTATACTACGTTATCGATCAATATTATTTTGAAGTTAACATCTTACAATGTCATTTTGCATGCATTGAACTATATATACTACGTTATCGGATCAATGTTATTTTAAAAAGACTAGTCGTTTTCCGGCATCCGATAATCAAAAATCATTGAAATCAAAAGTATCCACACTAATGTGGTAAGGTTCCCTTTTTCCAAAAACATACCTCCTTTTAAAATGTGACATAAAAAAATGACCATGACCGTGACAATAGGTTTACCAAGTGATGGAGATGCTTTATAGAATAGTCCCTATGCATGGTCAATGTGTAATAGATATTTATTTAATCCATATAAGCATTAGAACTGTGCTAATTTAGGTGGGATTATAAAATCTACTAGAGTACAAAAAAATGCTACAATCACCGCATGAAAACCGCAGGTTATTATTAAAATATCTTTTATGGATTTTTGTAATAAGTTAGCTCAATCCGATATTGACAAGAATTTTTTCAACATTTGTAAGGGCCTTACGAATTCTGAAAAAGCCTTTAACGATTTATTGATGATTTTGTAGGGCCCATTTTGGGTCCCGAAAAAATGATTCAAAACGCAAGTTATTCCTAAAATATTATTTATGGATTTTTATAAAAAAATTGGCTCAATTCAATATTCGTAAAGACTTTTCAACATTCGTAGAGGTTCCACCGTTCCACGGATGGTTTTTGGAACTTGAAATGATATCTCGAAAAAACGAAGGGAGGTCATCCCAAATTTAACGAGAGATTAGTTCTCTTGAAGTGATGCTTCACATCAATGAGAACACAACTCGTCATTTTGTCCCCTTATCTATGTCATTTTGTCCCCTTATCTATCTCTATCTCAACAATTGTCATGGATCCTGCAATTTTTACCAATCACAACACATGTTGAGTACAACATGACTTTGGTCCGAGTGCAATTTTGTTCATCTTCCTTAGAACCCTTATTCCTATTGGTTACCACAAAGTGATGTACCATGCAATACGCTTTTTGATAAGCATGACATCACTTTGTGTGAGATCATACAATTTCAACGAATTGGGGGATAGTGCTGTGCAATGGTGTGCGTATCACCGTGCCGCGCACCTCCGAGCCTTCGGATCGTGCATCCGGCGGCTCGGATCTCATCTCGGCAATGAACGACTCTCGATCGTTGGTTGCCGAGATGAGATCCGAGCCGCCGGATGTACGATCCGACGGCTCGGAGGTGCACAGCACGGAGCTGCGCGCTTTACTGCACAACACCAACCCAATAGAAAAGAGGGTAATGTTCATAACCTCTTAATTAGAGGGTGAACAAAACTCAACTCCCTTGCTCCAATCCAAAGGTGAAGAATAGTAGTTTGTCCAATTTAAACGGCGTTAGCGAAGCAGTTAGTAGTAAAAAGAGAAACAAACACGAGTGCGGAGTAGGGCCGTCGGTCAGTGCAGAGAGAAAGAAGACGGAGTGGGGAGGGGGTTGGGGAAGTGCTTTACAGACTGTAGTTAACTTACCTCCCACCAACCACCTTCTTCCACGTCTCCTAACAGTTCATTTTTAACTTGATTAAAATCCTTCTTTTTCCGGGTTAAAAAAAAAAAAAAAAAATCCTTCTTTAAAATATTACTACTGGTAGTTGTAGTAATAGAAAGCTGATTCTCTCTCCTCTCCCTCCCAAAAAGAAAGAAAAAACCCTCTCTCTCTCTCTCTCTCTCTCTCTCTCTCTCTCTCAATACTCGTTTTTAAGAGTGACAGCATGTAATTAATGGACGTGAATAAATCACACTTGACCCCTTCAAGTATGACCCTTTTCTTGTTATGGTCCTTGTTTTATATTTCTATAATTCATCCTCTGTCCAGTTTATAATTGTTCTAAGTTTGATCCACGTGACACTGCAGTGTGGTTCTAGACAGCCCTGTGTTCTAGTACCACGAACACTCGCACATAGAAGCTCATTTAAATTGATTGTGGGCCCACACACAACGCAGATACTTGCACACACGAACTCACTCATACAGTGTGTACGTATGTGTTTGTGGTTAAAGACTGCATGACACTGTGCGTTTGAGAGGAGTTATTTAGGGATGTAGCATGTCCTAAGTATTAGTATCATTCATAGCCATATATATTTGTGTGGGATTCAACCACTTAGCAAGAGCTTTTTTTTTTTTGTGCAAATTTTTCATATTTTAGCATCAAAAGTGTATTCTTTTGCCTTATAGAATAACTTGAAAGATCTTTTTTTTTTTTGGGTTCCCTTCAAGAGCTCCTGCAAACATAACTCTTCAAATGCAACATTATTAGTTAAAAAAAAGTACTCATAAAAGACTAAAAATTGAAACTAAAAGACAATAAAAAGCAAAAGATAGAATAAGAAATTATACTATATTGACATATGAAGGATGCAATTCTTCCTTCAAGTTTGAAAAAGTGAAAATTAAAGTATGAGAGGTGAGATAGTGCTTAAAGTACGTGCTGAAGCCTGCAAAATATGCCAAAAACTCTTCATTTATTTTGATAGTTGCTGTTTGAAAAGACTGTTGGAGATAAAATAACTTAATAAAAATATGTGAATAGAAGGAAGTTTGAAAAATAAATAGCCAAGAATAATGAATAATTAGGCTAACGATATATAATATGAAAAGAATTACTAACT
Organism: Rhododendron henanense subsp. lingbaoense; assembly: GCA_020567845.1. Taxonomy (NCBI): domain Eukaryota; kingdom Viridiplantae; phylum Streptophyta; class Magnoliopsida; order Ericales; family Ericaceae; genus Rhododendron; species Rhododendron henanense. The sequence continues at coordinate 35,501,732 of CM036321.1, forward strand.
TAATCAAATTGAAAAAAAATACTACCTAATTAAAAACTAACTGGGCTCATTTGGGTTTTCATCTTATTTGTTTTTGCAAAACTAATGTTTTGTTTGGAATTTGTGAAAAAGAAGAGAAAGGAATGAAAAATTAAAAAAATTTATCTCCCATTGTCTGGTTTGGAAAAAAATAAAAAATTGTGCACATTACAATTTTTCTCCTTTTTATTTTATTTTATTCTATTTTATTCTATTTTCTTCAATTTCCAGCATAAATGTAATTGGTATATGTTACTACTGCTAGTTCAAACTAACCCCGAACTTTGCAAACGTAGAACTTCAAACTTTAGGGACCGAAATGTACATCAAAACACTCATGAGGGGTCTAAACGCATGCATAAATACAAAACCCTTCTTCTTCTTTTATTCCTTTGCTGAGCTGCACACACACACACACACTCTCTCTCTCCTCTCTCTCTTTCTCTCTCTAAAATGTCTCACTCCCTTCCCAATTCCCATCTCCAAACCCTGTTCCTTCCCCTCAGAATCTGCAACCTCTAGGGCTCCGAGTTTCCACACCTCCAAATCTCCCACCAAATGAGCCACTATTCCTAGGGTTCCCCCCCTCGCATTGCCCACACCACCGCCACCGCCACCGCCACCACAGATGCCTCTCACTCTCCTCCTCCTCCTCCTCCTCTCTCTCCTCCCCCCCTCCTCCGCCCAGACCACCGAACTCCAGTCCCTCCTCGAGTTCAAAAAAGGGATCCAAGCCGACCCCCTCGGCAAAGTCCTCTCCTCATGGGACCCCTCCGCTCCAGATCCAACTTCGTTCTACGGCATCGTCTGCGACCAGGCCGGCAACGTCACCGCCATCGCGCTGGATGGGCTCGGCCTGGTCGGGGACCTGAAGTTCACCACGCTAACCGGCTTGCAAATGCTCGCGAATCTGAGCCTGGCCGGGAATGAGCTCACCGGCCGGCTGGTGCCCGGGATAGGGCAACTGACTGCCTTGCAGTACTTGGATTTGTCCGCGAACCAGTTCTACGGGCCGGTCCCGGCTCGCATCAACGATCTGTGGGGTTTGGATTACTTGAATTTGTCGTCTAATAATTTTACAGGTGGGTGGGGGTGGAACTTCTTGTTGGCCTCCTAAGGTCCAAAAGCCACCTTACGCTTATGTGTTTGTGTGTATAAATATTTGTATATATGTACATTGTTGATTTGTAGCTCATATGTATATGTTTGTCTATGCCTCTCTCTAATTATGCCAAAGAAAAAACCCCCCCTCTAATTATCTATATATGCATGGCTATATATAGATAGAGCTATAGATAACTGGAGATAGGCGTAGCTATATATATACATAATATTGCATATGACTGATATGAGCTAAAAATTCACAATGTGTTTGTGAATATAGATATATGGGTAATTAGATTTATATACATAGATATATAGACAATTAGAGAGATTGCATAGATATACATATACATATGAGCTACAAATCCACAATGTGTGTGTAATAATATATAGATAAATATAAATATACATATGACCTACAAATTCACAATATGTGTGTGTATATATATAGATAGATAGATATAGAGTCGGGCTCATATGGACGTTTATATAGATATACGTAAGAGCTACAAATTCACAGTGTGGCTGCCCCTTCTATGTGAACAAAATTTGGCATGGAATCCTTGGTATCATAGTAATTTGTTGTTAGATTTGGAAATAAGTTGATTTGCATAGTGATCCGTAGTTGCATTGATGTATCAAGAAGCTTATTTTGTGCGTTTTTCATTATTTACGTTTTGGTTAAGAGAAAAAAAAGTTCTTGAATGTTGGAAAATGCGGTTCGTTTTCGACATATGCAGGTGGGTATCCAAGTGGAATCCGGAATCTTCAGCAACTGAAGGTGTTGGACTTGCACTCGAATGGGCTTTGGGGGGACATTCAGGACTTCTTCTCGGAGCTTCAGAACGTGGACCACGTAGATCTGAGCTTTAACATGTTTTCGGGATCGCTTTCAATGAACGTGACCAACATTTCAAGTTTGGCGAATACGGTGTCGTATGTGAATTTGAGTCACAATGAGTTGGGTGGTGGGTTTTTCACCGATGAAGCAATTTCTCTGTTTCGGAACTTGAGGGTTTTGGATTTGGGTGGTAATCAGCTGACTGGACAGCTTCCTTCATTTGGGTCATTGCCAAATCTTCAAGTTTTGCGCCTGGGAAATAACCAGTTGTTTGGGTCGATACCAGAGGAGCTGTTGGAGACTTCAATTCCTTTGCAAGAATTAGATCTCAGTGGCAATGGGTTTTCAGGTAAGAAATTATTTCAACTTGTGAAATTATGTAATCTGAGTCCGTATTTTACCTTATTTCCTTGTTTGCACTGTGCATTAATTGAAATACAAGGAGTTAAGAATTTTTGGCACATACACAAGCTTTGAGCCTTCGGATCCTATGAGCATTATTTCCTCATTCTTCAATTGTAGATGCTCTTGCATATGTGGAGCATTTACTCACTTTCTATTTTCCATACTTTTGGTTTAAAGTCGCTGACAAAATGTGCATGTTGTCTGTCCTTGACCCATATCGTGTGAAAAGTAAGGAGATTTGGGGTTATAATTGCGCACAACATAAGGAAACTAAGATGGAAGCCTTTTCAATCTCTTTGTTTGGAGTGCTTCTTGTTGACGAACTCAATTTGGAAAACTTTTATCATACTCCACGATCTCTAGTTTGTCGGCAAACTCAATTTGGAGTAATATATTACTTCGAATAAGACAGAGTGCTTGACATGGGGCCAACGCTATACTCCATCGTGGCACATGTTCTAGCCTTGAGGTCATGAGAATCAGCCTCTAAGCAAAGAGTGAAGATACCTCTGGCTATCTTCATGTTGTAAGACCCTGTTTTACGGTGTGTGTTGTATGGTGTAGTCTAGTGGTCTAGGTTTGACCATCAAGTTAAGGCTCTTGCAAAGCAGATACGAAGTAATTATATCTTGGGAAGTGATTTTTACACTCCCCTATTATACTTTGCACTCTTTTTCTTGTATTTATTCACATGAGATTACGAAATAACCCTTTTCATATGAAGGGTAATTTCGTAATCCCACAGTAAGACAAGAAAAGAAGTGAAAAATTCATTTTCCTTATATTTTTGGTGTATTGCTCTAATTTCGTAGTATTTGTTGCGTCAGTTCTATAAACATGTGATGGCACAAAGTAAAATCATCGACCATTGAAACTGTTGTTGTCAAATATAGAAGTTCCAAAGGGCAAAATCTTAATTTCCTTCACCCGATTTAAGGAAACTCCAGATTTAAGGAAACCCTTGGAAGTAGTTTAATGTATGATTTTCTAATCACGGACTAAAGGGGTCGAGGTGTTAGATAGTGGATCGGCGGGACATAAATGCTAATAGTTACGATGACGGATTTCTGTGGTGTAATGGCTGTAGTGTAACGTTGGCAGCAACTGGAGCTGTGAATTTGTTTCCTATGTTGCACCCTCAGGCGTGTACAGATCGTAGCATAACGGCGGTGGTAATTGGTAACCTTCCATTCATTAACGAAACTATGATAAGGGTTGCGAGTCTTGCGACACTTTTGATAATGTGGAAGGGGTGCTTCGGCTTGTTAGGTGCAAATATATCAACTGGGTTGCAATTGAGTTGGCACAAGATGACAGGTGCGAAGGATTCATGGGGCTTTCTATTGAGTTTAAACAGAGTGTCCGTGTATGCTTGTTATGATTCTAGAGTAGATGAGAATTTAAAGCTAAGAGAGCTTTTTTGGCACCATTGAGGGGTGAAGAAGGCATGTTTGACCCTGCGTCTAGGGACTCTGGCCTAAGGTTCTTGTACAAAACCAAGGTGAAACCTCCTATAAGATTCTCCTATTGCTATCAAAACCAAGCTGTTCTAAGTTATCAAAAGCTAACGTATCTATCATTATCGTCAAACGCCCACCGGTAACTTTATGAGATTTTATTTTGAAGGAACAGGATCATAACTACTGGAATCTTTACTTACCACAACTGCAATGTGATTTGCATTTTCACCCAGAGTGAAGCAACAGATGACGTATATAAATCCCCTCAATAATTACCACCATAGTGTACAACAGTAACTCATAGAGTGAGCAGATCAGGGACCTGTACTATTAGGTCAATGGTTGTGCTATTTTTCTCCTTCAGTAAGTTGATATGAAATGATAAACAACCCTCACTGTGGAAATATCACTGAATACTTTGGTAGCAACTCGTGAACAGTGTTGCTCTCAGGAGATCAACAATACTACAGTACTCCAAGATACAGGTGTTGTTGCTCTTTCTGTTCTAGATCAATATCCTCAGTTGAGAAGAAACTCTTCCTTTGAGTTTTGGCATTTCATGAATGACAATGCAATGGTTGGAATATTTTACTTCTGCAGTGAGTGATATGAAAGGATAAACAGCTCACAGCGGAAAGATCGCTGAATTGGTAGTATCTCGTGAACAGTACTGCTTGCAGAGGACCAACAATGCTACAGTGCCCCAAGCCCCAAGGTGCTGCTCCTACTGTCGGTCCTACATCAATATCCTCGGTTCAGAAGAAACTCTTTGAGTTTTGGTATTTTACGAATGACGATGCATACGGGATGCCAAAACAATTCTTTACCTCTTCATTCCGCCTTCTCTTTTGCTCCTGCACCTTTGTGCATTTTCGAAGTTGCTTTCCTTAAAAATATGCACAATAAAACCATCTTGGCAACCCTATGACCTTGGTGAACAACTCAATGTTTGTTGAGTTTTTGCACTGAGTGGCGTTATACTTTCTGTATAAAACTCCTCATATTTCAATTTTGCGCAAGGAAATTGTATGTATTGCCGTATTGGTATCTTGAAGCAAGTTACTTATGGATTCAAAGAAAATCGATAATGCTGTCAAATAGTTTTGTAAGATATTCACCAATGTTTCTGGGGTATTCCATAATATATATACCCTTTGACTGAAAGGATCACTTAAGCAATTATGCTTCATATTAGATGTACTTGTCTTGGATTAGCTTCATTGATATTTGCTGAATCTTGTTTCCCTTCGTTGTTATGACTTACCTTTTTTAGTCTATTCAATCCCTAGTCCAGGCTGCAGTCTCGCTGACCGATCTATGACTCTTGGTGTTGTTACAATGCGCCTGCTGCTTAAGGCTTGTTGAGTTCATAGTCAATTCGTCTGCTAGGTTCATTTCCATCGTTTTGCTTATGTTGGTTGCATATGGTGCACTAAGTTTGGTTGCCCTCATCTAAAATGCTGGGTGTTGGTACATGTTCCTGAAAGTTTTTACTGTAGTTGGAATGGATGTGATTTGGATTGTCTGTTCAGCCTCGCATCCTCATTCCTATGCCCGTATTTGGTTGTTGTCACTGAATGTTTCAGATAAGAGTTTTCCCTATAAAGAAAATGTGTTCTTTTATTTATGCAATTTGAAAATTGCTTCCATGGTAACATCTATTGAGTGCCTTCATGTTAAAATCTTTTCGTGATGCACGCTATTGGAGGTTGTTAATGTATTGAGCAAATGCTTTTCTGTATTGATTAAGTGTGGTGTCTAATCTTTTGCATGTGTGTGCACAGGTCCAATCAATGTGATTAATTCCACAACTTTGAACATTTTGAATCTTTCATCAAATGTGTTTTCCGGTTCTCTGCCTTCTGTTGTGGGAAGATGTTTCATACTGGACTTGAGCAGAAATATGCTATCTGGTGATTTATCTGTTATGCAAAGTTGGGGACCAGATTTGGAGATTCTTGACCTGAGTTCAAATGGGTTGTCTGGAAATGTTCCAAACCTGACATCTCAGTTCCCAGGGTTGACGACTCTCAGTATGAGGAATAATTCTTTAGTTGGTACCTTACCTTTTCTGTTTGGGACCTATCAAAGGCTTTCTGTTGTTGATCTGAGTTTGAATGAACTTGATGGGCCTATTCCACCTAGTTTCTTCACATCAATGACCTTGACATACCTGAACCTTTCCGGAAATCATTTTAATGGATCTATTCCTATTCAAGGGGCAGGTGCAAGGGGATTGTTAGTTCTACCCTCCTATCCACAGATAGAGTCTCTCGATCTCTCTGATAATTTGTTAACAGATAACTTGCCACCAGATATAGGTAATTATGGTAGTCTGAAGTTGCTTAATCTTGCAAATAATGACTTATCAGGACAAATACCAAGTGAATTAAGCAATCTTAGTGGCTTGGAGTACCTAGATTTATCCAGGAATAATTTTTCGGGTGAGATCCCAAATAAGCTACCGTCAAGTCTAAAAGTTCTTAATGTGTCTTATAATGATCTCCAAGGACCTATTCCGGAAAATTTGATAAAGTTCCCTCTCTCTTCTTTTCGACCTGGCAATTCCTTGCTAATCATTCCAATTGGCATGTCATCCCAGACTGACAATCCTACTCAAAATCAAGATTTGGGGAATCGTCATGCTTCAAAATCGAGTATAAGAGTAGCTATCATTGTTGCCTCAGTTGGGGCTGCTGTGATGATTGCCTTTGTTCTGATCGCGTACCATCGAACGAAAGTTCAGGATTTTCGCATCAGAAGTGGGTTTAGTAGCCAAACTGCCAACAGAGATGTTAAACTCGGAAGATTTTCTAGGACTTCTCTTTTCAAGTTCCCCACAAGTGTTGAGCCACCACCAACTTCGTCAAGTTTTTCCAATGATCACTTACTAACCTCAAATTCAAATTCAAGGTCATTGTCGGGTCAGAGAGAATTTGGTACTGAGATTGTTGAGCATGTATCCCCTGAGAGAATTGCTACTCCTTCAGCATCTTTGGAACCCAATTTACACAACCCTGGTCAAGCTGTAGCAATTTCTGGAAGGAAGTCTTCTTCAGATTCCCCAGTATCTTCTTCACCTCGTTTTATTGATGCAATTGAACAACCTGTGACATTAGATGTAAATTCACCGGATCGTTTGGCTGGAGAGCTTTTTTTCCTGGATGTTTCACTAGCATTCACGGCTGAGCAGTTGTCACGGGCTCCAGCAGAAGTTTTGGGTAGAAGCAGTCATGGCACTTTGTATAAGGCGACTCTAGATTGTGGGCATATGTTGACTGTGAAGTGGCTGAGGGTAGGATTAGTCAAGCATAAGAAAGAATTTGCCAGGGAAATTAAAAAAATTGGATCATTGAGACATCCCAACATCGTTCCTTTACGAGCTTATTATTGGGGGCCAAGAGAACAAGAGAGGCTTGTTTTGGCAGATTATGTCCAGGGAGATAGCTTGGCCCTTCATCTTTATGGTAAGAGCCTTTCTAAAGGACCTAAAGTGATATATAGCTGTTCCTTCTTTTTCTGATTTCTCGATGATATATGGTTGTTAATAATTGCATCAGTGCCAAGTTTTCTAAATGGTTATGTTTAAGTTGTAATCATGAAATACATTAATTAAGTTACTCCAAAACAAAGCATTTTTGTAGTTGTATTTTATGGAGAGTCTCTCTAACATGTGAATGAATAGCTAATGCAGGCAGTTTAAGTCGATTGATAGTTGAGGTTCCCAGTTTTGTGATGTCTGACTTATCTGTTTGCACTACAAGTTATTTTGTCAAACCTATGTGGGAAATATTTTTATTGCATGGTATTACTCGAAGATATTGCCTATAGTATGCAAGCATGCTTCTTGTTTTAAGGTTACTGAGGTTATGAGGGTGCTACTTTCATCTAGTCCTTTATCTGCAGTGTTAACTTCAATATTGTTTAATTTCCATCTTGTATCTCTCTTGGTTGTGAGTGAAATGTGACAATCATGTATTTGATAATGAGAATGGCAATGGTAAATAGAACACTGGTAGCAGTTATTTATTTCCTCTCAGCAGGTCAATACACTCATTAAGGACATGAAATTCAAGATTGTTACATTTCCATGTAGAAGATCCTTAGACCCGCTGACCTATCATTAAATATAAAGCTGTCATAGAAGATGCATTGATATTAGAAGGATCCACACAGGGTTTCGTGCACACTCTATTCACTACACATTTTGCATGACTCTAGTGCAATATTACAAGAAATCACGCGACTCTTCTTTTTTTTTTTTTTTGATAACTAAATATTTATACAAGGCATTAAGGGAATGCCGCCCGTATATATAAAAGGCCGTAGACAAAAAGGCCCTATACAACACTCTGAGATAAACAATTCAAACCAATCTACAAATCACGCGGCTCTTGTAAAGAGTATTCGAGCATAGTATTTCTCTTGTTGAACTTCCATTTTCGTTGACCGGCCAAAATTTAGTGCTAGATACAGGGCTGATCATGCTTTCGAACTCCCAGCTTGTTAGTCAGTGCAATCAAGACTTCCCAAATCATTCACTTCACTGCTGTATTACTCTCAGAGTGCTACAGGGTGAGATATTGAACCATTTCTTGTAGGCCACATTTGTCATGGGCTTAAAATGAGATAAGATTTAATGCTTTAACTTCCTGAAATCCTTCTCACTTCTCTAAACCAAATTTCCTTAGTATGTGGCAAGTGTTTTGGTTTCCTTAGACGATTCTGACCTTTTTTTGACGGTACAAGCGTTAAGGTTGACCAATAGCCACTTAGTTTGGAAGGATGTAACTAGTGACAGACTGACAGTGCTGCAAACCCATACTTTTGAGGTGCTGCAGCATCATCGGGGTTTGTTCCTTCGGTAAGGTGAAGTTCCAAATTTGCCAGAATATATAATATAAGCGTGAGGGGGACACCCTCATCCCAGTAGCTAGCATTTGAGTTGAATTCTACTCAAGACCGTGTAATACCTTGTGGATGTAACTGGACAGATGTTTAGGATAGCATGATTAGATTTCCTATAAATTGCTATTTATTTTTACGTGCAGGATTGTTTTCTTTTTGAACCCATCTGTTTCTTGTTTTTTTTCTTTGGTCTATCAACGTCTGTATCTTGTGCAGAGACGACACCTAGGAGATACTCCCGCCTATCCTTCACCCAAAGGTTGAAAGTTTCCATAGATGTTGCTCGGTGTCTGACTTACCTTCACGATCGAGGCTTCCCTCATGGAAACCTAAAACCCAATAACATACTCCTATCTGGCTCCGATCTGAACGCTCTGCTCACCGACTACAGCCTCCACCGCCTGATGACTCCAGCAGGCATTGCCGAGCAGATACTAAACCTAGGAGCACTTGGATACCGTGCTCCTGAACTCGCATCTGCCGCCAAACCTGTTCCGTCTACCAAAACTGATGTGTATGCGTTCGGAGTGATTTTGATGGAGTTGTTGACCCGGAGAAGTGCTGGTGACATAATCTCCGGCATATCGGGAGCTGTTGATCTCACGGATTGGGTTAGATTGTGTGATCAAGAAGGACGGGGAATGGATTGTATCGATAGAGACATTGCCGGTGGGGAAGAAGAACACTCGACCGCGATGGATGGATTGCTTGCTATATCATTAAGGTGTATTCTTCCTGTAAATGAAAGGCCTAGTATCAGACAAGTGTTCGACGATCTCTGTTCTATATCTGTCTGAATTTTTTGTACATTTGTCTTGGAGTTAGTGTTTTTTCTTCTTCTCCTTGTTGATTTCATTTAGTTTTTTTTTTTTGGCTTTGTACCCTATTGGTTTCCGAGCCTGTTAATCTTGGGCTAATGTCTCATTCTTTTCTTTAATTTATGTGTAAAGAGATAGTTGATCCATTGATTGATTGATTGACAGTTCAGCTTGATCTTTGAAGTGAAAATATTGCAAATTCATTTCCTCATTGTTTCTGCTTCTGCCCTTAAATCTGTGTGCATTGGCTGTTATGGTTCATCAAACCAACTAAAATTATGCAAAACAGACGCTCGTTGATTGGACGGTGTTGTTGGTTCATTTGTGAGTCTTTTCTGGACCTATTTCGATGATCGAAATTGCTATTTTTTGATCTCGTCGAGATCATTAATTATGTCGAAACTTATGTTGATTCCTTCCCTACTTGGGAAATATTTTGAAATTTCATAAATAATGAGTATACACCAATCATTCAGGTGGAAGACATGAGGTGCTTTCACACCTTCCATATCTAACTTTACTCAAATCACGTCATTGGACTTGGGTTGTACCTCGAAAGTACCCTAAAAAAAAAAAAAATCGTCACAATATTTGTGATGAATAGTTCATTTAACGGAGTTCGTCGAGGAATTTATTGGTACAAAAAATCAAGATGATTGGATTTTGGTAGCACAGGATTCGATATCATATGGTTTCTAAAAAATGAATGGTTAGTATGATTCAGGAAATAAACCGTAAGAAAATCTCTCGATCATGTAGGTGTAAATATTACTAGTTAAACTTGATTTTTTTGTTTAAATCAAAAGCTCAGCGAACTTTATGATGGTAATCTCTATTATAAAACAGAAGGGTGTGGGGACAAGTTGTTGGAACGGTTTAGATTCATTTGATCCAAAGGCTGTAGTGCATCCTCCCACTTCCCAGTTAAGTGCCCATGGTTTTCACCTAAATCACACAACTGTCATCCCCTTCCAACCGAGATGCGTAGTGCCGTAGGTACGGGCTAGCCCTATATACTAATATCTCATAGCACATTTAGACAAAAGAACACTGGCACCACAAAAATACACAAATTCACTCATATTTGGTTGTTCGGATAAATAAGCCAAAGTGGCTTATTTTTTGTCTTTATTCAATTTTTTTTTGCATTTTGTGGCTTATTGTCAATTTTTTGGGGATTATTGCTTCGTTATGACGAGAGGAATCTAAAAAGTAAAATTTTTTGGTCGAAATCCAATTTTTTTTTGAATTTCGACGAAAATTGGCAGGAAAGTCACTTTTTTCGTCTTTATTCAAAAAAATTTGGATTTCGACCAAATTTTTTTACTTTTTAGATTCCTCTCGTCATAACGAAGCAATAATCCCCAAAAAATTGACAATAAACCACAAATTGCAAAAAAAATTTGAATAAGGACAAAAAATTTGACAGGAAAGCCAAATAACTTTTTTAGAAGAACAACTAAGTGCGGTTCCCACCCACACTGCAATAACTTATCCAACGTGCTGGTACCACAAACACTCGCGAATGTCATTGGTTCCGTGCTCTTCTAAAATCATGCGCTCCTTAAATGTAGCAAAACGGGCCCTCAACTGGATCCGGGGATCCTGCAGGGCACTCCATGTAGTAGTACAGCCTGCAGGGCATATCCGGATCAACCCTCAACTGGATCCGGGGATCCTGCAGGGCACTCCATGTAGTAGTACAGCCTGCAGGGCATATCCGGATCGTCTGTCTCGGCAATCAATGGTTCAGATATACTTTTATCTTTTACTGGCAATAATTAACTTTCCGGTAAATGATACTACGAAACATATCTGAACCATTGATTGCCGAAATAGACTGTCCGGATCTACCCTGCGGAGAGCACTATAGGCCAGGGAGTTCAGCACAGGATTTCCAAATCCCCCTCAACCCCTGAAAGCCACTGGGAAAACGTACCCCATATACGCCTTATCCCCTTTTTCGAAGCTGAATAAATGCCAGTGATCTAAGTCTAATTCTAACACTACAAACCCCCCAAGCCAAATGGCTGTGTCATCATCTACCACTGCAGCAGCCCTTCACTATATCTCAAAACCACAGCAAAATTATGCACCAAGAACTACTACTACTACTACTTGCAGCAGCAGCTGCTCATTCTCTGTTTCCATAACGTCCTCCTTGTCCAAAACAACGAAAAAGCCGCTTAAAGTTACAGTGAGAAGCAGCAGCGATGGTAGTGCATCTGCGGAAACAACGGTGACACAGGCAGAGGCAGAGGCCGAGTCGGAGTCTCCCATTGAACTTCCCAAAGGGCCTCCGTCAGTAATCTCTACTCTCAACGTCGAAAGAGCTCTACGTGGAATCCGTAACCACCTCCAATTCATATGCATTTATGTTTGTATATTTATCGTGTCTGCATATTGTTGTTGCATATTACAGTCCAATTCATATATGCAAGAGTTTCTTGCTCTGAGTTGTGCGAAGATGAATAGGACTAAGGGGTCTCGTAGTCCGCTAATGCCAATCGGTGACAAGGGGTCTTGTAGTGCATTAATGCACTACGGGGTGTAGTGCCTCTCGGTAGGCTGTACCAAGATCTCACCACCAATAGCTAAACCGCTCATTTTATAGAGTTTGCTAATCGTTACAGTTGCACTAAAAATCAAGTTATTCGCCTTGGAATTTTTTGAATCCTAGCGACCGTCCAAGTTGACAATGGATAGCAAGTTGTCCCTTTGTTCTGTGGTGTTTTGGAATCCAAGGCAAGTGTATCACAATTTGTTGCGTACGGTTTTAAGTATTGTTTACCCAAGAATTAGGAGTTTCTACATCGTATTAGCTATGGAACGGTAGCTGGAGTTTTGTTTACTTGGAATATACTTGTGTTCAAGGCAGTTTTAACTAACTCAACTACTCAAGTAAGCAGCAGATTATTTGCAATTTGAACATTTGTCGATCTTAAAAATCCTTATGTGTGACTCTGGTACGTGGTTGTAATCGAGTACATGAGAGATTGAGTTTATAGAATGAACCGAAGGCAATGCATAGAAGCATTGTTTCGATAATATTGGGTAATCTTAGGGCAGGTCGAAGGAAAGAATTGATAAAGAGAATTTGTATTTCAATGCTGAAAATGAGTTTAACAGCTGCATAGAGGAAATAGAGGTTTATGATCTTAATTCAAAATGGATTCTGGTTCTCATGGCCTAGTTGAAGTAGGGGCATGGCTTGTAATAAGAGCAGAATTGATAGAGCGCTGGTTGAATAAGGTTGATCATAGTTTGGAAGATCTTTTACTGGACTTGAAGTACTTTTTATGTGCTCCTGGAATTTCTGACCATCGCCCCCGATTTGCTTCTCGTTTACCTAATACAGCTAGAAAGAAACCTTTCAAGTTTTTTTTACCTAGTGGATGAGCCATGCCACATCTCCTGACCTGCTGCATTAGGCTTGAAATTAGCAATATGTGGATAGAGGGGCATCCTATGAAAAGATAGGTCCTGAAATCGAAGTGTTTGAAAGGCTTTCTGAAAGGGCTTAGCAAGGATTGTTGTACCAATGCAATATTGGTAAAAGGGTTGTTGAAGCGAAAGAGAAATGGATTCATTTCCAAGTTGCAGCCTCGCTGTGGATGATAACTACTCTGGTCCTAGAAAAAGATGATTTATTTGGCTATAGGAGGCTAAGAATCGTTGAGGAGTCGTTTGATAAACAAAAATCCAGGGTAAGATGGTTACCTATGGGAGATCAAATTACAATATATTTACATAGGAGGGGGGCTTCCATTAGGATGAGAAACAAGATCCTATCTACTTTGACGAATTTCTTGAGTGATTGTATTGACTATGGCGCATACCAACCGAGCATATAGGCTTGTAAGTGAGCGCATTGGCTTAAGTGAGCATATTGATTTGAAGGAAGGTCTGTATGAAAAGCTATTGGGTACTAAATTTGGGGAGAAGAAGGATGTTGCTGCAATTTTAGCTCCTGTTTCTGCAATTGTACTCAAAAGGGTTGTTTCTAAATAGGGATAAGGCTCCGGGCCCGGATGGGTATAATTTTGCTTTTTTTCTCAAAGAATTAGGATGTTGTAAGGACTGATGTTATAGATGGAGTACAGTCTTTCTTTGCTTATCAGGCTGCTGATCCTCTAAAAGAGTTTCTAGCCATTGGCAAGGATGTGAGAGATAGGTGGGATTGGTACCCTCCTTGGTTGTTCTCAGAGGTTTTGTGTCCTTTGTTTACCGTTCCGGTTGTACTGATTGATCTTTTTTCTTCTTGGTATACAATTTAATTTTCCTCATACCCTCCCCTAGTCAGTAATTGCCTAGTGAGAGTAGTAAGTGGAATTACCCTTCTACCCTCTAACAAAAAAAATTAGTACAAATTAATTTGCCAAAAAAGAGAGCTTTATTTTGCAGTAAAAAACTAGTAACTAGTGTATGAGCTGAACACTTAATTGTTTGGAAATTGAGTTCTTTTACTAGTCATCCACATGAAAATTCTACTTTTTATCGCTTGCTAGGATTCTTGTGTTGTTGGATCATATTCACTGATAAAGATTGAATCTGGGATGCAGCAATTACAGATATTGATTACTATGGCAGTCTTGGAATTCAGAAAGGATGTTCAAATGATCAGGTCAGCAAGTTTTAAATCTTGGAACCAGCTCCTCTCTGGGACCAGACCGCGCTGTTGTGGCCTTCTGTGGGCCTTTTTTCGGGCTCACCCCGTTAACCTTTTCGATCTCGTCATGAACATCAATCCTTGTAAAAAATGAAGTTGGTCGGATATCGTTAAATTCAAAGACGTTTATATTGAGCAAAATGAGTATTCGATCCAATGTACGTGTTTCTTTGTTTTTTAGACAAGTGTGCTTAGTTCTATTGATCGAGATATCGAATTGACATGAATTCTGGCTAGGGGAGTGATGTTCTCATGAGATCTAAAAAATGTACGCTTCAAACCCCGAAGTAGGCCTAGAAAGGGTCAATGAAAATCCCCACAGAACGGTCTAGTCTCGGCCTCCCCCTCTCTCTCTTTCTCTCTCTCTCACATTGTTTTGATTTCCATAAAGTAGGTTTATGCAGCATACAAGAACAAAGTAGAAGAGTTAATGAACAAAGGATTCGATGAGGAAGAACTCAGCAAGAAACTTGAGGTTTTACAGGTTTGTCGCGGTTTTTTCATTCCTCTCTACCAGTTGTGAAATTTCCCTTGTCACATAAGCAAAACAAATTTCCTCTACTTCTTTATTTTGTTATGTATTTGTTACTAGGAATCGTACGCTGTTTTATCGAATGCGCAAGAGAGAAGACTGTACGATTGGAGCTTGGCTAGGAAGGCGAATCCAGATAAATACCTATGGCCTTACGAGGTTGACAACTCAAAAAAATCATCAGAGCCAATTCCAGAGGTTTGCATCCGTCTCGCTCTATCCTCTCTTTCTTCATTCGATACGTAGTGAAAAATGGTGTGAGCTGTACATTTACTCAGCCAATCTGTTGGGGAACCACGTAAAAATCTACGTGTCTTGCGTTCTTGTTCCTGTTTCTTGATTATCTTCGCGCGTTGTGCGTTTGTTGGTTTGGTCGAATTCCCGACGTTAGTACTATCTAAACTTGCACAAGTTATTGTTCTAAACAGGACCCAGAGGACGTAGTGCCAACAAGACTGGTGGGCTACTTCTTTTTGGCTTGGTGTTTACTGGCTGTTGTATTGTCAATTGGCCTCAATCGATAGGAAGTAGTATTATGTATGAGTTAAATTTTCTGGTTTTTTATTTTTTTTTCAACCAGTCTTTGTTTAATTTATTTTTGTGCTGCCAAAACCAGCAAATGTATTCATAATTAATTCTATTGAAGCTGGGATCTCAACATTGTGTTTAGGAGTTGCCATACTAGTGGAAGGTACACACTGATATTAAGAATAGAGGGTAGCCATAACATTCATAATGTTCTGAAAATGATATAGTGGCCATTTATTTTGTATATACCTGATTTTGAATATTATTGATAATTATTCGCGTATAGCTACTTATAATCTTAATAATTTTAGTTTGATTTGATAAAAAAAAATCGGTTATTTTACATTCTCAATTTTCAATTTCTTATATAAATAAAAAAATAAGCATTTGACTGTTGAAGTAGCCTAAAGGAAAAAAAAAATGATTCGTATACTTTAACTGCATTAGGCTATAATCATTTTAATGCACAAATGAAAACTTAATGATATAATAAGTATACGTTCCGCTAAAAAAATATATGTCTATTAAGCTGGCCCCCTCGAGTCAAAATCCTAACTCCGCCGTTCTGTGGATGAGAAAATTAGGGACTTAGACTCTCATGGAGTAGGGGAGGTATATGAAATTCCTCCTCTGTTTAGGAATCTAATTGCTCCTGAATCAGTAATCATATTCCCATTCAATTACAACCCAAATATGAGAATCTTAGAATTTAGAATCATATTCCTGTTCCCCTACTGATGTCTGCCATCCAAACATAGCCGGAGTGATATAGTGGCCGTTTATGATGAAAGTAAAATGATGTGTTGGTAATGGTTTTGGTGGAAGAGAAAATTAGGGACTCGGACTCCCGGACTGAATTGAATCAACGGTTTTGGTTAATATTTGCGGCCGTGGGGTTTAGGCGGTGTTTGGTGTTGGCAGTAGTGATGTGGGAGGCGGGGGAGCTGCTGTCCGGACGAGCGCGGCTTGCCCTGGTCTTGCTCCGATGATCGGAAATGTTTATTTTGTAGAGCTCGTCGAGTAGAATAAGTGTATCAAAAATCAGCTCGATAGAATATCAATAAGTGTCTGATCTGAACACATATAACTTGCCAATAATGGGTTCCAGTGGATTTGATCTAGTGTTTCGGATCCATTCTTTTCAAGATAAAAATGTTCCGATTAGGCACTTAATGATATCCGATCAAGTTGATTTTTGGTACATGTGTTCTACCCGACGAGCTCTACAAAGTGAACGTTTTCGATAATCGGAGCAATACCGAGGCAGGCCCCACTCGTCCGGGACAGCACGCTGCTGCCCCTTAAAGGGACAACAGCTCCCCCCCGCCTCCTAGTGATGTGCAGGGGTTAGATGTTTGTTTGGGCTTTACTATTTGGACTCGTCCCATGTTATTTGGGCTTCTAGGCCTTTTGAGTGTTTGGGCTGTGTCCCGTTTGTTTTAATTGTTTTATCTAGGCTTTTAGGTGTTTGGGCTTTGTTCCCTTTAGTTGTTGCCTTCGTTGGTATCTTGCCAATCTAAGGTTTGGGTCTTGGATTGGATTTTACGTTCTCTTTTTGTTCTATTAATCTTTGTATCATTTTCAAATGTTAATAAAATTTCATTCCGCGGTTAAAAAAAATTATTATTGATGAAACCATTCTCTCTGCCAATTTGGGGGGTATGTGTTGAAATTATGCAATAGTTTGGGAGCACCGTCACGTGGTACTTCAGATCACTTTATAACCACACATTTTCGTGAGATTTATCACTAAGTGTATGGACTCTACAAAAATGTGTGATTGTAAAATAGTTCGGAGTACCACGTGGTAGTAATCCTAAACTATTGAATAAATACTCTTGCGTGTGTCTGTATAATGCATGCGAATTAATATATAATTTTTAATGGGGCTTTGCTTTCGCTTCAAATGGGCCATCATTAGTGAACAATAATTGGTTTCCTAAGAATTAGTAGACCTCATAAGCAAGAGGAATTTTGAATCTTTGTTGGACATGTGTAACCTTCACATAAATTTCTGGCAATTTTTTTTTTGGCCGAAATGCTAGAAGTTTTCATTGATAGGAGAAACATTTCATCAAGAAGAGCAAGATCCCCATAGTACAAACGGGCGAATCAAGTTACAAGGAAGATGCCAGCAAGAAAGCACGCTACTCCCACACACAAACCTTCTGGGGACAACATTCGCCGCAGAAAAAACGCACAACCAAACCAAAAGAAACCCCCGAAGGGGAGGAAACGGTCCCATTAGGGGTAGGAAACCAAAAAAACAAATGCAGCAGAGAAAAACAAACCAAAACCTACAGAAACAGATCTACACTCCTAAATTCAGTCACCAGGGTCGCAGATCATCGTGGCAATCACACCCCACCATCCAGCAACACCAACAACTATCTCTGTTCCACAACAACAACCTTGTCAGGGCTCGACCAAACGACACCCAAACGACAAGGCCGAGCCGGCCTGATAAACGCCGATAAAACTTGCACGGTGAAGAAGATTGGAAAAAAGAGCACATAGGCGGACTGCACGCGGACGATTGGCGCCATCGAGCAATTAAAGTCTCTCAAAAGCCACTCTTCTCATGTCCGCTCAGAGCAAAGGAATGATATCCTACGGCGGAACAATGTGAGAGACCATTCTATCGTCTTGCCCGACCCCGTGTTTGCAAGCTTGTAAGCCACTCTATTTCCTTCTCGGAGTGTATGCTTCCAAGTGCACCCTGTGCTCGCCAGAAGGTGTCGTTTTGCTCTTATTGAGTCGTATAATCTCTCTCTCTCTCTCTCTCTCTCTCTCTCTCTCTCTTGCGAATTATAGTGCTCTTTTAGATTTTCGGTTGTGAACTTAAATTTAGATTTCAGATTTTGATTTTATTCTTGTGATTTCTGGCACTGTTATAACCTGGGGTCTTGATCAGTTGTTGCGCCTTTGAACGCGTTGGCTTTCTAGTAAGCCAATCTAATACTCCGTCCCGATTTGTTTGTCTATTCTAGAAAATTCAACTTTTTAAGGGAGCATAATTATTACACTTTTTGAATTTGGACTTTTCAAAGAATGCCCTCCAAATGAAATTGAACTTGTCACATCATTTGATTTGTCAAACTAAAAAGTCAAAAAATAGACAAACAAAATAGGACGGAGAGAATAATTTGCCCAACAGAAATTTAAAGTACTAAAACAGAATCACATTTGTCACTTTGAGAAAAAGATTACATTAACCTACACCTCAACATGATAACCAAAAGGTTTAAGACAAAACGTATTAGTACAAGTTAAATAATTCCTCTCTAAATAAATTACCAGGATCAATTGAGAATAATTTTTTTCACCCTCCTTTGAAGAGGGTGAATATTACTCTCTCTATGATTGGTGAAAATTGTATAGGTCTTACCACAAAACTAACTTATTATTACCAAAAGTATATTGGTTATGTGAACCCTACACAATTTTCACAAATAACTAGGAAGGTAATATTCACCCTCTTTAAAGGAGGGTGAACAAGATTTTTCTCGGATCAATTTGCGTCTTCACCTTTCTCAACCTCTCGAAATTCCACTTGAAATACTTAGCCCCAAAAACACGGGCGCTGCTATTCGCACCCCTCAATTTTCTCCCGTAGTCCGTTAAAAATTTCCATATGTTTCGACAGTTAGTTACCGAAATTAAGATACATTTTCGACAGTTAGTTACTGAAATTGAGATGCATTTTCAGCATCCAATTACCGAAATATATGTTTCTTGTGCATTTCCGACATGTAGTTACCGAAATATAATCTTATTTTCAACAGTTATTTACCGAAATGTATGTTCGGCAGTTGTTTACCGAAGGTTGAACATATTTTCGACATGTAGATACTGAAATATAATTTTCAAAAATTTTTAACGGGCTACGGGAGAAAATTTGAGGATTGCGAATAGTCGCCCCCAAAAACACTCGGATCTTCACCGTTCTTCAATCGGGCTTATTTGTATGGATGGTCCCCAAAGTATTTTTTAAATATCAATTTGGTCCTCAATATGCAAGTTACGTCTATTACATCCCCAACGTTTACAATGAGCATTTAAATGGCTCCTGAGACTAACTCCGTTTGTGTTCATTGTCAAGTGCAGAGGTATTTATGAAACTTCGTCTTTAAACTTCGGCTAATTTTTACTAATGGTCCCCGAAGTGTTAGCAAAATGTCACTTTGGTCCCTGACATACAATGACCACAGTTTTTGTTTGTTCAATCGCGTTTCTCTTGTATGTGTGATGAGTAGGCGACATTGGAAGGCTAGGGGAATGAGGGTGGTGGCGTGTGCAAATGGGGAGCGATGACTGGTCGTGTGATGTCCTGGTAGCTAAAGGTGGAGAACGTGCTTGAGTGTAGTGGCTATTGGTAATTGTGGCCAAGATTGGGTTAGGGTTTTGATTTGGATCCTAGGGGTTTTGTGGATGGAGAAAATAAGTGGTGTTTGGTAGTTTGTTTGATAAAAGACGTGATTTGTATGTTGGAGACCAAATTGATATTTTGCTAATACTTTGAGGACCATTGGTAAGAAAAAATTGAGGAGCTTGACGATAATGCCCTTGCAATTGGCGGTAAATGTGGATGGAAGTAGCTCCGGAGACCATTTAAACGTGCATCGTAAACGTAAACATAGTGATGTAATAACCGATCTGTATTTTGTGACGGTCCGTACAAATAAGTCTTCCCATTCACTCCAACATCAAGGGCCCCAACTCCATCTCCAATTACCTAATCGAATCCTTCGCATTCTCTCAGCCACGGGCCCTGTCCATCTCAACCCGTTTCCCATGGATCAAAACCCTCGAAAAGACTTTGAAGCCGAAGCTGCAGTTTTTTCAGGACCTGGGTCTCACTGGTTCTGATCTGGGTAAAATTAATTACATGCTTTTGACTCGTAGTTTGGACAAGAAATTGATACCCTGTATTAATCTAATCAAGAAAACTCTACTAAATGATTAGAACAACCAGGATTTGATTCGGGTTCCGCGGCGGTGCAATTGGGCCGCTATCAAAGACCCCGAATCGATGTTGCAATGTTACATTGCCTTCTTGGAGAGCTGTGGGATTGTTGGGTCCCAGCTCTCAATGCTTTTGAAAGAGGCAACCCCGGCTTTTGGTTATGTGTGAGAAGGCGCTTAGGGACCTCGTTTCGCGAGTTTTAGATGTGGGTTTTTTCCGTTGATTCGTGGATGTTGGTTAATGCTGTGGGTTTTTGTAGGAAGATTGAATTGTTGCGGAGTTTTGGTTTCTCAATGGACGAATGTAAAGGTATGTTTAGGAAGGCTCCGATTTTTCTTTCGATTTCCGAAGATAAGTTGGAAGTTTGGGATTGAAGTCAGGTTGGAAAGGTCTGCATTAGTTAGTTGGCCTAATTGTTTGATGTACAGCATGGGGGAGAGAGTAATCCCTCTGTACAGAGTTTTACGAGTTATCACATCCAAGAGGATGTTACAGAAGGAACCTAGTTACTTGACGTACAAAAATGCTAATAGCAATGATCCGTACATGGCATGTACAATGCACATTTGGCAGCAAGATGGCCCACTCTGTGTTTGTACCAACCGGGCTATCTTGTTGCCACATGTGCATTGTGTGGGCCATCATTGTATGGGTCATTACAAATAGCGTTTCTGCTTAACATATTGAGGTTTCTGATAGCATTTCTGCTTAACGTATTGAGGTTTCGAAAGAGGAGTTTCTGGGGAAATTTATATCAAGGTTTAGACTTGAGATCATGCAAAGGAACTTTTGGCCATGTACAAGGGGTGCCCTTTTGGATTATTGACTCTTCAATGGAATAAGAATTGGGAACCCTTCCTTTCTTGCTGTTTTGGCAGTCCTGATCAGTTATAAGCTGAAATGTTGTACTTCGGGTGTTCTTTGTGGCCAGAAACCTCCCTATGGGAGAGCCATGGCAGCACTGGAACCAAATATATGCTCACTCTGATCTCGGTTGTAAAAGTTTGTTAACCAGTGACAGCTTCTCGTGCTGTGGTATTATGTGTAGGAGAGGGGTTTGCTGTAACATGATAGCATGGTTTAAAAACTCTAAGCTTCCAGGATGGACTTGAACCATTAGGGAAGGAGACCTATGAAGGATGACCGGTTCAGATACTTAATTGCTGAAGAAGACCTCTATTGCAGATGAAGAAAGCCAACAACAATAAATGATGGCTTTATTCAGGTAAAAATTTCAAACGAATACAAGAAATTGTTACCTATCATGGCATGTAGGTTTTCTGTAATAAACATGGATTTTGTGTATTATACTTCAATCTTAAAGCTTTTGCTCAAATATTGTGGGGGATTGCAAGTTAAGGTTTATTTTTTTGAAGGCGCGCACTATAAAAAACCATTCTAACACTCAGCTGTCTGTTGGAGCTCTTTATATATGACGTTTGTATTACCAGTAATTTTAACCTGCAGTTTGTTTGTGACTAATAAGAATTCTTGGCTTGCGGGTTGTTTATTACCTTAACTTAGCACATTTTGATTTCTCACTACATTTTTATTTTGAGGATCTCCTTATAGTATTCATATTCATAAGTTTGAAGTAATTAAGAATGATAACTACTTGTTCAAGGTTCCAAACCCCAAACAGAAGGAGGAATCTCTGTATGATGCATTAAATAGTGGATTGGCGGAATAATATGTATATTTTGGACGAAAGAGGGCTCATCGTGTCATTTTGGCACGCTCGCGTAGAGAATGTGCTTGCACACACCTACTTGTTTTCCTTGGAGAGTCCACAATGCTCCGTGCTAGGAATTAATTGCACAGGTAGGTGTTTAGTTGAGATATCCTTCAGTCAGGCCGAGGAATCCTCCCCTCCAGAACCTGTGCTCCCGCGCTACCAAGTCAGAACCGCCTCGGAAACTCACTCTCATCGAGAAAGGAGCGCATTCTCAAGTAGGATAGAACCTCTCAAGCATATGAATCCTAAAAGAAATAAGAGAAGAGCTACGGAACAAGACAAGATATGAGTAATGATACTAGGAAAACATTTAGTTGATATCGACAAGATAATTGTAAAATATTTAATCAAATTTGCTCAAGCATTTAGAATAAGCATAAGATTTAATTTTACTTGGAATAAAAAAACATTTGCAGTTGACTCCAAGTCTTAGTTTCAAGGATAGCCTAAACAAGGATCTTTTGTGATTGGTAGTTCGTTAATTGGGTAGGCTTAGCCGAGATTGGGCTCTATGTTAGACTAGATTTGTTGGTTTATTTTTTTTATAAATTATTTCCAAACGCTCCAAAGGCCCTCCCAAACAAGGAGCTTCTTTGATCTTTGGCTTCCCCTCCCCCCGCCTTGTGCAACTAAGGGTACCTGCATGAGCGAAGGAAATGAAATATATATTTGTTTTTGAAGTAATAATTCTATTAGCACTCCATCTTTATCCTCTAAGAAGGTGGATTAAAAGTACTAAAGTTTGGAGAAAAAAGAAAAGCATATGGAGAAATAGATAAAATAGTAGTAGCATCTTTTTTTTTTTTGGGGAAAAAAGTGCTTAGGAAGAAAAATATTGGCTTTACAAATCCTTCAGAACTTTTCTTCCCTTTACTTACATCTAAGATCTAAAGGCAACATAGAAGTGTAGAACTCTGATTTGCTAACAGCCAATGCCTTCCAACAAGGACAAAGATATCCAATTTTTGTTTTCTTAATACAGATTTGAAATTTAATGCATCTTCCTATGGAGAATCCAACATCTCACCACCCTGTAAGCCACCTACAATTCCCAAGCATGTACTTAAATGCTTAATGTCCAGTCCATTTCTACAAAGTACTTGAAATTCCTCTTTTCTTTTTTTTTCTTTTTTTTTTCTATAACAGATTAGAATTATAACAACAACCAGTAATAGTATCATTTAAGGTAGCTGAATTTGCTTGACTCCAAATCTTTTATTTAGTACTTTAAACTTCCACCTTTTTTGTAAAACATCATACATATCAGCTAGGCCCATACAGTCTCTACATGTCTACTCAACCCCTAGTTTTTCTGCCACATTACTGCAAATGGGCTCCTAACATTATGCCTGTCACTCTCCCACAAAATGGACCCAAATACCATTTGTTTCAAACCACCAACACTCTTATCAACCGAATAGTTGCTCTTAAACTTGACGATGTACCTATGTGATAAGTGCCAAAATATCAAATGTGATAAGTGCCAAAATATTGATATTTTGGCCCTCCAAACTACACTAATTTGTCATTTATATTTGTTACTTGATATTTATTTTGCTTCTATTTTGTTTATAGGCTGCTCGAGCTCGTTGTCCAAGATATTGGATAAAAAGAAGAGTTTAATGAAGTTTGGGGTTAAAGCGCAGAATGCTTCAAAGTTGGATTATTAATTTGTTATCGCACAAAGTTCAAGGACCTATTGTGTAATTAATGACTAAAACGTACCCTATATAAACAATGGAAACTTACAGGCGACTAGCTTTGGACGTGAAAAAATAGGGTTCTTAACCGTGGACGAAATTTCATCAGAGAGCAAGACTTCAGAGCCCATGGCCGGCTAACTCCATTCTCTAGGGGGAAGATGAAGCCCCGTGCCGAGTAACTTTGTATTTGCATAAATTAGGGTTTTTATTCGAATCGGATTATGTGTTCAAGAACTCCTTTTATGATATCAATGGAATGGTTTTAATTCTTTTTATCGGTTGAGTATTTGTTTCCTAGGTTTTCAAATACCGTTCACATAATAGTTTTCATTGTTCTCAATCTGGGTGACTGAGATGGGTTATGCTCGTGAGACGGACCGTGCCGTTAGGCGGCTAAACCGCGCTAGTGAGACGGTCCGTGCCGTGGGATAGTCCATGCCGGTTGGCGGATTGTAGAAATTTACTTGGCCACTATCGATAGGGATTGCAAGCCCTAGCGATAGTGATTTGCGATTCGAGTGTTAATCCAGTCTATGCGATACACGGTTATGCGGTTGGGGTGGATTCTAAACCCTAGACCTTTCCTCATCAGTTTTCAAACCTCTTATTTAAGGCTGCTGATTTTGTCACTCCTTTTTTTTGTTAACGCCACTCCC
The DNA here is from genome assembly GCA_020567845.1 of Rhododendron henanense subsp. lingbaoense. NCBI lineage: Eukaryota > Viridiplantae > Streptophyta > Magnoliopsida > Ericales > Ericaceae > Rhododendron > Rhododendron henanense. Next base: position 35,526,075 of record CM036321.1, read on the forward strand.
CTACAAGTGTATTTTTGGTACAAAAGTACATTTGCAAGGGAGTGGCGTTAACAAAAAAGGGAGTGACAAAATCATTTCCCCTTATTTAATTGCTTTAGTTTCTTTTAGTTCTCAAAATAATCAAACCAATCAACTCTCCTTTTTGTTCCGAATTAATCTAAAAATTGATCGAATCTATAGTAACTTCGCCATACTATCCTTGAGGATTGATACTTGAACTTGGCCACTATTCTTCTGAATAAGGGTTAATTCTTAGTTTTTATAAATATATTTTTGACACGGTACGACGCGGTCACTATGCTTCTCATCAAGCTTTTTGAAGATCAAGCTCTGCGGTTCAAGGCTCACAGTAAGCTTTTCCGCCTCAAAATTGACAACTCCAGCCTTGTAAATCTCTGGTAGGAGCTCTCCAACATTAGTCACTGTTCTCTTCAGCTCTTGAATGGTACTATTACCTTTGAACACCACGGAAAATGATGGGTAGTTGAGATCTCCAGGAGCACCGGCATGGCCTGTGCAAGCGTTTGGTGCATCTATAAAAAAACCACACAATCACACAAACTCTCTCACATTAAACATGGGACCCACAAGCACAAACTCTCTCACACCATTTGTGGGCCCCATATTTGATATGAGAGAGTACTTTGTGTGATTGTGTAAGTATGTGTGATAGTAGCATAGTTGATTTTTTCCGTCTAACCCATGTTTCATTAGATTGAAGAAGCGGAAATAAAAATAAGCAAGGTCGGTCACGGACTGAGCCTTTGCCTTGTTTACTGGGGCGAGAAGTCTTTGGACAGATGCGTAGAAAAATCTCCAAGGCTGCTTTTGAATGTTCTTTAAGGCTGCTTTTGAATGTTCTTTAAACGACTGTCAATGGTTCAAAGTGTGGATGTGAGTGGGACTGTGGTAGCCGCGGAAGACAAGGTCATGACTTTTTAGCCAATGGCACTCAAAAGTCTTTCATCAATTCATATGGGCCCGACAAGAACTACAAGTACCAGAAGGCGGGATGGAGCAGCGCCTCAAAAGCATTGCATCATGCAGCGCTCAATCTTTCGGATTTTCACAAAAACTCTCCCAGAAAAGAGTTACTCCCTCCGTCCCTAAATGTTTGGCACTTTTGGAAATTCTAACTTTTAAAGAAGAAATATCATTGTATTGTGCAAAAAGTAAGTGTCCAATCTTACCCTTCTATTGTACTTTGAATAGTACTTGAAAATTTGAATTTAAAATTTTGTGCCCAAAAGAAAAGGGTAACATGGGAAGTTTACCATATTTTGCTTTTGACTTTTTAAAATGGACAAACAATATGGGACAACAAAAAGCATGAAAGTGCCAAACATTTAGGGACGGAGGGAGTAACTTTTTCTCTAGAAAAGTTATTTTAGAATCCGGACCACTGATTGTCAAGACGGACGGTCTGGATGAATCACTTTCCCGTGCAATGCGCCTGGGGCGCTTCGGGGTCTCCAGATTGACTCTATGAATATGCTCGATTTTAACACCAACATAGATAGGTCCAGGAGCTAACGTATCAAGTGTGGAGAAATTAGGAACCTACTACGCCGAATCCTACTTTGGCTTCTGATTGCTTTTGTCAATTTTTGTTTAATTACTCCTATGTCTTCGCTAATGAATAGCTCTTAATTTCTCTTCCCTAAATTTTTTTATTGTTATATGACGACGAAATAAGTGTATAAGCATGCAACCGAGTGAAACACAACAATTAAATCTGCATTTTCCCTTGTCAATGACTAGAAATTAACTATTACACAATTGTATAAGGTTTGTTCTCATAGAAAAAACATAAAAATTCAATCAAAACATGAATAGAGATACTAAAAAGACTTCACAATCAGATGGCACTTAATAAGGAAGTAGGACTAGGAGGTGTTGGGGTGTCAACAGTTCCTTCGATCATCAACAAAACTTTCTTCATCGAAGGACGAAGTGATGGCTCATCTTGAATGCACCAAAGTCCCACTTTCACCGTCCTCTCCAATTTCCTCATGTCCACCTCTTCTTCCTCCCCCACCAATTTCCCCAATTCTCCGGCTTCATAACAATCGTATACCCAGTTCTCAAGCACAGCTTCGTCTTCGCTACAGCTCCAGTCCAAACACTTTCGACCGCATATGATCTCCAACAACACGATCCCGAAGCTATAGACATCTGCTTTCACGGTAATCGGCAGCTTCCGATGCCACTCGGGCGCCACGTAACCCTTCGTTCCCCTTATCCCCGTGTAGGTTTTGGTTTGGTCCGCTGCCTTTGAAAGCTTTGCCAATCCAAAGTCGCTGATCTTGGCGCAGCAGTGCTCGTCCATGAGTATATTTTGAGGCTTTATATCACAATGGATAATTTGGGTCTCGCACTCATCGTGCAGGTAATGAATGCCGCATGCAATGTTGCGAGCGATTTCGACTTTTTCATCCCAATTCGGCTGGGGCCTTTCATGCGCAAAGAGAAAATCTGCAAGCGATCCGTTGCACATGTATTCGTAAACCAAAAGCCTGTTTGGTCCATCAAAGCAATACCCAACGAGTTGGACAAGGTTTCGATGATGAGTTCGCCCGATTACTTTAATCTCCCTCTGGAATTCTCTTTCCCCCTCTGCCAATGCCTTCTCGAGCTTCTTCACTGCTACAACCTTTTGGTTGTAAGGTAGCACGCCCTTGTAAACAGTGCCGGACGCTCCTCTTCCCAACTCCTCTCGAAACCCGTTTGTTACTTCCTCTAGTTCTGCGAACGTAAAGGTTCGCAGAACTATATCTCCGCCGAATTCAATATGCCCTCTCTCCAAAATCTTTTTATATGCCCAAACTCTATTTCTATAAATAAGAAATCCCGAAAATGTTAGCACCATGATTGCAAAAGTAACAAGTGAAGCTCCAATGATTAGGACAGTTTCTAATCGCAGCTCTTTCTTTGTACCCTCTGGAGTCAGCTCTTTCTTAGTTCTCTCTGGAGGCGAAGGCGGATGTTCTTTTCCCAAAATATTTTTGATGAAGGCAACTTGCGAAGAACTTGGCGATATTCTTCCGTATGTCAAAGGAAGCCTTAGTTTTTTGCATTTGTTTTCCGCACTGTATAACGCGACTTCGCAATTACAGTCCTCCAAACATGACTGTTTACATTCTTCTTTGTTGGTTGATTCGGTCTCCTTATAATTTTGGTCTTCCAATATAATGTTTTCAATTTTTTCCATAGCAAACTCGGCACTGCCGCCATTGGTGTCGCAACTCACTCCTGGGAAAATCCTCTTGCACCCGAGACTCCAAATCTCGGGATTTACAGAATCGAATCCCGGGAGGCAACTGCAATCGGCCTCGGTAACGTTTAGAACACAATATCCGTTTTGGCCGCACAGGCCTTTGGGGTCGCACTTATCCCCCGGCGAAGTCCAAATAACCGACCAGTTGCCTATCGGATCCATTGTGAGTGAATAGACTCGAAAGATTCCATCCGCATCGAATGTCATGCGATAGATTTTTCCATCATTCGAGGATTCTGCTGTGCTCAAATTCTTTATGGTGTTGCCACCTGTTTCGTTCAACAGATAGAGAAGGCCTTTGTCATCAAGATTGAGTGTGATGTTATTGCCGGCTCCATTCGTCCCAGATGCCCAATAAGCATACTGGACCCCGTAATATTCTAACGGGTACGAGACGAGGTGCCCGTCGCCTTGCATCTCCAGACGGAAAATCCCAGTTGAGTGGTCGCTTTTTGAGACACTGGAAATCAACTTATTCCCATTCATGAGAGGTTGGCCGGGGAGAATGGTGTCCGTTGGGTAATCAAAGCTCTGCCAGATTATCCCTCGACTGGAGTTGTAAAGCACGAAGTTGCCCGAGTCCAGCATGGATGCAGAGGAAATCGACGCAACATCAGCTATGGTTGTGTTTTTGTCTGGTGGAATGTTGAGAACGAGCCTTCCACCGCTAAAGGCCAAGGTGGCATTGCTGGGGACTAGTGGATCGTCTCGGTTGGCGGTCCAGACCACCGTTTTTTCAGGAATGCCGGCAGCAAAAACCCCGACAGCGTAGCCGCTGCCTTGCTGGTAGAAACCGAAGGCGTAGAGACCGGATGGTGAGAGCCACGAGGAGTTGGTACCGGTAGTTGTTAGAGAAGAGCTGAGGCTTATGTTTGTGGATCTTTGTTGAGCTTCTATTGTGGAAAATGAGAGGAAAATGAGAAAGATTATGGCAAAAGCCATGAATATGAACAAAATGCTTTGCTGGTTAATTTAGTATTATTTTGTGATATTTTGAATGTAAGAAGAGCATGTTGTTATATAAAGGCCCCAGCTGAAAGTCTATGAGTTTCTTGTGGACTTTAATGTTATAAGTGTTTTTTTTTTAATTTTTAACAGACAGCTTGTGGTCTATGGAGGAATAGAAGCTAATGAGATCACGACTCTCTGGAGCCCGGTCAGGCAATGTTTTGGACCCGTTTTGTTCAATGAAAATTAATGAGTACTGGTTTTGTACGGGAGGACATTTGACTTTTCAAAAGAAATTTTTCAAGAAATATAAACACAGTGTGGATCGGTTTGTTTTCGTACCATTATTCACAGACCCGGCCCAAAATGTACGGATCATTTTGGTTCAGACTGATTTTGCAGTTCACTAGTTTTTTTTATTTAAATTTAATGGATGTCTCTTTATAAAAAATCTTTACTCATTCATAAAGAGTTAATTTTAAAAAATCTGAACATTTTTCCTTTCAATTTTCAACTATGACAAATATTTTGAGAAATTTCAAAATAGAATAAGAACCGACAATATGAGACAGGAGAGTATCAAATACTGGCGGTGAACAGTGAAGCTCTCTTCTAATTTGGGAATCTCTGAGAAGTAAAACCAGCAAAGGCTTCAAGTGGTTGTAAGTTGATGAAAGCTAATCTTTACACATGTATTATGTCTTGGAAAAATTCCTTTCAAAATTGCTAATTTTCCGGTATAAGACCGGTAATATGCGACAGATATGGCGTATTAATTGCCAATGAAGCAAACAGAGCTAAACATTGACTGACCATACTGCATAGTCTTGATCCCATCACTTCAATTTCTTCCATAGACTACCAGTTGGAGTTATGTCTTGTATTGGTTGAGTTGTTAGGCTTAGTTATCTCATTGATGACTCTCATAATTGTTGTAGTGTCTCGGGTTTATACTCTTTACTTCATATCTGAAGATGTAAAAATGATATCTTCTATTGATTGACAAAAAAAGAAAGAGAGAGTAGTAATTGCAAGTACTTTTCAAGAAAAGAAAACTAGAACAAAATAAAGCGAGGCCACGGACTGAGCCTTTGCCTTGTTTACTGGGGACAGATGGGTAGAAAAATCTCCAAGGCTGCTTTTGAATGTTCTATAAATGACGGTCAATGGTTGAAAGTGTGGATGTGAGATTAGCCACCTTAAGCGTGAAAAGGGCGGTGGTCCGGTGGATCGTCTCGGTTGGCCGTCCAGACCACCGTCTTTTCCGGAACTCAGGCAGCAAAAACCCCGATAGCGTAACCGCTGCCTTGGCGGTAGAAACCGAAGGCGTAGAGTCCGGAACGTGAGAGCCACGAAGACGAGTTGGTTCCTGTACAGTGCCGGCCCGGATGTCTGGGTTGTCCAAGCCCGATCTTAAGTTTGGTTGCCCACATATTATAAAGTTATAAAAAATATAAAGAAATGTACATGTAAAAAAAAAAAAAATCAAAGTTACATTTTGCTTTTCGCTAGCTTGAATTACCTCAAAAAACAAAATCAAAATATAACCCCGGTTATATTGCTTTATAATTATCACGATCCGATTCAAAGTAAACAACTTCGATCTCCTTGCATTTCTTGTAGCAAATTCTTTGATTAAGTCATCGTACTTTAACTTATTAATATACTCATTTTCAATTGAGATCATAGTTAATCCACTTAATCTCTCGTATGACATAATTGTCCGTAGGTAAGTTTTTACGGACTTCAACTTAGAAAAATTTGTTTCCGCCGAAGTAACTGTAACCGGAAGATTAAACTATATATATTCAATAAGAAATCACATAACATTTGGAACCTACCATCTTCCCAATAAAAATATAATCAAACAATTGAGAAACATAGCTGAAGGAAATTTGAACAACTTAATTAAACTAACTCTCGAAATATTAAACTAAAATCTTTTTTAGCAAAACAGCCTACTAAGGTTAAATTTAAGTGAGTAAGGTTTATCAATATAGACATTTTAATGTCTATGTCAGGTATTGTAATCAAAATTAAGAAATATGAAAGTAAAATAGTTTGACCAAAACATTAAAAAAATTATTACAACAAAGTTTAATTTATGAAATAAACCCTTCAACTTCTAATAGTAGAAATCACATGAAAAATTTGAACGGAAAAAAATAATTATAGGAGGTTTATTAAAAAATAATAAGATGCTCTATGAAATTAGACAAAGATGAAGTACCCCTTGGCTAGATCAAAAACAAGGAAAGAAGGCTCCACGCGTGATTCGAACCTGTGCGTACGCGAGGGAAAGAAACGGCCTTACCACTGGGCCAAAAGACCTATTCATTATTATTAGCGCTAACTTAAATATTTCTTACATACTTCACGGTTAATTTTTTTTTTCTTTTGGTTGCCCCGTGGTGGGGGGTTTGTAACGCCCCGAATTTTTCGGAAGCAATATAAAATAATTTCTTAAGAAAATTTGCTAAACAAATTATAATTTTTCCAAAATAGAGGTTTAATTATTACAATTTCAAGATAGTTTTACTTATTCAAAATACATTAACTTCAGAGCCGACTCTAGGTTTGACACGGATCCCAAGCATACTCGATCTCCATTCTTGATATTCTTTTCGTGTCGAACTACACCATCATTGAATCCCCTCCATTGAATCATGCGCCTTCTGGCAAATTGATCGCCGAAGCAATCGATTTACCAGGATACAGATGTATCCGTGAGTGATAAATCACCCAGTAAAATAATCCAACCCAACTACACCTCTTACTTTACAGCTAGAAAGCAAACAGTATAATAATGATGCGAAGAAGTAAAACAGAGATTTTTCACATAGAATGGTTTATTACTATCCATTAACCCTACGTGAATTCTAAGATCTCATCCACGAGATCTTTTCCTCCCATAACCACTGACTATGACCGTGTCATGGGAAATCCCCCCTTGCTTGTCCTGCACACGGGGTCCTAAATGAGTTCACCTAAGTTATGGACTTCGCATGAATTCATTTAAGACCATAGCAGGGGGCACGATTACCCTTTGGAACTTCCCATGGCGTACCATACGTTAGGGTCGCCACCATACTTAAGACACTAACTATGACCGTGTCATGGGACAATCCCCCCTTGCTGGTCTTGCAAGGGCACGATTACCCTTTGGAACTTCCCATTGCGTACCATACGTTAGAGTCACCACAATCCTTAAACCGCTAACTATGACCGTGTCATGGAAAATCCCCCCTTGCTGGCCCTGCAAGAGCACGATTACCCTTTGGAACTTCTCATGGCGTACCATAAGTTAGGGTCACCACAATAACATCACCGGGCCCCGCAGGTCACCCATTTCAAGCCATGGCCAAATCAAATCCACAATCTCACAACTTCAACTTTACCATTTTTTCATTAACTTAGCATCGTCTATGTGAATTCTATTCGCACACCACCCCATGTCTCTAGGGTTCAATCTAGTATTCAAATCAATTATCGGCGCAATATTAATCACAATAATGATTAAAAACAAATAACAAGCAAATAAATATTAAAACAAATATCAAGTAATGCAATCTCTCAACTTTTTATGAATGGGCCGTTACTCTTAGTCTTGTATGGTCAACTTTTTATGAATGGGCCATTACTCTTAGTCTTGTATGGTCACGGAGTTAATGAAGCAAGAACTTTTATCTTAATAAGAGTTTTAATAAAAAAAATATTCAGGCTCGCATTAATTATTTTTAAGAAAATAGATTGATTAATAACTAATTATATACATTAAAAGGTAAGAATATTAGAAAAATTTTATCATGACCTTGATAGGAGTCCTAAGGTCCTATGCAATATGTTCAAGTATCAAAAGTTGGGTCCGGAGTTTCACGGGATTATTTTAAATAGAGATATTAACAAAAGTTGTCGAAAGTAAAATAAATGGATAATAAATTATTTAATAAATAAAATATGTTGAGGTTAACAAAGTTTCATCTTTGGAATGTAAAGAGTCTAAAAAAAATTACTCGGGCATTAATAACATAGCTTATGGGGTCGCAAAGATTTTTCGTTCGCAAAATCTTGAAAGATAAATCATAAATAAGTAATAAAAAAAATTATGATCTTAACAAGATATGATCTTTGAGGTGTGAGGAGTCTAGGAAAAATAGTCCGGGTGTCAAAAATGGTGTTCGGAAGGTCGCAAAATGGTTTCGAACCATTTTTTTTTATCAAAACCGAATGATCCTGGCGTCTGGGAGTTTTTGCCGCAATGTTGGACCAGGTCAATATTGCGGTGAATCTGTCCAACGTGAACTCCGATTGGTTCTTGCGGCCTTAACCTTGCGGCCGCAATATTTAACGCTGGGTTCGTTTTTCTCGTTCGTTTGCTTCGGTTTTGATGCATGGGACTATTTGGGCTATTGGGTTAAGCATAAAAACACTTAATATACCTAGAGAAGAGGTTGGATAGGATTATAATACCTCGATTTGGATCGAATTGATTCACGAACCGAAACTTGAATTTTTGAGAAGAAGACTTCGGTTTTGATAACCGGGGAACCTTGGGACCAAATTGGGTGATGTTTGGGGATGCTTGGGGTTGTGGGAAGTGATTGGAACAGTTGAATTGAGTTTCGGTTGGGCGTGGGTACAAAACCCACTTTTCTCTCTCTAACTTTATTTCTCTAAAACTCCATGGATCGAAGCTTGAATTGCCAACAATTTTCTCTCTTCTTTGACTTGGTGGAGTGTGGGGATGTGGTGGTGTGCTCGTAGGTGAAGGGAGTGGGGTATTTATAGGCAAATTTTGGAGAGAAGGATAAGATCACATTAATGGAAGTTGGGTTCTTTGGATTTGGAATGGACGAATTTGGATTGGGTTTAAGGTCAGGGAGAGAGTATGAGGAGGATAGGAAGGAATTAAATTCGGACTGAGATTGGTGATCAAGATATTTTCAGTTTGGGCAATGGGGGATGAATTTGGTTTTTCTTGGCGAAAAAGAAATGGAGAGAGTAATTGCAGGAGAGAGATGGAGCTGTGGGAGAAAGAGAGGGAGACATTGCAGGAGAGTGAGGTGAGGGAGATGAAGGAGTGTGCATGCATGCATGTGTGTGTAGGGAAAAAAAAATGCATGCATGTATATATTGCATGCATAATTGTATTTTAGAAAAAAGAAGAAGAAGTAATTGTATTAAGAAAATAATCCTAAAAATATTATTAAAAAAAATTGGGTAAAAAAAAATTCGGGTCATTACAGGGTTGCCCAAGCCCGATGACTTGTTGGGCTTACCTCGGGGCCAGCCCTGTTCCTGTAGGTGTTAGATAAGAGCTTAGGCTTATGTTTGTGGTTGTTTGTTGAGCTTCTATTGTGGAAAATGTGAGGAAAATGAGGAAGATTATGGCAAAAGCCATGAATATGCATGAACAAACTGTTTCGCTGGTTTAGTACAGTATTATTTTGTGATATTTTGAATTTTAAGAAGGGCATGTTTTATTATATAAAGAAGGCCCCAGCTTGTAGTCTATGGAAGAAATTGAGGTGCTGGGATCACGGCTTTGCTGTCTGGTCAGTCAATGTTTAGGCTTTGTTTATGTCAATGGATATTAGTACTCTGTATTGGGTGGATTTGTGTATTTATGAATTTATTATCAGTCTTAGGCTCCATTCCGTTAAGGTTTTTATTTTTTAAGTACTTTTTTTCTATTTTACAAGACATGTCATTCTCTCACACTAAGTAACAATTATTTCAAAAAATAAGTGCTCATTTTCCTTAGCAGAACGAGCCTTAGTGCATGTGTCATTTCGTGTAGTCAAATTCATACCTTTGATATTCAATTCTGTCATGTAAAGTTGAAACTCCCACATTTCATTGTGATAATAAATGGGATTTTTGCTACCTCTCAAGAGTTCCTCTCTGACTCTAGTTAACGTGGTTTGGTCAGAATGCCTATGAAACACGCTAGTATTTCACTATCACCCGTTGAACAATTGGCCAACAGAAGTCTTTTAACGGAAGAAGTACTTAAGAATACATAGTTCTCAAGTTGAACAGCCAAACTGGGTAACGAATTTCACTAAAGTCTCACAAACTTTCATTTTCCACCGTAATACAATAATTAAACAGGCTCCGTTCCGCTAAGGTTATTATTTTTTAAATAATTATTTATCATTTTACGAGACATGTCATTCTCTCACCATAAATCACTTTTAGTTTAAAAAATAAGTACTTATTTTAATTAGTGGAACACAGCTGTTTCGCCGGTTTATTTTAAAGGCCGCGGACATGGAAGAAATTAAGGAAGCTAATGGGATCAAGACGCTGGAGGCTGGTCAGTCAATGTTTAGGACCCGTTTTGTTCAATGAAAATTAATACTCCATGTACCACGTTCAACTGGTTTTGTACGGGAGACATTTGACTTTTCAAAAGAAATTTTTCTAGAAACATATACACGGTGCGGAGCTGTTTGCTTTCATATAAATTTGGGGACCGAGCATTTACTCATGGTTCCAAGAAATTGAAATTTGTATCCGGAACAAAAGTCTTGCGAATTGAAATGGATTAATCTGCGGAGTTACGGTTCGATTCACAGTTAATCTACGGTTCCAAATTATTAATGTACTAGTGCTTGCCCGTGCCTACGGCACTACCCACCCCGATTGGAATTGAAATTACCCTTTGAATTTTGATAGTGGCTCCAAAAAAGTTTATTTCAATTTTTAGGTAGCTACAAATTGCTGGAAATTAACCTCTCTTTTTTTAACGGCAAAGTTTTTTTTTTTGATATGAAAAAAAGATTACCCCGCGACAATCATCTGCAACTCAGCATAGAATTGATAAAATTAAAAAATATATGTTGCGTTCAAAAAAGGAAAAAAAAATCTGCAGAAGCCCGATAGTAAGAGGAGGGTGCCCTCTACTTCACTATAAACCACAAAGTCTCTACAGCGTCAAGAAAATCCATAAATATAAACCACAAAGTCTCTACAAAATAGAAGAGAGCATTTTAACAAACACATGGTGGGCAACAGAATATACCTCTCCCGATTTTATTTCTCCCGAGGGGTTTGACTATCAAGGAGGAGTGGACGGTCCCAGTGCTTGGCAATCCACCGAGGGGAACCCCTTCCCCGAAGACAGTCAATTGAGAAAAAGGAGAGGAAAAGTCTCGTAGAAAAGAAGCAAGGAGAATTGTTTTCCCCCCTTTCTTTTCTTCACCGTGAGGGAAGACACACACACAAAGAGAAAGTAGATGGCATTTATGTAATACGATAGGCAAATGTGGATACTTTCATAAAATGTGAAAAAATGCATCTCAACCCTTGGATCAAACAAATTCTGAGCCGTTACAACAACTTGTCCCCACACCATTCTGTTTTATAATTATTAATGTATGATGTCACAAGTACAATAGGATAAGAAAGAACCGTGCATTTAATCCATTGAGTACAAGTTTTGTTTTTGATCTAATGAGTGGTAATGATCCGGAGAGATAGATTAGGAAATTTATTGAGAACCATGCAGAGAGTAAAATTTTCTTCTCAAAACTTAAAAAAGAACAGTTAGACAAATACACAACTTAATGAGAAAAGAGAAATAACACTCACACCAAATCAAATATATACATAAATCTATATAAAAATATATATAAATATCCCTACATATATACATGTTAATAAAAAAGAATAATATATATAACTACACTCGTATATGTATATACACGTGTATATAAATAAACTAACGAATGGTACAGTTGAGTTATTAATCCCCGGTTCCCTAGCAAAAATCCGTGGAATGAATCATATCTCACGGTTTTTAAGTTTTGAATCTGTGTCCAGATCATTATCCACAGACACGGCCCAAAGTGTACCAATCATTTTGGTTCGGACCGATTTTGCGATTTACCAAATTTTTTGTGCAGCCCTAAAATTAATGGATGTCTCTTCAAAAAAATTGATTATATTTGAAAAATACTTGTTTATTGTGCTTTAAAAAAATCTTTACTCATTAATAAAGAGTTAACTTAAAAAATTCTTCACATTTTTCCTTTAAATTTTCAACGATGGCAAATATTTTGAGAGATTTCAAAATAGAATGAGACCCAACAATACGAGACAGGTGAGTATCAAATACTGGTGGGTGAATAGTGAAGCTCACTTCTAATTTGGGAATCTGAGATTCTCTAAGAAGTAAAACCAGCTACAAAGGCTTCAAGTGGTTGTAAGTTGATGAAAGCTAATTTTTCTCGTCTACCTATTTCCAAAAAATGAGATCAGAAAAAGAAAATTCAAAATATAACAACTAACCGATTTTTCATTAGATTGAAGAAGCGGAAATAAAAATTGAGCTTGGAGAAAGAGAATTGCTGCTACTACTACTTTTCAAGAAAAGAAAACTAGTGAGTACAAAACAAAAACAAGCAAGAGGCCACGGACGGAGCCTTTGCCTTGTTTACTGGGGTGGAGAGAAGTCTTTGAACAGACGCGTAGAAAAATCTCTAAGGCTGCTTTTGAATGTTCTTTAAAGGGGAATTTTTAGGCCGGCCCCAAAAAATAGGTTCGGACTTAATTTAGTTCTGACAAAAATATTTCTTCTTTATTTCAATCCCTTTTCTTGACTTTTCATACATTTTTATTATTTTGCCCATTATTCTTAACTTTTTGTGTACATGTCCATTTTTAATAAAATTTATATTTTTAGAATTAACTCCTGACCCATATTATTTCGGACAAAAATACCCTTGGCTATGTGAACTGGCTATGAGAACTGCCAATTCTTATAGCCAGTTAACATAATATTTCAAACAAAAATATCCCCGCCAGTTCACATAGCCCGAGTTAACATATTATTTTGGACAAAAATACCCTTGAACTATGGCTATGAGAACTGAGGCTATGAGAGTTATATTTTAGAATAAATTCCTGAATCATATTATTTCGGACAAAAATACCCTTGGTTATGTGAACTGGCTATGAGAACTGTCAAGTCTCATAGTCAGTTCTATGAGAATTGCTCAGTTTTTATAGAGAACTAGTTATGTGAACTGAGTTTATGAGAACTAACTATGTGAACTGCCAATTCTCATAGTCAGTTCTATGAGAACTGCCAGTTTTCGTAGTCAGTTATATGAGAATTGGCTATGAGAAATGATTGTTCTTATAGAAAACTAGCTTTGTGAACTGGTTATGAGAACTGGACTACGTGAACTGAAAATACACAGTTTACATAGTCTTACCACACACTAAAATATACAGTTCTCATACAAAATATATAATTTTCATAGAAAATACACAATTCTAATAGACAGTTTTATGGGCAATATCTAGTTCTCATAAAAAAATATGCAGTTCTCATAGAAAAATACAAAGATCTCATTAGGGCTGTCCATCGGTCGGGTTTGGTCGGGTCGGGTCGGACCCGACTTTTGTCGAATTAGTTAAATTGCCACCCGAGCCCGACCGAAACACTAGTCGGATTCCAACCGAACCGAGTGCTGATGATTTCGGGTAGGGTTCGGGCGGGTTCTGTAACGCCCCCAAATTCGGGTACGTTAAAAGGGCAATTTTATTGAATAATCAAAGGGAGTCTGACTCAGTTTTACATCAAAATTTCATCAGAGTGCCTTCAGTACATAAAGGAAAGGAAATTTAGGGTTCCTAACTATAGCTCCGCCCGCTTCTCCATCCTAGCCAACTCTTCTGCTCCAAGGGCTTCCAAGGTGTACAGCTCCCCTTGATCATCTACAAAGTCTGACACATTATACCAGCGTCGCCACCGACATAATATGTCAGGGTCACCAGAGGTACGAGAGCTCAGCAGAATAATCCTATACCCGCTAACCCATAACTTACACGAAACAAGTCATACAGATAACGATATCTACGCAGTAACTTACACAAAACAAGCCATACAGATAACGATATCTACGCAGTATATGTTTATTCAACTATCAACAATGACCCATCCACATTTTCTATTAACTATCGTTGGTGTCTGTGATATCAGAGTTTCTCCTACGCAACGTTCCGTAGACCGTGTCACCATTTCACTTTTCATTTCCAAATCAACATTTCAAAAACTTGCTTCTTTTACACACGCACACCACACAATGGGCAAGTCCGGCCACATTGTGGTTTTAAAAAACACACCCAACCTCGGTTCTGCCGTTCCGGGTTCCCAAGTATCCTCACAATGGTTCCGCCGCACCGGGTTCCCATTGGCACACAAAAACATTGAATTTGGCATTGGCTCCTCTCCATGGATAACCAATCCACAGTTCAAAACCCTCGGTTCCGCCGCTTCGGGTTCCCGAGATTCCCACAATGGTTCCGCCGCTACGGATTCCCATTTGTGGTTCAGGCAGTATTTTGAAGGTAAACCATTTTGCACTAACAAGGTGTAAATGTTTTCCTCTAATTTTGGTCGTAAGTCATTTTTGCATTTCACCCCCCGATGGTTTGACATTTTCCAAAATCGCGTATTCCATTTACTTCTCTCTTAAATCATACGTATTAGATCCAGAGAGAGAGAGAGAGAGAGAGAGAGAGTGCTTCTTGATTAAAATATTTCAAAACCTAGGCTTAGTAAAAAATATTTTTCATGTGCTAACCAAATACCGGAAAATAAAAGTTTAAAATTTGTTTCGTGAAAAAATATTTTGCATGAAAAATATTTTACATCGAAACAAATGGAGCCTAAAGTAAAATATTTGACAAAAAATCACTATGAAAAAATAATTACGGATGACGAAACAATCAATTTTTTAGAAAGAATATTTCTATTAAGGAACAAAAAAAGTGAAAAAACTTAGTTAAAAAAAAAAAAAAAGTGAAAAAACTCAAACCATAACCCCTAACCATTTAGCCAACCAAAAAAGTTTTGGATGGTCCGGATTTTCTTAAAACTATTCGCACGAATAATTTTTTTAAAATCTGGACCATTGATTGTCGAAACGGATGGCTGACATTGCTTGGCTCCGTAAATAGGTTGTTTGCAGCTGCTCCGGAAATAAGTCTCTTATTATAGTATTGTATTGCTGTTTTTTTCGGTTTCAATACAATAAAGAGAGAATAAACGGGGAAAATTTCACTTTGATCCTTTGCGGTTTGGCTGGCCTATGTGCAGCTTCACCCCACATGATTGTTAGCATTTAGGCTCCGTTTGTTTGGACCAAAAATATTTTTGGATAAAATATTTTACCCATTATCTGTTGATTGGCTAGGGGGGGGGGGGGGGGGGGTGGGTGGGTGGTGTGGGAGAAATATTTTCAAGGTAAACCATGTTGCACCAACAGGGTGAAAATATTTTCCTCTAATTTTGGTCGTAAGTCATTTTTGCATTTCATCCCTGATGGTTCGACATTTTCTAAAATCGCGTATTCCATTTACTTCTTCTCTTAAATCATATTAGATCCAAAAAGAAAAAGAGAGAGAGCTTTTTGATTAAAATATTTCAGAACCTAGGCTTAGCAAAAAATATTTTTCTTGTGCTAACCAAATACCGAAATTAAAAGTTTAAAATTTGTTTGGTGAAAAAACATTTTGCATGAAATATATTTTACATTGAAACAAATGGATCCTAAAGTAAAACATTTGACAAAAAATCACTAAGATAAAAAAAATTACGAATGACGAATCAATCTAATTTTTTAGAAAGAATATGGAATTTCTGATAAGGAACCAAAAACAGTGCAAAAACTTAGGTTAAAAAAACAAAACTGATAACGACATAGATTTTTTAAAACAGACAACGCGTACAGATGGACTTTGAATCTGTTTTGGGTCCCAAAAAAAATGATCGGAGCCGCTCATTTTGTTCAAAACATCTTGTTTAAGGTCCCTGTAAAAAATCAGCTCATTTGGATATCGGTAAAGGGGTTTACTAAACACCCAACTTTGCTTAAAAAAAAGGCTATTTTCTGAAGCAAAGTTGGGTGTTTCGTAAACCCTTTTACCGATATCCAAATGAACTGATTTTTTACGGTCACCTTAAAAAAGATGTTTTGAACAAAATGAGCGATTTCGATAATATTTGTGGAACCCAAAACGGGTCCAAAAACCATCTGTTCGCGCTGTCTGTTTTCAAATATCTGTGCATATAGCACTGTTGTTAAAAAAAAAAAAAAAAAACAAAGTGAAAAAACTCAAACTCAACCCCTAACCATTCTCTCTCCTCTCTGGTCTCTCTCTCTCCAAGATGCAAAATCTGATGTCACATTTGCGTTCGAAACGTCTCTACTCCAAACCCAACAACCCATCCTTCCTCTGTTTCTCCTCCTCTTCTGTATCGTCTCTTGCTTACATTCGCACCTTAACTCCGACCTCAAACCCCTCCATCTCCAATTTCCTCATCGAAACCTTGGCATTCTCTCAACCACAAGCCATTTCCATCTCCAACCGCTTCCCATCGGGAAAATCCCTGGAAAAGCCACACTCCGTTGTTCACTTTCTCAAACAACTCGGCTTCTCCGACGCCCACATTCGATCCTCCATTCGGCTCTATCCCAAAGTTCTCTTCTCCGACGTAGACAAGACTTTGAAGCCGAAGGTGCAGTTTTTTCAAGACCTGGGTTTTGGTGGTCTTGATTTGTTTAAGTTCTTTTCAAATAATTCCCGTGTTTTGAGTATTTGTTTCAAAAAATCATGGATGCCCTGCATTGATATAATCAAGAAAACCCTCGTAAATGATAAAAGCAATCAGGATTTGATTCAGGTTTTGCAGAGGTTTCATTGGGGCCCCTCTGCATCAAGATTGAAATGCAGCATTGCCTTCTTGGAGAGCTGCGGACTTGTTGGGTCCCAGCTCTCGATGCTTTTGAAGAAGCAATCTCGGCTTTTCTTCATTTCAGAGACGGCTCTTAGGGACCTTCTTTCGCGAGTTTTAGATATGGGTTTTTCTGTTGATTCGGGGATGTTCGTTCATGCTGTCTGCACAGTTAGTGGCATGAGTGCTGAGACTTTTAGTAGGAAGTTTGAGTTGTTTAGGAGTTTTGGGTTTTCGGAGGAGGAATGTATGGATATGTTTAGGAGGGCTCCGGTGTTACTTGCGGTTTCCGAAGGGAAGTTGAAGTTGGGGATGGAGTTCTTCTTATATGATGTCAAGTTGGAGAGGTCTGCTTTAGTTAGTTGGCCTACGTGTTTGACGTACAGCATGGGTGAGAGAGTCCTCCCTCGGTACAGAGTTTTACAGGTTATGAAGTGCAAGAGGCTGCTAAAGAAGGAGCCAAGTCTACTTAACGTATTGGTTTTAACGGAAGAGAAGTTTCTAGAGAAATTTATAGGCAACGGCTTCGGTGTCTCCACCCAAATTGGAGACACCGTAACTTTGGCATAACTGAACCACTATTGGCATAATAAAACCATAAAATGGCATAACCCAACCAGTATAAGGCATAACAGAACCACTGAAGAGCATAACCAAATGAACGGCTGAGATTGCGCCACACCACATGGTTGACCAAAAGTGACTGGTCAAAGCGGTAACATTATCCGGTAAAAAAGTTGGGTATAACGAAAACCAATAAATGGCATAACAAAAACCCAAGAGGGCATAACGAAATAATTGAAAGCGTAACAGTAGTATAACGGAGCCCAAACTGGTATAACATAAACCACAAATGGCGTAACATAACCATTAAATGGCATAACTGTTGGTTATGCCACCTTTGGCGTACCAGAAACCATTGGAAAGCATAACGGAAACCAAGTTTGGCATAACAAGGAACCGGAAGGGGAATAACGCATAACGAAACCTCAAAATAGCATGACGAAAACCATAAAATGGCATGACGAAATCCTCATGAAGCATAACTGTACGACACCTGTCCCCTGTCCCCACCCGTGTCAAGTTTTGTAATTAATTTATTTCCATTTATTTATTTTAGAAGGGTTAACCGTGGGTTAAGTTGGAGAAAGGGGAAAAATTTGAAAATGTAAACGTGTTTTGTGATTTTGTAGACAGTAAAATGTAACGGACCTCGGTAAATAATGTAATCGAATAATCAAGGCCGTTGATTTGGTTGTTATTGGTTATTTAGTTGTATTTGGAATTTCTGGGCTCCATCCGGTTTATTCTGGTTTATGAACCCCTTCGATTAGTAAAAAAATTGAACAAAAAAATGATAACTTATGTCTGATAAAGCTTGTAACAATAAGCAATTTACTTTATTTTTGGCAGGAATGATAAAATCTCTCTTACGCACAAGATAGACGGTTTTGATTTTGAAGAAATAGATAAAGCGGTCATCGAGTGTGAACTATAGGACTTTAATACCTACGTAAGCATATAATGTGTTCCGATCATGTGGTTGCCGACATCCGATTATCATAGAAGTTGGTGACAAACATGGAATCGATAAGATGTGCAATCTTAACGGTTTAGATCGGTCATCAGAAAAAAATATTGAACAATTTCCTTTAAAATCTATACGTTGAACTTTATTGTTTCTAACTAAGGTATTGTGCTTTTATATAATGTACATACTCATACGATCGCAACGCAATCACGACGATCGATACTGTCCATTTTGTTTTGCTTGGTGGTTTAATTGTTCTCGTAAATTCTTTGGTCTATCGGGTTTAGAATGCCCTTTTATTGGGACGTAGATTCATTTTTAGAATGACATTTTACATTTGATCAAGTATGTATTGATAAGAGACTGAATTCATTTTTGGCAGAAGTATTCTAAGCTTTGCTACATAAACGGTCCCGATTCGGGAAAAAATAGCCGAGGCGGCCCAAGAGTGGTGCCGTATGGGACTTTAACGCTTCTGAAAGCACCAAATGCATATAACGTGTTCCGATTTGATGACCATGTATATCATATGATCTCTATTTTTCATGAATGATAGCAGAATTTGAAAGACGTGAAATCCTAACGGTCAAGATCGACCAAAAAATAAACATGTGTAACGATGAAGTTTATATTTTGTACATAACGTTGGTGCAATTGGGCCTATACAATAATCCCCCAAAATTTGAAATCTGCCTTTTGTAAAAAAAAAAGGACGTCATGCTGAAAACAACGTCGTTTTGTAAATAAATAAAAAAAAAGCAGGTCGAGAAAAGAGAACCCCTTTTCCTTTCCCCTTCTTCCTCCATTGACGCTCAAAATTTTCAGAGAAGAGAGAGAGGGCGCGACTACCACCACCACTAGCACTGATTTCGACCACAGGTACTCTTCCCACCACCACCGGCGACCACCACAACCCAACCCCGGAGCTCCCTCACCTCCGTCGACGGCCACCACCACCGATTTCAGAGTACTTACCCCCACCACGAAGGTTTCTCTCTCTCTCTCTCTCTCTCCTTGTTTCAGATAGATAGATTACCCCCACTATTTACTCCTCATCCTTATCAATTAGAGGGTTTCAATTTGAGAAACCCTAAAAAACCTAATTCGAAAATTTGAGAAACCCCTAATTCGAAAATATGAGAAACCCTAAATTGGAGTTGTTAACCCCATAATAGTGGTTTAATGTGTTGGTAATCTTTGTAATTGATTCCATTTTGTCGGTCTATATGAATGGTTTGCAAGAACTTGTACATTTAGTTAATCAACCACCAAACCACAGTTATGACAGATCATGATTTGTTGTAGTGGTTAAAAAAGAGTTAGAAACCTGATGATTTTTGCCTTTTTGCTTTGATAATTGCCAATGTTGTTGTAAGTTTTATTGAATTGTCGTTCTTAGTTTGAGACGTGAGGCGTCGGGCTAGGTCATAAAGCAAGGGAACCATGTCAACCACTTTGTGCATTAGGCCGGAGGTATGTTTGTTGTACCCAAGGATCCCTCCAAAACACCCATTGATGGAGACTAACTTGGGTGTAATTATGTTAGTTATCATTTTACTTATATAAGTAATATTACAAGGCTAAGATTGGACTTGGCAATGTTTGGTTGAGTTTGGTTTTGTGTATATTACAGTGAGTTTGCATAGTGGTGTCCTTTGAACTTGTAAATAATGCCAGGTCATCGGGAATTAGAGTGTTTTGACTACCTTAGTGATGACTAAAGTCAGTGCTCCTCCCAAAAATAGATATTACATGGTGGACCTCCGATGGAATTCTGTGGGAAAGTTATTGCAACTTTACTTCTGTCGATCAACATTCATTGATATACAAATATTGTGTGGTTTCCACCATTTTTTTTTACCTTTCTGGAATAAGGTAAACATGTCACTAATAAGCAACAAGGAAAGAATTACGTCCTAAAACCTCAGCAAACACAGACATTTAGGAAAAAACAAAATGGCAGAAAAATACTGCTCGCTAGTTGCCACCCCTTCCAATTGGATGTTTTGCGGCTTTTGCCATATATCTAAGATTTTCGGATACTGCAAACACTGTCGTACTTAAAGTGTTACTCAATGACCTAAGAAACTTGTTACATTTTACCCCTCAGAATTAGCTTTATGGCTATGGGTATGTCATGTGCCTTGAGGGGAAAAAGTACTTCAGGTTTATTTAATGGACCACCGTGAAGTGTTTTCTTTCACTGGGGCGCTTGTTTTCATTCACTTCCTATTAAGTTTAATCCACCAAGAGTCTAACTTCCTTCTTCTTGGTCTAGCAGTGCATCGATCCATGGCTCAGAAGAAGAACGTCTTGCCCGGTGTGCAAGTTCAAAGAAACTTGGACCCAATTTCCCCAAATACAGATGCTTCGAGCCCACAAAGCTGCAACGACTGAGATGATTCATGAGTTTAAGTAGAGAGATATCAGAATAGAGATGTCCGCTTGGCAGTTCAACAACTTTGAGATGCCACATGCCATTGAAAGAGATTGAAGCTATTCAAGTGAATCAAAGGCCAAGAAAATGATCAATTGTTGTAATTTGAAATATAAAGTTGTAATTTGTTGGAATATCAAGTTGTAGCATCAAGTTTTAGTTTTGCAAAATCTAACTTTGATTGTAGCCTATGAATGTGCCTTGTGAATGGTGATTTAGAATGAGAAATGTCCGGCGTGGGCTTGTGCGTAACCTCATGTTGTTTCTATTGTTGTTATTGTTGTACTGACTGAGACGCGAGACGTCGGGCTAGAACCAAAAAACAGGGGAGACTTATGCCGAAATTTCGATGTGGTTCTCTATAAAAGAATGGGATGTATGGCTAATTTGTATCAAAATTTAGTTGGACCATGACTTTGTTTAATGGCCTTTTGTTTTGTGGTTGTGTTATGGACTGAGATTCTTGACAAGTAAGAAAAGTTGGGGGGATTTTTTGGCAAGTAGTCTGTATCCGTGTCCCGTCGTGTCCTAATGAATTTTTGGCAAGAAATAGCTATTTGTGGTTGTGCTTTCATTAATGTCCATCAGCTGTTACAGAGGAGGCATTTTCCACATGGTTTTACCAAGTAACAAAATATCATGGTTCTTTCTCTTTTCCTAAGCCATGCATCAATATCATGGTTTTTTCTCTTTTCAGTGGACTGTAAGGTGATGCTAGCATTAGTAATGTCATGCTACCATTAGTAATGAATGGGAGAACAGATGCCCCTTTTCAATTCATGTTACTGTTCCAATGGTGTTTGTGAATCCAGATTTTACACTTCACCCACTACAATGTAATGTCTAGCATTTTTGCTATCCAAGTTGGCAAAAAAATACCAATGGTTGAAACTGTCCATAAATAAGCAAGCCAAAGTAGAACTTCACTTGGTTGAAACTGTGTCCGTATCGTGTCATATCCGTAATCGTTTTCATGGATTAGTCCTTGAAAAAAATTGATATAGTTCCATTGCTTCATGGCCTAACCCGACGTCTCGCGTCAAAAACTTACAATAACAACGACAATCAGATAAAATTGAAAACGACATTGTATAAAAACATTCACAATCCAATAAATTTATAACCCACGTCGGGCCGTTCTCATCACAACTATCAATTACATACAAAGTTAGATTTCTCAAAACTAAAACTTGATACTACAACTAATTCCGACAAATTACAACTTGATTTTCCAAATTACAACAAATTGCTCATTTTTCTTGGAATAAAGACTGAAACTTCACTGCACTTGTACTGCCTTGGTGCCCTCTAAACATAACAGCTACTCCTGCCAAAAAACCAAATACTTGGCAAGAAGATTTCAAAAGAGAAACATATATGAAAGTAGAGATTTGATAATAGTAACATGTCCGTAATTAGTAACATAAGAGTATCCAACAAAAGAGACTGCAAAATGGAACAACAATGCTCTGATGTAGGAGTAAACAATGACTAATGGTAGGAGGAAACATCAAAGGCAGGGTAGCCCCATCATATGCATCACTTTTGGTAAAGATTAAGCACAACATCAGCAGAGATTTGGTAATAACAACAGCACCCTTAGCAACATTCAACACAGAGCCAATCCAAATAAAAGCATCACCTGGAAGATCAATAAAAGCATCAGCTTCTCTAGCTATTTCAACTTTACGCTCATGCAACAAGGGCTAATGAAGCACTTCCATCGGATAGAGAAATAGGACAGCTTTACTACATTCATTGAATTAACCTCATATGAGAGTAGCTTCACGACCACCTTTTGATCAAAAAGATAATGTGATCGTAAGAACAACTCAAATTCTATCTACGATTAAAGCTTTGATCAAAGCTTTCAACTGTTCCTGAAAATAAAAGACAACACTACTTTACAACTGCAAATCTCATACAAAAAATAATGACAAATAACAAGACAAACTATATAGCATGACACATTTTTACCAACATCATTCAGTCCCTTAAGATGTGTATCTATGCATTTAAATTATGAACTTCATATACAGTCAGAGATTATTCCAGCACTTCAAAGAATCAATCCAACTTGGATTCAGAATTTTACCAAACTTTTCATTTCATGTCACTGTTGAAGCAAAGAATGCATGGATTATGGCAGAAAATCCCATGCCTAATAAAAAAAAAGCTGCAAAATGATCCTTTATGGAAGTATTAATAGATTATTTTTCTTCTTATTTAGTTAGGACAAGTGCAGATGGTTTTTTTATTTTCCGATTGGGTCTTTTGATGGAGGTTGGATCTTAAAGATGGAACTTCCTAGTGATGATAAATGGACATAATCTGGGGGTCTCTTACAAGCTTAGTTTGGATATTCTCCCTGGTTGTCACATGGTTATTCGGTGGTGAGGGAACCATGGACTAGGTTCCTTATTTTCGAAGAGCTTGGAACTCTTCTGGGATAGCAGCAGACAAATGTTGTGAGCTCATAGCATCTCAGAACTTATGTCCAGAAGTAGCAGCAGTACAGTGACACAAAGGAGAAGTACCAGTAGTAGCAGCAGTTCAGTGACACAAAGGATCTTCAGGTTTTTTAATACCAGTTTTGATTCTCCTAATGAGAAGGTAAGCATTAGAAGGAAAGGAGGAAACACAAGGTGGTGGAGCGATGAAGGCAATAATAGAATGAGTAGATGTTGAGGCTAGTGGACAGGTTCCTTCTTGTTAGGTTGGAGATTACTGAGGTTAACATAAAGTTTTAAGGTAATAGACCTGCAACCAAAGATCTTCATGATGGGACAATCTAGGGGCGTGGAAGTTTTCTCCTAGAAATAGAGATTACTGAATTGGAGCTAGGAAGTTTTGGACGAAAGATATAGTAGTATCTATAAGGTGCCATTGCTCTCCAATCTCAGGAAGGGGTAAGTAGTAAGGACACTGCAAGGACACATCATACCGCATGCGCAGCCGAAGCATGGTGGACCCTGAATTACAATGGAAGGACACATCATACAGCTGGATTTACAAACTCACAACTACTGACTAATAAAACTATCTTTAACTAATTCATCACCTACTCTACCCCAATACAGTGGGAAGATCAACTGGTATTGCTGCAGCTGAGCCTTTTTCTTCTGTTGCTTCAGCTCAACTTTACCAGCCTCTCTATCACTAGCAATGCTCAAAAACTTATATTCAAAGCCTTCAGGGTCTGTTTGGGTGGCAAGAAAATTAGGGGAAAACTAAGAGCATGGATCTGAATGTTTCTTTTCTATTTCGTGGCCCAGAACGAGTAAATATACCTATTAGGATTCTTCTCGTCAACCCTTCTATTTTTCTGTTTCTAATAAAGGGGTATTTTAAATGATAGTGTGACAATTCCTCTTTAAATCACTTTGACTGCCGAAATTCCGATTAATGCTTATACAGTAAACTGAAACCCTAAAGATCATCGAAACCAAAATATCTAAAATGTAACAAGACAGCGTTCAATGCATCTACATGGATTAAAATTCACTGACGGAATCAACCTATTCTAGTATAACAAAACTCCGTAGAGAAACCAAGAGGAATTAGGAACAAGATGTTTGTTGTACCTTCGGGTTGCGGTTGGGGAGGCTTTGAGCGTTTGAGAGCGCTCTTGAGAGCAGGAGGGGGTGGCGGCTTTGGCAAAGATTCTTTGGCGACGGCAGTGGCTGAGGTGGTGGACGATTGCTGTTGTTCAGCTGAAGATTGAGGAGGAGGAGGCGCAGAAGGAGGTGGTAACCCCTGAAATAGTGTTAATTGTGAAGAGAAAAATAATTTTCAAAATTATGAGTAAAAAATTGAGTGTCTATTCCAGATTCTCAAATAAAGGGTGATAACCTATTTCAGGGGTGATAACCAATTTTGTAAATGCGGGGAAAACCCTTTTTTCTTGTAGTGGGTGTTGGTGGTGGGGCGGCGGCGACGTCGACAGGGTGGGTGTGAGGTGTGGAGGGGACGGAGGAGAGAGGAGAAGAATTGCTCAAGAAGAGTGGGAGATGAACATGGTTAAAGAGAAACAGATGTAGAGGATAGATGTGTAGCAGAGGATAAAAATGTTAACTGGAGTTAAGGGAGTGCGCTGGGTGGGGTTGGAGTGGGAGTCAAGGATTTTACCGGTTCTTTAGGTGACAAGTTTGTTGTGTTATACCTACAATTACACCTTCAATGGTTTTTGTTATGCTACCAGTGGTTTCAATTATGCTTCCAGTGGTTTTAGTCATGCCATTTCTTACGGTGTCTCCAAAACAGAGGGAGACACCGAAGCGTTATCCAAATTTATATCAAGGTTTAGAGATGATGCTGAGGATCTTTTGGTGGCTTACAAGGGCAAACCTTTGGATCCTTGGCTTTTCAATGGAATTGGAAATCTGAACCCTTAGTTCATTGTTGTTTTTAGCTGTTATGACCAAATATCCTATCGTGGTTCACTTTTTCGAACAACTTGGCTTCTCCGACGCCCACATTCGATCCTGTCTGGCTCAAGCCCACAATCCCCTTCTCCGATGGGGACAAGACACTGAAGCCGAAGCTGCAGTTTTTTCAGGACCTGGGTCTCACTGGTCCTGATCTGGGTAACTTCACTTCAACTCATACTCATGTTTTGGTTGATAGTTTGGATAGAACATTGATACCCTGCATTGACATTATAAAGAAAACCCTTGTAAACAATGAAAACAATCAGGACTTGATTTGGGTTTGCAGAGGTCCTATTGGGTCGTTCCAAAACCCGTATCGAGATTGAAGTGCAACATTGCCTTCTCGGAGAGCTGCGGCGTTGTTGAGCCCCAGCTCTCGATGCTTTTGAAGAGGGAACCTTGGCTTTTCTTCATTTCAGAGTGGCTCTTAGGGACCACGTTTCGCATGTTTAGATATGGGGTTTTCTATTGATTCGAGGATGTTTGTTCATGCTGTGAGCACAGTCGGTGGCATGAGTCGTGAGACTTTTAGAAGGAAGATTGAAGTGTTGAGGAGTTTTGGGTTTTTGGAGGAGGAATGTATGTATATGTTTAGGAGGGCTCCGAGGTTACTTATGACTTCCGAAGATAAGTTGAAGTTTAAGATAGATTTCTTCTTGAATGATTTCAAGTTGGACAGGTGGGCGTTAGTTAGTTGGCCTGTTTGTTTGATGTACAGCATCGAGAAGAGAGTAATCTCTCGTTGTAGAGTTTTACGGGTTATCACGTCCAAGGGGCTGATACAGAAGGAACCTAATTTTATACATGTATTGACTTTGTCAGAATATACGTTTCTGGGAATTTTTTTATCAAGGTTTCCAGAAGATGCAGAGGGAATTTTGGAGATTTACGAGAGCGACCTTTTGGATTCTTGATTCTTCAATGAAATAAAAATTGGGAGCCCTTCGTTTGTCTCTGTTTTTGGCCGTCTGTTTACACCATATTTCACCGCCTGTCGATGATCGACCGGAAGGTGGCGATTATGAGTATGCAACCTATTTTATTATTATTAAGTATTCATATTAATATTAGAACTAGTATTAGTATTTCTTTTATTATTGTTATTTGCATGCAGGACACTTGGCTTGCTCCTACACATGTGGAAGTTAAAAGGACACTTGTCATGCTCCTACACATTTGAAGGGAAGTGGGAAGTTATTTTGACAAGTGGAAGCAAAAGATTGAATGAAGACTAGTGGAGAAGTTAGGAAGTTATTTCCTACGTTTGTTGTTTTCTATAAATAGTCTTTTAAGACTTCATTGTAATTCCTCTCCAACAAATCAAAGTCTATCTTTATTTGTCTTAATTTTTGGAACTACTAACCCATTCGGGTTATAATTAGGAATAGGAGTAGAATTAACTTAATTTCCTTACTTTTAATGAGGATCCGTCCTTCTTGATTGTAATTCTACCTTGAAAAAATAACAAAGTCCATTTGTTATTTTTCTTTCGCTCCACCCCACTTCACTAAACCATCAATCCACTTCGCCCAATCGATATCACCAATCTCACATTTGACTCGACCGCCATTTCTCTTCCGGTGAAGTCCTGAAATATGACGTGGAACCTCAAATCCGTTTGTGGAGACAAGCCGCATTCGCCCTTATTTTTGTTGTTGGCATTGTTTCCCGAAATCTCTGTCGATTTCGATCGAAGGAAATATTGGTAAACACCGTCCTGATCAGTTATGCTACAATGTTGCACTTTGGGTGTAGTTTGTGGCCAGAAACCTCCCTATGGGAGAGCCATGGAAGCTATGGAACCAAAACAGGAATTAGACTTGTTTTATCTCATGCTCGGAAAGGGTTTCTTTAATACATATATATGCTCACTCGGATTTGGGTGGTAAAAGTTTGTTTAGTAGTGAAAACTTCTTGCACTATGGTATTACGTGTTGTAGCTGGGTTTGCTGTAACCTGATAGCGTGGTTCAAGAACTCTAAGCTTTTAGGATGGACCATGTTGAACCATTTGGGAAGGAGAGACCTATGAAGGATGACTGCTCCATATAGTTGCTGAAGAAGATATCTATTACAGATGCCGAAAGTCTACAACAATAAATGTTGGTTTAATTCAGGTAAAATTTCGAAGTGAATACGAGAACTTGTTACCTGTCCTCACATGTCTTTTTTTTCTGAAATGCACATAGATTTTGTTGACTTTGATCATTGGGATAGAAACTTCTGTGATTCGTGTTATTTTTAATTTTGTTTTCAGTGTTTAGAGTTTGGTGCTTGTATTGATACCTGATTCTTTTGGTGTCCTTGGTGCTTGTATTGATACCTGATTCTTTTGGAGTCCTTGAAAATTGATCATCATTTTACTTGTGGTGGCTATAGTTCCCTTTCTCCGTGTGATAGTGTGGACTGAATTGTAACAAGGATAATCTTGGTTTTCAATTTCACCTTGTGATTCTGTGTATTATATTTCGATTATATGATGCTTAAAGATTTTGCTAAACTTTTATGGGGGATTGCGAGTTAAGGTTTATTTTTTGAAGGCTCATTATAAAACCATTCTAACACTCAGCTGTCTATTGGAGCTCTTTATATATGATGCTTGTCTTACCATTACCTTGCAGTTTCTCTGTCACTATTATGAATTCTTGACTTGCGGTTTGTTTAGTACCTTAATCTTAGCACATTTTACTATTATGAACAAGGAGCTTCTGTGATAGGTAATTAGTTAAATGGGTGGGTTTTGCCAAGCTTCAATTGGGGTAGCTGAGTTTTTCTTGACTAAATCTTTTATTGTAGGTTTGCAAAACATGATACATATCAGCTTGGTCCATAACAGCAGCTACATGTCTACTCAAACTAGCTTTTTCTGCCGCATTACTGCAAATGGGCTCTCCTAACATTATGCCTGTCACTCTCCCACAAAATGGAACCAAATGCCATTTGTTTCAAACCACCAACACTCTTATCAACCAAATAGTTGCTCTTAAAACAAACAATGTAACTTTGCTTTTCGTCGAGCTTTTTGAAGATCAAATTCTGCGGTTCAACGCTTTTCGGCTTCAAAATTGACAACTCTAACCTTGTAAATCTCTGGCAGAAGCTCACCAACATTAATCACTGTTCTCTTCATCTCTTGAGTGGTACTAATACCTTTGAACACTACAGAAAATGCTGGGTAGTTGAGATCTCCAGGTGCACCAGCATGGCCTGTGCAAGCGTTTGGTGCATCTACAAAAGCTTGCGTTTGCTTTTCTGTGTAATTGAGACTGCACAAAAACTTGGTCTAATCAGATGTATCTGCATCATAAACTAACCCAGGATTAGAAGCCATTGGCGAATTAATATGGCCAGCCCCAACGCTCAGTGGAGTTGCTTGTCCCATGTCCTCGTATCTAGCTAATGGGGCATCCTCATTGTCAATTGTTGTAGCAGTAGCCATGAGCGCTGATCGGATTGCCGAAGGGGACCAATCAAGGTGAGCAGAACAAAGCAGTGCAGCAACACCGGCGACATGGGGACACGCCATTGATGTTCCAGAAACTATGTTCAATTTCATTCTCCTTTTGTCGTTTCGAGATCCAGTGGGAGCCACATTATGAGGCCAAGCTGTAAGAATGTTGGAACCGGTTGGTATTAACCGGTGGTATTATCTGGGTCCCCTTGCTTTTACAAGCAGTTGGTATTACCTGGGACCCAATATTTTTTGCTTCTCCAATCTCGGAGAGGTAGAGAGAGAGAGAACCTGGGTCCCCTTGTTTGTCAAGGGACCCACTACCTACTCATTCATTTACCTACTTTTTGGTCCCCTTGTTTTACAAAAAGTTTGCATTCACAATTATCTTTCTAAAATAAAAGTTCAAAAACGCAAACCAAACACAGTGATTATAATCGAATTAGTTGTATTTGTGTTCAACTGTGAGTAATTTTGATATTTCCCACACAAGATCTAAGGGGTACAGACACAAAACGTGTAGAAATTAAATGTGTGATTCCACGTGAACATCAAATTTCCATGTTTAATTTGGTATTCCAAATCGCTACAACGTTTTCACTAGCGCTATTGAAGACGAATAAGAGCATCTCCAACTACCTAAGAAATTGGAGTTTTTAGCTTTAATAGCTAGCTGAAGAACAAAAAAGGCAGGCCAGCAGACTTGCTTCAAGGTCGGCGGAATGGCGTGGTACTCAAGTAACCTAGCTGCTCCGGGCGAGGTACTTTAGCCTCGCTTGGGTCGATTGCACTCCTTCTCCCTCTCCCTCTCCCCTTCCCTCGTTTAGATCTCCCGCACAAATTTTGGTTGCCTCTCTCGCATTCTTCCCAATAAGCACCACCTTCTTTATGGATGGGAAAAACGAGTCGGAAAAAGGCGTCGTGTGTCGTCCCCGTTGTTTGCTCCGGCAAAGACAAGAGCCGCTGTGTCGTCGCCGTCGTTGGGTAAGTTCTTCATCTGGGGTGGGAATGGTTGTACCGATTACTGGGTTTCGATTTTTTAGAGTTGATTTGTAGCTAATCCTTGATCTGGTTCTATATCCCTTGGTTGTATCGATTTGTAGGAGTGATTTGTATATATACTGTACAATTTCCCTCAGGTATGTGGGATCTCTGATTTGTAATTTGTTCTTATCGTGGTCGAACAGTTTCCGTTGGAATCGAAGTTCCGGGGTCATTGTCGAGCATAACTTTGGTCGGAATCTATGTAAATCGTCTGATGTTGTCTTGGTCGGAGAATTGGGGATGTGGAAACGCCTAGGCTGTTTTTTTTTTTTTTTGATCATTAACGCCTAGGCTGTTGGGTAGTAAAATTATTTGGTGGCTAGACAAAAGTAAAATTTTGCACTTTTTTCTAGCCAATTTACTTAGGATCCATTGAAGCTACTGGAGATCCTACCAACTAGCAACACTATGGGCTGATGTTATCAAAATGATGGCACCATTGTCAAAGTAGTGAGGAAAATGGGGCTATCATGATATTGTCGAACAAAATTCTAGTGCACAAAAGACTTGTACCATGTGCAGTCTAAAAAATGCGAAAAAAATTCAAATAAGGACAATTTTTAGATTTAAGTTAAGTTTAAATTTAAGTTAAGTTCAAGAGAATTCAGCCATAATTTAAGTGGGGCCCAAAATGGACCCCATATGGCATGTGGTCGCCTTTGGTACGATGACTCTAGACTTTTCGTACTTCAAAACAACAATCGATCTCTGTTCCTCCCATTTGTGTGTGAAAATCTAAGGGCCCGATTGGATACCGTATGAGTTTTGGGTGTATTATTTGTGAAGGAAGATAAGATAGTAAGGGGTATTAGTTAAGAAGGGATGTCCCACATTGATGTGACATTTTATGGAGGGTGATTAAAAAGTAGATGGGTTGGATTAGGTATTAGATAGTGAGGATAAAATAATGGAGGATAAATTGGGGGTATAAGGAATGGTGTATGATGTAAAAAGCTGTCAAATGACTCGTTTGCTCTTGTACAGTATGAAATTAGATTATTCATTATGTAATAACAAAATTCAATAAAATTAATTATTTTTTCACAATTTAAGGAATAAAGTAATAATTTAGTTTACAAATAAAATAATTAATTTAATATTTATAAAAAATAATTTTTTTTATTGTTTTTAATTCAATTTGTGTTTTGTTTAATTAGTATATAATTCCAAAACCTAATGTATTTAAATAATTTTTGACAATTTTAAGCTATAATAATTTATTTCACTCATAAATTAAACATTTTTAAAATATAAATATCGTTTTTTTTTTTTGGTACATAGTATCGTTTTTTTAAAATTATTGACTTGTTTCTATTTTGTATTTGGGCTAAATAATACTCCGTATGTTTTTAATTGGGCTTGTGTTTTTCATATGTTGGGCCATTTAAAAGAGAGCATGTATACCTATATATTGGACTACCCACCTACCCACCGACCTTCTCTCTACAGAGAGTCTCTCTCTCTCTTGTCAAGCAGTCCGATCGTCTCTTCCACGGGCGTCAAGCTAGCAGTCCGATCGTCTCTCCCATGGGTCTGGTTCGTTCCCTCCCTCCCTCCCTCTCTCCGATCATCTCTCTCCGTGTGTCTCTTCTCTCACTGTCCAACTCTCTCTCTCTCTCTCTCCCTCTCTCTCCTTCTCTCACTGAATTTGGGGTTTCAAATTCGGAATTGGGGGTTACAGTTTTGCAGTGGTGGTGGCGGTTTGTGGTGGATTTGGTGGTTGGGGTATGTGATTAGCATCTCCGGTTGGGGGCAGGGGAGGGGGGATGAGGAAGGATGTTTTGGTCCAAAAAACCACCCGGATTAGCCCGGATAAAGTATGGAAAGGTCGAGACCCATCCGTATTTAATCCACCCGCTTCCGGATAAACTCATCCCAACAGTGACTTGGCTATAACTCATCCAGGTGTTAATTTGGATGCCAAACCAAGGCAAACTTGTCACATCAATGCCTCATCCGGGCAGATGTCTTCATTCCCCTCCCATATCCTGCATCCAATCCAGCCTAAAAGCCAAGAAAGATGCTAACCCACATCCCATACCTTACTCTCTCACCTTTCCCTTCTCTCTCTAAGAAACCCAACAACAAAAACAAACCCTTCCTCTGTTCCTTCTCTTCTGTATCCGCTCACTCTCCCAGCATCCAAACTCCAACCTCAAACCCCTCCCTCTTCAATTTCCTCATCAAAACCTTGACAATCTCCGAACCACAAGCCGTTTCCATCTCCAACCGCTTCTCATCGAGAAAATCCCTAGAAAAGCCACACTACGTGGTTCAATTTCTCAAGCAAGTAGGCTTCTCTGATGCCCATATTCGATCCTCCGTTCAGTCCAGGCCCGAAATCCTCTTCTCCGACGTGGACAAGACTTTGAAGCCCAAGCTGCAGTTTTTTCTGGACCTGGGTCTCACTGGTCCTGATCTGGGTAACTTCATTTCAATTCATTCTCATGTTTTGCGTGATAGTTTGGAGAGAACATTGATACCCTGCGTTGACATTATCAAGAACACCCTCGTAAACGACAAAAACAATCAGGATTTGATTCGGGTTCTGCAGAAGACCTATCAGGGTTGGGTCTTTTCAAAACCAGTAACGAGATTGAAATGTAACATTGCCTTCTTGGAGAGCTGCGGCATTGTTGGGCCCCAGCTCTCAGATCTTTTGAAGAGGCACCCTCGGCTTTTCTTCATTTCAGAGACGGCTCTTAAGGACCTTGTTTCGCGTGTTTTAGATATGGGGTTTTCTGTTGATTCGAGGATGCTGGTTCATGCTGTGGACACAGTTAGTAGCATAAGCGGTGAGACTTTTAGCAGGAAGATTGAATTGCTTAAGAGTTTTGGGTTTTCAGAGGAGGAATGTATGGATATGTTTAGGAGGGCTCCGAGGTTACTTACGATTTCCGAAGATAAGTTGAAGTTTAAGATTGATTTCTTCTTGAATGATTTCAAGTTGAACAGGTGTGCGTTATTTAGTTGGCCTACTTGTTTGACGTACAGCATCGAGAAGAGAATAATCCCTCGTTATAGAGTTTTACGGGTTATCATGTCCAAGGGGCTGTTACAGAAGGAACCTAGTTTTAAACATGTATTGATTTTGTCAGAAGAGAAGTTTCTAGGAAAATTTATATCAAGGTTTCCAGATGATGTAGTGGATCTATTGAAGATTTACAAGGGCGACCTTTTGGATTCTTGACTCTGCAAAGGAATAAGAATTGGGAACCCTTCGTTACTTGCTGTTTTTGGCGGTCTAACCCTGATCAGTTATGCTGCAATGTTTTACTTCGGGTTATCTTTGTGGCCAGAAACCTCTCTATGAGGAAACTCCTCTTTCTTTTTCTTTTTGTTCCTATAACAGAGTACAGGTTTTATACCAAAAAATAATCCGCTAACTAATATTAATACTGTCTTGTAAAAGAATGATCTGTCTCGTAAAATAAGAAATAAGTACTTAAAAAATAAGAACCTTTGCGAAACGGGACCTAAGTACTTATTTTCCTTTGCGGAACGCGGCCTAAATCTTTCATTTAGTACTTTAAACTTCTGCCCTTCCTGAAGAACATGATACATATCAGCTAGTTTCACGACAGTTGCTACATGTTTACTCAAACCCTAGCTTGTTTGCCACATTACTGCAAATGGGCTCCTAACATTATGCCTGTCACTCTCCAACAAAATGGACCTGAATACCATTTGTTTCCAAACACCAACACTGTTGTCAACAGAATAGTTGCTCATAAAATTGACAATGCAACTTTGCTTCTCATCAAGCTTTTTGAGATCAGGCTCCGCTGTTCAACGCTCCCAGTAAGCTTTTCGGCTTCAAAATTGACAACTCTAACCTTGTAAGTTAAGTAGATTGTGCTATTGCTGTTGTTTTCGGTTTCAATACAATAAAGAGAAAGAAGAAATAGGAAAAAAATCGCTTTGATCCGTTGCAGTTTGGCCTATGTGCTATTTCACCCCTCACATGATTCTTACCACTTAACCTCCTTACGATATTTGTACCAGTAGTCAGAGATCAACAAAGGCAGCCCAATCCAGTGTCAATCATACATAAGAATGATAATTTTGGGCGATCATAAACCCATCGTAAGGTTTCGAACCTGAGACCTTAGAAGTGAGCAAATCTCTAAAGTTCCATGCCTTGACAACTGGGCCAACCCCTTGGGTTATATATGCATAATACTTGAACTCATTCAATAACTTTTATTGATTTGAGCCACTCAATGTGGATTTTGTTAATTTGGTGAAGGCCATAATAGAAGATGGCGTGCTAAATATGTTGATGTCTCGTTGACAAATCCCATGAAATCAAACTCCGTTTTTTTTGTCAACCGGTAAGAAAGATCATCAAATATGAATTACAAAGTACAAACCGCGGGTCACTACATCAATTGTGTGATAACTATGTCCAACAACTCAACCAACACAAGATCAAAATAAACCCATCATAGAGAAGAAACAAAGAAAGAAAGAAGTCCTCTAAGAGGAGAAATTACTGATTTTTACCTTCAGCAAGATTCGACCCCCTTGACCATCAAACAAGACAGACATGGACGAAGAAGTGATGCAAGGCATGCAAGGCATAATGATCTTGGCCCAAAATTTAGGGAAGTGGACGAATATAAGAACCCTTTAGAAGAAGCCCCATTGAAGTCTATCATAAGCTTTCTCGAGATCAATTTTCAAAAGCATGTAAACCCCTTTCCCTTTTCTTGTTTGAAAATGATGAGCACCTCTTGCACACAGTAAACACATTAGAAAACACATTAGACCAGGTCAAGATGAGTATACAAAGTTAAAATTTACATACAAGAGTACTTTACTCTATCATAGAATAATATTTACTTGCTAATTGCATAAAGATGATGAATAAACTGTGCTTATAAGTTCTTTTAAAATTTAAATTAAATGTGGATGGGGCTAGCGATCGATTGGGCATTGCCACGGCTGCCGGCCTCATTCGCAGTGGTAACGGACAGTGGGTTAGAGGTTTTCAGAGGAAGATTGGGTTCGAGTCTGGCCTTGGTGTGCTGAATTTTGGGGCATTAAGGGATGGTTTTATAAAAGAGATACATGTCAGTAACGTAGTGTTTTTTTTTCCTCAGCAAAATAGAGATTTTATTAATCATTGAAAATACAATGATCAAACGGAGACAAAGAGTGATGGCTTCACAACGAGGAAAAACTAGAACTCCAACAAAGTTAGAGTCATAGTCCTCGGCATTCATTAGCCTGTAAGGACCTGGGGGAATAGGGAGGGGAACCAACCAAGGATTGTGGAAATGGATTCTAACACTGCTGCGAAGCTTTTGAATGCTACCGAAACTTGTGATCAATCCTTTTAGTGCTCTTTATATGTGATTGCAGGACTTCATGAACCAATGTTGTATGTGGGATATCCGATTTTTGGTGTTGAACTTCGATTCAGTTTTTGTTCTTTTGGTTTTAGTTTTTTGTGATTTTTTGCAGTGTTATAACCGGCCGGGGCTCACCCATGCCTTCAGCTCTTATAACCCAAATTGTTGCCTCTTAGGCTCCGTTTGGATGCATCATATAGAAGGGGGATTATTTTTCACCCCTTTATAAGACCTTGGCCCCACACTTTGCCCCCGTTTGGGAGCCATAAACTGCAGGGGGTTTTCCAGAACACCGTTCTTGGCTAAGACCGGAGAAAGGGGCATCGGCGGTCTTATCTTCGGCTGGGGTTTGAGGTCCCCATAAGTTATCCCCCTAATCCCCTCGAAAATGGACGATTTCACCCCTCCTAATCCCCCTTCTCCCAACCCCCAATACCCCAGCCCAAATTCAAAACCCTGGTTTTTTTTTTACTATGAACAGAGACAATGAAACAAGAAGAAGAGAATGAACAAAAACAAATTGGAGAGAGGGAGGGATCGAACCAGGCCAACGAGACCGTGGCGTTCACCAGGGATCGGAGAAACGAAGTGTGTCGCAGTTTTTCTTCTTTCTTCTTCTACTGTTCTCTCTCTCTCTCTCTCTCTCTCTTCTACAGAGACAATAAAAGAACGAAATGGGACAGGTTCGACAAGAACAAGGACAATAACATGAAAATTATTAGGTGCATGTGTGCCCAAGTGTTATCATGCACCCCCACTCATAATCAATTAAAAATGTAAATTAAATAAGGGTATTACACCCCCTCCATAAAACAGAATTTTTTATTAAAAAAAATGAATTTTATAAAAAAATATATCTATAATAATACTAAATTCATTAATTTGTTAGTATAAATAAATATTACGGCTTAAATTGTGAAAGAATAATTAAATTTGTAATTATATATAAAACGTAATACATAATGAATTTAGGGACTGCACAAGGGCAAAAGGGTCATTTGACTGCTTTTTACATTATCCACCCTTCCTTATACCCCCTATTAATCCTTCATCCAAACGAAGTACTATTTAATCCCCCTTCTCTAATACCTCATCCAAACAACCTACTATTTAATCCCCCCTCTATAAACATCACATCAATGTGGGTCCCCCCTTATTAACTAATACCCCCTACTATTTTATCCCCCTTATTAACTAATACCCCCAATTCTTTACCCGCATCCAAATGGGCCGTTATAGGAGTAATGTACCCAACAGAAATAAGTGATTTTTCAATCCGAGCGGGTATATCCTACTTGGTACCCGCTCGGCGCATCTGAGCCGTCCGATATACTTTTGGACGGTTCGGATTGAAACCCTCTCTCCCCTCTCACCCCAACACTTTCTCTCTTCATATCTGAGCCGTTCAAACACGTGACGGACGGCTCGGATGCGCGAGCGGTCACCACGTGGTACCCGCTCGGCACTGAAATTTTTTCTTAGAACACTTAGTCGCTTAGCTAATAAGATTCCATTAACCAACACCACAACATGATAAACAAAAGGTTTAAGACAAACTTATTACAAGTTCAATGATTCCTCTAAGCAGAAAGAGGAGGAATGCTTTGTTCATTCCTAAAGAAATTACCCGGATCAAACTCCGTCTTCACCTTTCTCAACCTCTCGAAATTCCCCTTGAAATACTTAGCCCCAAAAACATTTGGATCCTCACCGTTTCCATTCTTTCCAACATCAAGGTCTCTGTAGTTGAGAAACGCCTCTCGTGGCGACTGCGTTGCATATGGTGCCATAAAGTCGTAGACCTTTTGCAGTGGCTCTAACGTGTCGTTAGTAAAATACCAGTACTGGATTTTGAACTTGTACCCGGCCCTATGAGGGAATGGTGTCTCCGACTCCGGAATCTGACTCATTTTCCCTCCATATGGATTCCATTCCATTACCAATCCCGGTGTGTTGTCTGCCTTCTTCCATAATTCTTCCAATGCTGGTTTTGCAATTGATGTTTTCACGTAGTCCGATTTCGCCTTAAAGGGAGAAGGACCAAAAGTTGAAGTGGTCTTTCTGTCAAGTAAGAGGTTAGTCTGTTTTGGGTCCATGTCTTGCCAGAGAAGTGTAGTTTCAACCCAACTCGTTTCAATGCAGTCCTTCTGCTTCAAACCCAATTCAGGAAATCGCTGATTCATCATTGGGAGAAGTGTGTTGGTTTTCCCTAGGTACAAAGCGACGAATCTAGCCGTAAAGTTATTACCATGCTCACGCGAAGGCTGTAACTTAAGTCTTATGAAAATGTCTTCGGGTAGTTTACTGGCAACCTCTTGCCATATATGAACTAGATCTACTGCTCCTTCCTCAAGGGCTCTATCGACCTTAAAGAACGTGACGACTTCAGGAATTGAAACCAATTTGATGTTCCAAGAGAGAATGACAGCAAAACTTGCTCCACCGCCTCTAATGGCCCAGAAAACATCCTCTCCCATGGATTTTCTATCGAGGATTTTTCCATTAACATCGACTATTTTGGCATCGATTATGTTATCAATGGTTAATCCGTATTTTCTCAACAAGTTTCCGTACCCAGCGCCAATGAAATGCCCACCTGTGGCTACAGAAGAGCACACGCCACCTGGAAAGGCGTGCACCTTGCTTTTTTGGGAAATGCTGTAATAGAGTTCGCCAAGTGTTGCACCCGCTTGTACCCATGCAGTTTTGGCTTGTATGTTGATATCAATGGATCGGAGGCTAAACATGTCAAGGATAACGAATGGCTCGTTTGACACATAAGAAAGGCCTTCATAGTCGTGGCCTCCGCTTCGGATTCTAAGGAGTAGGCTGTGATATTTGGCACATATCACGGTTGCTTGGACATGGGTTTCATGTGTGGCAGTAATAATGGCAGTTGGGATTCGGTTTGTGGTTCTGTTAAATCTTGAATTTCGGAAATAGGCAAATAAAGTAGGCATGAATAGTGGGCTTTCGGCGGTGAATATTGCTTCCGAGATTGGTTTCGGAGACATATTGGCCTGGTTTTTGAGGCATTGGATGAAGGCGTCTTTCGAGGGTTCTGAATTTGCCAATGTAATCAACAACAAAAGGGTTGAAAGGATTGCAATGCTTGAAGGCTTCATGCTTTGGTTCTTGTTTCTTATCAGAATTCACAAGGTTGTGAGGTTTTGTGAATTTTCATGGCCTATTTGTAGGGGGGAATGAAGGATGCTAATTTTGATTGTGCAGTTATTTTGGGAAACAATTGCAATATTCAGCTGTACAATCCAACCGTTCTTCCAAATTGTTAGGAAAAACTTCAAATTCTTGCCTGATCGATTCAACTGTACAACTTGACCATTTTCCTTACACCCCTTCTATATTTAAGACCAGATTGACTTCATTTGACCCTCTTTAACAGTTATATTTTGATAACACTCAAGTGTCCGGGCCAGCTTACACGTACCTTGTCTAATCCTAAGATACCTTCTTTGTTAGATAAACTTGTATGTTACGAGTTATATATCTTGATCATAATTCACTCATGTCTTGGTCGAAATATA
This sequence comes from Rhododendron henanense subsp. lingbaoense, assembly GCA_020567845.1. Lineage (NCBI taxonomy): Eukaryota > Viridiplantae > Streptophyta > Magnoliopsida > Ericales > Ericaceae > Rhododendron > Rhododendron henanense. The sequence continues at coordinate 35,564,845 of CM036321.1, forward strand.
CATGTATGGTACGTAGGACATACGTTGCATGTGCGCATAATATGCATCTGAATGGAAACAATCCAAGGGGCTTTTAATTCCATTAATGTGCACAATGCGCGCTCATGCATGTTTGTATGTTTGGTTTGGAGAAAACACATGAGGGTCCAAGATCGGTACATGAACTTTAAAGATGCAGGTTGAATAATTTTCTAACTACAAGGCAAGTGAGTAGATTTACCCATGAATCTTGATCACCTATTTCTTAGCAGTAAACTTCTAACACTAAGCCATATTCTATATATGGATTTAACCCCAAGAAGTTGGATCATTGGTTAAGGCCTGCGACTTAGGGGGTTTGCTTCATCATAAGATTTCACGTTTAAAAACTTCGTAGGTGCTGTCAATTCCTTTGTGGCCAATCCATACATAGCTTTGCTCTAACAATAATTGGGACCACCGCAAGTGAATAGCGTGATTGATCTCCTAGTATTAATCGATGTGAGAACAAGCTGGCCCAGACAGCTGAGTTATCAAACAACACTATGCTATCTATCTTCCCCAGCCCAAAAAATAATGCAAAATACACTCTTCATTTTCCTTATCCACTAGCATGTACACTATTTTTTTTTTAAAATCTTCCATGAAAGGTTTTTCCATCATTTACTTAATTGGTTGTTTCGAAAAAATTGATGACGGCATCGCTTTTGATACACCACTATTCTATGACATTTATCATTCATAATAACAAAAGAGATGATAGAAAAGCAAGCAAGGATGCATTTGCACAAGTGAACCTTTAAACAACCAGTAGGGTATTCATTTTTCTACAAAACCAATGGTTAGAGAAATCGTCAAGCAGAGGGCACAAGGCAATCCAAACTAAATTTTTTTTAGTCGATCGCGAGTCTCTTTACTCTAATGTGGTCTGGTCTCCATGGCCGAATTAAACTGGCCGGCATTTGGAGCAGGAGAGGGATTCCTTGTGGGCGAGAGTTTCGCGTGGATTCGTGGAAGGCATTCCAATCCCTCCGGTTATCATCATAATCCTTCCCCTTTTTGGAGAAGTATGCGTTAGGGGCGTTCTCTTATGGTCAGTGGTACTAGAAAAATTATCCGGAACGGGTGCAATACTTCCTTTTGGAATGATAATTGGTTGGGGCGTGGCCCGTTGAAGTCCTTCATCCACGGGCCTCTAAAAGGCCTTCGGTTAAATGCTAGTTAGGATTTTTGATAAACTCTCCTTGGCTATCCCTTGGTTTAGCTCGAACTGCTACTGATTTTGTGACTTGGGTCAAAGTGAACTGGAATTCTAAAGGATCTCACTCTTCGGGCTGTCCTTGGAACATCTTCTTTCCGTCGGGTTGTTGGTGCATTTGGGTTAATAGAAATCGGCGTTACTCCAACACTATCAATACTTCCCCCTCCCCTTTGCTACTCGACAGAGATTGTATACATCGTGCCGTGGAATGGCGACTTCTGTGCCAAAAAATCCAGCCCAGGAGGGTGCTCACGGGTTGTTTGATTGGTTGGATCCCTCATTCTCTAAGTTCTTTTCAAACTTAAATTAAATGTGAATGGGGCTAGCGATCGATTGGGCATTGCCACGGCTGCCGGCCTCATTAGCAGCGGTAACGGGCAGTGGGTTAGTTTTCAGAGGAAGATTGGGTTCAAGTCTGGCCTTGGTGCTGAATTTTGGGCATTAAGGGATGGTTTTATAAAAGAGATGCATGTAGTTTTTTTTTTCTCGACAAAATAAAGATTTTATTAATCATTGAAAATACAACGATCAAACAGAGCCAAAGAATGATGGCTTCACAATGAGGGAAAACTGGAACTCCAACAAAGTTAGTCATAGTCCTCGGCATTCATTAGCCTGTAAGGACCTGGGGGAATGGGGAGGGGAACCAACCAAGGATTGTGGAAATGGATTCTAACACTGCTGTGAAGCTTTTGAATGCTACCGAAACTTGTGATCAATCCTTTTAGTGCTCTTATATGTGATTGCAGGACACTCATTAACCAATGTTGTGTGTGGGATATCCGATTTGTCCACCGGGAAGCGAATAGATATGTGGACTTTATGGCGAAAGATGCTTTTAATTTGAATTCTATTTCTGTATGGAAAAAAAGGAAAAGAAGGGATAATATATTTTCCCTTGATTGGTTGGAGAGAAAACAAAAAGGAAAATAACAGAAAGAATTTTCCTCCACACTTTTCTTTTCTTTTCTATTCTATAAGTTCCAAACAGACAGTTTTTAATGAATCCCCTTCTACCACACACACAAAAAAGAAAGAACTTCAAAAACCCTTATCCCTTCTTCCTCTATGTCTATGTACTGTGTGTAAACAACTGAGAGCCCAGAAAAATGCAAACCCAGATCGCATACCTTTCTCTCTCACCTTTCCCTTCTCTCTCTAAAACCAACGACAAAAACACACCCTTCCTCTGTTCCTTCTCTTCTGTATCCTCTCTTCCTCACACACACCCCACAAACAAGAACCTTTCCCTCTCCAATTTCCTCATCGAAACCTTGGCAATCTCTGAACCACAAGCCATTTCCATCTCCAACCGCTTCCCATGGAGAAAATCCATGGATAACCCACAGTCCGTGGCTCAATTTCTCAAACAACTCGGCTTCTCCGACGCCCACATTCGATCCTCCATTCAGCTCAGGCCCGAGATCCTCTTCTCCAACGTAGACAAGACTTTGAAGCCCAAGCTGCAGTTTTTTCAGGACCTGGGTTTCACTGGTCCTGATCTGGGTAACTTCATTTCAACCCATCCTCGTATTTTGTTTTACAGTTTGGAGAGAACATTGATACCCTGCGTTGATATAGTCAAGAAAACACTCGGAAATGATAAAAACAATCAGGATTTGATCCGGGTTTTCCAGTGTTCCTATTCGGACCCCTCTGTATCGAGATTGAAATGCAACATTGCCTTCTTGGAGAGCTGCGGCATTGTTGGGCCCCAGCTCTCGATGCTGTTGAAGAGGGCACCTTGGCTTTTCTTCAGTTCAGTGACGGCTCTTAGAGACCAAGTTTCGCGAGTTTTAGATATGGGTTTTTCTGTTGATTCGAAGATGTTTGTTCCTGCTGTGCTCACGGTGGGTGGCATGACTCGTGAGTCTTTTAGTAGGAAGATTGAGTTGTTGAGAAGTTTTGGGTTCTCAATGGATGAATGTTTGGATATGTTTAGGAGGGCTCCGACTTTTCTTAGGCCTTCCGTAGATAAGTTGAAGTTTAAGATTGATTTCTTCTTGAATGATTTCGAGTTGGACAGGTGTGCGTTAGTTAGTTGGCCTAATTGTTTGACGTACAGCATCGAGAACAGAGTAATCCCTCGTTATAGAGTTTTACGGGTTATCATGTCCAAGGGGCTGTTACAGAAAGAACCTAGTTTAAATTATATATTGACTTTGTCGGAAGAGAAGTTTCTGGGAAAATTTATATCAAGGTTTCCAGATGATGCGGAGGAAATTTTGGAGATTTATATCAATGGCGACCTTTTGGATTCTTGACTCTTTAATGGACTAAAAATTGGGAGCCGTTCGTTCATTGCTGTTTTTGGCCATCCTGATCAGTTACGCTGCAATGTTGCACTTTGGGTGTAGTTTGTGGCAAGAAACCTCCCGATGGAAGAGCCATGGAAGCTATGGAACCAAAACAGGAATTAGACTTGTTTTTTCCCATGCTCGGAAAAAACAAGAAGCCTGCCCTCTCTGATGCCATTTGGCTTTGATTTGGAGGTATGGTTCTACAACAAAACATCCCTGTAGCTCCTCGGTTCTTGGAGGTTTAGGGGGGCCACTGTTTCAGTGGTATTTTGAGAGCAGCCACTTTGTGCATATATTGCCAAAGGTTAGGTCTGTCTCCAATCATCCCCGCCCATACCCCCAATGATTGGGGACTAGATGGGTTATGTTATGTTGTTGTTGTTGTTTTCCCATGCTCGGAAAGGCTTACTTTAATACATATGCTCACTTGAATTTGGGTGGTAAAAGTTTGTTTAGAAGTGAAAACTTCTTGCACTATGGTATTGCATGTTGTAGCGGGGTTTGCTGTAACCTGATAACGTGGTTTAAGAACTCAAGTCTCTAAGATTCTAGGATGGACCATGTTGAACCATTTGGGAAGGAGAGACCTATGAAGGATGAGTGCTTCATATAGTTTCTGAAGAAGATATCTATTACAGATGCAGAAAGTCTACAACAATAAATGTTCGATTAATTCAGGTAAAAATTTGAAGTGAACACGAGAACTTGTTCCCTGTCCTCACATGTCTTTTTTCTGAAATGCACATGGATTATGTTGACTTTGATCACTGGGTAAGAAACTTGTGTGATTCGTGTTATTTTTTATTTTATTTTTCAGTGTTAACTTGTATTGATACCTGATTCTTTTGGTGTCCTTGAAATTGATCAACATTTTACTTGTGGTGGCTATAGTTCCCCTTCTCCATGTGATGGTACGGAATGAACTGTAACAAGGAGAATCTTGATTTTCGATTTCACCTTTTGATTCTGTGTATTATATTTCAATTATGATGCTTAAAGATTTTGCTAAACTTTTATGGGGGATTGCGAGTTAAGGTTTATTTTTTGAAGGCTCATTATAAAACCATTCTAAAACTCAGCTGTCTGTTGGAGCTCTTTATTTATGATGTTTGTCTTACCATTACCTTTTACTTGCAGTTTCTTTGTCACTATTATGAATTCTTGACTAGCGGTATGTTTAGTACCTTAATCTTAGCACATTTTCATCTCTCGCTACATGTTTATTTCGAGGATCTCCTTATAGTATCCGTAGTCAACTGTTTGAAGTAATTGAGAATGATTAGTACTTATTCTTGGTACCAAACTGCCAAAGAGGAGGAATCTCTGTGTGATTCATTAAATAGTGGATTGGGCAGAAGTTCATTTTGGCACCATTGACATTGAGGAAGAGGGCTTATCATGTCATTTTGGCACACTCGGGTAGTGAGCTTGCACACACATACTTCTTTTCCTTAGAGAGTCCACGATGCTGCATAAGTATTAGGAATTAATTGCACAGGTAGGTGCTTATTTGAATATCCTTCAGTCTGGCAGAGGAATCCACTCGAGAACCTTACTCCCGCGCTTCCAAGTTAGAACCGCCTAGGAACCTCGCTCTCATCGACAAAGGAGCGGGTTTTCAAGTAGGACAGAACCTCTCACGTGTATGATTCCTGAAAAAAAATAGTATGAGCTCCGAAGCAAGACAAGATATGAAGTAATTATACTAGGAAAACATTTACTTCTTGTTGACATGATACTGGAAAAGCATTTACACAAATTTGCTCAAGTGCTTCGAACAAACATAAGATTTCCCTATACGTGGAAAAAAATAACATTTGCATTTGACTCCAATTCTTAGTTGCATGGATCACCTAAACAAGGAGCTTCTGTGATATTAGTTAAATGGGTGGGTTTTGCTGAGCTTAGGCTTTATGTAAGACTAGATTAATTAATTAATTTTCTTTACTTAGTATTTCCAAACACTTTGAAGGCGCTCCCAAACAAGGAGCTTCTATGACCCTATGCTCCCCCGCTGCCTCATGCAACAAAGGATAGGTGCATGAGAGAAGGAAATTAAAAATTTTGGGAAGAATTTGTTCTAATAGCGCTCTATCTTGCATCCTTTACAAGGATGAAGTAAAAGTTTGGAGCAAAAAGAAAAGCGTATGGAGAAATACATAAAATAGGAGTGGCATAATTTTTTTTGGTGCTTAGGGAGAAAACAATTTGGTTTGACAAATCCTTCATAACTTTTCTCCCCTTTTCATACATCTAAGATCTGAAGGGAACATAGAAGCGTAGAACTCTGATTTGCTGACAGCCAATGCCTTCCAACGAGGCTAAAGATATCGAATTTTGTTTTCTTAATACGATTTGAAGTTTAAATGCATCTTCATGTGGAGAATCCGATATCTCATTCGAGGTAGCTGAATTTACTTGACTCTAAATCTTATATTTAGTACTTTAAACTGCTGCTCTGTTTGCAAAACATGATACATAATTACACATCAGCTTGGTTCATAACAGCAGCTACATGTCTACTCAAACCCTAGGTTTTGTTTTTCTGCCGCATTACTGCAAATGGGCTCCTTATGTTATGCCTGTCACTCTCCCACAAAATGGAACCAAATGCCATTTGTTTCAAAACACCAACAGAATAGTTGGTCTTAAAACCAACAATGTAACTTTGCTTCTCATCGAGCTTTTTGAAGATCAAAACTCCGTGGTTCGACGCTCACAGTAAGCTTTTTGGCTTCAAAATTGACAACTCTAACCGTGTAAATCTCTGGCCGAAGGTCACCAACTTTAGTCACTGTTCTTTCATCTCTTGATTGGTACTATTACCTTTGAACACCACAGAAAATGATGGTAGTTGAGATCTCCAGGAGCACCAGGCCTGTGCAAGCGTTTGGTGCATCTACAAAAGCTTGCATTTGCTTTTCTGTGTAATTGAGACTGCACAAAAACTTGGTCTAATCAGATGTATCTGCATGATGGATTAGAAGCCAATGGCCAATTAATATGGCCAGCCCCAACGCTCAGTCAGTGGAGTTGCTTGTCCCATGTCCTCATATCTGGCTAATGGGGCATCCTCATTGTCAATTGTTGTAGCAGTAGCCATGAGCGCTGATCGGATTGCTGAAGGGGACCAATCAGGGTGAGCAGAACGAAGCAGTGCAGCAACACCGGCAATGTGGGGACACGCCATTGATGTTCCAGAAACTATGTTTGTATTTCACTCTTCTTCTGCGTAATTGTTTTCCTTGGAGAGTCCACAATGCTGCGTGTTAGGAATTGATTGCACGGGTAGGTGGTTTATTAGTTGCAATATCCTTTAGTCGGGCAGAGGAATCCCCACCAGAACCTGTGCTCCCGCGCTACCAAGTAAGAACCGCCTAGGAACCTCGCTCTCGTCTAGAAAGCAAGCACTCTCGAGTAAGATAGAACCTCTCAAGCATATATGAATCCTAAAAGAAATAAGAGAAGAGAACAAGATATGAAGTAACGATACAAGGAAAACATTTAGTTCAGACAAGATACTTGCTCAAATTTGAAGTGTTTAGAATAAGCATAGTATTTACCTATACTTGGAAAAAAATATTTGCAATTGACTCCAATTCTTAGTTTCAAAGATCGCCTAAACAAAGATCTTTTGTGATTGGTAATTAGTTAATTGGGTGGGTTTAACTAATTAGACTAAATTAGTTAAACTTTTTTTTTTACAAATTATTTCCAAACGCTCCTAAGGTGCTCCCAAACAAGGAGCTTCTATGATCCTCCGGTCCCCGGCGCCGTGCGTTCTTTTAAACTTATCTTGAAATAAGTTGATTTGTCATTATTTGTTAGTTTTGCGTCAAATTTTTGTGGATTATTAATTCATCTCGAAGAGAGAAATCGGAAAAGTAAAAAAAATTTACTTTTACCTAAATATTTTGAAAAATAACCACTTATTTCTCAAAATAAATAACTTTTTTCACTTTTTTCTTCTAAAAAGTGATTATTTCTCAAAAACAATTCCGAAGCATGTACTTAAAGGTTGATGTTAGATCCATTTCCTACAAAGTATGAGGAAACTCCTCTTTCTTTTTCTTTTTTGTTCCTATAGCAGAGTAGAGGGAAGGTATACCAAGGACCAGTAATACTACCAGTTAAGGTAGCTGGTATTACTAAATCTTGTATAAACGAGTCGAGCTGAACCGAATATTGGCATGTTCGAGCTCGACTCGATCAGAATTTGTGTGGCTCGAGCTTGGCTCGAGTTCGAATCGAGCCGGAAAAGCTCAGCTTGACAAGCTTGTACAAAGCTCGAGCTCGGCTGGAATAAACGAGCCGGCTCGGCTCGAACTCGAGCTCGAATTCGTCAACAGAGCCGAGCCGAACCATAAAGGCTAAAAGTAAAAAACTAAAAAGTGTGTGTATATATATATTCCGAGCTGAGACGAATCTGTTCGAGCCGAGCCCTGCTAGGTTCGAGCTCGACTCGTTTATCAAATGAGCCTCAAAATCGAGCTCGAACTCGCTCATTTATCCTTCGAATCGAGCCGAACCGAGCCACGCTGAGAGGAAATTTCAAAACTCAAATTTTGATGTCAGATCGACAAATCTTGACAACTGAGCGAGCCAGCCAAAGGAGAGGCCATTCTCCTCTCTTGTCTCTCCAAGATGCAAAATCTGATCTCACACTTGCGTGCAAAACGTCTCTACCCTAAACCCAACAACTACTCATACTTCCTCTGTTTCTTCTCCTCTTCTGTATCGTCCACTCGCACCTCAACTCCGACCTCAAACTCCTCCATCTCCAATTTCCTCATCGAAACCTTAGCATTCTCTCAACCACAAGCCGTTTCCATCTCCAACCGCTTCCCATCGGGAAAATCCCTGGAAAAGCCACACTCCGTGGTTCAATTTCTCAAACAACTCGACTTCTCCGACGCCCACATTCGATCCTCCATCCGGCGCAGTCCCGAGATCCTCTTCTCCGACGTGGACAAGACTTTGAAGCCGAAGGTGCAGTTTTTTGAGGGCCTGGGTTTCACTGGTCCTGATCTGGGTAACTTCATTTCAACCCATCCTCGTGCTTTGCTTTACAGTTTGGAGAGAACTTTGATACCCTGCGTTGATATAATCAAGAAAACCCTCGTAAAAGATAAAAACAATCAGGATTTGATTCAGGTTTTGCAGAGGTCTCATTGGGTCTCCTCTGCATCAAGATTGAAATGCAACATTGCCTTCTTGGAGAGCTGCGGACTTGTTGGGTCCCAGCTCTCGATGCTTTTGAAGAAGCAACCTCGGCTTTTCTTCATTTCAGAGACGGCTCTTAGGGACCTTCTTTCGCGAGTTTTAGATATGGGTTTTTCTGTTGATTCGGGGATGTTCGTTCATGCTGTCTCCACAGTTGGTGGCATGAGTGCTGAGATTTTTAGTAGGAAGTTTGAGTTGTTTAGGAGTTTTGGGTTTTCGGAGGAGGAATGTATGGATATGTTTAGGAGGGCTCCGATGTTACTTGCGGTTTCCGAAGGGAAGTTGAAGTTGGGGATGGAGTTCTTCTTATATGATGTCAAGTTGGAGAGGTCTGCTTTAGTTAGTTGGCCTACGTGTTTGACGTACAGCATGGGTGAGAGAGTCCTCCCTCGGTACAGAGTTTTACAGGTTTTGAAGTGCAAGAGGCTGTTAAAGAAGGAGCCAATTCTAAACGTATTGGTTTTGACAGAAGAGAAGTTTCTAGAGAAATTTATATCAAGGTTTAGAGATGATGCAGAGGATCTTTTGGTGGCTTACAAGGGCGATCCTTAATGGAATAGGAAATCTAAACCCTTAGTTGATTGTTGTGTTTAGCGGTCATGACCAATTACCCTATTAATGTGGTACTTTTGGAGTATTTTGTGGTGAGAAACCTCCCTATGGGAAAGCCTTGAGCACCTCTGGAACCACCACAACTTGAATTAGAACTCCAGTTTACGCCTCACATTTCCTTCAAATCCAAAATGCTCTTTCAAAAAAATTGCTGGTATTTTGGTGATAAAAGTTCACTAGTTAGAGCTTTATGGTATGCACTGTCGTTACAAATTTTTTTCTAACATGATAGCATGGTTTGATAACCGTAAGCAATTAGGATGCGTTGTGTTGAACCTTGCAGGAATGAGACAGGTGAAGGGTGACTGATTGGATATGTAATTTGCTGATGATGTGGTCTCAATTTCCAGAAGAAGATTATCGACAGCTATTGGTGCCTATTTTGTTTTGAGTAAAAAGATTAGAATGGGTATGAAAGGTACTACTAGCTAGTTACACTTTTTTGTCATTTTGTAAATATTTTTTTTGGCAACGTTGTTTTAATTTGTTTTGTCATTTGGTTACATTAATCTGGATTGTTTTTCAACTTTGACTTAAAACAAGACATCGGATTTCACCGGTAGTTGCCTAGCTGGAGTCTTCCCTTTTCAACGTGAATGATACATTTCAAAGGAGAAGGCTTACTTCCAATTTTGCTGTTGTGTTTTATATTTGTGTCATAATCACAGCTTGTGCTCATAATTTGCATACAATTGGTAGTTAAGGAGTTTTGGGTTTTCGTCGGAGGAATGTATGGATATGTTTAGGAGGGCTACAGGGTTACTTGCGGATCTTGCGTTTTCCGATGGGAAGTTGAAGTTGGGGATAGATTTTCTCTTGAAGGATGTCAAGTTGGAAAGGAATGCGTTAGTTAGTTATCCTATTTGTCTAATGTTCAGCATGGAGACGAGAGTAATTCCTCGTTATAGAGTTTTACGGGTTATCACGTCCAAGGGGCTGTTACAGAAGGAACCTAGTTTAAGTTATGTATTGACTATGTCAGAAGTGGAGTTTCTGGGAAAATTTATGTCAAGGTTTCCAGATGATGCAAAGGAACTCTTGGAGATTTAAAAGGGTGACCTTTTGCATTCTTGACTCTTCCATGAAATAAGAATTGGGCGCCCTTCGTTCATTGTTGTTTTTGGCTGTCCAGCCGTCCTGATCAGTTATGCTGCAATGTTGCACTTTGGTTGTAGTTTGTGGCCAGAAACCTCCCTATGGGAGAGCCGTGGAAGCTATGGAACCAATACCATAACGGGAATTAGACTTGTTTTATCCCATGCTCGGAGAGGCTTTCTTTGATACATTTGCTCACTCGGATTTGGGTGGTAAAAGTTTATGTATAAGTGAAAACTTGTTGCACTATGGTATTACGTGCTTTTAGGATGGACCGTGTTGAACCATTTGGGGAGGAGACCAATTGTTGGGGCAAGCATTTCTTAAGCTGTTAATATAATGCTGACTTCGGATCATAGAAGAGTTGGTTATGCCAAGCAGCTATTGCCCATTAGCTGTTTGATGAATTGCTTCTCATTGCAATTGAGTATAATCCAAACAGGTTTCAGAGACTACCCATCTCTGTGACGGTAAATACACATTCGATGTCACATTGCTAAGAGAGACCAATGGAGCAGGTAGAGGACAAAACGGAAGATGCTATGGGTGGTTAAACTCCGATTGTACGATGGACACCAAGTCATGTACCTGACATTTTTTGGCACTGGAATCTGTAATGTTTGTTCGAACTGATTAAAAGTCGAACAAAATCTTCTGTTGCGCAATTTTAACTTCTTCTTCATTAAACTCTAACTAGAACAAACCCAATTGTATACCGCGAGTTCTTATCCAGAATTCATGTTGACATGATGGGAAATTATGATTATGCGTATCGTGGACATTTTCTCTTTATGCTTGACTACAGTCAAACCTATGGTTCAAATATGCAGTTTTATGGGCGCTTGTATTCTGTTAAAAACATTTACACATCTTTGCTCATGTATTGGTTCATATTTCTGTAGGAATTTAGGACTCCATAATTCATAAACCCATAGTTCTAGGGTGCTCTTTTTTTTTTTTTTTATAAGAAAGCGCATTTTTGGAGATATGCTTATGCAGAACTAAAATAGCAATGCAAAGACTTCTAAAGTTAACATTAATCATACTAGCAAATTGAGTCTTGCATTTCTAAAGTTAACATTAATAATAGTAGCAAATTGAGTCTTGCATTTCTAATCCCTTAGCCATTTTCCTGAGTTAACAATACAGAATTGCCCTATTCTAAATGAAGTCGATCGTGGAAATTTAGGTCATACTTTCTAATTCGAAAATCAATGAGACAAGAATTACATCGATGCCGACGGCAAGAGTTTAGAGAACTTCATGGATTCATCATATTCTTTGATCATAATTGTTTATTTTTGGGCATACTCAATTTAAGTATTTTTTGAAATTCCTTGAGTTTGATGTCCCACACAAGGTCTGTTAGCATTTGCAATCTGAAGGAGAAAAAAAAAATTCATCAAGGTATCATAATCACCTTCTATTTCACTTATCGTGTCTCATCATAACAACTGATACTTGGGTGGAGATTTAGGCGTTAAGGTTGTATTTTATCTTTTAATTAAGTGTTATATGTCATATCTAGCGTTTGTCATTTCTTCAAGTGAATTCATGGATTGTGGTGCTGTAAGAAAGCATGAAATACTACTCTGTGTAGACCATCGATGGCGCCACTCCATGTTTATTTGAAATTGGATCTTTCCATCGGTATTGTTCTTCATATTATCCGAACTTTGTTTCGGTAACAAAGAATGGCTTCCACAAACAATTAGTACTTGTCTTGGCAAAAATCTTTCCATAGTCAATGTTGTAATGTAGGAGACGAAGTTGTTCAAACATGCTAGAGTTGTGCTTCTTAAAACATTGGGAGTTTTTATGTGGCAATGAATACTTGACAAGAGTAGTTTTTTCTTTGAGTGTAACCTAATGACAAGTTCAAGAAACTGGAAATATCATATTTCATTCTATATGGGACCCTATTTGTTATTGCTTCGTATTTCAGAAATGTTAAGTGGGGCATTATCGTGGGCTATTTTCCACCAAAACAACTTCACTTGGTTCTTGTGGGTTTAACGGGTTTAACTTCGTGTGTAGCTTTCCATTGTGGATTCCGCTCCCCCCCTCCACTTTTCGCAAGAGTCTATCGGGAAAATCTACTTATTACGTGGCCATAACTAGGACATCCCTTACTCTTTTGTTTAATTGACGTTGTTAGAAAATCTACTTGTTCTGAACTAGGCCTGTCAACGGATCGGATCTGATCCGAATCCGACAGATCCGGATCCGGATCCGATAAGACTGGATCCGATCCGAATCCGATAAGACTCGGATCTGATAGTGGAAATCCGGATCCGATCCGAAAAATTTGGATCCGATCCGGAAATCCGAATCCGATCCGAAAACTTTTTTTACTTCAAAAATTTTAGGGAAAAAATATATATATTTTTTAAAAAAAATACAATTTTTTTAAAAAAAAATTTATTTTCCAAAAAAAAATTAAAGAAAAAATTGAAAAGAAAAATACAACTTCTTAAACATTTTTTTTTCAAAATAAAAAATTTACTGTTTTTTTTTAAAAATTTTAAAAATTTTAAAAAAAGTTTAAAAAAATAAAGTTCGGATTCGGATTGATAACGGATTTAATCCGATCCGGATCCGAATCCGTTATCGGATTCGGATTATCGGATTATCGGATCGACGTTATCGGATTCGGATTCGGATCGGATTTTTCGGATCGGATCCGGATCGGATCCGATCCATTGACAGGCCTATTCTGAACCCATGAACCAAGGTAGCATCCTTGTGTAGCTGGAGTAACTCAATACACCACATGTAAACGCAGGGTCGGCTCCGGGGTAAGCCCAACAAGCTCTCAGTCTTGGGCAATCCCTTGGGCTGGGAAAAATCTTCAATGCAACGATTATTTGTAATGTCATCTCACATGATTTGGGTCACATGTATGTGTAAGTTCCACACTACGTGAGAGAGGCGTTACAAATAACCGTTGCATTGAAATTTTTTTCGCTGAGTTGGGGCAACCAAAAATAAAATAAAATTTAAGCTAGATGTAAATATAAAAAAAGTTAACCATAGTAGCACAAACCAATTGTTGGCATTGTTGTCATTGCAAGCTATCAAAGGACTAGGCGATGTGAGTTTGATTCCTAGGACCCCACACCCCTCTTTTATGTTTTATTTTTATTTTGTACTCCTATGACTTAGGCCCCCGGTTCCACTAAGTTCCTTATTTTTTAAGTACGTATTTTCTGCTTTACGAAGCAAGTTATTATCTCGCAATACATCACCTTTAATTAACAAAAATACTTATTTGAAATATAAGTATTTATTTTCCTTGGCCGAACGGGACCTTAATAGTAAGTGGGCAATAAAGCATGAGATTGGTTAGGGCAACTTAAATGTCAGGTGCGCACTATATAAACGCATTCCACCTACGGTCATTGGTTTGTATATCAATGCATGATGAATTCCCTCTTCATTTTCAATTTGAATGGAGATGGGTTCGCTTACGTCTGATTAGCCGGTAAAACATACATTCTTCATTCTATTGTGCACATTCTCTATCCTGGTGGTGTAAAATGTAAATGGCTATGCATATTTGGAAGGGATCCTCTTAATTTTCTGTTCTTACCTCTGCTAATTTGTGTGATGAATACATTGGTCGCAAAGATCAATCCTCTAAAGAAAGTATCTTCTTTATTAGTTGGTTATAATTACCTCAATGATTCTACAGTTCAGGCCATCCACTTGGTTCAAAAGTCACAAAAAAGTCTTGAACTTCAAGAAAAAAATATGCGACTGTCATTGACCAGTACAAATTCAAATTAAAAATAACCATAAAAATAAGACTAATTCTATTAATTAAAATAAGTACTTATTTTCCGAACTAAAAGTAACGTATTGTGAGAGAATGACTTGTCTAGTAAATCTCAACAAAAAATAGTACTTCAAAAATAAGAACGGGGTAACTATTATCTCCACAATGTTCCAGCTTAAAAAGATAAGGGAGGTGGGGAATGACAGATATGAGCCAAAAACATTCGGTTCAGATGATTCTAACAGTCAAATACAAAGGCAAGGCCTTTTCAATTCAATCCCTTGGTTTCAGAGCATATTTCTGAAAACGAAAATATGAGCGATTGACATGAACAAAAAACAAATACGAACAAAAACAACTCGAAAGACAGAGGGACGGACGGCATAATCAAAATAGACGGCATCACGCCAAATACCTGTACTTGAACTTCATGCAAGTGTAACATTCAGAAGTCTTTTCAAAAAACTTCATGCAAGTGTAACATTCAGTAGTCTTTAATTCAACATGTACTGGCGATTTACCCAAAAAAAAACATGTACTGGCTTGTGTTACACTAGGATAACCATTTGCCAGCAAACCAAGTAGCCCCATTTAATTTTATTTCCAATCTAAGCCGGTCTTACAGCACGTCATCCCCTTGGCCACTTCTAATTGTCGCAAACGTTCAACTACTTCCTTGATGGTTGGTCGTTGGTCTAGGTCGCGAAGCGCAATGCCAATTTAGTGATTGCAGCTCCATCTTTTGCATCAAACCACGTACTGCCTCTCAAGCTTTCATGCACTACTACTACGGGGGGACACCGTCAGCAATCCTTCCTATGCTGGGTCTTCTTAGGCCTAGTTTCGTACTCTCCCCTGGCCCAAACGTGAAGATAAAAATAATCCTCCTCTTGAGCTGCTCTTTTTGTTACAAGCTCCAAAAGTAAAACACTGTATGAGAAAACGTCTGATTTATCCAAGAATTTACCTGTTCAGAGATCCACAGAATATCATATTACAACCCATTCTTAGTTCAGTTCCTAATACAACACGAAAGCGAGGAAGAAAGTCACCCGGAACCCCAACGAATAAGAAGTTTGTGATTTCAATTTTCAACGATCTCAAATAGGCAATGAATATAGAATACATGCATAACAGATGTTCCAAATCTCAAGAACCAAAGCATAAGATGAAAGCTACACTTGGAACCCACCCAAGAATACAAGCATAACAGATTATCGGAATCAAGCATAACAGAATACAAGCATAAGATGAAAGAATACAAGCATAACAGATTATCGGAATCACAAGAACCAAAGCATAACTCCGCCTGGTTTGTGCTTAGAGCCTTATCTTTATTTCCCAGCCGGTCCCAAGCCCGGATAAATGAGGAGGGTTGTGCGTTAGGTAACTAACAGCTGACAGTCAGCACGTAAAAAGCCCGTCAGATCTTTATGACATGAATCCAAATATGATAACGAGACATGCTAGGGCGTTTCCTTTAAGCGACGTGTTGTGCCTGCCTTCGGGTGCTTCGAAAAATGAGCAAGGGGTGCCACACCGGCGCCCGGGTGTGGTGATAAGTGAACAAGGGTTCTCGCGCGTGCTTGAACGAGCACGGGTAAAGAAGCTAGCCCAAGATTATAGGATTCGTTTAGCAACTTGGAATATAGGGACATTAACGGGTAAGACTAAGGAGCTAGTTGACACCATGCTTAGGAGGAGGATTAGGATAGCTTGCCTTCAGGAGACTAAGTGGGTAGGGGAGAAAGCTAGGGAGATAGAGGACACTGGTTATAAGCTTTACTATACGGGTAAGGATAGACATAGAAATGGGGTAGGTATCGTAGTAGATAAACACCTGAAAGATTCGGTAGTTACAATCACGAGGAAAGGAGATCGGATTATTTTAGTTAAGCTTGTGATCGGAGGGAGAATACTTAATATTATTAGTGCTTACGCACCCCAAGTAGGCTTGGATGATCTTACTAAAGAGCAATTCTGGGAGCATATGGATGACGTGGTTCAAGAGATACCTTTTGGGGAGAAGCTATTTACAGGAGGCGATTTCAATGGTCATGTGGGAGTGCATAAGCAAGGGTATGAGAAGGTGCATGGTGGCTTTAGATTTGGTGACCTTAACGAAGGTGGTCGGAGGATTTTAGATTTTGCAGTAGATTTTGACTTTATAGTGGGGAATACTCTCTGCAGGAAGCGAGAAGAGCATTTAATTACCTTTGAGAGCGGAGCCAATAGAAGCCAAATCGACTATTTTCTTGCTAGAGGTGCAGACTGCTTGACATATAAAGATTGTAAGGTTATTCCCGGAGAGTATCTGGTGGCACAACATAGACTTTTGGTGTTAGATATTTGTCTCAAGAGGAATATTAGAAGGAGAAAGGAAATTAGATGCCCAGAGACTAAATGGTGGGGCCTAAGAGGGGAGAATCTAGAGGTATTCAAGGAAATAATGTCTCAAGAAGTACGGTGGAGAGTGGAAGGCGATAGTGACAATATGTGGAATACCATGGCTGACGCTATTAGAAGAATATCGAAAGAAGTTCTTGGGGAGTCGAAGGAAAAATGTCCAATTTCTAAGGAGACATGGTGGTGGAATGACAGGGTTCAAACCATGGTAAAAACTAAGAAGGAGTGCTTTAAACAGTGGCAAAAGAACCGGAATGAGGAAAATTTTCAGGGTTATAAGCAAGCTAGCAAGGAAGCTAAGAAAGCCGTTAGGGATGCTAAGTTGAAAGCCTATGAGAATTTCTACGCTAGACTCGATAGTAAAGATGAAAAGATTATTTATAAACTTGCCAAGTTGCGAGAAAGGAGAGCTAGAGACGTTTCTCAAGTTAAGTGTATAAAATGTATTGATTCGGTGATGTTGGTGACAGATGAGGCGATTAGAGATAGATGGAAGTCGTATTTCGAGAAGTTGTTAAATGAGAAACATGAAGGAGGCTTTGGTGGGGAGGAAGTGTATGTACCTGGCGAGAACTTAGAATATGAATTTTATCGAAGAATATAAAAGTTTGAAGTGGTTAAAGCTTTGAAAATGATGAAACCGGGTAAGGCCTTAGGACCAGATGGTACCCTTATTCAAGTGTGAAAAAGTCTAGGTGACCTAGGGATGACTTGGTTGACGAAGTTGTTTAACAAGATTATTATGACTAGGAAGATGCCCGACGAATGGAGAAGGAGCACTCTAGTACCTATCTATAAGAATAAAGGGGATATTCAAAGCTACAACAACTATAGAGGTATTAAATTGATGAGTTATATGATGATGTTGTGGGAAAGAGTTATTGAGCATCACTTGAGGATGGTGACTATGGTGTCAGAGAAACAGTTTAGGTTCATGCATGGAAGATCAACCATGAAAGCTATCTACTTATTAAGGAGAATGGTAGAAAAACACAGAGCAAAGAAGGATCTCCATATGGTTTTCATAGACTTAGAAAAGGCTTATGATAGAGTGCCTAGAGATATCATATGGTGGGTTCTGGAGAGAAAGGGAGTGACCAAAGGGTATATCGAGGTGATTAGAGACATGTATGAAGGTGCCATCACTACCATTCGATCACCAGTAAGGGAAACAAGTAAATTTCCAATTACTGTAGGATTGCATCAAGGGTCAGCCTTGAGCCTGTACCTCTTTGCCTTAGTTATGGATGAATTGACTAGACAATTTCAGGAGGATATCCCATAGTGTATGATGTTTGCAGATGATATTGTCCTCGTAGATGAAACAGCTAGAGGTGTTGATACGAAACTAAAAATTTGGAGGGAAGCATTAGAGTCAAAGGGTTTTCGACTAAGTAGGAGTAAAACTGAGTATATGGTGTGCAAGTTTAGTGGTACTAGCAGTATGCATGAAGAAAGAGTGATAATCCAAGACTAGTAAGAGTAATCATTTTAGGTACTTAGGCTCAATTATTAGTAGAGATGGAAAGATTGCCGATGATGAGACCCATAGGATCCAAGTGGGGTGGTTCAAGTGGAGTGCTACTGGTGTACTGTGTGACAATAGAGTACCCATAAAATTGAAGGGAAATTCTATGAAACTGCCATCAAACCAGCGATACTTTACGGGACAGAATGTTGGCCTATTAAGAAACAACAGGTGAATAAGATGAGTGTAGCGGAAATGAGAATGTTGAGATAGATGTGTGGTAAGACTAGATGAGATAGGATTAGAAATGAAATGGTTCATAAGATGGTAAGTGTAGCATCCATAGAAGAGAAGTTGAGAGAAAATAGGCTAAGGTGGTTTGGGCATGTCTATCGTAGATCAGGAGATGCAGTAGTTAAGAGAGGGGATAGGATAGCTTTGGGTAGCAATGCTACGGGGAGGGGTAGACCTAAATTGACATTAGATGCTGTGGTGCGCAAAGATATGAGTATAGTAGGTTTGTGTGAACAAGTGGCCCTTGACAGAGCTCAATAGAGGAAAATGATTCATGTAGCCGACCCCAAGTGATTGGGACACAAGGCTCGGCTTGGTACAAGAACCAAAGCATAATATAACAGATACACTTGGAACCCTCTAAAACCAACCTAAAAATCAAGATAGTTAAAGATTATTTGCTCAGCCCTATCTAGGATGGTCTCTGTTGAAGCAACAAATGTTGCACGGAGTCGTTTTTACTGGGAGGAGGATACTATGGGGGCTGTGGATGCCCAGCAAGAAATAGATTTTAGTGGAGTTCTCATGTTGGAAGGCAAAGACAATGAAAGGGTTCAAGAAAATGACCTTTCCAAAGTGAATTAAGGAGGCGGTGGCAATGATGCAGGACAGATTTGAAATAGGGCTAAGTATGATCAAACACGAAGAGAAAAATGGCTGTTTTGGGGCTGTGAACAGTAGATATGAACAGTATTTTGTAAGGAGGGAAGAGTTAGAGAAGGATAGATCTAGGCCTCACACATAGGTTACCAAATGCATCACACCTAAGGCCTCTTTAGCATCAGACCAAAGAATGGGATTGCAATCATAAAAGCTTAAAGCTAATTTTTCATTCACTCAATCATTCATAATTCAAGCTCTTGAGATTACATGACTTATATAGACTCCATAACACTTGAATGCAAATAACTACCCGTATTCCCAATACGTCTAGGTAGAATGAAGGTGTGAATGCAGGTAACTGTTCCTATTCCCTAGAAGTATGGATAGGATGAATGTGTTACATAATGGTTGAATGCATTTAATATGTGGTCAAACTTCCCTAAATGAAAAGACACAAGGCTCATGAAAAGTCATAGCCTTCATTGTTCTAGTCAACGTCTAGTAAATATCCCAAGTAGGCTTTTCATCATCCCAAATCACTGAATCTACCAAACTACCCATTGCATTAATCATGGACCGCATCAGGCAAGGACGGCGTGCAGTTTGGGAATTAGAAGCAGGGCATATCATGTGGTACTTACCGCTAAGGGAATTGAAGATGTAGTCGAGGGGAGATCATTATGTTCCAGCTGGAGACAATGTTGGAGGTAAAGAGGGTGTACACAAAGTCAGTACGATCTTAGAAAGAGATTAGCAACAAACATGCAAGAATCCCGATCACAACCAGTGGATGGAAAAAAGAAAAGAAAAATGGATAGAAAAGAGGCTGAAGAACAAACAGAGTTAGATAAAGAATACACACAAGCAGAACAAACACAACCAACAGGCTCTAACCGGTGCAATTTGCAGTCTATATGTAGAGTACTCAAGGATACCAAATTGAATTACCGACATATAGCATCCCTCAAGAAAATGCCCTTTTTTGGTATCCTTGAGGGCGTTTTCTTGAGGGATGCTATATGTAGGTCTTTCAATTTGGTATCCTTGAGTACTCTACATATAGACTGCAAATTGCACCGGTTAGAGCCTGTTGGTTGTGCTTGTTCTGCTTGTGTGTTTTCTTTATCTACCTCTGTTTGTTCTTCAGCCTCTTTTCTATCCATTTTTCTTTTCTTTTTTCCATCCACTGGTTGTGATCGGGATTCTTGCATGTTTGTTGCTAATCTCTTTCTAAGATCGTACTGACTTTGTGTACACCCTCTTGCTCTTGACATTTGAGGCACTCTAACCTTAATCGGTGCAACTCTTTCCTCATTCAAATCAGTTTCTGGCAAAATCACTGGTGTTGGGGTTTGACTCTCATTATTTGAGCTTTCCTGAAATCCGTGTTCGTGTCGTTTTGCCAGCGCTGCATAGTTTTAAAAGGACACACAAAAATTAGGAAAAACATAACAGGCATTCACACAATTGTAAAACCAATAAAGCAAAGTATTGAAACAAAGAAGACCCAGCTAACTTGCATAGAGGAACATGATTTTCACTATCCTTCTGTATGTTGGCGTTCCCTTTGTCTTTATCAACATGATATTTGCAAATATTACCCTTTAATTTGTCTAAAGTGAATAAGGAATTTGTATATAGGATTATGCTTATCTACAATAGGGGAGAGTCTAGACGTAACTATATCCACACACTTAACTACAACCGAAGGCAGCTTTAGAATTTCTCTCTTTTTGTGTACACACAGGGCTTATAACAGCTCGAGGCGGTGTTTATTGTTTCGGGGTAGTGTTACTCAAGATGCTGATTGGAAAGAGAGTAATGAACATGAGCAGGCCCAGGGGAGAACCCAACTTGGTGGAGTGGGCCCGTCCGCTCTTGATCCACAAGAAGAAGCTTCTCAGGATTTTGGACCCTAGAATGGAAGGACAGTACTCTACTAGAACTGCCCGAGAGGTGGCCTGCGTGGCGTACCAATGCCTTAGCTATAACCCTAGAGAGAGGCCTGTTATGGCCTTGGTGGTCGAAATACAGGAGACCTTTCAGACACAAGAGGAAAGCCAAGAAGATGCACTCTCCTCAGAATTGGAGGGGGTGGCAGTATAACACCATATGAAGTTCCGAACGCTACATCTGAAATTGTCTATTCCCCCTAACGATTCCCATTGGAGAAACTACAGATGTTATCTTTTATGATCACAAGTTTTGGGTAGTGATGCTTTCTTTTGGCAAGCAGTCGTTCTTAGCGGTCAGTATGTTAGATTAGTACAATTGGGCGGTCGGCACTTCTCCATAAGCTGTAACTCGAACGGTACAATCACTTGAGCTACGCTAAGTGTACGATGTACTACATCAGAGTGGGAGTCACAGCCAAAAGTAAGCCACAGTTTATGCAATGCAAGCTGAGCTCAACATGAAATTAAGGAATGCTGGTCTGCAATCAAATTTCAAACAACAGTACATACTAAGCTAGCTATCTTTCATGTGCTCAACAAAGGAAACCATTGAAGCTGTAAACAAAGTTTGCAATTAGGATCCTGAAAACTGGCCCGGAGGTATGGTAAATTAAGGTTGTAGTTGGAAATGTTGTTATACAATTAATAATGTGTCTCACTAGTTCTGACAAACACGGCTTGGATTCTGCATATAAAAAGTGACTAGAACATGAAAAGTTCAGACTCTAGTCTTAGATTATTAAAACTTCTTCAAACATCTGGAGCTGAAGAATTATAAATTTAGTTCTATAATAAGGCAGCAAATGTGGAGAGTTTTTTTTGGGACAGCTGATGGAATTTGCAGTCTAGACACAAACTCTGCACTCTACACACAAACTGTGCACTCTAGACACAAACTTTGCACTCTCCACACAAACTTTGCGGTCTAGACACAAACTTTGCAGTCTACACGCAAACTTTGCTGGTGCATAGCGTACATAATGATGAATGAATACTGAATTTAAAGCTGTTATACATACTTTTCTTCTTCATTGTGACTGTCAGTGCAGCAGGGCTTGCAAGAGTTCGCACAATGTGGAATTCAGCAGGGCTGTCAATCATCTGACGATCCGGATTTCATGCGCCGGAGAGAGAAAACCCTAGAACCAGAGCAAGGAGTCAAAAAATTGGACAGATAGAACCCTAGGGACAGGTGCTTGAGAAAACCCTATGACCAAAGCAAGGAATCAAAGAACTGCATCGCAGAGAAACGTGTTGTCTAGAACATACCATTTAGGCACTAATTCATAAACTAAATAGGAAGAAATGGTGTCCATCAAAAGTAAAGTGCAATGAGATAAGATTAACTTTTCAGAAGAATAACAATAGCATCAATTATAAACAACATGTACCGATAAGATTCATACATCAATACAGATAATGATATAAGATTGTTCCACCTACTATCACAATGATATTTGGGAAGGAAGTGTGCGTGTAGTGAAAGTTCAACAAAAGCATACTCACAAATCATATAATTTAGGAGCAAAAACAGGATGCCTTCTAAGTAAGCTTAGCGCAAACACAATGAAGCTGCTACATTCACCATAAAATCTGACAGTTGGAAGCAATTTAAAGCACAAACTAATCACTGTAGATATCTCTTTTTCCGTCAAAAAATTAGGTCCGCTCTCCGTATTGCCAAACAGGAAGAACCAAAGACAGAATGATTACTTTAAACTAAACCATGACGGTGGAGAATCCCCTAGGGTGAGTTTGAAACCACAACAATGAATTTAAATATTTGGCCCAACTGATCATAGAATTCCAAAAAACTAATAATCATGGTTTAGTTTAAACCCTAAAATGTGACCCCAAAAACCTAAACTGTACAAAGGCACTCAAAAACCTAAATCATACGAGTTGCTGATGAGTTCACGGAGAAAGATCATGATTTTCAAAAACTAATTGTTACCTGATACGTCTTGTCTCTATTTCTGAAGAAACTTGATTTCTGAAGAACAGTAGAGAGAGAATGGCAGATATGGAGAAGTCAGAGTAGTCGTGTCTTCTCCGTTGAGCTTCTCCGATGTCAGTAGTCGGAGGAGAAGCGTCTTCTCCGATCGATCGGTTTGGGAAGGTAACAGTAGAGTATAGGTTTAGAAATTGGGAAAGTCTCTTCTACGGAGTAAAAACAGGGGTATTTTTGTCTTATGTTATAAAATTACAGTGTGGACTGTATATGGTATAAAATTACAGTGTGGACTGTATATGGTATAAAATTACAGTGTGGACCCGAGGCTTTAGGAAATTCTTATAGTGGACCTCCTACTAAATCTCCCATGAATATATGCATAAAATTGTAAGATGTAAATCTCTTATTTTCCAAATTTCTTGCAAGAACTATCAAAGTAAGAAGAACGAAGGTGTTGCAATTTTATAATCCAAATTCATCCTCAGTCCACGCCTATTCTCTCTCTACGAAACTTCGTCCCAATCATGGGAGATCACCGCAACAATTGTTTAAATAACTGATTATCAAAATTAACTTCACCAATAATCCAGCTCCTGATAATTTTGTGTCTCGGGTTGGAAATATAAATTCCAAACCAGTTGAACCCCCAATTTGTTTGGTGGGTGGGCCCATATTCGTAGCGGGGATCATCGCCTTTGCCATGTTGAAGGACCACAATAAGTCCGATTAATTGTGGACGAAATACTTTATGTTTAATTCTTGAATTGATGGTCATGGCAGCAACATGTTGCAATGGTGTCTAGAGAGGGGATCTGTTGTTTGTGGAGGAGATAGGAGAATAAGTGGTGTGTGGCATTAGGCTGGGTTTGGGTAAGGTTGGGTCAGGTATGGGTATATGCATGTTGGTATGAGTTACACAAAACAAATTTGTGGTACATGGCGCTACTTGGCAAACAAAATAAGCCAAGTCAGATCCAAGTCAGCAATTTCGTTGCCAATTTAACGGAGTTTTACATCGGGGGCGTTATTGAGTAATCTTTGACAAGTTCAGGTGAGTAAAAGTAAAATTTTATTAAGTTCAGGTGTTAAAGGGACATTTGAGTGAAAATTTAGGTGTATTTTTTGAACATTCCCTGGGTTTTCATTAAAAGTGCTCTTAAAGCATTGGTGAAGAAGCCACAAAGCGCTCGTACATGGCGGAAGGAAAATTGTGCATACAGGATGTACAATACTATCTCTTATCAAGATACCTTTAGGGAACTCGGCAACAAAATTAAAAAATAAAAATGCCAAAAACATACCAAACTCAACCCTGATCATATCAGCAAATTCAGCTAATTCTTGGAATGATTGCAGTGAAGACACTACTGGAGGATCAGGGCCTGGAGCAGTATTATTGGTTGGAATGAATCCCAACAGTTGCTCCTCTGGCAAATCAATAAAGTAAGTTGTCCTCGCCGCTTTATTTGAGGACATGGCAGCAGCAACCAATGATTCAAACCCTGTGGATAAAATGAATCAACCACATAATCAGGGAAAATGTAATATTTCTGCCGAAGGAAAACAATAACCCAAATCCAACATGAAGGAGAACATAAGTAAATCAAATCAATCAAATCCTGGTGTAGAGCAAATCCAATTACGCTTGCACCTTCCTTACCTTCTCATACTCTGCATATACTGCGGCCTCGTTTAGTTCGCGAATTGAAAACAGGCATAATTAAAAGTCCCAGGTCGTCCAAACAAGTTATGTCTCTACAACACACTGATGTTCAAGGTCGGTACTGGGCATAAGCCCTCCAAGCCGCCGCCCCTACTTCCAGCCCCCAAAACCCTAATATCAGATGCAACCAACAACAGTATCAACATTATTATCAGAATTAGCAACACTATCCACATTAACAACAGAAACCCCAGGGCTACGCAAATCCAAAGGAACATTAACCTTAACATCAACAAACGAAAGACGAGAAGTAGAACACGAAGGCACAAGAGGAGGACAATGACCTAGAACCACTGCTTATCAATCAGAGAACACAAACAGAGCCAAAGAAAGAGGAGAGTCTAAACTAGCCTGAATTACAGAGAGAAATTCGAAAATCAAGTAACTAGAAGAGGTCTGCAAGTTTAACAATGAAAACATCGAGCATTAGGGTTTCGTTTTGCAGCAAAATCAATCCAAAAAAAACTGCTAGAAAAAGTGAAATCGAACTCACCGAGAAGATTATCGAGGGTAACTACACACTTGTCCCGGCGGGTTGGCCTGACTCGACAGCCTTCTCCATCATGAGAGAGAGGAAATCGAACTCGCCTTGAAGATTATCGGGAGTTACTACACACGTTTCTCCGGCAGGTTGGCCTGATTCGACAGCCTTCTCCATCCTGAGAGAGAGAGAGAGATGAGTGCCGCTCTGAGGTGCAGAGAGTGAAGGTACCGTCAATTTGAATTTTGAACCTCCTTAAATAGAGCCAAACCAGGGGATTTTGATCGAATTTTACGTCTAGGCGGTTTTGATTATGGAAAACCAAATCGGTTTTTTTTCCGTTCAAAAAAAAAAATTTATGGAAAACCAAACCAAATCGGTTTGGCAACGGTTCATACACTTGAAAGACGTTTGAAATTGAAACCCAAACCGATTAAATATGACCTTCTCAATATTGAACTCAGGCACGACGCAACGCATTCAACTAAAAAATTTGGTATGAGTGAGAGAAGTGCACTTATTGTTCAATCAAACCCAAACCGTACAAGTTTTGTCCTCTACTTGGTCTCTCCATAAAACCAACCCACCCAAGTTACAAAGCCTCTGGCAGGAATAAAGAAAACTAAAATCCACCCAGATAGATACAAGTCCTTATTCGATTGAGGCATTCTTGCAAACACCTATATTCTTCTAATGAAAAAGAAGGAAAACAACCCACAGTTATGAGTACAGTCTCTCCTCTGATTTGGTGTTGCTCCTCTGGGCAAAAAAAACAGCAATTTAACAGATAATAAAATTGGGCGTTGATTTACCCAAAAAAAAAAATTGGGCGTTCCGACAAAGCAAAAACAAAATTAAACAAATAGTAGGTATTCAGAGGCTTAAAGCTTAGGTCCAGAAAAAAAGCAGAGAGAGAGAGAGAGAGAGACGTACCTCAGTCAGGGAGGAGAGAGAGCTCTGTGCTTCAGTGCTTCAGGGACAGCGCGTTAGGGTTTAGGGAAAGATGAGGTCTGGATTTGGAATTTGAACTTTCAATCATCGTGGGTGAGAGAGAGAGAGATATATTTTGTTTTAATCTGGGCCGTCAGAGATATTTTGTTTTAATCTGGGCCGTCTGATCCATTCCTTAATGCGCTGGCGGCAGATGGTGAAAAGGTGTGGCAGATACGGGGAAAGAGGGATCTGTGGAGAGGATCCGGACCCGAAAAAGCGGACCGTCCAGTCCAATTACAGGGCCGAGCGTGTTCTCCACCAGTATCCACTTTTTCCGAACTGTTCCTCACACTTTTTTACCTATGTCGTTGCTATCTTCTTGCCAGATCCAAGAGAAACAGCAAACAATGGCAGCCGCACTTGTGGATTCCGCAACCGGTGAGAATCTAACCGAAATGGATTGGGCCAAGAACATCGAAATTTGTGAACTAGTAGCGCATGATCAAAGGTACACTGCACTGTATTCTCACTCTCTTTGCTGATCTCTTCGTTGTAGCTGCGTTATGTTGTCGGCTTTAGATTATGCTTCAAGACTCTTTTTGTATACTTGAAAACATTTTTTTATCACTGAATGGTTTTAGGGTTTTTTTTTTGGGCATAGAGTTTTATCCCTGGATTTGTTTAGGGGAGGGGTTATTATTCATCATTGTTTTTCATTTTCCAATCATTGTTTTGAATTAATTTTGACTGCTGATGTTTCCGCAAACTAAAGTGGCAACAATCAACTCCGGTTGCTAATTGCTTGCCCTAAAAAGTAATACCTGACAGGAATTTCATTAGTCCCTTGTAGGAAACTCAAATTCACATATGAGTAGAAATCACTGAAAAGACAGCTGCACTCCTTTACCCAAACCCATACCCGTACCAAATTAAGTTATTTACTTAATTTTTTCACTAAATCAAGGGAGACCCATATCAACTGCCAAATTTGCAACGGCTATTTTCTGGTGGTCGGCGGTGGTGGTTGTTTTTTGGCTTGAAACCTGGGCTATTGGTCGGGACTCAAATCTGGGCTTCTCACGGTGGTTTTTGGGTAGTGGTTGATTAGGGCTTCTCACAGATTTGAAGTTACAAATTGATTTTGAGATTAGGGTAGTTCCTACTGGTGGTGGTGGTCCCTGCTGTTGGTGGTGGAGGCCCCCACTTTGATGACGGTGGGAAGCGTATTGTTTGTGCAGGCGAGCTAAAGGTGTTATTTAACGCCATCACCTTTTTACTTTCCTTGAAACGAGTTTACTTGTTTGTGCAGGCAAGCTAGAGGTGTCATCAAAGCTATTAAGAAGCGGTTGGGTAGTAAAAACTCAAGTACACAATTGTTTGCAGTTATGGTGAGTATAGACTAATCTTTGTGGGTGTTTATTAATTTTAAACTTCGAAAAAAGGGATTGAGGATTCTTCTGTTTTGTTTTGGCTTAGCTTAACTTGAGTTGGAATCCTTAATGAGTACCACTGTCCAGATACCGTCATATGTCTTTGATCAATAATGTACTTCCTCCAATTACATATGCACACACATATATATACATGGTCCTGTGAGACTATTCTAGGCCGCCTTTTTGCATTAATTACCTAAAATTATTCATTTGCAATGAAGTCTAGCTTGTAGATGAGGTAAGTTTATGAAGGAGCTGTAAAGGTCAAAACCGTCAAATGTGTTTTCAGTAAATATATGATTATTAAATGATGACCTGATTTTGCAGTTGTTGGAGATGTTGATGAATAATATTGGAGATCATGTTCATAGGCAGGTGATTGATACAGGGCTTCTCTCTATACTTCTGAAAATAGTAAAGAAAAAGGTATGCAATTTACCCCAAGTGTGTAATTCCTAGCTGCTGAGTAAATTTGTGTGGTAAAGGACTAAAGGCTAATTTTACTTCTCCCTTTTACAGTCAGACTCACCCGTAAGAGAGAAAATATTTCTTCTTCTAGATGCCACACAGACATCGCTTGGTGCTTCCGGAAAGTTCCCTCAGTATTATTCTGCATATTATGATCTGGTGGTAGGTACTCTAAGGAGCTCTGTTTATTCAACTGTCTGGTCAGACCATTCTAATAGTTAATAGATTCAGCCTGTTACATAGACTTCGTTAGATCTCCATGCTTCATTTTTGGGTTACTACTTACTAGTTGGTTGTAAGCAATAGGAATTTTACGTAATGGATACATTATGGAGGATGTGATTCCTTCATGAAGTGAGTTGGAAATTTATTGTGGCTTTTGAGCAATAATCTTAATGCATAACCGTTGCCAAAATTCATTAGTAGAACTTTGTGTTACATGGTCTTGGGTAGAACTCAACCCCAAAAGCTAGCTATTAAAGTGAGGGTGTCCTCACACTTATATTCTTCGTATTACTTTGGTACCCAAGCTATTTGGGACTTCGCTTCACACCCTCCCTCACACCCAGGGTGCTCATTTGGCAGCACCTGCCGCGTGCAGGCCAGGGACACGCATCCTACCCATCCTTGGCATACCCAACTCTAATACCAATATACCATGTTACACGGTATTGGGTAGAACTCAACCCCAAAAGCTAGCTATTGAAGTAAGGGTGTCCTCACGCTTATATTCTTCATATTACTTTGGTACCCAAGCGATGTGAGACTTCGCTTCACACCCTCCCTCAGAGCATTTCCAACCCATCTCTAAATCTCCAAAATAGAGAATGAATGTGACATATTGGAGGGAAATTTTGTAATTTATTTCCACTTTTTCCACTTTATGAGAGAATATAGTAGGGACCCACCGTACTTTTTAGATATTTGGGTCTCCAAATGGGAGTAGGGTCTCCATATTTGGATAATCAAAGACAATTTGGAGATCCAAATATCTAAAAAGTAGGATGGGTCCCTCCTAAATTCTCTCATAAAATGTAAAAAGTGGGAATAAATTACAAAATCTTCCTCCAATATGTCACATCTATTCTCTATTTTGGAGGTTTAGAGATGGGTTGGAGATGCTCTCACACCCAGCGTGCTCACTCAATTGCACCTACCGCGTGCAGGCCAGGGACACACACCCTATCCATCCTTGGCATACCCTGCTCAGATACCATGGTAAGTTATGCTTAAGCTATTAGGAAATAGGCCCAACAATGTATATCAAGCTATCTAACATGTGAAGCGAAGTCCCACATCGTTTGGGTACCAAAGTAATATGAAGAATATAAGCGTGTGGGCACCCTCACTTCAATAGCTAGCTTTTGGGGTTGAGTTCTACCCAAGACCGTGTAATAGGGGGATGGCTCTGGTTGGGAGAGGGCTTGGGTTCAAGTCTCTATGTTTGCATTTGTCCCCCGTTTGCATTATGCTTTTCCCTGGGTAGCATTTGTTATTCTGCATGGTTTAAATTAATAGGGGGATGCAGTTGTAAAAATGAATTTGAATTTAGAAAGCTGGATAAATTATATGGCCTTTGACCCCGCATAATGGTGAAAAAGGATTCACATAGCTGAACCCAATTAATTTCGAAAACTTCTAGGTGGTTTTGTATCTAAAGAACTTAGTATATAACTTACTAGGCTGTCCTGGAATTAGCAATGCACTATAGTCTATCTACAGGACACATATATTTGATGAAGTAAACTGTCACCCCCCAAGTCTGAAGCCATGACTGGCCGTGGGCCATGGCCCTTGGCTCATGGACTACAAAAGCCTAAATAATCACCTCCTTTTATGAATCGTAAGAGGTATGATATAACATGGTAATATTGTAGGTAAGTTGAGAAGTATAAATCTGGGATTTGAAAGAGGATCAATATTTGTATGTATACGTAATTACGTATACATTATATATTTATCACGCACACACGCACACGCATATATAAGGGAGGGTTCAAGGGACACAACTTTTAACACAAATTTTGACACATCTCAATCATGGAAATGGATGGCTGAGATTAGATCACAAATTTCACGGTTTTCATTACCATCCAAACATGGATGCTACACTGATGTTTCTTTTTTCAGAGTGCAGGGGTACAGTTTCCTCCAAAGCCTGATGTTAGTCCATCAAATAATCCTACTTCAAATGCAATTGCAAAACATTCACCTAGTGGGGAACCTTCTCCTTCTAGACATGAGAAGCCTTCAGAAGGAGCAAAGCCTCAGGATGTTCCCGAATCTAGGTATCGTTCTTCCCAACAAGAACACATCTTTGCAGCTCTGACAATCCAACATTGGACCTCGACTTTTTCCTTCTGTGAATAAACTAGGGGCTTCTAATGTGGCTAAAAGCTTACAGCTTCCTTCTTCCATCGAACTATTTGTCTATAAACTGTCCGTCCCATATTACACTTGTTAGTCCATGACAGTACTTACTATTATATGATACTTTTTGGGGTAACATATGATCTTTGTTGGAACGAAAGATCTACCCCAAAAGTTTATTGGGTTAATAATTATTTCAAGATGACCTCATTGTCTTATTACATTCACAATGAATGCTTAAGCTGGGCATACATGTTAACCCCATGATATGATTTCTGATTAAAAAAAAAAAAAACTATCATAAAATTGTAACTGATAATATTTCATAAACCATTTTACATAGTACTCCTTTCCGTTACTATTTACCAATTGTAATTTAAGTCTTCAAAAATAAACTTTGCTTAATTTTTGCTTGGAAATATCTGATTTTCATGTTGCAAACAGGGGTTATAATTTGAATCATGAGCTTATTATTAAGAAATCAAAAGGATAGAGACTGACTGGGTATTGTTTGTTGATTGGGAGAGACCACATCATTTATGAGACCTTCCCTCTTTGGGTGGGGTGATGGGGATGAATTGATGGGTTAGACTCGTATCCTCTTGTCGAGAGTAAAGCTCATTAGTTAGACGTCCTTCTTGTGAGGAGGAAAAAGAGAGAATTTCTGTGTAAAAGAGGTGTCTCTGGTGGTTTTACGATGGGTTTTTTTGAAGGATGTCTCTGATGGAAAGTTTTTGTCTAAGTCTTGTTCTTGGAAAGTTTCTTCACTCCTTTTGGAACATTTATGTTTAAGGACGTTTGTACTTGTTTCGGAAAGTTCCCTAATTTAGTTCTTTGAAGTATCATAAAGAAGGTTTCTTGAACTGTTTTGGAAAGTGCAAACATGGAAGGTCTTTAAACTTGCTTCTTGTTTAGTTGCTTTGTCTACTTGTTAAACTCTTTCTTCACACTTCATCATAGTAAGTTAAAAAGTCTGTAGTTACTTTTTCTAAGTCTAGGTCATGAATCTCAAGCTGTCAAGTAGAGGCCAGCCTTTTGGTTGGTCTAGGGACTAGGGAGGGTGCCTAATACCTTTCTCTTCTTGTTCCTTAGCTCCCATAATTGGTTCTGTAGTAATTCAGAGTCAGTGCAAGTCATGTGCTTTCTTGGTTCTCAATAACCAAGTGGCAACTCTGAGTGTCTCATGGGTCTCCAAATTGGGTACCTACAGTATGGAACTCATCGTATTTCCACTGAGAATAGATAAAGTTAAAATACATGTGAAGTTGAATATATAACCAGCGCATACAATTTATCTTAGAAGCCCTTTTGGTGTTGTACATTCTAGAAAGTCCATCTGTAGGAAGCCCTTGTTGTTTAGAAAAATTACACCGAACAACCCAAAAGTCTTCTTCTTCGTCTCCAGCATACATCCATGTTGTCATTTTAGAGAAGTTACGCCAAACAACCCCAAAGTCTTTCTCTGTCTCCAGCTTTGATCCATCCTGGCATTTTTAAATCTCTTATGTTTTGAAGTCACTGCATCTTCTTTCTCGTATTCCCATTAGAAAAGAAGGAATTTGAGAGGAGGGGAGGAAGGAAGGGAAGAGGATGGATGTGGTGGTGGCAGTGGGTTAGCGAGGGAAGGTTGGGGGGAGGTTCAGAGTGACCAATGGAGAGATGGACGGGTGACTGATTTAGATGAGAGGGGTGTAGTAGTAAGGTGGAAAATTTGTTAAAGTTGTTAAATTGGCATATACGGCATTCGCTTGATTGGCTGCATGTATAGCCGACAGCTGTATGTAAGTTTACTTTTTCCTTTCCGATGTTTGAAGGTCATACTAATGGCTGCTTTCCTATTATGTTTTCAATACAATCGATTTAAAAATTGTTTGGATACTTGATGGAAAGATTCTCAGACTCTTATTACATACAATCAGTATTATTCAGAAGGCTGGTTCTGCGTTGGAGGTTTTAAGAGAAGTCCTTGATGCTGTGGATCTACAACATCCTGAGGTGCATTGCTAAATTGATGTTTTGTAGCTTGATACTTGTTTATAGCAAATGATTTAAATAGACATATTTGGTATTTATTGCATAATGATTGTTTTTTGGCTTTGAGATTATTTGGATTGGTGAAATATAGTATAGCACTATAGCTAGCCATCTTGGAAAATATCAGCAAAAGGCTAGGGTCTTGATGGTGGATGCTGAATAAGTTTAGATTATTGTAGGCATGGCATAAACTAATTGGTAGCATCCCTTGTGCACAGAAATTGAATTGGATTAATGTGCATATCGATGCTCTGGACTATCAACGAAGGAAGCATGGTAACGTGCATAGAAATTGAATTGGATCTCTAGGCTTGCCCTCTCTAATGCTATTTGGCTTTGATTTGGGGCATGGTTCCGCAGCAAAGCGGGAGGCCACTATTTTAGTGGTATTCTGAGAGCAACCACTTTTCTGTATATTGTCAAAGGTTAGGTCTGTCTCCAGTACTCCCCCGCCCATACCCCCAATGACTGGGGACTACATGGGGGCCACTGTTTCAGAGAGCAACCACTTTCTGCATATTGCCAAAGGTTAGGTCTGTCTCCAAAACTCCCCCGCCCATACCCCCAATGATTGGGGACTACATGGGTTCTGTTGTTGTATCCCTTGTGTACTAGAAACTAATCTTTTACTGACGTTTAACATTGCTCTGTTGATATGAGTAATGAAGTTGGCCTTAAATGGTGTCTGACATGCATTACGGGCTTTAGTTTATTGCGGAGAGGTGAAACATGGAAACCTTCTTACCTTCAAGTTCGAAACTCTGAAATCTAAGTGGTTGATGATGGAGTGTCTGATGGGGTCTACTATTATACCGGTTATGTTGAAGTAAGATATGTGTTTTCCCTACCTGTTAACCACTCATCTATGTGGCACCTGCATGGAACTCTCTAATCTCATTTTTTTGCAAAAATATCTGAGAGTGAGGGTTATTAAAGTTGGCCCACTATCGTTTGTTAATTTATAAACATAAATATGCCAAAAAGATGAGAAGAATTACAAGCATAAAAAATATCTCATCGCGAGGGTAATTTAAAGTTGGCCTGCTATCTGTTGCCAATTTATAAACATACCTATCCTAAAAAGATGAGAAGATTTATAAGTGATTGTTATCTTAAAAGAACTTTATCTGTTGTAAGTCACCTCTATTCCATTATATATCATGATGAAAAAAGATGAACTGTAGTGATTCAAGAATCCTAAATCTGTTCAACCAATGGTTTCCTACAACTTATCTCGATCTCTTCACTTCATTTGATTACCTAATTCTTTTCTTCTTATATGTGATTTAGCTTGCAGCTTCATTAATGAAATTATTTTGCTAACGTGCAAGATACATACTCGTCATTTTCTTTTTGACTCTTACGGCATCATTCCATCAGGGAGCAAAGGATGAGTTCACACTTGATCTTGTGGAACAATGTTCATTTCAAAAGCAACGAGTAATGCATCTTGTAATGACTTCTCGGTGAGGCCTCATTTGTTTATACATTTATGCGCTTTTTATGTTAGTTACTCCTCTGTTTTTCGTGCCTTTCTATGCTAAAAGTTGATGTGATATATGAGGAGTATGCAAAGAAATGCTGGAAGGATATCAAATTTGAGACGATGCATTCGTTATTTCTTCTTGAGGGATATGTATATTGAGCCACAAAATGTGATAATCAGGGTGGGGAAAGGGGTTTAAGGGGGAAGGTAGTGAAGAAGACCTTAGAATTACTCGAGTTTTAGGAGCAGTGGGATGGTAGTGACAATCTTTGAAGTTTGGGGGCTGTTTTTCACATAAAAACATGTGATTCGGGACTGTTTTCGGGCACCGTTGGGGTGTGATTTGGGACTGTTTTTGGGCTGCCCCTCCAAGTCTATACCTCACTCGGTTCAGTCAGATTATTCAGTAAGATATGGTTTGATGTTTGAGGCCTCGCTTCACTAACGAAAGTCGGTGAACTCCGTTAGCTAGGCGCGGGGTTGAAAGATGGGGAAGAAAAACCTATATATATCCTTGGAGCTGTTCCAAATTCAAAAAATTCCTGGGGGTGATTGGGATTCCAACGAAAGGGGAGGCTGGGAGAGGAAACTCACTTCAAGAGCGGAAAGTACAGGGAAGGCAGCACGCTTGGAGCTCTATGAAACAAAATTCTTCTCATAAGACTTAGAAATCGCCATATAATTGGTTTTTGTCTGATTTCAAAACCCTGTTTTCTTCAATTCTCGATCTCAGTAGAAGGTCACCCCTGAGTTACGGCCCAACATCATTAAGCGGCATCACTGAACTTGCCGAACTTAGCCCTGGGAGATTGCTTAAGCCTAAAGATAGCTTTGTGAAGACAATACACCTGAGAACTCTCCTCCTAAGCAACAAACCCAGTTGGCACCATGCAAACTTATGGAGATCAACACGCAAGAAAGCATCCTGAACATCTAATTGAAACAAGAGCCAACCAAGACTGACAGTAAAAGAAATAAGAAGCGGAAAAGAGCCATGATTCTCCGCATAATCATATCTATTAAGTATGGGTGTAACCTTTGGCAACAAGGCGAGCTTTGTAGCACTCAAAAAATCTATCATGATGGTACTTCAAAGTGAGATGGTGGTTTTTCCAGAAGGAAGCGGAACCAACTCCTAAGTACCATAGTGGTGAACAGCAAACATCTCATCCTCTGCAGCTATCTTCTGACAATATTAGGGAGGGAGAGAGAGGGAGCAATGACTAGAATACCTGTACTTACTAACACTATATCTTCTGACAATATTAAATCCTAGAGGTGGCAAATGGGCGGGTTGAAACGGGTTGCGGGTCAAATATGGGCGGGTCAAATAGTAA
The DNA here is from genome assembly GCA_020567845.1 of Rhododendron henanense subsp. lingbaoense. Lineage (NCBI taxonomy): Eukaryota > Viridiplantae > Streptophyta > Magnoliopsida > Ericales > Ericaceae > Rhododendron > Rhododendron henanense. Next base: position 35,600,038 of record CM036321.1, read on the forward strand.
ACGGGTTGAAACGGGTTGGGTCAAATATGGGTCAAGTCAAACCCAAACCCAACCCGGTCCCCCCCCCCCCCCCCCCGACCTTTTCTCCCTCTCTCTCCCTTTTTTCTTCCCCCTCCCCCTTCCTTCATTTCTGCTGGGAAATGGTTGAAATTAGTAGACAATCTAGGTCGAAAAATGAGAAAAAATTAATACCCGCCAGACTTCGAAAAAATGCAACAAAAACTGCTAAAAGGGGATAGGTGCTACATTTATAGCATTCACAAATTCTTTTCCTATTTTTAGAGGAAACGGGAGTTTTTAGAACTTGGGAACATCTCCTTCGGAAAAAAAAATGCAAAAATCAAGTTTCGATATCCGTCTAAAATTGCAATCTTGTCATTTCATTGAAGAATATGATCTAGACTCTAAACTCAAGTTGCTCTTGGTTGATTCACTGTTGAATTCAGGCTAAGTTCCCACTACGGATTTTTTGGGCTATTTGGATTTTTCCGTTTTGTCCTTATTCAAAAAAATTCACATTTGTTCGTTTTGCGACAAATTTTTTACCCCTATTGATTCGTCTTTGTTAGTTTTTGGTCAATTTTTAATGAACTATTTTAATGTTTGATCGTAATTTTTTACATTTTAGATTCATTTCGTAATAATTTGTTTCAATGAGTCAAAACAATAATATCCACATAAATCTACTGTAAAACTAATAAACTTTCACATAAAACAAGTGAATTTGAGTCGGACCTTCGAATTAATAATTCAGTTTCGATGGAACTTTCCCGCTCAATTTTTGCACGTATGCTTTTAGAGCGGTAGCAAAAAGTATTGAATTGCTCGGATCATCCGTGCGGGGCCCACTGTTGGTACGCATAGTCAGTCTGCCCCGTCAATTTCTTTAGTTTTTTCATTTAGCAAAATGGCGACGTAAAAATGGTAATAAATTTGTTTGGAAGTTGTTTCGTTTTTTTTTTTTTTTTAAATTTCTCTACTTTTTATGTTATGGCTGCCACAAGCAATGGAAAAATCTCAAGCAGGGGCATAATTCAACCCGTCATCTTCGAGTTCCGGTACGTACTCTCAAGCAGTGAGTTGGGTTGGTCCATGTATTTTAATCCCAACCCATATTGAACCCATTTTTAACCCACCTAAACCCATATAAATATGGGTTGATCAACCCATTATACAATATGGGCGGATTGGGTTGGGTTATAAGTGGGCGGATTTGGGCGGGTTAAAAAATATGGGTTGAGATTGCCACCTCAATTAAATCCTTCCCTACCGTCATTGTCATTCGGTTTTGTACGTCGTACCCATTAAGGTAGGCAAAACCTGGTTTGCATACCACTTCTCACATGAATATCACAAGTTACTATATATCATTTTAGTGGATGAAAATAGCCTAGATGTTGTTTTAGTGGAGAAGATAAGGTTGTGAACAAAAATAGACTAGAGATTGTTTTAGCAGACAAATACTAGTGAATTCACGAAAGAAAATAAGAGAGCACTGCAGTGATGTATGTGGTTGTTGACTTTTACTTTCTGCTACTAGACAGTCTTTCGCGCAATTTACGCGCATTACGACAACTTTCATAAGTTATGAAAAAATAAGGATGCATAATTGCATATTATTTCAATGGATCCTCTTTTTTATTTTTAAATGGAAGGTGCGTTAGATTAAACATCAATGGTACTTAGGTCCCTCCAAGATATGGCGCGTCTGGTGCGCATCTGTATTCTTGTATTCCACCACAAACACAAGTCTACGACACGTTGTATCCAAATAAAGGTCCCTTCCACTTCACCAGCTAGTCTATAGCTACAAAAATCTCTCCCCAAAGGTGTTCATTGCCAAGAAAGGGTCTTTCAAGGTCGAACCCATATCAACCCATTATACAATATGGGCAGATTGGGTTGGGTTATAAGTGGGCGGATTTGGGCGGGTTAAAAAATATGGGTTGAGATTGCCACCTCTATTAAATCCTTCCCTACACTCATTGTCATTCGGTTTTGTACGTCGTACCCATTAAGGTAGGCAAAACCTGGTTTGCATACCACTTCTCACATGAATATCACAAGTTACTATATATCATTTTAGTGGACGAAAATAGCCTAGATGTTGTTTTAGTGGAGAAGATAAGGTTGTGAACAAAAATAGACTAGAGATTGTTTTAGCAGACAAATACTAGTGAATTCACGAAGGAAAATAAGAGAGCACTGCAGTGATGTATGTGGTTGTTGACTTTTACTTTATGCTACTAGATAGTCTTTCGCGCAATTTACGCGCATTACGACAACTTTCATAAGTTATGAAAAAATAAGGATGCATAATTGCATATTATTTCAATGGATCCTCTTTTTTATTTTTAAATGGAAGGTGCGTTAGATTAAACATCAATGGTACTTAGGTCCCTCCAAGATATGGCGCGTCTGGTGTGCATCTGTATTCTTGTATTCCACCACAAACACAAGTCTACGACACGTTGTATCCAAATAAAGGTCCCTTCCACTTCACCAGCTAGTCTATAGCTACAAAAATCTCTCCCCAAAGATGTTCATTGCCAAGAAAGGGTCTTTCAAGGTCGAACTTCAGTCTCTCCAATTGGTTGGACTTTCTGTACTGCACTGTAGAACAAAACAGTGAATAGATTTATCAGTTAGTGGATAAATCTATTAACTGGTACTACAAAACGTGAGCCATACCTTTGCTTCTCCCAACATTACTGTGAAGTGTGAAGATGAAGTGGGTAGATGGGCACGCTACCACTTTCTAAAGTAACCTAGCGCGAGGATAACTTTTCACGCTGGATGTAAAAGTGTAAGGGTTGTTGATTGCTGCGTTCAATTGAAAAGCATGGGATGGACAATGGAGGTGTAACTTGTAAGTTCCTTGCCTTCTGTTTCCCCTTTCATGGAGAGCCTACTTGAACTCTTTTGCCACATCTTAAAAGTAGTCATAATCATCAATAGGGCTTGCTGCTATTCCCTAGGCTTTGGCAATGGTAGCAGAAGAGAAGACAGAGGCTGCCGCCTTTGTAGGACGAGAAGGAGCACCATCTCAGACGAAGATCCATTTCACCCTGAGCGGAGCCATAAATAGCAGCATAGAGTCTCTCCAGAAAGAGGTGTGGGAAAAAGTTGGAGAGTTTCAAGACAATGTAAAATGAAAGCAGTAAAATGTGAAAATGAGGAGGAAGGGACATCTTATGTAGTATTCAAGGCACAATGAGACGACGGGCCATCATGACGCTCTATGTGGTGCAGACAATCATTGAGGGAGGAAATTATGAACGCTTGAAAGGACAGGTTAGCAGAAAAGGTCTGCCAAAAGATTTCGAAACCACGAAATGCTCCGAATTTGTTGCTACTTTTATAAATGCGCATGAGGGGGGCATATATTAGGTTCATCCTTGTTGCTTTCAAAATCTAATGGTCTCCCGCAGAAATAGAACAAGATTGAAGACGCACCAGAGTCTATCACTTTTTCTTTTTTAGACATGCCATGTAGTGCTTCATTGAGGATCCCAGTATTATTCTAATACTTAATCAGGTATAACAGAAGAATAAGATGAGGGAACAAGTCGAGGAAAAGGAAGATGAGAGAGGAGAGACAGGCTGGAAGATATAAAGGGCAGAGTTAGTGTTCATTCCCCTGAGTATCTTATGTATTTGATTCAAGTCCCACACCTGTACAAAAAAGTATTAGAGAACATATTAGACAAGCTCAAGTAAAATGACAAACTCATAGAATGTCCTGCACTGGTAGTATACTAACCTGTTGGAGTTTAATCTACTGGGGTTACCATATCTCGTAAATTATGCTTACCGAACCAAGTAAGAGCATGACATGGTTCAGATATTACAGCTCGTTCCTTTTTATTGGGTGTTGGTTTAAGCATTGATGAACCAAGTGTTCCCAAACCTATAGAAGCAAGTAATTAGTATGTTGATATTTTGTTTGTAGATAGGTTGCATTTTGAGAGCTGGTACATAGTGTGATATTTTAACTGTGATCTTATGGGAACCTCATCAAAAAACTTTTTTGAGCCTCTTTGCAAATTATTGGAGAGTATATGTTTTCTGTTGTTCAATTTTTATTGATTTGGTTTTCTAATAAAAGGAAATTAGCTTGATCTTGAAGTATGTGAAGTTTGGGTTTGTGATGTCAATTTGTGGTTGTTTTGTTCCTAGGGATGAGAAGGTTGTCTCTCGAGCAATTGACTTAAACGAGCAGCTACAAAGAGTACTAGCAAGGCATGATGTACTTATTTCTTCTAGGTCAACCTCTACGTCAAATGACTTTGTCCAGGATGAAGCAGAAGAGGAGGAAGAGGAAGCCGAACAGCTTTTCCGAAGGTATGCATATTCATACTGGGCCATACTCCATGGGGCGTGAATGATTTGGGCCATACTTAATACTCCCTCCGTCCCACTTTAAATGTCCCCTACGGAAATCCGTGCATTTTCAAACCCCCACAACATATATTTTTATATGTTTTTATTTTTATTTTTTTCCACCAAATTAAAGTACTCATTGCATACTTTAATTTGGTGTAAAAAAATGTAGAAATATATTTTGTGGGGGTTTGAAAATGCATGGATTCCCGTATGGGACATTTAAAGTGGGACAGAGGGAGTATTGTTTTGTGTTGCTTGTATTATTTTTTTCTTGTTTTTTCGATTTCTGATTATAGTCTCTTGTATTGAAAGGATGAGAAAAGGTAAAGCCTGTGCACGACCTGAACATGAGGAGGGCCAAATAGAGCGACCCTTGGGTGTCTTTAAATCTCCGAATCCAGGAGAACGGGTGCACCATCTGCTTATACGACCCTTGAGTCAAGAAGGGAATGCAGTTCCACCTGTTGTGCTTCCACCTCCGCCTGCAAAACATATTGAGAGGGAGAAATTCTTCTTGGAGAACAAGCTTGATGGTTCTGCTACGCTGGCTCCCCATATCAGGAACCTCTCATTACATAGTCACAATGGCAGCAGCTCTAACGATGGTGGAAGCATGGAAAGTGACTGAGAGGGCCCTCCAAGCTTCTTGTTTTCTTCTTTGTATTTTCAGTTCCAGAATTGATTTCCAGTGTTTCCAGGCATATGTACCGATGTTTGTTTCTTCCGTAATATGTGGATGTGAATTGTTGCTATTTTTCTGTTTGGTGCTAAGTTAAGATGCTCAATTTGTGCGGCCTCTACATAGTCTTCTCTATTACTGATCTAACCACTGTCGAGAAAGTTGGGTTTATCTCTTATGAGTCTAAGAGTAGTTGCTTTCAAGATTTTCAAGTGCAAAATTCTGTGCTGCTAGATATTATGTCTTCTATACATAGTCCTTCACTACAACAAATATGCCTTTTAGTAGCATTATCTAATAGCGTTTTTGTAGGAATGCTATGATAGGAAACCAATCATAGTGTTCTGAGAAGAAGAGGAGGAAACGCTTGCGCCTAAGATTCTACAGCGTTTCATTAAACTCTTCAACAGCGTTCCACAAAAATTATAGGTGCCAACCCTTCGCGCCTCCCCTTGCTGAAATTTGAATTGGTTCTGCCAAAGTTATCGGCGCTAGATTTCTCAATCGTGTCGTGCGAACTGGTGTAGATTTCGGTAGTTCTTGGATGCACCAGTTGGCGGCTAATGGATCGATCTTCTGGTATTCTAGGGTTTTAATCTTGAGTGGCAGGTTTGTTTCTTCTTCTCTATTTCTCCTACTATATAATCGATTAACTTTTGTTTCGTACTAATCTCTCAATTTCATCGTTCTTCTTCTTCCTCATTCCGTAGTCGGAGAAGAATCAAAGCCCTATTTGGACATATTGCACCGTCAGAAGCAAAACAGTCAGTTTGGAGAGTCCTCACATGGTTTGATTTGATTTTTTCCTTTAACTCTTGCGCAAATACAGGGCTAGGGTTTTGTGTTGATTCATTACAAATTATTTACTATAAGGGCTTTTGTGTTGATACATGTTGGTGTTTGGTTTGCTGAGGAATTGTTGGAAACGAAAAGAATTATTCGCTATTAGGGCTTTTATGTTGATACGCGCTGGTGTTTGGTTTGGTGAGGAAGTGTTGGAAACGAAAAGAAGATTCCATTTTTGTTGTCATTTCTTTTTTCCGTGTAGAAAACCGTAAATTCCAGCTCTACATTTGAAGATTAGAAAACGCCTGAAACTCAAAAATCTTGACTTTTTTAGTTTCTTTTGCGCGAATGTGTTCATTTGGTAGTGCAGTCTTGTATACCTGGAAAATAGCTGTATAGGTAACCAATTTGGATCCTTTGGAGGAGGAATAAAAGAATGCTTTAAGAAAGTGAAGGGAAAGAAAGGAAAGTGAAAAGCCTAATCAGGTAAACACACGGACTCTTGGCCATGTGACTGAACTGATTCTCCGGTAAACATGCGGACTCTCGGCGTTGATGTGGGTCGGGCCTTCTTGGGCCCAGCCCAGCTTTGCGGATCATGGCGCTTGGGCTAACGCGTGGTAGGTCAACCCTTTGAATGGCTCAATTTTGGAGTATTTTGTGGCTGTGAGTTGGAGGAAACTTTACATATTAGACCATTGTTTTCTTGTGATGCTTTCCATTTCTTAACTTTGTTAGCCTCTGATAATTTCAGGACAACTATACTGCTCCATGAATGGTCCTTGCAGCTTCTGGTGTTGAACATGAGGAGCTATTAAAGATCCACTTCTTTTGGACTTGGCCAGTGTACCTCGTCCTGAGGAGCCAAAGTCTGTCTATGTTGGAGGTGATTATCGTTGTCAGGGGGAGTTAGGGGTATATACAAGTTTGTGTTGGTTTGTGCACCTTTTTCTAGGAGTTTTTCGATTTGTTCTTAACAATTCTCTGGTACTTGTGTTTGTATGGATTTGCGAATTATGACTTTCTAACATCGTTCCCTTGTATTCCTGTATGGCCAGAAAACTCAGTTTGCTCTTGCCTTTGAAGCTCCGAGTGGGTGTCTTAAGGAGAAGGAAGCTACTAATCAAGCTATAGTGTTGACTGTACTGCAGGTATTGTATCAATTTATGGGGTATCTGTTGTGCTCCAGCTTGCTGAAATTCTTCTCTTCCCAATAATGTGTGGATAGAATTTCCTGTGAATATATTTGTTTGCATCTTTGTTTTCCCCTGTGTTCTTGTTTCTTGTTTCCAACTTCACCAGTTAAATAATAAGTAGGACTTCTTGTAGATCCTAATGGGAGGAGATGGATCTTTCTCAGCTGCGGATCCTGGAAAAGGGATGTACTCATGGTTATGTAAGTGCACCCATAGACATTTAGTTTTCAGTGGCTATAAATTTTTAAGATAGTAAAAACAATGTAACGGACTAGTTTCCCGAATCGGTTTTTTCTTGAACTGGTTTTTTTCTGGATTTCTCACTCTGAGAATCAACTGTATGATACGATGATTATATCTTCGTGTCTTGAATGAGTATCCACAAATACATGCGTTTTCTGCCTACAACAGCATGTACGACCATACTGGCATATTTGGAATGTAACCTACTATGACGAATGTTACTTTTTTTCTTCACTCAGCATACGACTAATGTGTTGTATAAATTGTTTTGCGGCTGCCTATTTGAGTTTGTTAAACATGGTTAAATAAACTTTAGATTGGGGAGTTCATTTAGGTTGTCTTTGGATTGTAGATTGAGTAGGGTTTATATGGTGCGGAGAAGAAAGCGCAAAGGCAAAGATAATCCCTTGGGTTGGTGTGGGTAGCTTAGTCCTAGTGTCTGCACTTTTGGGGGTGGTCATATGGGGGTTGATCTGTACTTTTGGGGGGTGGCTCTGAATATGTACTTGGGTTTTAGTTTGGTTTCCTTGGGGTTCTTTTTCTCTTCACTGGTTTATACAGTTGTGGGGTTTTTCTTTGTGTCTACTCTGGGTTTGAGCTTTACTTGGAGGTTTCTGGGATCTCTATTTTCTGGTTTTTAAGAGTCGTGTGGCTTTGAGTTCGGGGGAGTCTAGTGTTACTGCAACTCTGTATTTAGGTGGTTGAATCTCCTGGGGAGTTTGGTGTCCTTGCAGATTCAGGTTTCAGATGGGTGAGTCTTGTGTCTTTCAGTTGAGTCTTGTGTCTTGTATCTTGGGTGAGCTCTCTGTTTCTTCGTTATACTGCCTTTCTTGCTGTGGATTTGCATCAAATTTTGAAGGTTATTTGGCCGTGGTTGTCGATTTGGGAGGATACATCTTCCAAAGGGCTCTGATGTCCTTGCTACTGCTGTTTCTTGTCTGTGGTAAGGATCATAAGAACACTGCTCTTTGCTACTCAAATCTGGGAGGATCAATGCATGAATGTGTTCATGCTATTTTGCCATTACATTTTGCTGCTCCTGCTCACATTTGGCAGTGGCAGGAAATGGAAAACTGGAAGGTACAAGGATAAGGAAATGGAATCATTGGAACACTACTCTTTGCTACTTAAACATGGAACGTTTTGCTGCAGATGCAAACGGACACATAAAGGGCTACAACTCCTAACTTTCACCTGGGTATTCACCCTTGATGCTGCATTTTATGGCTGGGGGGAAAAATATTGCTGCGCGTAATTGAGATAATCATAAGATAGGCAATTATTGCATATCGGGATTTGGGTTGCACTAGAGTTTTGTTCCCGTTTGGATTCCACCAGGGTTTTGTCCCTTGTATTGTTTGGTTCTTCTTCTGAGCGTGATGGATGTAGCCGGCTCTTTGTAATCTCTGCCCGTTCATAGCAATGTTGTATACCGTACCGGACATAAAACGGTACACATAAGTAGGTGTTCTGTATCGTCCCAAATCCTGGCTTGTACCGGTCAATACCGGGCGTACCAGCCTTTACTGGACGATACCTTGTACCAAAATATCGGTCGGGACAAAAAAAAGTATGTACTATTTTCTTTTTCAATGCTTGAATTTTAAGATAATTCAACAAAACTTGGAGTCTGTAATGTGTTAATCTTCTTAATTAGGAATGGACTCTGCATCGATAGAAACATTACGGTGGGGAGGAGCAATGGCCATTGCTGGCAGTATCAGTATGACTGCCGGTTTGAAAATCTGCTACGCTGGTCTTGGAACTTTTTTTTTTTTTTTCTTTTCTCAGTTTTTTGTTCCCTTTGATGAGCTCATTTGGTTTATTTCCAATTACTTTCTTAGCGGCGTACTTTGCGATACTCGCATTCTTTTTGTTGAATTCGTGTGTATAGATAGATGATCCGCCGTCGTTTGACAGTTTCAGTCTTTGTTTTGGGGTGACGAGATTGCAACACATTTTCTACACCATTTTCAGCTCCAAAACCCTACCAAATATCAAATATTACCCACATAATCGGCATGATCCAGTATCGGTTACCATATATGCGTGATACTGAACTCCTTAATAAATTTCCTGGATTTGAATAGCTCGATGTGGGTTCTATTAATTTGGGAAAGACCATAATAGAAGATATTGAGAACTGTGGTGTCCTGATTGAGATTTTTTTTTACTAAAGATATTATACATGTGATCATGTTAAAGAAAATTTTATGATAAAACAAGTAAGCATATTACTCCATTCTTCTCTTTTTAGTAGGGGTGGGCATGCGACTGTCACAACTCTTCTTTGCTGATGACTCGGTTGTTTTTGGGGAAGCTACTCAAGACAATTGCCAGACCATTAATGGGATTCTTAACAAGTATGGGCAGGCATCGGGTCAGATGGTTAATCGGGACAAATCCTCTTTCTTCTTTAGCCCAAACACGCCACGCAATGTCAAAATTGAGATTGCTAATGTGATGAATATCAGACTTGAGACTGGAGGGAGCAAATACTTGGGGCTACCATCAATCATTGGAAAATCAAAGAGGGCTGTATTCTCATATGTCACGGATTGCGTGGACACGAAGTTGAAGGGCTGGTCGGAGGCAAGACTAAATAACGCGGGTAGGGTAGTTCTTCTCAAATCAGTGGTAATGACCATGCCCAACTATTTTTTTTTTTGATCAAACCACAAACATAACATTAAACATACTAAACCATGCCCAACTATGTTATGCAGTTTTTCCTCCTACCGAAAGGGCTTTGTCATCAATTGTGTAAATTCATGAGCAGATTTTGGTGGGGCAGCAAGAAGGGGGAGAGGAAACTTCAGTGGGTTAGTTGGGATAAGCTGTGTGACAACAAATCCATGGGTGGAATGGGGTTCCGTGACTTGCACGCTTTCAATCTAGCATTTCTTTTCAAGCAAGGGTGGCGCTTGATCGCAGACCCACCATCTCTCTTCCAAAAGGTTTTTCGGGGTAAGTACTTTCCCCGTTCTTCTTTTTGGGAAGCTCAATGTCCAGGAATGGCCTCGTGGGCTTGGCGTAGTATTCTAGCAGGGCGTGAAGTTCTTCGGCGTGGTTGGTGTTGGAGGGTTGGCGATGGCAAACCTATAAATCTGTGGTCGGACCTGTGGATACCTCGGGCCCTCTCCTTCAAGGTCCTATACACCTCCTATGAGACCACATTTAGCCCCTTTACCACAAAAAGTATCTGATGTTATTGATGAGGAACGACACGAATGGAAAGACAGCTTGGTGAGAGAATTTTTTTGGCCCTATAGATGTCCAAGATATTTTGGCTATCCGAGTCAGTCAACAAGGAATTCTAGACGAGGGGGTATGGCATTACACTGATGATGGCAAATTTACGGTCCGGTCAGCATACCATATAGCAAAATCCCTTCTATTTCCTAAGAAATCCATTGTGAAGGAGGAACCGAGTTCGGGAGGACTAGATCGATTGAATTGGAAGGCCATTTGGAAGCTTCAGATCCCGAATAAGTTACGTCATTTCATTTGGAAATGCTCTCATAATGCATTAGCTGTGGTTGCAAACCTTCATCGTAGACAAGTTATTGGGGATCCATTTTGTTTTCACTGTCACAAAAAACCTGAAACGATCAAGCATGTTTTTTTCCGCTGCAAGAGGGCAAGGGAGGTGTGGAAATTTGGCCCCCTAAATGCTGTTTCTGGTTGGAAATATTTGAGTTTTCGGCAATGGTGGATGCCATTACCACAAGGGAAGATTTTTGAGGTGGACAGCCGGGATGGGAAAGCTATTGCGTCCTTGATTTGCTGGTTGATTTGGAAAAACAGAAACTAGGATTTGTTTGAGGGCCAGCAATGGAAACCATTAGCAGTTTATGAGAAAGCTCTGTTGGCGTGGAAAGAATTCAAGGTGGCGTGTGATTTATTGGAACACAGGGCTCCTCCCTTCTCTTCTCCTTGTACCCAAATCTGGCAGTCTCCACTGGAAGGTTACATAAAGTTAAATGTTGATGGTGCACTAAATTCTCAGGATGGCAATGGTGGTGTGGGTTTGTGGCTCGGAATAGAGATGCAATATTGGTGGGAGTAGCAATGGAAATATTTAAGGGTCCTCTCTCTCCTCGTGTCATTGAAGCTTTGGGATTCCGGTTCGCTCTTACTATTGCTTTGCGTTGGGGTTATTCTCGGATTATCATGGAGGGGGATGCACTTCAGATTGTTCAAGCTCTCAACTGCTCTCGATCCTTCGTTGACTGTGATACCATTATTTTAGATTGTCTCCAAATTGCTATGAATTTTTCCTCATGTCTCATTTCTCATGTGAAACGTGGTTGTAATAGGGTAGCACACTTTGTGGCTAGGAAATCCCTATCGGGTAATGGGTCGATGAGTTGGAGGGGTGATTTTCCCCAATGGCTCTTGGCCCTAGCCCTTGATGATGTTAGAGCCTCTAGCTCATCTTCTATGTCATAATAATAAAATCTCCTTTCGGTTTGACCCAAAAAAAAAAGTAGGGGTGGGCATGGATCGAATTGGTTTAGTTTTAAACCAAGAACCAAATCAATACTTACGGATTATAAGTTTAGACAACCAAACGTACCATGGAAATATGAAATTCATAGAACCAAACCATTATTAAAATACAGTTCGGTTTGGTTTTTGAATAACGATTCTTTTGAAATTGAGATATCTTCTTCGCAAACTATTTAACCAAACCAAGTTCTATGACCCAACCATTTGGGGTTCTTCATAACTACTCAATACACTTAAAATTGAAGAGATAAATTACACCAAATGAAAAATTGAAATATTGAATCGAACACTAACACATATTCAATTAAGATGATTTTTCATGGCCCGCTCGGCATTTTTTATTTTCTAATTTGAATGAAAAATTAGAAGATTGAATCGAACACTTACATATATCCAATTAAGATGATTTTTTCACGGCCCATCCGGTGTTTTGTATAAAATTATTGAACGATTCGAATTATCCAAGCAGGATCCAGAGTAAGCCCCGCGTAAGGGTCGGTGCACTATTACTCGGTTCCCAGAGCATTCTCCGATTTTCAGAGAATGGATGAGAGAGAGTGAAATGGATGAGTCAGGATGAGGGAGAGAGAGGGAGAGAGAGAGAGAGAGAAGGCGAGAGCTGTGATTGTTAAGGGAAAATGTGTCATTTTAATCTAATGCTAGTGGCCTTCCAAATAATTTATTTATCGTATCCCAACCTAACCTTACCCAGTCTCTCTCCCTCTCGTCTCTTCTGTGTACCGTGTGTGCATACAACTGAGCCAAGAAAGATGCAAACTCAGGTCTCATACCTTTCTCTCTCCCCTTTCCCTTCTCTCTCTAAACCCTACAACAACAACAAAAACAAACCCTTCCTCTGTTCCTGCTTCTCTTCTCTATCCTCTCTCACTCACTCTCCCAGCATCTCAACTCCAACCTCAAACCCATCCCTCTCCAACTTCCTCATCAAAACCTTGGCAATCTCCGAACCACTAGCCGTTTCCATCTCCAACCGCTTCTCATCGAGAAAATCCCTAGAAAAGCCACACTCCGTGGTTCAATTACTCAAGCAACTGGGCTTCTCCGACGACCACATTCGATCCTCCGTTCAGTCCAGGCCCCAGATCCTCTTCTCCGACGTGGACAAGACTTTGAAGCCCAAGCTGCACTTTTTTCTGGACCTGGGTCTCACTGGTCCTGAGTTGGGTAAGTTAGTTTCAACTCATTCTCATGTTCTGCTTGATAGTTTGGAGAGAACATTGAAACCCTCCGTTGACATAATCAAGAACACCCTCGTAAACGACAAAAACAATCAGGATTTGATTCGGGTTCTGCAGAGGACCTATCGGGGTTGGGTCTTTTCAAAACCAGTATCGAGATTGAAATGTAACATTGCCTTCTTGGAGAGCTGCGGCATTGTTGGGCCCCAGCTCTCATATCTTTTGAAGAAGCAACCTCAGCTTTTCTTCATTTCAGAGACATCTGTTAGGGACCTTGTTTCGCGCGTTTTAGATATGGGGTTTTCTGTTGATTCGAGGATGCTGGTTCATGCTGTGAACGCAGTTTGTAGCATAAGTGGTGAGACTTTTAGCAGGAAGATTGAATTGTTTAGGAATTTTGGGTTTTCGGAGGAGGAATGTATGGATATGGTTAGGAGGGCTCCGGGGTTACTTATGGTTTCCGAAGGGAAGTTGAAGTTGGGGATAGATTTTTTCTTGAAGGAGGTGAAGTTGGGAAGGAATGCGTTAGTTAGTTATCCTATTTGTCTAATGTTCAGCATGGAGAAGAGAGTAGTTCCTCGTTATAGAGTTTTAAGGGTTGTCATGTCAAAGGGGCTGTTACAAAAGGAACCTAGTTTAAGTTATTTATTGACTATCTCAGAAGTGGAGTTTCTGGGAAAATTTATATTTAGGTTTCCAGATGATGCAAAGGAAATCTTGGAGATTTACAAGGGTGACCTTCTGGATTCTTGACTCTTCAATGAAATAAGAATTGGGAGCCCTTCGTTCATTGCTGTTGCAGCAATGTTGCACTTTGGGTGTAGTTTGTGGCCAGAAACCTTCCTATGGGAGAGCCATGGAAGCTATGGAATTGGAACCATAACGGGAATTAGACTTGTTTTATCCCATGCTCGGAGAGGCTTTCTTTGATATATATGCTCACTCGGATAGTCGGATGTGGGTGGTAAAAGTTTATTTAGAAGTGAAAACTTGTTGCACTTTGGTATTACATGTCGTAATCTGATAGCGTGCTTTAAGAACTCTAAGCTTTTAGGATGGACCTTGTTGAACCATTTGGGAAGGAGACCTATTGTTGGGCCTGAAGTGCCCCCATGGATTTGGTTACACAATGTCACCCCCTGCGATCGTTCTAAAAACAGACTTGCGAGTGCATTGTCGAATGTCATAAAAGACTTAATTGAAGCCGTCCTAGCACCAATTGGTTTTAGGAGAGATGGTGGAAGAGCGGTCTGAACCTATGAAGGATGACTGCTTCATATAGTTACTGAAGAAGATATCTATTAGAGATGCAGAAAGTCTACAACAATAAATGTTGGTTTGATTCAGGTAAAGATTTGAAGTGAATACGAGAACTTGTTTCCTCTCCTGTCATGTCGTTTTTCTGAAATGTACATAGATTTTGTTGACTTTGATCATTGGGTAAGAAACTTGTGTGAGTTGTGTTATTTTTAATTTTGTTTTCAGTGTTTAGAGTTTGGTGCTTGTACTGATACCTGATTCTTTTGGTGTCCATGAAAATTGATCATCATTTTACTTGTGGTGCCTATAGTTCCCCTTTTCCGTGTGATAGTACGGAATTAACTGTATTATGGAAAAGGGGAACTATAGCTTAGTTCACGAATACTTGTTTAGTGATTGTTTATTGTTTTGTAATTTTCATAATGTTAAACTGCTTTTGTTTTTTTATCGTAGTTTGTTAGAAATAACATTTGCGTGCAGTTCGTCCTTTTTAAGGCTTGTGCCAGGTCTGTTTTGGTGATCTAAATTGTTCACTTTGTAGAGCTCGTCAAGAGCTATATGACAGCACCCAAGCGCTGTGCACATTTAAGCATGTTTAAGAGGAAAGAGGGAGTCATTTTGTTGTGCCGGACATGACACAAATATGGGTACGTGAGACCTGCAGGCCTGCCCGTATTTCTTTGCCCGATACTATGCTTTTTGATTGACATTTGGAATCAAGGAGAAATCGTTGGTGTTAGCTACTACTTTCCATCTGGGTCATCCCTCCTCTTCATCCAATGGCTAAAAATGTCGTTATCTCTTTATTTCATTTCTTATTCCACCATGGTTGAACACATCAACGCAACATTCAAATACTAGTTTTGACTCTTGGTTTTGTGACCGGTTCTCTAAAATGCTGTCTTCACCTACGTTGTGCCCTGAACAGTCCAGAGCTCTGAAAATCCTTGTCAGCTATTTCATTATTTCTTGTGTTTGGGGAGCATATGGTACTCCATGAGAAATAATAAACTTCTAGCCATATAACCAAGATTCCAGTTTTCTCATCAAGCTGATCAAAAGTGAGTTGTTATTTCTTTTCCAGCGAGGGCTACAGGACTTCGCTCCATCTAATATTCTAAGTACATGTAGTTCAGAAAATTGGGTTACATAGGCCAACCCTAGGGGTTCCCTCAAAGAGAGAAATGAATGAAATATCAACTGTAAGGACACGCTCAGAACGTGAAATTTGAATTTCACCAGTAGGTGGCTTGCTGACATATTGCTCCTTTTCATTGCGCCTATACCAAATTAAATTGTTAGAAGTTATATGCGTGTTAGTAGTAGTACTGAGTGAGCGTACAAGAATCGTCATATTGTCTTCGGCTCTATAACTATGAATACAATTGTATGTCCCTTTCTCTCTAAAAACAGAAACAATTACTAAGATTTAACAGAGCCTTGATTATTCAATTTCGGGTTTTTTGTGTTTTGTGCTTTATATTTCCATCAGTTGCTTATAACATCTGCTCGTTTTTTGAATGTGACTGGTCGTTAAGGTTCTTATGGAGACATATATGAAATGAAATTATGGAGACACTCGTCGGTTTTAGCTCTGTTCAGTGATGCTTCTGAAAGCATGGCCAATTATTTTACGCGTCTTTCTCGTAGTCCACATTCTTGACTTGTGCTCATTGCCTTTTAGTAAATGGGGACCTTTTATTTGTTGGTCGATATTGATTCTAATTGTTCTCCGTATAATGATGTTCTCTTCACGTACTTGAATAGTTGTGAACGATAATTTCCCAACTAGGTTGCCAACCATCTTTTAATCAATTAAAACCCCTTTCTCAAGCTGTACGGTACCAAATGTCGTTTGTTCTGCGTTGCTTCATATTTAAATCAACTAGTTTCGAAATTATTTTCTTGATGCTTTACTTGGGAAGTTGGTTCCTTTCTGTTTCGGGTCATGAAGAGGGAGACATATCCTTGACAACATGTACGCGCGACACCATACTCCGTCAACCAACTGGACATTCTGAAACTCATTTTGATCTTGAATTGCTTTCTACATACCGTAACCACTTAGTGCTACATTTTATAGCAGACGGGTAAAACACCATCCTTCGAGATGCTTCTGCGATAGTATGAAATTAATGTACACGTAGTTGCCTTGATGTAAAAGTACCGAAATTGAAACTGCTAATCCTTGCAATAAAACATTGAGACTTGAAATACATTATGCAACATTTGCAAATTACAGGAAATGTCGCATTTATTAGAATCTTAAAGAAGAAAAAAGAAAAAGACATGAAACTGATTGTGAAGATAAATTCCAGAGAAAAAACATTGAAATTTGTAGAGTATGGATCACCTATATCATAGAAGGCCTGAAAGCTCTAATGTCTACAATAGGGGCCGTCTTGGTAAGAACGTCTTTGTAGCAAAGGTGGAAACACTGGCAAAGATATGGGTCGTAATATTGGCATACTCCCCATCCCTTGGGGCGCAACTTCTTGCAAAACTGGTCGCAGTCTGACAGTCTGCAAGGCAAGGGCGGTTGAGACCTCATCTCATCAATGCATATCGTTGTCAATCTATCACTTTCACCTGAGTGGGAAAAAAAAAGAGTCCAAAAGATCAATATCTTAAGGCTGCTGATTTTGTCACTTCCTTTTTTGTTAACGTCACTCCCCTGCAAGTGTATTTTTTATGTAAAAATACATTTGCAGAGGAGTGACATTAACTAAAAAGGAAGTGGCAAAATCATTTCCCTATCCTAAATAACGGAAGTTTGGCATATGCTAAATCTACTACTTCACGGTGTTTATGCATATAGAATGTCAAAGAGTACAAGTCCGGCCTCGTAAACATGCTTATGAGAGAGAAGAAAATAAAGAGCAAACCGGAGGAAAACCACTCGGGTCCATAGATGACCCATTGGGGACCCTTTGCCTATTTATGAAAACAACTGGTAAATAAAATGAAACTACATGTAAGCAATCTTATCCTTATAGAATGTGTTTGTACCGTAGTGTAATGAGATAATGACTACGACGAGGACTAAAATTAGTGCGACAGGCTCAGGGCCGGCCCTGAGATTTTAGAGGCCTAAAGCCAATTCTAAAATGAGGCCTAGTTCATTTTAACAAAAAAAATCGCTATAGGTGCTAATATGAGGTAAAAGTTTTTTTTTTTGGCTACTAAAAGATAAAGGATTAAACATGCTATTTTAGCTTCCAAATTTAAGTAAGAAAATTATGATATTAGTAAAATATAAATCAAACATAGCAAAGTATAAGTCATACAATTTGTTTTCTCTAACGGTTATTTGAACATATTTTTTACCAGTGCTTGTTGAGTGAAAATAAATTATTTTGGTTTATTTTTAATCAATGAAAATTTGATATTCAAAGTTAAAAGTAAAATTAAAACAAAAAAAATGGCTATGGTAGTGATTTTCACTCTCCCCTTTTTTTTGTAACCACACTCTTTTTTTTCTTGTGATGTGAATTTAAAAATAATAATATTTCATTTGTATACTCTTTCAAACTCGGAAGAACAAAATTGTAAATTCATATCACAATAAGACAAAAAACAGAGTGTAGTTATTAAAATGGAGAGTGTGAAAATAAATTACAAACAAACTTATCAATACATTTGTGGTGTGCAAAAAATTTGAATATTAGTCTTGACTAACATCTACAATGACTAAAGCTTAAGTAGTTTAAAATATAAGAGGTATGCGAGTAGTGTACATTATCGATACCAAGATAAATAAAATAGGAAAATAAGAAGGAAGAGAAAGTAGTGGCAAAACGATACACCTTTGGGGAATCGATCTTAGGACCTGTCGTCCCAATACTGTGGCACACACCACTAGGCTGAGAGCAGTCTTTGGTTATATAATGGAACAAAATTATATATATATCGATATTATATGGACCTCGAGGCCCTACTTTTCGCATAAAATCTCGAGGCCTAAAGCGGCCGCACCTTGGGCTTCACCTCAGGGCCGGCCCTGGTCACAGGCTTCATCTTCGATTGGAAAAGTTTAGATTGTGAAGAACAGAGGAGGTGAAATTTACACACACAGGAGAGAGGAAGGAAACTATGGTCAAGTAAAAGAGCATGGACTGGTTTATATAGATGGTTACCTGTTAAGCATCAAACTCCAAACCAATTGGCAAAGAGTGGAGAGACCGTCTAGGCTCATATACTAGTTTTGGAGGAGATATTTAACCGATGTGGGACAAATCCCAATACTCCCCCGCACGTGCGACTCCTGACTCGCACGTGGAGAGGTCAACAAAGGATCCGGAACACACGGATTGTGAAGAAAGTGCAACTATGGCACAGACAAAGGGGAAAAGCCTCCGAAATCCTAGCTCTGATACCAAGGCATCCAACTCCAAACCAATTGGCAAAGAGTGGAGAGGCCGCCCAGGCTCATATACTAGTTTTGGAGGAGATATTTAACCGATTTGGGACAAATCCCAATATTATCCATCATTAATTGAAATGGATGTTCCTGAAAAAATTGTCTTGTTTGCAAACTTATGAAGATGTAAGCATATAAATAGAGTTTATTTTATTTATTTTGGACTTTACAAAAGAACCTGACCGTGTGAATTAAGGATTCATAAATTTGATTTTATCAGACTTCAATGGCCTGTTGGATGCTTTTGTCTTGAATTGAGGCTTCGACGATGGGGAGTGGTCCAGATGGAGAGCCCCCGGTGATGGGTTGAGTGGAGGAAATTTTTGGGGGAAGAATTTGGGATTGGAAGTCGGAATTTATGGGGAAGGAATTTTCGGTGGGACTGAAAACTGTAAGTTTTCATCCCAAAATTCCGTTCCATATATATATATATATAAGGGGATTATTGGGATTATAAAAAAGTGAGGATGAAAGCATAAGTGTTTAAATTGACCGGGATGAAAATTTACGGGGAGTGGGTTTTGAGGATGATTATTTAAGTCTCCTATGTTTGAACCCATTCTATATTTGGAGAATAATTTAATTACCCTCCCTATGATTGTTGGAAAGTATGAGGGTCCCATCACAAACGAACTCATTATTACCAAAAAATATATTGATTCTGTGGACTGTATACAAAAATTTAACAATCATATGGAGAGTAATGTTCACCATCTTTAAAAAGATGGTGAACATAATTATTTTCTTATATTCGAGAGGATTGCACTTTCATTCGGGGACATCCGATAAAATTGGAATGATACTCTATTTATGATGATGAAAAAAAGTTCATCTATCTATCAATATAATATAGAAATGTGTTTGAGACTCATAAGCCTTTAAATCCCAATTCTTAATTTCCTGGATTTTTCATTTTTTTTATAAAGAGAGAAAAAAATTATTCTATGCCACTGGGCACCGTCATGTGGTACTCCAAATTCATTTTTCACCGCACGTCTTTTAGTGTATAGAAGGAGACCAATGCTAACGTGCATCAAAAACTATCTTTTTCATCAACTAACGTTTTTGCCCATTTGATACACGAGATTAAAAATAAACTACTCCCTCCGTCCCTTTTTAAGTGTCCTGCTTCGTAATTACAACTTATTAAAAATGCATCATCATTATACCTTTCACATCAACTTTTTCCTCTACTTTCCCTACTTACCCATCATCATTACACTTTTACTCACCAACTTTTCAAAATGGAATCTACTTTTAGGGGCAAAATGGAAAATTCACCAACTTTTACCCACTAACTTTACAAAATAGACACTTATTAAGGGACAGTCCAAAATGGAATACCGGACCCTAAAAAAGGGACGGAGGGAGTAATGAAATATTTTTTATATCCCATGCATCGAACGGACACAAACGCTACCAGAAGGAATTGATAAAAAAAATATTTTGGAGGATGGGTTTTGAAGAAATTGATAGAAAAAAAAAAACAAAAATCCGTATTTTTAGAGGATGAGTTGGAGCAAACACACCAAAAAGAACGTGATCACTGTTCACAGCTCTCATTCGGTTTTGAGAGAGAGAGAGAGAGAGAGAGAGAGCGAGCGAGCGCCATGGTAACTTGAAAAAACCCTAAACCCTAACCGATCTCTCTTCCTGCAAACCCAGCAGAGATGCAAACTCTGTTCTTAAAATGACTATACCCTAAACCCAACAACTCAACCTTCCTCTGTTTCCTCCATTTTCCTCATTGAAACCTTGGCCTTCTCTGAACTTCGAGCCGTTTCCATCTCCAATCGCTTCCCACCCATCAAAACCCTACAAAAGCCATTGGCCGTGGTTCAATTTCTCAGACAATTCGGCTTATCCAACATCCAAATTCAATCTTCTGTTCGGCTCAACCCCAAAATCCTCTTCTCCG
Source organism: Rhododendron henanense subsp. lingbaoense (assembly GCA_020567845.1). Taxonomy (NCBI): domain Eukaryota; kingdom Viridiplantae; phylum Streptophyta; class Magnoliopsida; order Ericales; family Ericaceae; genus Rhododendron; species Rhododendron henanense. The sequence goes on from CM036321.1 coordinate 35,620,637, forward strand.
ACATAGAAAAGACTTTGAAGCCCAAGCTGCAGTTGTTTCAGGACCTGGGTCTCACTTGTCCTGAGTTGGGAAGTTCATTTCGAAGCATTCTAGCGTTGTGCATGATAGTTTGGAGAAAAAATGGATACCCTGCATTGATATGATCAAGAAAACCCTCGTTAACGATAAAAACAATCAGGATTTGATTAGGGTTCTGCAGAAGTCCCATTGGGTCGTCTCCAAACCTGAATTGAAAAACGCAGCATTGCCTTCTTGGAGAGCTGCGGCATTGTTGGGTCCCAGCTTTCAATGCTTTTGAGGACGAAACCTTGGCTTTTCTTTCTGCCAGAGCCGGCTCTAAGGAATAACATTTCACGAGTTTTAGATATGGGGTTTTCTGTTGATTCAAGGATGTTGGTTCATGCTGTTTACACAGTTTGTGGCATAAGTGGTGAGACTCTTAGTAGGAAGTTTGAAATGTTAAGAAGTTTTGGGTTCTCAATGGATGAATGCATGTATGGGGCATGTTTTGGAAGGCTCCGAGTTTACTTCGGACTTCCGAAGATAAGTTGAAGTTTGGGATTGATTTTTTCTTGAATGATGTCAAGTTAGAAAGGGATGTGTTAGTTAGTAACCCTAGTTGTCTGATGTTCAGCATGGAGAAGAGAGTAATTCCTCGTTATAGAGTTTTACAAGTTATCAAGTCCAAGAGGCTGTTACAGAAGGGGCCAAGTTTTGTTCGCGTACTTCGTTTGTCGGAAGAGGAGTTTCTAAGGAAATTTATATCGGCTTGGGATCCCCTGTCCAACTATCCCTGTCCCACTTTTCTGTCCTACTCTTTAAATGCTGACACGTGTCCTCTTCAGGAAAAATTAAAAGAGCACATCACACCCAATCCCTCCTTTGTCTTCTCCCCCCTCCTACCTCTGCCCCAAAAACCTCACGAACCTCTTCGCAAGCAATTGCAGCACCGCTGCAACCTCTTCGAACGGCCATTTTGCGTTGCCCCCCTCCCACTCCTCGTTTCTCCCCTCTCTACTCTTGTAAAACCACCATGGTTTCTCTATGGCAAATTGTCATCTCCCTCATCAATTTTTCCATCTCACTCAACCCCCATGAGATTGAAAACCTGATCATGGAACAAGCCCTTGCTTTCCAGAATCAAGTAATGAATTGTTAAAGTATTAAACAAAGAGAGAAATTTGGTAAAAAATCTGATTTGGAAACACATCTTTAATGATTTCATGTGTTTAGATACATATATATACAGAGAGGGGGGGGGGGACTTCAGATTTCAACGGTGAGGTTATGGTGGAGTGGGCCGGAGGGAGAGAGGAGAGAGGAGAGACGAGGAGTGGTCGAGATCGGCGCGGGGTGGTCGTGAATTTTTTGTGGCAGAGGTAGGAGGGGGAGAAGACAAAGGAGGGGATTGGGTGTGGTGTGGTCTTTTAATTTTTACTGGGTAGGACACGTGTCAGCGTTTAAAGAGTGGGACAGAGGAGTCGGACAAGGGATCCCAAGCCATTTATATCAAGGTTTAGAGATGACGGGGAGGAACTTTTGGGGACTTACAAGGGCAATCCTTTGGATTCTTGACTCTTCAGTGTAATAGGAAATCTGAACCCTTAATTCATTCATGTTTTAAACTATCATGACCAATTTCTCTATCGATGTCGTACTTTGGGGTTGCTTGGCGGTGAGAAACCTCCCTAAGGGAAAGCCATGGGCACCTCTGGAACCACAACTAGAGTCAGAACTCGGGTTCTCGCCGCATATTTCCCTCGAGTCCCAACTCCGAGTACTCTTTTGAAAAATCGCTCGTATTTTGGTGTTCAAAGTTGGCAAGTTCTAGCTTTATGGTTTGCAGTGTACTGTCGTTGACAATTTTTTTTAACCTGATAGCATGGTTTAATAGCCTTAAGCAATTAGGGTGCGCTGTGTGGAACCATATGGGAATGAGGCAGTTTAAGGGTGACTTAGTTGGATGTGTAATTTGCTGAAGAAGTGGTCTCAATTTCCCGAAGAAGATTATCGACAACAAGTGGTGCATTTTTTGTTTGAGTAAAAAGATTAGACTGGGCATGAAAGGTACTTCCTAGTTACCCTTTTGTGTGATGGTGTTAATATTTTTCCGGCAACATTGTTCTTATTTGTTTCCGGTCATTGGATTATAATATAACCGCTATATCAATCGTGTTTGTTGCCTAACTGTAGTGTTCCCTTTTCAGTGCTACTATATGAAATGAAACATTGGGTGCGCTCCCAAGACAGGAGCTCGAATCGGCGCTCCCAAGGTGGGAGCTTGACGGTAGCTTGCTCCTAACTAAGATGGGAGCTTATCGGGTTGCTAAGGCAATAACTCTCTTACTATAAGGGAGTTATGTTATTGTGAAAATAAGAATATGAAAATCGTATCAGCCAAGAAGTTTTGCAAATTGAAAATATCGAACTCCCAATAATTATCCTTTAATATCGGGAAAATTCTCAAAAAGTATCACTTTTCTTTCAATGGTTTAGTATTTAAAGATATTTTATCTACATATTCATATAATCTATATACGCTCATTAGGCGCTCCCAACCTTAGGAGCTTTTGGATGCCTCTCCTCTGCACCCACTCCTGTTCTCGCTCCCACTTTGTGCTACTAAGCCTTAGACGATAATATGCCGTGTGTGTGACCCCACATGTATTCTCAGTGTAAGTATTTGTGTGAATGTGTTTGTGGTTGTAAACTTTTTATTAGGGATGAAAATTTTAACCGAAAAACCGAACCAACCGACTGAACCGATTAATTTTTTGCAATTTCGGTCGGTTTTAGTGGTAAGTCGGTTCGGTTCGGTTTTAAATTCTAAAAAAAATTGAAGGTTCGGTTCGGTTTCTGGGTAAAAAAGACCGATATGAACCGAACCGAACCGATATACAACACTTGAGCCTTTTTTTCATCCCAGCCGTTCATTCCAAAGCACATCATGTGCTTCCCGTGCGCACCCCACATCAGATAATAATCCCCTCATTTAACAACTGTACCCAACTGGCACATCTCGTTCTCTTCGTCTGCGTCTCTCTCTGCAACACATCGGAATCTCATCGGAAAGCCTCTCTCTCACATCTCTCCCTCCATGTTTGATTTGCACCGGTCACAGAGCCCCTCTCTCTCATCTCTCCCTCCATGTATTATTTGAAGATTAATCTCGATCGCGTATTCCTCGAAGAAGAAGACCACAACGGACTGGTTCAGCGGCCATTGACAGGTAAGTTCGTCGTTAGATCTTCTTCTTGTTGCCGACAACATTCCAAGTCGGCAAAACCGACGAAACCGACTAGACCGAACCGATTAAACCACCACCGAACCGAACGGTTTTCTCCCTTAATCAGTCGGTGTCGGTTTGAAGTTTTCAAAAACCGACTTGGTCGGTTCGGTGCAAAAATCGGAAAAAAAACCGACCGAACCGAACCGATTTCATCCCTACTTTTTATTCACACATAAACCAATATGCACAAAACTGATATTGAGGATTAACCAATTTTGTACAAATAATTAGAGATCCACAAAATCGGCACGAATCCAGTGTCAAGCATTTATATGCATGATACTTGAACTCATTCAAGAACTTTTACTGATTTGAGGCCTATCAAATTTTTTTTTTTACTAATTTGAGCAACTCAATGTGGTTTTTTTAACTGGAGCCGATAATTTCTGGTGTTTTTAAGGTTTTTATCCGTGCAATTAAAAAGTTTTGACTCTCTCTGTCGTGATTTTTGTCCTTTATTCTAATTTCTCTTGTCTCTCCTCACCATTTAATCAAACATCAGTGAGCTCATCCTTGCAGCACCAAACCTTCAGCATGATTGAAATTCCCATAATATGCAGATTTGAGAAACTTCCAAAACGGTACAGATCGAGATTTGTCTCCAGCTCAGCTTCGATACTGGCGGTGTAGTTTCTCTTTAGTTATGGTGGTTCAGACTTGTTGAGGTTGTCGATTTTAAAATTTTGCGAGAGTGGTGAGAGAGGTGGAACCGTGGAGGGAAAGGAGGGACGGAGAAGACGCGCGGTGACAAATTGAATGGTTTTTGTTTGTTGATGCTCTGTTCATTGTAATCCAAGGGTAGTACGACACAGAATCAGTAAGTTTTGTTTGTTTTTACGTTTGCTTCGTCAATCCATCGTTCACGTAAAATGGTAGCATGGGTCACGAGGATGATGATGTTTATTACATTTGAAGGTTCAATATATAGTGGGATTATCATTTGCCGCCTTCAATTTCTTACAGGCCACAATACAAAATAGAAAAAATTAAAGTCAGTTTCCTTGGAGCACCGCCACACAAAACCGCTCCTCCACCATTGAGCAAATGACGCCTTCCACCACCCCCTCCTTCCCCAACACAATCACCACTGCGACGCATCCACCTGAAACCCTCACACCATTAAAACCACCACCTAGAGCCTCACTCTCGATCCGAAACCACTACCACTAGAATCCTTGCCCGGATGCCTGCCAACTTCCAAAAAATACATGCACCTATCGCCATTCACAAATCTAAGGCCCTAATCCCTACCATCGGCAACATCACCACATAAATAAATAGTACTCCATTCATCTCTTTTCACGTGTCCAGTTTTGTAACTCCAATTTATTAGGGTCACATCATCATTATACATTTCATATCAACTTTTACCTATACTTTTCCTACTTATCTTCTATGAAAACATCTATTACATTTTTACTCACTAACTTTTCAAAATAAAATCTACCTTTATGGGTGAAATGAAAAATATACCAACTTTTATCCACAACTTTACAAAATAGACATTTATTAAGAGACAACCCAAAATGGAATACTAAACTCTCAAAAAGGAATGGAGGAAGTAATTATTTAATAGTCCGGGAGTACCACTATATGGTACTTCGGACCACTTTATGACCACACATTCCTGTGGGATTCATATACTTACTAATAAATCCCACAAGAATGTGTGATTGTAAAGTGGCCTGGAGTATCACATGACGGTACTCTTGAACTATTGTATAATTTCACATAAACAAGATTGGACCCAATATCGCTGCTACCGACCCACCAATCTAGTGGAACAAGAAATATCAAGGACGATTTTACATCACATTTTTAGTGCTTTTTAACAAATTTCTTGTTTCATATGAACACACGTAAGAAAATGCTTTTCTTTTTTATTTTTTACGATTTCCTCGAATACAATTTTTGTGCAATTTCTTAACAAGTGAACAGAGCTAATAGCATCTCCAATGAAATCTTCTAAAACACATTTTTGAAATCAATTTCTCGATTTTGAAGAAAAATAGTGCTTGAACCCATTCTATATTTGATAGGATTGTACTTTCATCCTATATATTTGGAGGCTAAAAAAGTTCATATTCCATATTCGAAGGAATTGGCAAAAAAATATTTCGGAGGATGAATTTTGAAAGAATTGAGAGAAAAAACACATTTGTAGACATCATCCAAAAAGAACTTTTTCCCAGCTCTTAACTTTAACATCAACGTCAAAACTCATGTTGTCCTCAATAATCGGGTCAGTATGCTCTTAACTTCAACATCAAGAACGGTACTTTGTTCGGTTAACCTTTTAGTTTTAGTTTTAATTTAGTTTTTAATTATTATCCTATTTTTTTCTTTAATTATTACTCTATTTCTCCAATTATTACTTTTTTATCTCTCTTTATCTCTTTCCAATTATTATCCCTATCTTCAATCATTATTTTATTTTTCTCTCCACCTGCTACCAAAATTAAACTAAACTAAACAAACTCCCAACCAAACACAAATATGCCGTTAACTTCACGGATATAAAAATTAACAGCTCTGACTTCAAAAAACCCTAAACCGTAACCGATATCTCTTCCTGCAAACCCAACAAAGATGCAAACTCTGTTCTTAAAATGTCTCTACCCTAAACCCAACAACTCAACCTTCCTCTGTTTCTTCCCTTCTCTATCGTCTCTTACTCACTCTCGCACCTCAAACCCATCCCTCTCCAATTTCCTCATTGAAACCTTGGCATTCTCTGAACCACAAGCCGTTTCCATCTCCAACCGCTTCGCATCGAGAAAATCCTTAGAAAACCCACACTCCGTGGTTCAATTTCTCCGACAATTCGGCTTATCCGACGTCCAAATTCAATCTTCCGTTCGACTCACCCCAAATATCCTCTTCTCCAACGTAGAAAAGACTTTGAAGCCGAAGCTGCAGTTTTTTCAGGACCTGGGTCTCACTGGTCCTGAGTTGGGTAAGTTCATTTCGAAGAATTCTAGGGTTTTGAGTGCTAGTTTGGAGAAAAAATTGATACCCTGTATTGATATGATCAAGAAAACCCTCGTAAACGATAAAAACAATCAGGATTTGATTAAGGTTCTGCAGAAGTACCGTTGGGTCGTCTCCAAACCTGAATTGAAATTGAAATGCAGCATTGCCTTCTTGGAGAGCTGCGGCATTGTTGGGTCCCAGCTCTCGATGCTTTTGAGGTTGAAACCTGGGCTTTTCTTTCAGCAACAGCCGGCTCTTAGGGACCTCATTTCGCGACTTTTAGATATGGGGTTTTCTGTCGATTCAAGGATGTTGGTTCATGCTGTGCACACAGTTAGTGGCATAAGTGCTGAGACTTTTAGTAGGAAGTTTGAAATGTTTAGGAGTTTTGGGTTCTCAATGGATGAATGTATGGATATGTTTAGGAGGGCTCCGGGAATATTTAGGACTTCCGAAGATAAGTTGAAGTTTAAGATTGATTTCTTCTTGAATGATATCAAGTTGGACAGGTGTGCGTTAGTTAGTGGGCCTATTGTTTGATGTATAGCATTGAGAAGAGAGTAATTCCTCGTTATAGAGTTTTACAAGTTATCAAGTCCAAGAGGCTGTTACAGAGGGGGCCAAGTTTTCTTTCGGTACTTTGTTTGTCGGAAGAGGAGTTTCTAAGGAAATTTATATCAAGGTTTAGAGATGACGCGGAGGAACTTTTGGGGACTTACAAGGGCAATCCTTTAGATTCTTGATTCTTCAGTGTAATAGGAAATCTGAATCTTTTATTCATTCATATTTTCATAACCAATATCTCTATCGATGTCGTACTTTGGGGTTGCTAAACCTCCCTATGGGAAAGCCATGGGCCCTCCGGAACAACAACTAGAGGTAGAACTCGGGTTTTCGCCACACATTTCCCTCAAGGCCCAACTTCGAGTACTCTTTTTAAAAATCCCTCGTATTTTGGTGTTTAAAGTTGGCAAGTTCTAGCTTTATGGTATGCAGTGTACTGTCATTGACAATTTTTCTAACATGATAGCATGGTTTAATAGCCATAAGCAATTAGGGTGCACTGTGTTGAACCATATGGGAATGAGGCATGTGAAGGGTGACTTGGTTGGATGTGTAATTTGCTGAAGAACTGGTCTCAATTTCCTGAAGAAGATTATCGACAACAAGTGGTGCCTTTTTTGTTGAGTAAAAAAGCTAGACTGGATATGAAAGGTACTTCCTAGTTACCCTTTTGTGTCATGGTGTTAATATTTTTCAGGCAATATTGTTCTTGTTTGTTTTCAGTCATTGGGTTATACTATAACTGTTATAGTAATCCTGTTTGTTTTCACGTTTAACCTGTGAAACTATACTTTGAATTTCACTGGTATTTGCCTAACTGTAGTGTTCCCTTTTCAATGCTACTATATGAAATGAAATATTGGTTTTCACAGGTGGTTGCCTTTCTTACCGTAGTTGTTAAAGGCCCACATAGGCGTGCGTGCTGTACCTATACCCGAGGCTGATTTTGCACCTCACCAGGGATGGGGCATGGCGACGTGAAAGAAACTCACCATAGGGCATAGGCTTCTCATTTAGGTGAGAGGCGCAAGAGTAAAATAGTAAAGAGGATTGAAATATTAACCCTGAAAGCAGAAAAATGGAAGCTGACTTCCTCACATAGTATCAGAGTCTTAGCAATCCACAAACTTCACATCACCAAATTTGATTGAAGTCTCTGGTAATCACAAAGTTGATTGCCAGTCAAAGTCTTGACCTGTGTTGATCAACTGAAGTCTCCTCTCTTTTTTTCCTCTTGTCCCCTATCCTTCTTCTTCTTGCTTGCTTTTTTATCTTATCCAATCTTTTGTGTTTTATTTTTGGAGTTTTGTTTTATTTTCTACCATGTGGCATTTGTATGGGTATTCTGTTGTGGCATTGCACTTGTATAGTCATTACTATGCCCAAACTGTTTGTCCTTTTGACAAACACCTAAGTGACCTGAGACCTTAGTAGCAGGGTCCTTTTAAAATGGGTCCGCTCCCAAGACAGGAGCTCGAACCGACGCTCCCAAGGTGGGAGCTTGAAGGTAGCTCGCTCCTAACTAAGATAGGAGCTTATCGGGTTGTTAAGGCAGTTAATCACTTACTTTTGAGGGAGTTATGCTAATGTGAAAATAAGAATATGAAAATCATATCAGCCAATAAGTTTTGCAAATTGAAATATCTAAATTTCAATAATTACCCTTTAATACTGGGAAAATTCTCAATAAGTATCTCTTTTCCTTTAATGTGCCGAGCAACGGACTTTTGGGGCCTCATTACTATGTACCATTTTCGTCCATTGCTGAGCAAGGAATATCTTTGCCTTGCGCCTAACAACGAACTTTTGGGGCCTCTGTGTGCGCCTAGCAACGTACTTTTGGGGCCTCATTACCATGTACCATTTTCGTTCGTTGCCAAGTGACTTTGCTTTATATGTCACATGTAATTCCATTCACTTAATCCTGGATAGGCTATGCACTCGCAAACATAAAAACATACACAAAGAAGCATAGTAGTGCAAGTGGAATTCCAACTGCTAGCACTCTCAAATATATTGCATCATGCATGTTATTTGAATATTTGTGAGATAGTAAATAATTCTTGAATTTTGGTAACCTCCATCTAGAGGAGAGTCACATCTGTCAAGGTTCGCACGCGAAACTGTATTTTATTTGTCTGGATGTGGCTTAAGTCTGTCCGAACGCTAGTTCGCAGAATTAACGTTGTTAAGTTAGTTTGACCTATTTTCTGGGCTCTGCTATATAAAGAGACGTTGGGGAGTGCTAGGCTTAGTGCTTCCATGTTGGGATTAGTTATAAGCTCTAATTTAATAGAAATTTATATTTTCTGGGATTTAGTTGGAATGTGTTCGTATTTATTAATCGGGTTTTGGTTTACACGGCCTGTTGCGGCAAGGTCAGTCTCGCTAACTCTCTCGTTTTAGCCCTCAAAAAAGAAGCCCCTACATACAAGACTTCCTAGGCGTATGGGTGAAGGAAGCTAAGCCAGGAAGCCCTATTCTTAACGGGATCTGCCCTACGCTTGCTTTCACTCGCCTGTGCCTTGGGTGTGATATAAGGGTTTTGGGTTTCTCTCTGGGTTCCACTAGGGTTTTGTTTCCCTTTGGATTCCACCGGAGTTTTGTCAGTAATATTGTTGGGTGTTTTATGAGAGTGACGGATATAGGCGACTCTTTGTCATCTATCCTGTGAATCCTCTCTTGCTCCTCATGTGGAGTACGTTTATGCTTATAATCAGGCGGAACCATGTAAATCTTTGTATCCTTGTTTGATAGCTTGTTGGTTTGTTTTTTCTTTACTTCTCAATTGTCATAACAAAATGGTATTAGAGATCAGAGTTTCATCCTAGGTATTCGTTTGTTCTGCTTGTACTGATTGTCAATGTGGACTTTGTAACTTGACACCACATGCTCCGAGAAGTCAAAATCTAAAATATGTAGTTACAGCTACCACAAAGACGCCTTTAGATTCCATGTTTTATAAAAGTTACTCCTTCCGTTCCTTTTTAAGTGTCAAGTTTCTTAATTCCAACTTATTTAAGAGACATCACCATTACACATTTCACATCAACTTTTACCTCCACTATCTAAAATTATTGTCCACTTTTACCTACTCCCTCTGCCCGTGTTTGTTAGTTCATTTTGGGGTTTCTATCTTTTTTAGGGAACATGATGATTGCTTTGTACAATTCTTGTCTTTCCAAGTTTACCCTTCAATCAATTAATTCATTATTCAAATACAAGGGTAAAATAGTACAATTGACACAATTTACTCATTGACTTCCAAATATGGACAAACATTGAGTGATGGAAAAAAGTATGTTTGTGGACTAACAAACACGGACGGAAGGAGTATTAACTTTTCAGAAGGATAAAGTAATAGTTGCACAATTTTTTACCCATTGATTTTCCAAAATCAACAACTCAAGTTGGAATACCTGACTATTATTTGGGGATGTAGGGAATAATTTTTCAATTTTTTTCTTGTTTAAACAGTACCAGTTTTTTTTTTTGCAGCTTAATCATCATAATAGCTAAATATGTTTATCTGCTTATACTATAGTCCAAAATCCACATCTGCAGTAAAGGTAAGATAAGAGTCTCTAATAATTGGTCACCCGTTCATGCCCACATGGGTCATTGGAGAAGGGGCTCGTCGGAGATGGAGGATTCGGAGTGGGAAGGTGTTTTGCCAGAGAGAGCGAGCAATGGGAATTCCTTTTATATTTAAACTCAGCATTCATTTCAATGGCTGAGAGCCTAAGATGCTGTGTTAAATGTAGTGTGTATGAAACCGGCTCATAATTTATTTTGCAGATACGGAGTGGATTGATTATATACTTGTTCATTGATTTTTTGGAGAATTGTTGTTGTGCTAGACTTTTGAGGTTTTAGGTTCATATCAATTATACTTTGAGAAAGTCTACTTACACAACTCTAGACACAACTGCATCCGGAGTTGGGGTCAAGAGTTGTGTACGTACCTCATTCCACATTATACTATCGAGGACCCATTTGCACTTTCGAGGTAGTAGTGCACTATTTATGTTCCTCAAGGAATCGTGAGTTCTGATAAATTCGGATCTTCTAGCTACTCTGTGGATTATCTATCCTTCATCAAACTGCTAAATTTGTCCTCCTCACTTGTGCCAATTCTTTATTCCACTGAAATGAGACATAGCACAGCTAATCGTATTGTATTACTTGTCTTCTCAACCGGCCAACAATTCCACGATATTCATTTCTCTGCTGAACAAATCAAAAATCATATTTCACCTCTTTATCTTCTCCTGCTTTCTCTTTCTCTTGGTGTCCAAGGAAAGCTAATGAAGCTGCAAATTGGGTAGCCAAGACCCTTACCAACTGTTTTTTTAACCCACTTTTGGATATCCTATCCTTCTGGGGATTTTCTTCGCGTTCTTTCTTTTGGGTAGCCAAGACCCTTACCAGTTACCAAGTACTATTTTTGACTCCTAGTTTGTGGTCGGCTCCCAAGTGATCAAAAGTGAGTTAATTTTATCTTCGACCCTTGTTCAGGGGTTCTCTTTGATGAACCCTCCAGGTACAGACATGTCTCTCATCTCACATCAACCGGTAATTACCGGACCTAAGGCCTAATGGTAACCTCAAGGGAAGTGAGGAACGAAATATCAGGCCTTGGGACACCGTTTTGAGTTTTGGACCTTGTGGATTTGGGTGCTAAATGTTGGCACGTCATAATGGTTTTGAATAACCACAGATTTATTGCATTCGGTCATCGGATTGAACCTTTGTATTAGCTGTATGTTTTTGTTCACGTTTGGGTTATTAACAAGTCCTTTCGGACTTCACCCGTAGTTCTTTGTTTTTGAACGGGGATTTCACCGGCAGTTGGCCATCGGAATTCTTGCCCCCTTTCAATGTGGTTACAATAAGAAATCCACAAACTATACTTGATTTTTTGTTGTAAAATTTCGCTCTGTTATTGCATTCAACCATTTACTTGCACAGCCTATGCTCGTAGTTTGTGCGTGGTTGGAAGTAGAAGTTTATTTATCTGGAGGCGTATCTGTTATTCAATCATCGCTTTCCTCTTGCATTGCTTTCCAGATATTCAGCAGACAATCTTATTCTCATATTCCGTATTTTCGGATAGCATGTGCGCATACACATGCAAACGGACACATATAGAGCTACAACTCCTAACTTTCACCTGGGTATTCACCCTTGATGCTGCATTTTATAGCTGCGGGGGGGAAATATTGCTGCGCGGAATTTGAGATATTTGTAAGATAGGAAATTATTGCATATCGGCAGAGGAATTCCGTTCTTTGATTGAAACGAAACTTAATGCTGCGCGTAATTTGAGATATTCGTAAGATTGGAAATTATTGCATATCAGCAGAGGAATTCCATTCTTTGATTGAAACGAAACTTTTTCTCCGCTCCAGACTAGACTACTGCCAGGTTAATGTTCCAGCCTACTGCTGCTTTCATAAGAAACCTGAGAGCGAAAGCTGCAAATTTATCTTGACCATCTGATAGTTTAACGGGTGATTAATGCTCTCAGACGAATTCTTCCGGACAGAGATTTCTTTGTAATGGTTTCTTGGCAGGGAGTTTTTTTTAGGGGCTTGTAGGATGGCTTTGAGTTATATGAATTAGAAGCCAAAACTACAAATTTGTAAACAGGATACCGGAAGAACAAAAGCTGGTAGAGAAAGCTAGATCCATATGAACCCAAATTATAACTGCTGATCCGATCGACAACAAACCTTAGAAATGCATGAAAAACCCAAAACAAAACGAAGCGGACATGAAACTGACTTCCAAGATAAAGATACTCTAAGAACCTTGAAATCGCTAAGTTCAATTATAGATGACGAGATGGTTGAGAAGAAACCGCATCTGCTTTCTGGCCGACCTTGGCAGGCACATCTTTGTAGCAAATGTGAAAACACTGGCAAACAAACTGGTTGTCATCTTGGCATTTCCCCCACCCTTCTGGATGTAGCTTCTCGCAAAACTGTTCACAATTTGGTTGTTTGCAGGAGAACGGTGGCCGAGATCGCTTCTCATCCTTGCATACAAGTGTCACTCTGTAACTTTCACCTGCGTAGAAAAGAAATTCAGAAACACGAAGATGAATGAAATAGGATACATTCGGCATAGTTTATTCGTCAATTTTTTAAACCGAGTTGCTAAATTGTGTTTCAGAATAGGATGTTAGACAAGGGGCAAAATGAAGGGATACTCGACTCTTCTTGTTCAAACAACCAAAAAATGTAAACATTCGAGAATGTTTCTGTACCATAATGCAATGAGATAATAACCATGACAAGGACTAAAGCTGCTAAAAAGGGCTTCATCTTCTATGACAAGATCTTGTTTATGGTGAAGAACAGATGGAGAGAGAGAGATGAAGCATGGGAAAGAGAGAAGAGGATGAGCTTGTTTATATATATCTTCAGATTAATCAGTAGTGAAGTGGAAGGGTCGTATCAACCAAATAATGGAAACCAATGCGAAATAAATGCGAAATAATGCGTTTGCAAACTAAGAAAGTGGAAGGGTCATATGATCAACAAAATAATGCATGGTTTTATTGGGACTAGGAGTTTTTTGTGGTGCGGCACTGCACTATGGGCTTGTAGGGCGTTCCGAAAGCAACCTTCGAGAAATGAACATATCACAGTCCGATTCTGTCATTGTAAAGAATTTTATTGTTATAAAAAATCAAATTGATCAGAGATTGATAGCCGCATTATCAGAGAACACGTGCTTTTGAAAAATGAACAGTTGGTATGATTCAGAGAATGAACCGTAAAACAAATCTAACTTGCTCATGTTTTTAGAAATGTCTTATGAACTTGATTTCTTGTACAAGTATAGTGCTCCGCAAACTCTAAAAAATGGCCGATACGGATCCTAAAGATTATCTCTAGAAAAGCCATATTTTTTGTGGTCGTGGACTTTTTGTTGGCAGATAAACCAATAAATCAATTTCCTTCTCATTTCTCTCGTCTCTCCTCACCATTCAATCCAACATCAGTAGTCTCATCGTTACAGCACCAAACCTTCAGCATGATTGAAATTCTCATAATATGCCGATTTGAGGAACTTCCAAAACAGTACAGATCTCGATCTGTCTCCTGCTCAGCTTCGAAATTGTCAATGTAGTTTCTCTTTAGTTATGGTTGTTCACCCTTGTTGAGGTTGTCGATTTTAAAATTTTGCGAGAGTGATGAGACAGGTGGAACCGTGGAGGGACGAAGAAGACGCGCGGCGACAAATTGTATGGTTTTTGTTTGTTGATGCTCTGTTCATTGTAATCGAAGGGCAGTATAACACAGAATTAGTCAGTTTTGTTGTTTTACTTTTGGTTCTTCAATCCATCATTGTCCATGCATGTAAAATGGTAACATGAGTCACGAGGATAATGTTCATTACATTAGAAGGTGCAATAGTGGGATGATCATTTGCCACAATACAAGATAGAAAAAATTACTCACTCCGTCCTCTTTTTAGAGTCCAATTACGCCATTTTGGGTTATCTCTTAATAAGACTCCATTTTGTAAAGTTAGTGGGTAAAAGTTGGTGGATTTCCCATTTCGCATGTAAAAGTAAATTCTTTTTTGAAAAGTTAGTAAGGAAAAATGTAATTATGATGTCTCCATAGAGGGTAAGTAGAGGAAGTGGAGGTAAAAGTTAATGTGAAAGATATAATGATGATGTCTCTTTAATAAGTTGGAGTTAGGAAGCTAACACTTAAAAAGGGTTGGAGAGAGTATTCAGTTTGCTTAGGACACCACCACAAGGTGTTATAGGCCATTCCTGAGCACACATACATGTAGGGCCAATATATCGGTGCCAACTTATCATCCTCAACCACCACGCCCTCCACGAAACCACTCCTCCACCATTGAGCCAATGACGCCTTCCACCACCCACTCCTTCCCCAACACAACCAGTCAACCACCACTACGACACATCCACTTGAAACCACCACCTAGAGCCCCACTCTCAATCCACAACCACTACCGCTACCACTAGAACCCTTGCCCGGGTGCCTGCGAACTTTCGAAAAATACCCGCACCTAGGCCTGTCAACGGATCGGATCGGATCCGGATCCGATAAGACTTGGATCCGATCCGAATTCGATAAGACTCAAATCCGATAGTGGTAATCCGAATCCGATCCGAAAACTTTTTACTTCAAAAAATTTAGCAAAAAAAAATT